>CM065598.1:53027971-53627971 GCA_033119425.1 Bufotes viridis
CTGCTGCTGGAAAGGAGAGCCCTAGTGTTAGGCCCCATTCACACGTCCGCAATTCTGTTCCACATTTTGCGGAACAGAATTGCAGACCCATTTGTTTCTATGGGGACAGACTATGTCCTGCTCGGATATGGAATTGCGGATCCGCACTTCTGGTCCGCAAAAAATATTACATGTCCCATTCTTGTCCGCAATTGCGGACAAGAAAAGGCATTTTCTATATAGTTCTGGCGATGTGCGGTCTGCAAAATGCGGAACGCACATTGCCGGTCTCCAGGTTTCTCGGATCCGTGGATCCGCAAAACACTTGTGGACGTGTGAATGTAGCCTTAAGAACTGTCTCTGCCCTGCAGCTCTCCAGGTCTTATAAGTTATTATTAGTAGGCATTAAAGTACCCTGCGTCATGCACCCCTGGAGACTGGCACTTTACTGGCACATGGGGGCAGAGAGGAGACAGGCACATGGGGGGCAGAGAGGAGACAGGCACATGGGGGGCAGAGAGGAGACAGGCACATGGGAGGCAGAGAGGAGACTGGCACATGATGGGGGAGGGGAGAGGCACTTTTCACTAGCACATGATTGGGGGCATCTATGGGGGCACCTCTTACTGGCACATTATTGGGGGCACTATGGGGACATTTACTGAGGCCACAAAGATGGGGTATTTTATATGGGGGCTCTGTGTGGTACTAGTATTATCAGGGTATTACCGTATCTGCAGTATAGTATTGGGGAGCACAGCAGGCACAGTATTGGGGGTAGTAGGATGATTTGTCCAGAAGATGGGAGGATGATGGAAAAGTAGTAAACTGAGTTTTTTTTTTGTTGTCAAACTGCAGAGTAGGGTTGTTTCGGTATCGAACTTTCGATACCTAATCGATACTTTTCTCTGGTATCGCACTCGATACCAGGAAAAGTATTTTATCGATACTGGGCTGCGCTACTGCACAGCCCAGTATAGGAGAGCATGGCTGCGCTGCTCTCAGCGCGCCATGTTCCCTCGGCAGCACAGGGAGAAGGAGGCGGTCTCTCCCTCCCCCTGTGCTGCCGCTGCAACCAATAGAGGGAGAGGGGCGGAGAAGGGGCGGAGCTGGGGGACGGGAGCACTGGCCAGCAATGCCGAGTACCGTTTCTTATATAAATGCAGGCAGAAGACACAGGGGCCGGAAAGACCATACGCCTGTAAGGTTTCAAAGAGGAATGGCCAACTTAAATGGTCGAACGCCTTCTCGGAATCTAAACTGAGAAGTAGCGTCTCCTCCCCAGAGCAAGATACAACATCTATCAAGTTAATGCTTCTTCGTGTGTTATCGGCCCCCTGACAGCCTGGGACAAACCCCACCTGGTCTTTATGGATCAGGGAGGGGAGAAAAACGTTTAGTTGGGAGGCCAAGACCTTAGTATAGATCTTAAGATCCGAGTTAAGCAGGGCAAGTAATTTGGCCCATGTCAGCTCCCTCCAGTAACCTGAGGGTCGAAATTGTACCAAAGAAATAATCGATATGGGTGTGGGAGCCATGTGGGGCAGAGTAGAAGGAGAAGGACCTGTCAGTAGGGTAGTTAAGACACCAAAGGTCATACAGGGAGTATTTCCGCACCAATTTACGAAAGTCCCTAGCCAAACGCAGCTGTGTCAAATGCACTGGCCAGCCAGGTAGAGCCAGCCGGTCCATTGATTCAGAAAAAACGCCATTAAAGTCCCAACCTAGAAGGACCAGAGGTTCTGGAGAGTCCTCTCCCTCAACAAAAACCTTATGGAAGATTCCGTTGAGAAAGCTAATCTGCGAAGTATTTGGGGCATAGATGTTACATAGTGTGACGGGTTTATCTGCTAAGTGACCGCGGAGAACAATATAATGCCCCTTGCGGGTCCAAAATTGAGGATTCGATTCGGATTTTGATTATTTAAACTTAAAACGTTTATTGAATTAAACAGAAAAACCTCACTTATTAATGTGAGGCACATGGGTCCAGTCCAAAAGCTAGGGCTACACTGCGACTTTTTGTAGCGTGACTGATTGTAGCTGCAATCCAAATTAATGTGTTCAGTTAAATGCAATCTTATAGATTGCAGCTGTCATTCAATAGTTAAAATCAATCAGTCGCGCTACAAAAAGTCTCAGTGTAGCCCTAGCCTAATAATCTTGCACTGCTCACATATACACAATGCAGTCACTGTCACATATACACAATGTACACTATGCATTCACTGCCCAACACCCCCAGTCGCATAAATACGCTATGCAGCCACTGTCACATATACACAATATACACTATGCAGCCACCGTCACATATACACTAAACAGTCATTGCCCCACACCCCCAGTCACATAAATACACTATGCAGCCACTGTCACATATACACAATATATACTATGCAGTCACCACCCCGACTATCACATATACACAATGTACACTATGCAATGGCGGATCCAGGGGGGGGGCAATGGGGCAATTGCCCCCCCCCCCCCCGAGAATTTCCATCCATCCATCCATAATTCATCTCTCCCTGCCTGCTGCCGGCGGCGCGCACGCACCCACTAAGCTCCTGTGCTCAGCGCTCAGTGGTGCATCGATGGCAGGACAAGGTTACCTTCTAGGGGCGGAGCCTGTTGGAAGTAGCTCAGGAGCGGACGCAGGGCCGGCGGTGCACGCAGGCTGGGCTGGTATAGTCTTCCCTGCCAGTGCCAGGAAGTGTGGGAGTGGTCTGGACTGGTGCTGGGCGGAGCCAGCAGGCAGAGGCATGTCAGTCAGAGTTGTGTGGAGAGAGCACTGCTGAACCTGAGACCATATGCCTGCCACCTGCAGCCAGTCTGGGCCCGCCGGCGCGCCTGTTTTAAATTCAAGTGAGGACTGAGGTGAGGTCTGTGGGTCTGTGATGATGATGATCTTTCATCTATCAAATACTATAATTATAACTTTAAAGGATAATGAATTTTAAGCTATTGCCATTTCTTCCAGTAATGGTGGATATACAAGTCTAGATTCTGCACAGTGCCTGCCTGTGTTTCCAGAGAAACATATTTTGCTTAATTTAACCCTTGTGAGCTTGAGTCCTCCTGGACTGTGTTAAATTTAACACAGTCCAGGACTTCAGCTCACGTGGGAATAAGCAAAAGATGTTATAAAAGTTTCTCTCAATGGAAACACAAGCACTGTGCAGAATCTAGACTTGTATACCGTATATCCAACATTTGTGGAAATGGGAATAGCTTAAAATTCAATATCCTTGAAAAACACAATGTTATAGAATAGGGATCCAATAGAGCCCTGCAATGCCAGTAAAGCAGCACAAAGTGGGAGGCAGTATGCCGCCCAGCAGTGCTGCTGCTGGAAAGGAGAGCCCTAGTGTTAGGCCCCATTCACACGTCCGCAATTCTGTTCCACATTTTGCGGAACAGAATTGCAGACCCATTTGTTTCTATGGGGACAGACTATGTCCTGCTCGGATATGGAATTGCGGATCCGCACTTCTGGTCCGCAAAAAAATATTACATGTCCCATTCTTGTCCGCAATTGCGGACAAGAAAAGGCATTTTCTATATAGTTCTGGCGATGTGCGGTCTGCAAAATGCGGAACGCACATTGCCGGTCTCCAGGTTTCTCGGATCCGTGGATCCGCAAAACACTTGTGGACGTGTGAATGTAGCCTTAAGAACTGTCTCTGCCCTGCAGCTCTCCAGGTCTTATAAGTTATTATTAGTAGGCATTAAAGTACTCTGCGTCATGCACCCCTGGAGACTGGCACTTTACTGGCACATGGGGGCAGAGAGGAGACAGGCACATGGGGGGCAGAGAGGAGACAGGCACATGGGGGGCAGAGAGGAGACAGGCACATGGGAGGCAGAGAGGAGACTGGCACATGATGGGGGAGGGGGAGAGGCACTTTTCACTAGCACATGATTGGGGGCATCTATGGGGGCACCTCTTACTGGCACATTATTGGGGGCACTATGGGGACATTTACTGAGGCCACAAAGATGGGGTATTTTATATGGGGGCTCTGTGTGGTACTAGTATTATCAGGGTATTACCGTATCTGCAGTATAGTATTGGGGAGCACAGCAGGCACAGTATTGGGGGTAGTAGGATGATTTGTCCAGAAGATGGGAGGATGATGGAAAAGTAGTAAACTGAGTTTTTTTTTTTGTTGTCAAACTGCAGAGTAGGGTTGTTTCGGGTATCGAACTTTCGATACCCAATCGATACTTTTCTCTGGTATCGCACTCGATACCAGGAAAAGTATTTTATCGATACTGGGCTGCGCTACTGCACAGCCCAGTATAGGAGAGCATGGCTGCGCTGCTCTCAGCGCGGCCATGTTCCCCTCGGCAGCACAGGGAGAAGGAGGCGGTCTCTCCCTCCCCCTGTGCTGCCGCTGCAACCAATAGAGGGAGAGGGGCGGAGAAGGGGCGGAGCTGGGGGACGGGAGCACTGGCCAGCAATGCCGAGTACCGTTTCTTATATAAATGCAGGCAGAAGACACAGGCTGCCGGCACCTGCCTGTGACCCAGCACTGCAATCAGAGGCAATTAATCCCTCAGGTGTGGCACCTGAGGGGTTAATTGCCTCTGATCGCAGTGCTGGGTCACAGGCAGGTGCCGGCAGCGTGTGTCTTCTGCCTGCATTTATATATGAACGTTATTAGGCTGGCCAGTGCTCCGCCCCTCCCTAGTATTAAAACATTGGTGGGCAGTGTGCCCCCTCCCTAGTATTAAAACATTGGTGGGCAGTGTGCCGTCCCCCCCTGTCCCCCCCCTTCCCCCCAGTAATAAAATCATTGGTGGCAGTGGCCACAGGGTCCCCTCACCTCCTCCTCATTGGTGGCAGTGATCGGAGCCCCAGCAGTGTAATGCTGGGGCTCCGATCGGTTACCATGGTAACAAGGACACTTCTGAAGTCCTGGCTGCCTTGGTCTGCTCCCTGCTGCTGTGTGCACAGAGCACAGGGCAGCAGGGAGAGGGTGAGATCCTATTCACCCTGATAGAGCTCTATTAGGGTGAATAGGATGAGAATATCCCAGGTTCTAGCCCCTAAGGGGGAAATGGTTAATAAATAAACTGTAAAAAAAAAAAAAAAAAGTTAAAGTACACCAAAATATTAATTATAAATCACCCCCTTTCCCAATTTTACATATAAAATATATAAACAATACATAAATAAAATATTACATATCGCCGCGTCTCAAAAGTCCAAACTATTAAAAAATCCACTTTTATCCGGTGAACGCCGTAAAAGAAAAAAAAAGAAAAAGAAAAAATGCACGATTTGACATTTTCTTTTAGTCGCCTTGTCCCCACAAAAAAGTAGGATAGGACTGTTGTATTATGAGCCGGCGGTTTCATAAAATCTGGAATGCACGCAGATTTTTTGGCGTTTTTATTTTTTTCGCGTGGTATCGAATGGTATCGAGTATCGCAATACTTTTTTATGGTATCGATACCGAATCAAAATTTTGGTACCGAAACAACTCTACTGCAGAGATGAAAACTGTTGTTCTGGTCTGAAAGGAGAAGATGAGGGCAGAGAACATCTACCTCACAGGAGACGTCACTGGATGTAAGCGGTGAGTGGGGCTGTATTTCTGTAGCGATCGGAGCAGGGGCGTATCGATCGCCGGAAGTGCCCCTCCCGAGACCAGGCTCTGGATCCGCCACTGACACTATGTAGTCACCACCCCGACTGTCACATATACACAATGTAGTCACTGACCCATATACACTATGCAGTCACTGTCCCCACTGTCACATATACACAATGTACACTATGTAGTCACTGCCCCATATACACTATGCAGTCACTGTTCCCACTGTCACATACACAGTGTACACTATGTAGTCACTGCCCCCCCCCCCATTGTCACATATACACTATGCAGTCACTGTCCCCACTGTCACATATACACAATGTACACTATGTAGTCACTGCCCCATATACACTATGCAGTCACTGTCTCCACTGTCACATATACACAATGTACACTATGTAGTCACTGCCCCATATACACTATGTAGTCACTGCCCCCCCACCCCCATTGTCACATATACACTATGCAGTCACTGTCCCCACTGTCACATATACACAATGTACACTATGTAGTCACTGCCCCATATACACTATGCAGTCACTGTTCCCACTGTCACATACACAGTGTACACTATGTAGTCACTGCCCCCCCCCCCATTGTCACATATACACTATGCAGTCACTGTCCCCACTGTCACATATACACAATGTACACTATGTAGTCACTGCCCCATATACACTATGCAGTCACTGTCTCCACTGTCACATATACACAATGTACACTATGTAGTCACTGCCCCCCCCCCCATTGTCACATATACACTATGCAGTCACTGTCCCCACTGTCACATATACACAATGTACACTATGTAGTCACTGCCCCATGTACACTAACACTATGCAGTCACTGTCCCCACTGCCATATACACACTATACACTATGCAGTCACTGCCCCCATACACACAATGTGTCCCCCACCTTCTTCTACCCCGGAAACCTAAGAGCCCAGGCAGAAGCACGTGTCTTTACTCTGTCTCCGGTATAAACTGCAGGGAGGGCGGGTCTTTCATCTGATTGGCTGCCCTGACTCGCCTTCTCTCTTTTATTGGCTGGGCTGCTCGGCCTTCATTTCTGCTCCTGGATCAGAGAAATACAGCAGTGGCAGCGCTTGGGTAACCCTTTCCTTTCCAGATCAGAGCTGACCTGTTAACTCTGAGTGCAACCCAGGAGTTTCTACTAACCTGTTTTGCACAGTACTATCGGCCCTGCAGTGCTGCACTGTCATTATCATACGCTGTGTATGGTAATGACAGCCCTGCTGTGCTATTGTTATTATAATGAGAGCGCAGCCTGCTATGTGTATAACAGACTGTAGCACAGGGCAGGGCTGTCATTATCGTACACAGTGTATGGTAATAATAGTGCAGTACGGCAGGCAGCCCACTGCATAAAAAAAGCCCACATCCCTCCTCCTGCATTAATTAGCCGCCCATTCATTGGGCTCAGCGGTGGCCACGTCATAGGAGGGAGGGATTCACTCCCTCCGTCCCTCCCTCCTTCTCCACTGTGGGAGAGAACAGAGCAGCGCGCCGAGCGCCATGATCTCTCATAAGAGGCGACACTAGACTGCGCAGTAGTGCACTCTAGTATCGAAAAAACATCCCGGTACCGAATCGATACTGGTATAAAAATATCGATTGGGTATCGAAATTTCGATACCCGAAACAACCTTAATACAGATATAGCTTAGATAGAGCTTAGATACATATATCGTTTAGATACAGTTATGGCTTAGATACAGATATAGCATGGATAAAGCTTAGATACCGATATAGCTTAGATACAGATATGGCTTAGATATAGATATAGCTTAGATAAAGATTAAATACAGATATAGTTTAGATACAGTTATGGCTTAGATACAGATATAGCATGGATAAAGCTTAGATACCGATATAGCTTAGATACAGATATAGCTTAGATAAAGATTACATACAGATATAGTTTAGATACAGTTATGGCTTAGATACAGATATATCACGGATAAAGCTTAGCTACAGATATAGCTTAGATACAGATATGGCTTAGATACAGATATAGTTGAGATAACGCTTAGTTACAGATATGGCTTAGATACAGATATGGCTTAGATACAGATATAGCATGGATAAAGCTTAGATACAGATATAGCACAGATATGGCTTAGATACAGATATAGCTTAGATACAGATATAGCATGATTCAAGCATAGATACAAATATGGCTTAGATACAGATATAGCATGGATAAAGCTTAGATAAAGATATGGCTTAGATACAGATATGGCTTAGATACAGATATAGCATGGATAAAGATTAGATACAGATGTTGCTTAGATACAGATATGGCTGAGATACAGATATGGCTTAGGTACAGATATAGCATGGATAAAGCTTAGATACAGATATGGCTTAGATACAGATATGGCTTAGATACAGATATAGCATGGATACAGATTAGATACAGATATGGCTTAGATACAGATATAGCATGGATGAAGCTTAGATACAGATATGGCTTAGATACAGATAGCATGGATAAAACTTAGATACAGATATGGCTTAGATACAGATATAGCATGGATAAAGCTTAGATACAGATATGGCTTAGCTACAGATATGGCTTAGATACAGATATAGCATGGAAAAAGCTTAGATACAGATATGGCTTAGATAGGTATATAGCCATGGGACAGGAAGATCTTCTGCCTGTGTGAGCTAGGAGATGATCATGTAACTATTTTTTTTTATGCACAGTTAGGCCCCTTTCACACAAGCGGGTCCGGATGCGTTGCGGATGCGTTCAGTGAAAACTGTGCGATTTCACAGAAAAAGCCATTCAGTTTTGCCTGCGATTGCGTTCAGTTGTTCATTTTTTTTCGCGCGGGTGCAATGCGTTTTGATGCGTTTTTCACGCGTGTGATAAAAAACTGAAGGTTTACAAACAACATCTCCTAGCAACCATCAGTGAAAGACGCAACGCACCCGCACTTGCTTGCGGATGCAATGCGTTTTTCACGCAGCCCCGTTCACTTCTATGGGGCTAGGGCTGCGTGAAAAACGCAGAATATAGAACATGCTGCGATTTTAACGCAACGCACAAGTGATGCGTGAAAAAAAACGCTCATGTACACAGACCCATTAAAATGAATGGATCAGGATTCAGTGCGGGTGCAATGCGTTCACATCACGCATTGCACCCGCGCGGAAAACTCGCCCGTGTGAAAGGGGCCTTAAGATGTGCAGAGCAGGGTGACTGGAAGGTCAGCTGGTTCACACCCACAAATATTCATGAGGGAGAGCTCAGGCATTGTTGTTACACGCCCCCACAGCATGTACTTCAGCATGTAAACACAGCAATAACAGAACCAGGAAAAGCTGTAAGTATGGGGTTTTCTCTGAAGTAATCAAGCTTAACTAATTAATATGTATGTCCTGATGAGTTTTATGAGGTTTTAATTTTTTTTTTATAACTCGGATAACCCCTTTAAGTGTGTATAATTTAATCCACTAGCCGTGCTAGGAATCAATAATAGTTTTTCCAGATGAAATTTGGACTTATCTTTCTTGTATTTCCTCCAAATCACCGAATTATAGTATCACCATAAAATATAACTTTTAATTAGATTTATTAAAAAGGTATTAGAATCAAGGAATCTCTTATCCGAGTAGGGGGAGTAGCAATTGGGCCAGCGAACCAGAAAATTCTGTCCCTGTAGCTTTGTAATGTTTAACAATGGCCCAGTCGCTAAATTTATTATTTGATAGGACAAAATGGCTTACTGAGGCTAGTCAAGTTTTTTCGGATAAGGAGATCAGTTTCAGCATACCAGCACGTACATCTATCAAAACCGCCTTTAAAGAACTATATTTGGCCCATAAGGAATGTTTAAAATCGTGGTGGGAAGCACAATCTCTTGAAAATTATATTAAACACTCTATTGTCCCGCGGGGACTACGGATTTTTATACGCCCAGCTAAACGAGTCACTACCCCTGAGTTCCTGTGTAAGTGGGAACAGGAGGCCACAGATAGCTCCCTGAGATTTATGAGATTATTACTAACCCAGGAGCAAAACAAACTCCTAGAACTTGAAAAACAGTTAGGTGAAGCAGTTAAAACTGCAGAAGAATTCAGTGATCATACAGAATTTACTAATAGACAATCGGAGTTACAAATCAACATCGAGAGATTGAAAAACTCTTTGATTGAAAGGAAACATAGACAGTTTCTGAATGATCTGACTGAATTCAAAAATAAAACAGCATATACTGTGAACTTAGAATCTAAAGATTCTGCAACGGAAACATCTGCATCAGAACAGGAACACTCGGATAGTGACTCTAACACCTACCGTGGGCGGCCATATCAGAGGTTAAACTATAGAGGGAGAAGACGCAGAGGGGGTAGGTTCGGCAATAGGAACTACTCGCAATCTAGGGGGGAAGACAGAGGTCGACAACAACCCTCCAACTCGCAATCATGGCGAGAGAACACAGGCCGGGAATTTACCTCTTCCTCCTCAGCATCTTCCTTAGCTATACAGACGAAGGAGAATGGAGGGAACGATCAGGCTTTTTTAGATCAAGGCGATCGCCACCCCTATGGTCTACGCAACCGTCCACACAAAAATTGACCCCATGTAATGACTCCACAATACTTAATATATCAGGTAAGGTACTATCTGAATCAGAGACAAGTATCATATCAAAAGGTTTAACCTTTGTCCCCACCAACAAATATGACTGCTTTGGGTGGATTAAAGATCTTAACCTCTTTATTCGGAAAGTAAAATGGCGCAAAACCTTTATCCAGTTTGATAAATTAAAATGCAGTGAAACAGGCTTGGAGATGTCGGACCTCCCGGGATTCAATGAACTCATGAGTCTCCTGGAGGATAATGAGAAAATGGTGGGTACAGGCCCCTTTACCAATTTGGGGAACAAAAGTACAAAAAGTCCACCAAGAGGCAATGAAGCACACATTGATCTGTTTTTGAGTTCAGTGACTAGAGATTTGCAAAAGCTTACGGCTCGGACGGGTTACAACAATTATACTCATCCGGAAATGATAGCCCTTCAAACACTCAGTAAGAATAAAGAACTAGTTATAAAACCTTCCGATAAAGGAGGTAATATTGTTGTATTGAACTGTAAACAATACAGATCGATGTGTTCTTGCCTACTTAATGATAAAACAAACTATGAGATACTGAGGACAGACCCGACTACCCAATACCGTGTTGAATTGAAACAGATCCTTCAGGGGGCCCTGGGTGACAGATTAATTAATAAAAAAGAATATGAATATCTTTATCCTGAACATCCTAGGATTTCTACTTTTTACTGCTTGCCTAAAATACATAAAGGCCTGGACCCCCTGAAGGGTCGCCCAACTGTTTCCGGCATTGGAAATTTGACTCAAAACATTGGTACATATATTGACCAGATATTGCGCCCTTTTTTGCTCTCTCTGCCCTCATACCTGCGGGATACGACTGATCTCCTGCAGAGGCTTGAGGGGATACATGTGGAACAGGATACATATTTGGCCTCAATTGATGTTGAGGCTTTGTATACATCTATCCCCCATGATAGAGGAATCGAAGCAGCGAAATATTATCTTACCACAAGAAGTGTGGAATATGAAAAACATAACAACTTTGTTCTATACCTCCTTGGTTTTGTACTAACACATAATTATTTTATCTTCGACTCCAAATTCTTCCACCAGCTCAGGGGCACGGCAATGGGAAGTCCCTGTGCGCCGACGTATGCCAACCTGCTCCTGGGCTGGTGGGAGGATACGGTAGTCTTCACTGATGAGATGGTGGAATGGACCCAGCATGTCCCCCTGTGGGTTCGGTTCATTGATGACATTTTATTGTTATGGACCGGCCCCAGGGAAGGATTCAATACATTTATGTCTCGTTTAAATAAGAACTCAATAGGTCTCTTTTTCACATCTGAGATTCATGAAAACACTATATCCTTCCTTGATGTTTTGATTAGTAAGGATGAGCACCAGTCCTTGAAGACAACTCTCTATCGCAAAAAAACGGCCACTAACAGCCTCCTGAGGTGGAACAGTTTCCATCCCAAGCCCTTACGAAAAGGAATTCCTAAGGGTCAATTCCTTAGAATTAGGCGAAACTGTTCCACCAAGGAGGACTTTGAAAGAGAGGCCCTGAAACTATCTGAGAGATTTAGGGCAAGAGGCTACCCTGAGTATTGTCTTGTTCAGGCAGCGAGGCATGCGCGTGAAAAAGAGAGACATACCCTTCTGCAGCCTCAAAAGAAGGAAATAGAGGAGGTGATTCGGATTATTGGTACATTTGATGTGGCCTCTGATGAAATCAGGGAGATAATAGGCAGATACTGGTCATTACTAAAAACTGATCCAGATCTGAAAGATTATCTTACAGAATACCCCTCTATCACATATAGAAGGGGGCGTAATATCCGTGATTTTGTAGTACGTAGCCACTTTGAACCTCCTCAGAGGGAATGTTGGCTCCAAAATAGATCTGTGGGCACATTCAGATGCGGACATTGTAAAGCCTGCAAGTATATTCAAATGGGTGATTCCTTTTATGATGCAAGGGGACTTATCAGATTTAAACAGAGGTGCTTTGCAAACTGCAATACGAGGGGTGTGATATACCTTATGAGATGTATTTGTGGTAAGCTTTATGTGGGCAAAACCTGCAGAGAATTCAAAATACGGATATTGGAACATGTAGGTGATATTCGGAATAAACGGGACAAACCTATCCCTAAACATATCCTTCTTGAACATCTTGATGAAAAAGTGGATATCTCCTTCTCTGTTATAGAGCTTGTGAGACCATCCATTAGAGGTGGTAATATTGATCAAATACTTAAACAGAAAGAAGCACGCTGGACGTATAAACTTGAAACTCGGACCCCTTTGGGACTGAATGAATCTATTGATTATACTTGTTTTATTTAAGCACTGGTCCTTTACTAAATGACCTTTCTCTGGGGATGACAGTCTTGCACTATCTGCTATACTGTATATAGAGCCAGGGAACACACTGAATTGTGTGTCCTCTTTGGCTCTTGTCATGTAAAACTACCCCCAGATTTACACCTCTTATTTGAGGTTAATTGTGGGAAATATATGTGTCCTCAAAGTGAATTTAAGGTAATCCATATTTGGGACTTTGTTTCCATATCATTTACCCTCACTGTTGTTGCCCATGTGGTGGGATGTCCTCTGATATACAGTACCCAGTATCTACTATACTGGGTAACTGTTTAATATATAAATCCATACTAAGAGGGCCTGTGGAACGCAGCGCTCTTCTTGTAGAACGCATCGGCTGCTGTGGAACGCATACACATCGCTGTGAAGCGCATCGGCAGCGCGGTGGAACGCACAGCAAGTTCCGGTGCGTCACTTCCGATTGGGCACGTGAACCATTTGTAATCACGTGACCTGATGCTTAGAATAGAGCGCGCTATTTAAGGCAAGTGGCGTTCGCCACACGCCACCGGCCCCAGCAAGAGGAGACACCAGAACCCAGAAGATTATAACCCTGGACCTGACTGTATCTATAGTTGGGATAACTTGTCCATTAGACCGTTTGATGGCTAAGGGAAGTGACTATACTTTATCTTCGAGCACTGGCTTTATTTGGTCACCATCATTAACCCTTCATGTTGTTCTGAATGGTTTATATCTGGTATTATCTTCTCCTCTTGTCTAGGTATATCCTTGAGATTGACATTCTCTACCGGTCACTGTGGCAAATTTCTGTACTTTGGTCCAAATTTTGTCACTCTGGGCTGTCTTTGATATAGACACCCTTATTATATGTATATGTCCCCTGATGATCTTCAACATAATATACGGTTGCAGTGAAACGCGTCGGGAATTTGTATACCTATTTGGGACTACTATATACTATTTTTTTAGAATTATCATGTCTGTACAGTAAGCTGTTAGCTGGGAGAGTCGCTAGGAGTGAGAGGAACTATATATCCAATTGGTCCTCGCACTCTGTGTGTTTCCCCAGTTTTGAGTGTATCTTTTTGACTACTGACGGACGCTTTGACCAACACACTTCACATAGGTGGTGGGTACTATCCTGTGGCAGGGCCTCATTAGGGACCCTAGGAGGTTCCTGACACGGGATCGCCCCTATCGGGGTGGCTATTCCGTTTTGTAGGCAGGGCTTATAGTGCTAGCGGACAGACCAGGGACAGAATTTTCTGGTTCGCTGGCCCAATTGCTACTCCCCCTACTCGGATAAGAGATTCCTTGATTCTGAAACCTTTTTAATAAATCTAATTAAAAGTTATATTTTATGGTGATACTATAATTCGGTGATTTGCTCTAACCATACTATCACTTATTATCTCACTTGCTGACGGTTGACTTGTCAGAACGTTATTATTGTATTTCCTCCAGAAAGCTGAACGGTTTCTCCACACTACTCCTGCACGGCCGCTGCAGGTGGTTTGTGTGCCGCTCTGTTTGGAGTGTAATGATGAGTCTCCCAAGTCCCGATTAGCTGACCCGGTGACGTACTCTTAGCGGGAACTCCAAATGGTAACAGACTAGCAACGCTGTAGTTTTATCTCCGGGATTATTTATCCAAACAGATGATGCATCAGTGTAGGGGTACAGATCCACTTGCCAGGATTGAATGTCAGACGGCATTGTTTTACAATAAACAATAAAAAAAATTATCATGTGACGTCTGACTTGTATCTACAGAATTGTCCGGTCCTATGATATTCATGTTAAAACGCTTTGCAGAAACATCTGGCCACGTGATCTCTATGGAAGTTAAAGGGGTTATCGAATATTGAAAATATCCCCGCCAATGCCTGGGCCCCTTGTATGGATTATACCTACCTGCTCAGTGCCACTTGCGTCGCTGAGGATCCCTGCATGACCGTTGCTGCATCTCCGTCGCTCAGATCAAAACATCCAGTGATGGGGGAGCAGCCATTAGCAGGCCGCAACTGTGACCAGACTCAAGGGGGCTCGTCCCAGTCGCGGCCTGCTATTGCCTGTTCTTCCCATCTCCGGAGTGACGGGGAGATGCAGTGGTGGCCATATAGGGACCTGGAGCGACGCCGGTGCCCTGAGCACGTATAATCCATACAAGGGGCCCAGGCATTGGAGGGGATACTTTGTCAGATAACCCCTTTAACATTATTTGTTTAAAAATCAAATAAAAAATTTCCTATATTCTCAAAAGGACCTTTTCCATCTATTATATACTAGGAAGGATTCATACTCCTGAGGTCCTTTTTAGGCATAGGACTCACACTGAAGTGGCTATTTCCCATACCCCAAAAGGACCTTTTCCCTCTATTATGGAGTATGGAGGATTCATACTCCTGAGATCCTTTTCAAGGATAGTATTTAGCCGACTCACACTGAAGTGGCTATTTCCCATACTCCAAAAGGACCTTTTCCCTCTATTATGGTGTATGGAGGATTCATATTGGTGAGGTCCTTTTCAAGGATAATATTTAGCCGACTCACACTGAAGTGGCTATTTCCCGTACTCCAAAAGGACCTTTTCAATGTATTATATACTAGGAAGGATTAATACTAGTGAGGTTCTTTTCAAGGATAGTATTTAGCCGACTTACACTGAAGTGGGTATTTCCCGGACTTCAAAAGGACCTTTTCAATCTATTATATACTAGGAAGGATTCTTACTGCTGTGGTCCTTTTCAGGGATAGGATTCAGCCGACTCACACTGAAGTGACTATTTCCCATACCCCAAAATGACCTTTTCCCTCTATTATGGAGTATGAAGGATTTATACTGCTAAGGTCCTTTTCCATCTATTAACAAGGAAGTTGTTACACAAACTTTATAAAAATACAGTGATCATGATCGTGGTTCAGAAATGAAGAAGCGGCTTTTTTTTAAAAAAGGCCTTTCAAAATGCATCCCTTTAGGAGGGATGGGCCCTGGACGGAGTTGACACATTACTAGTGGACGGGGGCAGTGAAATGAGATGTCAGTGAAGTCAGAATAGTAGGAAGAGGCAAAAAATGAGGGTGACGTCACTGTCAGAGGTAACATCATCCTCTTGTCAGATGATGTTGTTGATGGCTCAGTTGTCCACATTTTTATCTCCTTCATCCATAACAACAGTCGCCCAACAGTTAGTGGAGTCACTGGTTAATACTGCCTGGGAGGCTGGTGCCGAGCCTGACAGTGCCACCACTGCAACTACTGGTGGATGATGGGGTTTTTCCTCCATTATCCTGTCCTCTTTCATTTTCTGTAGCCAAACATATCCTAATCAAATATGACTCTGTTTTCAACTACACACCAAATTGCAGTCTATGATGCAAGAAATTATTTTCCTGTACTATATGCAATATTCCAGTATATGTTTTTATTTTAAATACACACATAAATGGTGATTGTACACAGAGTGATGCAAGAAATTGAATTTCCTTAGAAAATGCAATATTGAAATGTAAGTTTTCTCAAATACACACCAAAATGCCGTGGGATGATTGTCTGCTGTATAAAATACAGGTTTTGTTCAAATTCATAAATGAAATATCAGGTTGAAGCTAAAATGCACTCTAACCTTTACTGATGAACTTAATGTGACCTTCTCTAATCCTTTGAATGCACACGTCCAACTGTTCAGTGTTTTCAGGACTTTTTGCACAACTTGCTGTTCTCCAACAAGGAGCTTAACGGCAAAATTCACAGGTGTTTGATCCATGAATCAGGCAATAAATTTCCTAGTTCAATAAGAATTTAAACAGTCCTCCTCATCCTGTTGTTCACATTTTACCATCATGAGACCAAGACGACACCAGCAATACTTCGCCATTACGAGGCTTCAGGCAGGATGTCCTCGGATGGAAGTGGCCACTGAGCTTAGAGTGTCACAGAGTCATCAGCAGGTGGTATCAGAGAGACTGGAGGAGTCACAGAAAGGCAGAGAAGTGGAAGTCCTTTGGCCACATCCCATACTAATGACCACTTTATTGTGAGCAATGCCCTGCGGAACCGGATGATGAATGCCACACAACTCCAGGCACAAGAGAGGTGAGAGGCAGCCAAGTGTCACGTCAGACCATTGGAAACCGTTTACATCAGCGCGGTCTGCGTGCTAGACGACCTGCAAGGGAACCTGACCACACCACCAGGCACAGGTGTCATCATCTTGCATGGGCCAGGGAACCAAAATTTTCTAGTTAGTTATTTTAAAGTAGTGATTAGGGAATAGTATAGTTTTATAGTTGATAGGGTCAAAATAATTTGAGATAGTTTAGTAGTTTAGTAGAGTTAGCAGAAAAATATAGTTCGTGTTAGGGCCTAGTGTAGCAGATAGGGTTCAGTGCAGGGTTAAGTGTAGGGCATCGAGTTAGGTAGGTAGCTGTAATATATGAGATAGATAAATAGATAGATGGATAGATAGATAGATAGTGCTTGATAGTTTAGTTTAGGTATTAGGGCTACAGTTAGGGAATAGTAAAGTTTAGATTTTTCAGGGCAGCGTGTAGTTTAGGTTAGTTAGTGATATAGTATAGTGTAGGGTCTATCTGTCAGTTAGTGTCCGTCCAGTTAGTGTACTAGTTTTATTTTTTTTCCATTATTTGTTAATTTAAAAAAGTCTTTTAGTCTCAGTTAGTGTCTGTGTCAGGTTAAAAAAAAAAAGTTTTGAAGTTTTATATGTTTTTTGTTTAGTCTAGTTCTGTCTGTGTGTCAGTTAGTGTCTGTCTTAGGTTTAAAAACAATAAAAAATACAAAAAAAAGTTTATAGGTTTACGTGTTTAGTGTAGTTTTTTCTATCCTACGTTAAAAAACCCCCGTCTTGTAGTCTATGTGTGTCAGTTACTGTCTGTGTCAGGTTAAAAAAAGAGTTTACATTTTAAGTGTTTGGCATTTAGTGTAGTTTTGTTAGTCGTCCGTAAAAAAAAAACTGTTTTTTATTCTCTGTGTGTCAGTTAGTGTCTGTCTTAGGTTAAAAAAAAAAAGAGGTTTTAAAGTTTACATGTTTAGTGTAGTTTTTCCTGTCCTACATTTAAAAAAAACGTCTTTTAGTCTCTGTGTATCAGTTAGTGTCTGTGTCAGGTTAAAAAAAAAAAAAAAAAGTTTTACATGTTTTGTGTTAAGTGTAGTTTTGTCAGTCCTCCGTTAACAAAAAAAAAAGTTTTTTAGTCTCTTTGTGTCTGTTAGTTTAGTCTTAGGTTAAAAAAAAAAAAAAGTTTGATAGCTTTACGTGTTTAGTGTTGTGTGTTACAGTTTACGTGCTTTTCATTTTTCAGTGTACCGGGTCGTGCAGGCAGCCGTGGATGTGGTCGGGGTAAAAGGGAGGTCGTTCCCGTGCTGGACCACTCCCAGCACGGGGGCCGCTCCTCAAGCCACGGACAGGCAGGCGCAGGTGGCAGGGGTGTCCGCCTGATCCGTGACTTTTTTTACAAGTGGCAGCCGGCCCATAACTTCCCAGGATGCAGAGGCTGTCTTTGCTCTTGTGGCCGATTCTAGTGCCACGGAGTCCTCTGCCCCGGCTGCCAGCAACTGCAGCACTCCGCCTCCTGTAGAACCAACCCCCAGCTCACAAGAATTGTCCCCTCTCATGTTCGAAGAGTTTGAGACTGAGAGGGACATCTTGGGGGAGGCAATGCAGGAGGCGGAAATACTGTTCAGCCCTGTGGATGGGCAGGACCTGTTGGACGGGATTGGGGATGAGGAGGAGGAGGAGGGCCTATAAATCCCCCTGTGAAATCCCTTCCAACTGGTGCGGGTGGTGTTAGCCACACAACCCCTGCACCTATTCAGACCCAGGCGTCAGCGAGGGGACAGCGGAGCCCGTTCAGGGGCTCCATGTCAGCTGTTCCCGTCAGTCCACCACAGGTTGGCCCAGTGTCTGACATATCAGGGGGCGAAGAGGAGGGTGACCAAGAATGGGTGCCACCTCCTTTGTCAGGTGACGGCAGCACCGATGAAGGTAGGCACCCGAGGCAAATGGTGCGCCAGGTCACCAGGGAGCCCAGTGTCAGGGGCTCCACTGGTAATGGCAGCAGGAGTAGGCAGCAGCAGCCAGCTCCACCTGTGCGCACCGAGCCCGAACAGGCGCAAGCCAGCACCACCCCATCTGACAGGAGGTCGGAGCGGAAGTCGCCTGTTTGGGCTTACTTCACGCTGGCAGCAGATGATGTCACAGTTTGCATTTGTAAGCTGTGCCATGCCAGGGTGAAGAGAGGGAGATCTATGGCTTGGCTGGGTACCACGGGCCTCAACCAGCACATCCGAGTCAACCACTGGCTGGAGTGGGAACAGATGCGGGGTGGTCAAAGCAGCAGCGCCACCAGCAGTGTGCAGGAGACAGCAGTTCCTGCCACTGTACTGCGGCCACCCCAACCGCTTCCAACAAATCATTCCCACTCCCCCACTCTCTCTAATAAAGGTACTGGTACCGGCAGCCATACTTCTGCCTCCACTGCTCCCTCCTCTGCCGTCCGGCGCCAGCCATCTTTTGCAGATGCATTTGAACGCACCGCGCCCTACGCCCCCGGGGACCGTCACGTGTGTTCACTCAATGGGCTCCTGGCAAGGGTTATCGCCCAACATCTGCTGCCTTACAATCTGGTGGATAGCAATCCATTTAGGCAGATGTTGGAGCAGGCCCAACCCAGATGGCGTGTCCCCAGCCACCATTACTTTGCCAGGGATGGCGTCCCTGCCCTACACCAGCACATTGTGTGGAATGTATCCCTGTCACTGGATCATGCTGTCAGCGACAGGGTGCATCTCACAATGGATGCCTGGACCAGCAGGCATGGGCAGGGATGCTATATAAGCTTCACAGCCCATTGGGTGTCCCTCCGAGGCGCCGGGGAGGGATTGGCGGCATCTGATTTTGTGGTGCCGCCCCGGGGTGTACAGGGGAGAACTGCTGCTCTCCCGCAAGCCACTGTCTCCAGAGCTGCTAAGCCCCCCAGCAAGCGTCCCCATTGCTACGCAAGTGTGGGGCACGTCCGCTGCCAGGCCATGCTCCAGCTTGTGAGCTTAGGAGACCAGAGACACACTTGACCTGATGTTCTGTCTGCACTACAGGCTTAGGTTCAGAAGTGGCTGACACCCCGAAGGCTCCAGGCAGGTATGGTTGTCTGTGACAACGGCAGCAACCTACTCGCCGCCCTTCATGCTGGCAGTCTGACCCACGTGCCCTGCATGGCATATGTCCTCAACCTAGTGGTACAGAAGTTCCTTCGTATGTACCCAGGGTTGAGTGACATTGTGCTGAGGGTACGTAGGATTGCCAGCCACTTCAGACGCTCTCCAACTGCCGCCGCGTTCCTGTCCAAACTACAGAGGGACAACAGCCTGGCCCCCCACAGGCTGATTGTGGACAGTGTGACGCGGTGGAACTCCACCCTCCACATGCTGGAGAGGTTGTGGGAGCAGCGACGGGCGGTGAGGGAATACCTGCTGGACCTGGGCACTCCAGGGCCAACCAACCCACTCCCATACATCACCAATGCGGAGTGGGGGCAGATACAGCAGGTCTGCCACATGCTGGCCCCATTCGAGCAGGCGACAAAGATGGTCAGCGGGGAGCATGTCGGTCTGAATGACGTGCTCCCCCTAGTGTTCCTGCTGGACAGGACACTAGATCGCCTGTTCGAAGCTTGGGAGAGTGCCTTGGTGGAGCATGAAGAGTCAACCATGCTCCTCCAGGACCAGGCCCAGGACGACGAGGAGGAGGAGGAGGAGGAGGAGGAATCAGTGCATGTCCAGGAGTCTGGGCCTGGTCAGGAGGGAGAGCCAGTGCTGGGGGCACCGTTAGTCCGGGGGTGGGGCATCTCTGACCGGGAGCAGCAGCATCAGCAGCAGGAGGACCAAGAGGTCATGGTCCCGGGCAGTCATGAAGAGTCACAGCGGGCTGTGCTCTTCCCCATGGCTGCCCATATGCTGCGATGCCTCAGGAGGGACCCCCGGATCAAGAAATTTAAGGAGAGGAATGACATTTGGTTGGCCACCCTTTTAGACCCCCGCTGCAAGGGGAAACTGGAGCAGTTCATCCCAGCCAGCCGGAGGCAGGCCCGTCTTGAAAAATTGCGGGCCTGTCTGATCTGCCGGCTGGAAGAGGCAAACCCTCGGCCTCAAGCTCCAGTTCTCCCTGCCCATCTCACCCAGCAGGCGGCTGGCACCAGCAGCACCAGCCAAGCAGATGACCTTCTGGGTGAGATGATGCTCTTCTACCAGTCTGTGCGACCCAGTACCAGCAGCAGCATTAGTCACCACCAGTGGCTGGCCCGCATGGTGGCAGACTACATGCGGTAGGTGCTTCCGACAGCATGACCACCAACGACCCCATGGAGTACTGGGTTGCCAGGCTGGACACCTGCCGTGAGCTCGCTCAGTATGCGCTGGAGTTACTATCTTGCCCCCCCTCTAGCGTACTGTATGAGCGGGAATTCAGCGCGGCAGGTGGGGTGGTCACGGACAAGCGGACCCGTCTATCCACAGACTCCGTGGACAGACTCACATTCATTAAGATGAATGAGTCCTGGATCGGCAGTGACTTCATGGCCCCAGCTGTCGGTTCAGGGCGCTGAAGGGTCCCTTGTCCATCCCTCTCCTTTGCTCTCCCTCCCAAACTCTGTTGTTTTTTAATTGTTCCCTCTGTTTTTAACTTTTTATGAATTAATTTTATTATTTATTTATTGATATTTATTCAATCAATATTTATTGTCAAGTTTGTATCATATTTTAATTTAATTTTTTAATTATGAATTTGTTTTGAACATGTTGAGTTACATTTGGGCCTTTAAACATAATGTCTGCTGCTGCCTGTGCTGCTGAATTTGGCCAAGCTACATGTGGCCATGAAAATACACCACTTCTTAAAACCTGGTTGGGAACTGAGGACATGACCTAGCAGCCAATCCTTTACAGCTTTACAGTTTAAACACTCCCCTACAAAATTCTCCCCGCTGCCTGTGATACAATTACCTTACACAATGGGTTGATGTAATTATCACAGGCAGGAGAATACATAGTTTCAAACAATGTCTTCTGTCCTGGAGACAACAGAGGAGTCATTCAATTATCTCTCAGAACAAAGGGAAATCGCCAATACAAACGTGGGGACAATAGGACAGACATCACTATTCAAATATACAATGTCCCAACCATTACAGTAAATATAGACATTTAACATATCCCCAGATGGCTTGGATCTGAGCGCTCAATATATCCAAACAGCGCTCAGATGCCACAAACACAGTCAAATCACCATGGGGTTTAAGTTTAGCATGGGCTGATGAGAGGGCCCATAATCCTGGGGCAAGAGGCTGGCAACTAGGCTTCTCCAGCACCCAGTGGCCAGGTTGGTTTCGCCACACTGCCGTTGATGCTGCTGCATGTCATTAAAATTTTGAGTTACATTTGAGCCTTTTACCTTTACGTCTGCTGCTGCCTGTGCTGCCGAATTGGGCCAAGCTACATGTTGCCCTGATAATACACCACTCCTTAAATCCTGATGTTGATGCTGCTGCATGTCATGAAGATGTTGAGTTACATTTGGGCCTTTTAACATAACGTCTGCTGCTGCCTGTGCTGCCGAATTGGGCCAAGCTACATGTGGCACTGATAATACGCCACTCCTTAAATCCTGATGTTGATGCTGCTGCATTTTATGAAGATGTTGAGTTACATTTGGGCCTTTTAACATAACGTCTGCTGCTGCCTGTGCTGCCTAATTGGGCCAAGCTACATGTGGCCATGATAATACACCACTCCTTAAATAATGCAGTTGATGCTGCTGCATGTCATGAAAATGATGAGTTACATTTGATCGCACAGGGAACAATCATAGAGTCCAGACCTTCACACCTTTTTTAAAGTAAAATTTCAATTGGGTTATTTTATTTTGTATTATAAACTGGAAGTGTACTTACCTGCAAGTGCCTGCCGTTATTCTGCCTAGTTACAAATGGAAACTTATGAGTCAGCATTCTAGTATTGTGTTAACTCTAGATGCTGTATGTCCTGATCGTGTGTAGACAACCATCATGGACCTTA
The DNA here is from genome assembly GCA_033119425.1 of Bufotes viridis. Lineage (NCBI taxonomy): Eukaryota > Metazoa > Chordata > Amphibia > Anura > Bufonidae > Bufotes > Bufotes viridis. The sequence continues at coordinate 53,050,590 of CM065598.1, forward strand.
TTTTATCTTTTGCACTTTAACAAGTATAGAATTATGAATTATCTTAACCTGGTTTGCATGTTTCTTATTCTCGCATCTGCTCTGCTTATTTATGTATTGTCAATATTTAGACATAAAAATATTTATTTAAATAATCTGTTTAAAAAGACATTTTATCCAGCGTTGTTCGGCTTCATTCACAAAATGAAATGATTTTCCTTTTTTTATTATTTTTTATTTTAAATTAAGTGTGGTTCGGGGCGGCTATGTTGTGGTTCACGCTGTAGCACGGTGTGGACCGCATGTGGCCTTCCCTTGTCAAAAGGTTTTGTGCAGTTGGCATTGTACAGGACTGATTGATGAACCTACGAAAATTTATATATATATATATTTTTTTTTTTGTCACACGGATTTAGGATCCAACATGGTGTTGTCTGTCGTTCTGGGAGGGATGGCTGACCTCCGTGTTGACCTCTCTACATGGTTGGGTGTGACTGCGTTATACTCATCCGTGTGGAAATCCGGTTTTGTGAATGGAGCCGTGTAGCAACATGTAAATATGTATAGGTACTTTTCTTGTTTATGTTACTTATTGGCAATTATGTAATGAGGATTTGCACATGCTAATTATATATAACCACTGCTTTAAGATTTTAAGTATAAACTGTGTACTATATGATGTTCTTGGAGACATGTCACCAGTTAGAGAATTCATATAATCATAGTCATGTAATCAATCATATGTTTCTATCTGTACGGCGGAAGCAATGCAACAACATGCAAAGTATAAAAAAATTGGACGCTATCAAAGATCCATGCTGGTTAGTTCTTACCCCTACCATTTTATTGTTCCAACATTGTTCCCTTTATTTGTTTTATATTTCTGATAACAAGATTTGATTGTAAAGAAATTTTTGGAATTTGTAAAAGTTAATAATTTTGCTAATTTTATAAATCAAACAAGTTTTTTTTGTAGTTATTATTACTCTGTTCAAGTTTTGTATTTTAATAGTTAATTGTTTGATGAAAAAATCCATTTATTATTTACGATAATTTGAAATTTATGTTACTACATAAAATAATTTAGTTACTAGAAAAATTAACCAAAAAGTTTATTTTAAATGTAACTCTGGACTATTAGAATGCTTTGCTTTGTACTTAATATTTAATACACAACCGTTACCAATGACTACTACTATCGTGATCCATTTAAGTTATGTGTAGGCCTCATACTACCCAATTTCTATATACCTACGGATGCTGTATGTTAGGATACTGATGAGTTTGGGAACGGACTCTAGGGGCCTTTACTTAAAAAAAATGTTTACCAATTATACTGAAAACTTTTTTTATTTAAAAAAATAAAACTAAACAATATAATTACAAATAAATAAAAACAATATAATAAATCTTAATAGGGCAATGCCCTCATTTGTTTAACAATTTTTTTTTAGATGGCCAATGGCCTTGGCATGCCTCTCCTCCATTTCTCTCATGCCGTTGGAAAACTGGAGCTTGATCTCCCGCAGCTTCCGGAGATGCTGCTCCCGGAAAGCCTTTACCGCTTTCTGGTGCTCTTGCTCCAGCTCATTGATTTTTTGTTGCATTTCTTTCAATACTGTAAAAAAAATAAAAACAATAAATAAATAAAATAGACGGTGTCGTTTCAGAAGAAACCACAGGATGTTGGCTTGAAATCTGATTGGCTGTTGTTGGCTCCACCCACTTTTTAAAATTTGAATCTCAGTCCTCCAGTGACGAACTTTGCAAAGTTTGAAGACTGTGCCAATAAAAGTCTAAGAGCAGCGGCAGTTTGAATTTTTCCCATTTAAACAAATGCCTGAAATTTGATTGGGCGTTGTAGACTCCGCCCACTTTTTTAAAAATTTTAATCCCAATCACCTAGTAACCCACAGTGCCAAGTTTGGGGACCCTGGCTTAAATACTGTGAAAATGACAGCTTTTTAAAGTTTTCACACTGAAGTCAACAGTGAAAATTTGATTGGTTGTTTGTGGCTCTGCCCACTTTTTAACGTCCCCCAAATTTGACACAAATTTTCAGGGTGACCCCATGACTAAGTGACCCAAGTTTGGTGACTTTAACTTGAAAGCTAAAGGAGTGACAAAACTTAATAGTTTTCCTATGAAAGTCGATGGGACAAAATGGGGTCTCCGGGGGGCCGCTCCAGGGGCCCGGAGGGTGGGATCGGTTAACAAAGCACAAGTAAAGTTTGGTAATTGTACTCCTAAAACTGTGGGAGGAGTACCGTATAGAAAATTGCTAAATTTTTATCGGCCAATGGTATCTCCGCCCACTTTGGGGTGACCCCCCCACCAAATATACCCGTTTATTCGGGGAATAATTATGGCTGCTCGGTATGTCTCAATGGGAATGTGGGAATGTATACCTCGGTGAATCAGTACGCCTGTAACTATAGGTTTCAAGGAGGTTTTCCTTGGAAATTATTTTGGGCCTGGGTTTTAATAGTCAGAGACATTGGGTGGGACAGGTCACACCCGTACTACATCTTGCGGTTTTCATTGTGGTTAAAAAGGCTGTTAAAATACAGTGTGGATAGGCGATCGGAACGCAGAACAATCATAGAGGGAAACCAGACCTCTGGAAGACTGTAAAGAGTGATGAGATAGTTCTTTTTTGATATCCCGCTTGTACGGAACTGTAAGTGTGGGACTATAGGTTCTCCGATATGTGTGGGCTGAAGAAAGATTATTAGTAAAGCTTTAACATGCCTATTGTTTGCTCCAAAAAAGAATGTCTATGGTGAAGACTAAACTGACATGTGTGTGTGTGTGAACAGTGAATGAGTGAAAACAGCCACAGCACATACTTACAGTCCTTGTAAAGGGTGGTGATGAGCTCCTCCTCCTCGTCCTCCTCGTCCCTGTCATCATCCACTTGAGGGGGGGAGGCGGGTTGGGGTGAAGGTCCACCCTCCACTGACTCCTCTGGGGGGCTAGGGGCATGCTGTTGCCCTGAGGGTCCGGCCTCCTCCTCTGACGCCGAGACCTCCCACACCTGCTGTCTGGGAGGCCTGCGCCTGACAGCAGGCAAAGGAACACCTATAATAACAAATTTTACTACTTTTAGAAAAAAATCTGAAAACAAAAATGTAATCATTATACCTGGACATTTCTGGTCCCGGATCTCGCGGATTCTTTCCGCGTGCCTTCTCTTCATGTCTGACCATTTTTTTTAAAATGGCCAGACGCTTATGCTGGCCATCATATTCCCTCCACAGCTTATAGCCGATCCTGCGTACAATCTTATTTTTTTCGGCATGGGATCGGGTCTGATCATATCTTTGCTCCAACATGCGCTGCAGTATAAAAAAACATGCGCTGCAGTATAAAAAAAAAGCATATAATCAGATTTTATAACGGTAACTTTAAATCTGATATTTCACTTTCAAACACTAATAATTTTTCGTTTGGTGGTTGAGATGATGAATAAATGTTGGTGACTATGGCTAAGGCAGCGCATGGCGAGAGGTTCAACGGGCTTAAACTACAACTTGCAGAGCTTTCAGTTAAACTGCCTTGCTGCTGCCGTACCGCCACTATTATAGTCAATAGGGACGAAGCGTCATTCTAGGGGCGTAGGTGAACTAGCGGCAGTACGGATCTGACAGACGGTTCCCCTTCCCGGAATAGTCAGACGTACTCCCCTGCCGCTAATGTTAAAGTCGCCTAATCTTTTTTTTTTTTTTTATTTGGGATTGTGTTGAAATTGTATGTGTGTGTAGTATGAGATATTGGATATTGGCCATCTGAGGAGAGATGTACCTGTCTAGTGAAGTGACGGTACGGTATGGAGTGTAAGGCTGGTTCGCCGCCACGTGGTGCACCCTGGGTAACACTAAAAGAACCAGCAAATACTGAATGTCAAACATTACTTCTCCTGACCAACGGGACACTTATTAGAATCTATATACTAGGCATCCTCAAACTGCGGCCCTCCAGCAAACTGCGGCCCTCCAGCAAACTGCGGCCCTCCAGCAAACTGTGGCCCTTCAGCAAACTGCGGCCCTCCAGCAAACTACGGCCCTCCAGATTTTTCTAAACTAAAAATCACATCATTTTATGACAGCCTACAGCTATCATCCTATAGCGGGGCATCATGGGAGTTGTAGTTTTACAACAGCTGGAGGGCTGCAGTTTGAGAATGCCTGCTATAGACTGTGTATGTGTGTGTGTGTTGGGGGTGGGGGGTGGTCAGAGGTGGTGTGGGTTTGAGGGGGGGGTCTGGTGGTATGTAGTGGTGGGTATATTGTGTCAGGCGGAAGATTAGATGTGCAATGTGAATCATATGTAGCTTTGTCTGCTATCCATATTTTTTGAACCATTAGAAAACATAGTGTGGTGTTAAACAGGCAGGATATGCTCAAACCCACATGCAGTTGTGCATATATATAGGGGAGCATATCCTGCACTTGTATTCCGTTGCTGATGGCAATCAACAGTAAAAAAATGCATACAATGGAAAATGCCAGCAATGGACTACAAGTACCATAATAACCATCCTACATAAGGTAACAATTATGTGGATGTGGAAAACAATCAGAAACTTAACAATAGCAAAGACTGGCTGGCATCTTCCATTGGTTGCATTTTTTGGCTGTTGATTGCCATCAGCAACGGATTATAGTTCCCCCAATAGTCTCTAGTGCACAAGTAGGGTCTTCATAGGAAGACGGCTGTTGCAGCCTTGGATCATTTAGGAGCACCAAGGGTCAGTGGGGGGAACTGAAGCTGAACACGGCTTCGGTTCAAAGGTAATAAACGAAGCCGAAGCCAAGTTTGGCTTCAAGTTTTAAAGTGTTTTTCCACTTTAAGAATCAACTACCTGAGTTATTCAATGAAGTCACGCCCAACTTCGTGAATACCATAACTGACTTCGGCTCCTCGGAGCCCATACATTCTAATACTGTACGGAGGCGGATCCCCATACAGTATTATTCCGAAGTTTTGAATAAAGCGACTTTGGAGGAAGCATCTGAAGCTCGCTTCCCTCACGCCCAACTTCGTGAATAACATAACTGACTTTGGCTCCTCAGAGCCCATACATTCTAAAAAGTTTTGAACGAAGCAACTTCGGATGTAGCTTCTGAAACCCGCTTCCCTCAACACCAACAATGGCCTAGCAGACGCGCACATTACACCGCCCTGCTGATCCGTGAGGAGCGGCATTTACTGCTACACGGGGACTCCCTGCATCGTACATTGCTATAACCACCTTCCTGACCACCCAACGTAAATATACCTCAGTGGGTGGATATTTAAATATCGCAGCCGCTCGCTATCAGCATAGCTGCTGGGTGCAGACACCTGGGGCTAATGTATGTGATTGACGATAACTGCACACATTTAACCCTTCAGGTGCCTTGGTGAAATGTGACTATGCATTGGCTCCCCCCACTGGCCCTTGGTGCTCCTAAATGATCCAAGGCTGCAACAGCCGTCTTCCTATGAAGACCCTACCTGTGCACTAGAGACTATTGGGGGAACTATAAATAAAGTGTACCAAAAAAAAATCACACTATTTTCCCAAAATTAAAATACATAATTAGAAAAATAAACATCATCGCTATTACTGCATGCAGAAACACCTATACTATTAAAATATTAAAATATTTATCCCATTTGGCAAATGGCATAATGGGGAAAAAAACATCAAAACCGCCTTTTGTCATCTCACCTTCCCCCCCAAAAAAGCGACCTGTTCATCTCATAGGGAACGCTGTTAAAACAAAACCCATAAAACTATATAAATGTGGTATCGCTGTAATCGTACTGACCCGGAGAATGAAGAGAACAGGTCAGTTTTATCCCATAAGGAACGCTGTAAAACCAAACCCCATAAAACTATATAAGGGCTCATGCACACAAACGTGATAACCCCTTTAATCATGTTTGGTTGCAACACTGAATGCGTTCTCCTGGCGGCATCAGTGATACCCAGAACGGTGCCATCTTGTGTGGAAGGAAAAGGAAAAAAGAAACCAGGCAGCATCATATATGTGAAAGTATTAAAAATACTAATTATTAGTGTTGAGCGAACAATTCGAGCATAGTTCGGGTTTGTACCGAATTTTGGGGTGTTCGGGACCCAGACCCGAACATTTTCAAAAAAGTTCCGGTTCGGGTCCGTTGTTCGGCGATTTCTTCCCGCTTTCTGAAGGGCTGCACAGCGTTTTACTTCTTGTCCTAAGAAGCCATCACAGCCATGCCTACTAATGGCATGGATGTGATTGGCCAAGTGCAGCATGTGACCCAGCCTCTATTTAAGCTAGAGTCACGTAGCGCCCCACGTCACACTGCTCTAATTAGTGTAGGGAGAGCTTCTGTGAGGGCGAGATTAGGCAGGGAAAAGTCAGCAAAAGCACCTAATGAAGTGATCGATCTACAGCTGTGAATGATTCAACTTCTGCTAGTTACTTGCTCACTGGTTTTTAGGCTGCACAGAGCGTTTTTCTGTCACTTTTTTCTAGGGTGATCGGCGGCCATTTTGTGACTTGTGGTGCACCAGAACATGCTGCCACCAAGTCCATCAATACTAGGGTTTTTGTTTCTATATCCTACATCAGGGGCTTGGCTGTGCTTATTGTCACCCCTAGAAATTTCTATAGCAATTTCTATATTTTATTAAGGGGTTAAATTCAATTGCCAAAATACCAATCCCCTAAATCTGGTGTTCCAGATTTGGCTAGCCAAGTGTAATACTGTCTGCTGTCTGGCAAAGGATAGATTATTTTCTGTGGTGAAATTCAATTGCCAAAATAGCAATCCCCTAAATCTGGTGTCCCAGCAGTGGATGGCAAAGTATAATAGTGTCCGGCAAAGGATATATTTTGTTCTGGGGTGAAATTCAATTACCAAAATAGCAATACCATTAATCTGATGTCCCAGCAGTGGCTGGCAAAGTATAATAATGTCCTGCAAAGGATATATTTTGTTCTGGGGTGAAATTCAATTACCAAAATAGCAATACCCTGAATCTGGTGTTCCAGCAGTTGCAGGCCTAGTTTAAATCTGTCCGTAACAGGGTATATTTTGTTCTGGGGTGAAATTCAATTGCCAAAATAGCAATACCCTGAATCTGGTGTTCCAGCAGTTGCAGGCCTAGTTTAAATCTGTCCGTAACAAGGTATATTTTGTTCTGGGGTGAAATTCAATTACCAAAATAGCAATACCATTAAACTGATGTCCCAGCAGTGGCTGGCAAAGTATAATAATGTCCTGCAAAGGATATATTTTGTTCTGGGGTGAAATTCAATTGCCAAAATAGCAATACCATAAATCAGTGGTTTCAGCTGTGGCTGGCCAAGTTTCATAGTGTCCTGCAAAGGATATATTTTGTTCTGGGGTGAAATTCAATTGCCAACATACGAATCCCCTAAATCTGGTGTCCCAGCAGTGGCTGGCAAAGTATAATAGTGTCCGGCAAAGGATATATTTTGTTCTGGAGTGAAATTCAATTGCCAAAATAGCAATCCCCTAAATCTGGTGTCCCAGCAGTGGCGGGCAAAGTATAATAGTGTCCGGCAAAGGATATATTTTGTTCTGGGGTGAAATGTAATTGCCAAAATAGCAATACCCTGAATCTGGTGTTCCAACTGTTGCAGGCCTAGTTTAAATCTGTCCGTAACAGGGTATATTTTGTTTTGGGGTGAAATTCAATTACCAAAATAGCAATACCATAAATCTGGTGTCCCAGCAGTGGCTGGCAAAGTATAATAGTGTCCTGCAAAGGATATATTTTGTTCTGGGGTGAAATTCAATTGCCAAAATAGCAATCCCCTAAATCTGGTGTAGCAGTGGCTGGCAAAGTATAATAGTGTCCGGCAAAGTATATATTTTGTTCTGGGGTGAAATTCAATTGCCAAAATATCAATCCCCTAAATCTGGTGTCCCAGCAGTGGCTGGGAAAGTATAATAGTGTCCGGCAAAGGATATATTTTGTTCTGTGGTGAAATTCAATTGCCAAAATAGCAATCCCCTAAATCTGGTGTTCCAGCTGTGGCTAGCCAAGTGTAATACTGTTTGCTGTCTGGCAAATGATAGATTTTTTTCTGTGGTGAAATTCAATTACCAAAATAGCAATACCATAAATCTGGTGTCCCAGCAGTGGCTGGCAAAGTATAATAGTGTCCTGCACAGTGTCGGACTGGGGTGCCAAGGGCCCACCAGTAGAAGTGACTCTAGGGGCCCACCCTATAGTTTCATGCAAATATTGACACTTAAGGGGGTTTTCCGATTTGCATCAACATCCTTTCAAATAATCCTTTATATAGGAAGCTGTAGTGTAATAGCGCACATGACCACTGCAGCTGATCACGGGCCTTGGTGCTGTACACCACTGAGATCACTAATTAGTTACAGCAGTCAGGTGCGGTACGCAGGTATTTTACTGTGGCAGCCAAAATATAATGTCCCAGCTGCAGCCTGGCAGAGAGAGCAGAGTATTGGTGCCGGATCAAATAGTGATCAGGATGGTGAGTTTAAAGGGGTTCTGCACTTTGTTTAAACTGATGATCTATCCTCTGAATAGATCATCAGCATCTGATCGGCAGGGGTCCGACACCCAGGACCCCTGCCGATCAGCTGTTTGAGAAGGTAGCGGCGCTCCAGGAGCACCGCGGCCTTCTCACTGTTTACCGCCGGCCCATTGACGTCACTACTGGTATCAACTGGCCTGGGAGCGGCTAAGCGCTGTTCACTTCAATGGAGCTTAGCCGCGCCCAGGCCAGTTGATACTAGTCGTGACATCACTGGGCCGGCGGTAAACAGTGAGAAGCCCGTGGCGCTCCTGGAGCGCCGCTGCCTTCTCAAACAGCTGATCGGCGGGGGTCCCGGGTGTCGGACCCCTGCCGATCAGATGCTGATGATCTATCCAGAGGATAGATCATCAGTTTAACCAAAGTGCAGAACCCCTTTAAGTGTTTTTTTTTTTCTTTTGTCATTTTTATTTTAACAGCATCCCCGTAGTTTGGCCTCAAAAATTTTAACTTAGGCACCCCCTTCAAGCTCTGTACTTAGATACCATAACAGAACCAAGCTCTGTGCATAGATACAGCAAAAGAACTGTTACATGCACACTTCTCCACATGCCAGCACTCTTTGCACACATACTTCTACACATGCCAGCACTCTTTTACACGCACACTTTTACACATGCCAGCACTCTTTACACACATACTTCTACACATGCCAGCACTCATTTACACGCACACTTCTACACATGCCAGCACTCTTTACACACATTCTTGTACACATGCCAGCACTCTTTACACACATACTTCTACACATGCTAGCACTGTTTTACACGCATACTTCTACACGCACACTTCTACACATGCCAGCACTCTTTTACACGCACACTTCTACACATGCCAGCACTCTTTACACACATACTTCTACACATGCTAGCACTGTTTTACACGCATAATTCTACACATGCCAGCACTGTAATACTTGCATGCACTCTCTCATACACACTCCACACTGTCATACATACATGTACTCTTACATACACACAGTCATACATACATGTATTCTTACATACTGTGAGAGGGCACAGGGATCCGTCATTGACGGAAGGTACGTGTCACCGAGTTTCCTGGCCTCGGTGAGGTAAGAGCCTGTTCTTTTAGGTCAGCAGCAGCTAGTGCTGCTGGACACAGCTTGTTTAGCTAGTATGGCTGTAAAGCCAATCTGGGCTGGCTCTTACTGGAAGCAACTAAAGTGTAGGGTGGGTAGTTGCTTCCCGCGATCCAGGTCTGGTTTTTGACTGGGTTTAAAAGCCCAGCCAGCACTGTCAGCTGGGGGAAAATTCCTCCATCAAGTGGAGTTTGTAGCTGAGCCTGAGTCTGGAAGCTGCTAGCAGGCGTACGGCGTGCACAGAGGCCTGCCGTGGACATTTGGCTGTGACCCAGCTTTCAGGAGCACAGGCGATCGCTCCTGACCTGCAGTGTGTGAGTGTAACACCTGAAGGACTTTTGTTTTTGTTTACTGTGTAAACCTGCACCAAGGACTGTTGTTTTGCTGTATCAAGAGTGTGAATAAAACACTGTTGAATGATTGAAAATCCGCTTCCTTCGCCTCTATACTGCACCCGCACCTATCTGCCAAGAGCAAATCTCCACAATACACACTGTCATACATGCAGGCACTCTTACACACACTGTCATACATGCAGGCACTCTTACATACACTCTCATAAATGCAGGAACTCTTTTAAACCATTTACAATACTTGTAGATTCCCCCCTCACCTCATGGTCCCCAGGTCCTGAGCCAGACTTCTCCCTCAGGGCAGGGCTCCAGACTGATCACACAGGCAGCAGTCCTTCTAGCTGCCTCATTGGAGGAGATCCTGTCAGTGCTATTGACTGAAAGTTTTAGACCAATCAGCACTCCTGGTCACAGTAAGGCTATTTCCACATGATCTCATTTACATAAAATCGTGGCAAAATGCCGCGTTTCTTTGCCGCGATTTTATGAAAATCAGATCATGTGGAAACAACCTTACTAACCAGGAGCGCTGATTACACAAAATGACTGTTCCTATGAATCAGCGCTGGTGTGGAGCCCTCCTCATTTAGATTAAATCACATGCATCCGACTGTGTACAGGGGGAGGAGATTATCGCAGACAGCATCTAAGCAAGGAAGCTAACTTGCTGGTTCAGGGGCCCATCAAGGATTTCCCCGGCATCCAGGTGGGCCAGTCCGAGCCTGATCCTGCAAAGGATATATTTTGTTCTGGGGTGAAATTCTATTGCCAAAATAGCAATACTCTGAATCTGGTGTTCCAGCTGTTGCAGGCCTAGTTTAAATCTGTCTGTAACAGGGTATATTTTGTTCTGGGGTGAAATTTAATTGCCAAAATAGCAATACCCGGAATCTGGTGTTCCAGCAGTTGCAGGCCTAGCTTAAATCTGTCAGTAACAGGGTATATTTTGTTCTGGGGTGAAATTCAATTGCCAAAATAGCAATACCATAAATCTGGTGTCCCAGCAGTGGCTGGCAAAGTATTATAGTGTCCTGCAAAGGATATATTTTGTTCTGGGGTGAAATTCAATTGCCAAAATAGCAATACCATAAATCAGTGGTTTCAGCTATGGCTGGCCAAGTCTCATAGTGTCCTGCAAAGGATATATTTTTTTCTGGGGTGAAATTCACTTGCCAATATAGCAATACCATAAATCAGTGGTTTCAGCTATGGCTGGCAAAGTTTCATAGTGTCCTGCAAAAGATATATTTTTTTTCTGGGGTAAAATTCACTTGCCAATATAGCAATACCCTGAATCTGGTGTTCCAGCTGTTTCAGGCCAAGTGTTAATCTGACCGTAAAAGGGTATATTACACTCAAGGTGTATATACAAGTGCTGAGAGGGTCATCCTCAATAACTTCACACGCTACCGTGCATCTCCCATTGTATTTCTGTCTGTTAAAGGGTATATTACACAAAGTGTTAAAATACAATTGCTGAAGGCATAATCCTACATATGTTTTCACACGCTACTGTGCATCTCCAAGTGTAAATCTGTCCATAAAATTATACCTTTTATCCAGGGCCTAAATACTAGCCCTACAATAAATCAGTGGTTACTGCTGTGCCTGGATTAGTGTAATACGCTACATAAATAAATAGGCAGATAGTGTTAGGTGCCTGTAAAAAAAAGGGCCTGAATTTGAAATCAATACATTGGTCCAAATATTTTTTTTCTTATTGTGGTGCTTGGTGAACAGTAACAATGAGGAAAACTTCTAGTAAGGGACGCGAACGCGGTCGTGGTGGTGTTAGTGGTGCTGGGAGAGGACGTGGCCATTCTGCTACAGCCACACGTCCTAGTGAACCAACTATCTCAGGGTAGTTCTAAGGATGGTAAGGCCTGAGCAGGTACAGGCGCTAGTCAATTGGGTGGCCGTCAGTGGATCCAGCACGTTCACAACATTATCTCCCATCCAGTCTTCTGCAGAAATCGCACAGGTAGCGCCTTATAACCAAGCCCATCAGTCTGTCACATCACCCCCATGTATATCAGGGAAACTGTCAGAGCCTCAAGGTATGCAGCAGTCTCTTATGCTGTTTGAAGACTCTGCTGGCAGGGTTTCCCAAGGGAATCCACCTAGCCCTTCCCCAGTGGTGAAAGACATAGAATGAACTGATGCACGACCACTGATGTTTCCTGATGATGAGGACATGGGAATACCACCTCATTGGAGTCCGCACGTCTCTGATGATGACGAAACACAGGTGCCAACTGCTGCGTCTTTCTGCAGCGTGCAGACCGAACAGGAGGTCAGGGAGGAAGACTGTGTGGAAGACGATGCAGGGGACGATGAGGTCCTAGACCACACATGGAATGAAGGTCGTGCCACTGACTTTCATAGTTCAGAGGAAGAGGCAGTGGTGAGACCGAGCCAACAGTGTAGCAAAAGAGGGAGCGGGGGCAAAAGCAGAACAGCCGCCGCCACCAGGGACCGAGCACCCCAAGGGCAGCTTCAAGGAGTTCCCTGGCATGGCACTTTTTTAAACAATGTGCTGACGACAAGACCCGAGTGGTTTGCACGCTGTGCCATCAGAGCCTGAAGCGAGGCATTAACGTTCAGAACCTTAGCACAACCTGCATGACCAGGCATCAACATGCAAAGCATGAACTGCAGTGGAATAAACATCTTAAAAGCAAGGAACTCACTCTGGCTTCCCCTGCTCCCTCTTCTGCTGCTGCCTCGGCCTCTTCCTCCGCCTCAGGAGAAATGTTGCCACCTGCAGCCCACCAAACAGAGGATGTGCCACCGACAACACCACCTGCGTAACTAAGCATCTCCACCATGTCACACTGCAGTGTTCAGCTCTCCATCTCACAAACCTTGGAGAGAAAGCGTAAATTCCCACCTAGCCACCCTCGAGCCCTGGGCCTGAATGCCAGCATTTATAAACTCCTGGCCTTTAAAAGGCTGTCATTCAGGCTGGTGGACACAGACAGCTTCAAACAGCTGATGTCCATGGCTGTCCCACAGTATGTTGTTCCCAGCCGCCACTACTTCTCCAAGACAGCCGTGCCTTCCTTGCACAACCAAGTATCCGATAAAATCAAGTGTGCACTGCGCAACGCCATCTGTGGCAAGGTCCACCTAACCACAGATACGTGGACCAGGAAGCACGGCCAGGGACGCTATATCTCCCTAACTGCACACTGGGTAAATGTAGTGGCAGCTGGGCCCCAGGCGGAGAGTTCCTTGGCGCACGTGCTTCCGCCGCCAAGGATCGCAGGGCATCATTCTTTGCCTCCTGTACCCTCCTACTCGGCTTTCTCCTCCTCTGCTTCCACCAGCTCATCCAGTCAGCCACACACCTTCACCACGAACTTCAGCATAGCCTGGGGTAAACGTCAGCAAGCCATTCTGAAACTCATATGTTTGGGGGACAGGCCCCACACCGCGCAGGAGTTGTGGCGGGGTATTGAACAACAGATTGACGAGTGGTTTCTGCCGGTGGGCCTCAAGCCCGGCCTGGTGGTGTGCGATAATGGGCGAAATCTCGTTGCAGCTCTGGGACTAGCCGGTTTGATGCACATCCCTTGCCTGGCGCATGTGCTGAGTTTGGTGGTGCAGAAGTTCATTCACAACTACCCCGACATGTCAGAGCTGCTGCATAAAGTGCGGGCCGTCTGTGCGCGCTTCCGGTGTTCACATCCTGCCGCTGCTCGCCTGTCTGCGCTACAACGTAACTTCGACCTTCCCGCTCACCGACTCATATGAGACATGCCCACCAGGTGGAACTCCACCTTGCACATGCTGGAGAGACTGTGCGAGCAGCAGCAGGCCATAGTGGAGTTTCAGCTGCAGCGCACACGCGTCAGTCGCACTGCGGAACAGCACCACTTCACCACCAATGATTGGGCCTCCATGCGAGACCTGTGTGCCCTGTTGCGCTGTTTCAAGTACTCCGCCAACATGGCCAGTGGCGATGACACCGTTATCAGCTTTACAATACCACTTCTATGTCTCCTTGAGAAAACGCTTAGGGCGATGATGGAAGAGGAGGTGGCCCAGGAGGAGGAGGATTAGGGGTCATTTTTAGCACTTTCAGGCCAGTCTGTTAGAAATGTCTCAAAGGGAGGTTTTTTGCAACAGCAGAGGCCAGGTACAAATGTGGCCAAGGGCCCACTACTGGAGGACGAGGAGGATGAGGAGGAGGATGAGGATGAAGCAGGTTCACAGCGGAGTGGCACCCGATACAGCTCAGGCCCATCACTGGTGTGTGGCTGGGGGGATACGGAGGACGATGACGATACGCCTCCCACAGAGGACAGCTTGTCCTTACCTCTGGGGAGCCTGGCACACATGAGCGACTACATGCTGCAGTGCCTGCGCAACGACAGCAGAGTTGCCCACATTTTAACGTGTGCGGACTACTGCGTTGCCACTCAGCTGGATCCCCGGTACAAAGACAATGTGCCCACCTTGCTTCCTGCACTGAAACATGATAGGAAGATGCGCGAGTACAAGCGCACGCTGGTAGACGCGCTCCTGAGAGCATTCCCAAATGTCACAGGGGAATAAGTCGAAGCCCAAGGCGAAGGCAGAGGAGGAGCAAGAGGTCGCCAACGCAGCTGTGTCACGGCCAGCTCCTCTGAGGGCAAGGTTAGTGTGGCAGAAATGTGGAAAAGTTTTGTCTCCACGCCACAGCTAACTGCACCACCACCTGATACGGAACGTGTTAGCAGGAGGCAGCATTTCACTAACATGGTTGAACAGTACGTCTGCACACCCCTCCACGTACTGACTGATGGTTCGGTCCCATTCAACTTTTGGGTCTCCAAATTGTCCACGTGGCCAGAGTTAGTATTTTTTGCCTTGGAGGTGCTGGCCTGCCCGGCGGCCAGCGTTTTGTCTGAACGTGTATTCAGCACGGCAGGGGGCATCATTACTGACAAATGCAGCCGCCTGTCCACAGCCAACGTGGACAAGCTGACGTTCATAAAAATGAACCAGGCATGGATCCCACAGGACCTGTCCCTCCCTTGTGCAGAATAGACATGGCATTTATAACTGCCTCCCCCTCAACCATGTATTCTTGTACTCCGGGGCACTTCTTTATTGAATCCTAATTTTTTTAACGTTACCATGATCTTGCGCTGCAACCCAAAGTTGAATGAACCTCTCCTCAATGTGGGCGCCGGGGCCTAAATAACTGAAAGTGACCTGTTACAATGGTGGTTGATATGATGCCTTATTCCTTGCTGTGGGACCTCTCTCCTCTGTCTGGGTGCTGGGGCCTAAATAACTGAAAGTGGCCGTCTGCAGTGGTGGGTGATATGACGCATGATTCTCTGCTGTGGAACCTCTCTCCTCTGTCTGGGTGCTGGGGCTTAATAACTGAAAGTGGCCTTCTCCAGTGGTGGGTGATATGATGCCTTATTTCTTGATGTGGGACCTCTCTCCTCTGTCTGGGTGCTGGGGCCTAAATAACTGAAAGTGGCCTTCTCCAGTGGTGGGTGATATGACGCATGATTCTCTGCTGTGGGACCTCTCTCCTCTGTCTGGGTGCTGGGGCCTAAATAACTGAAAGTGGCCTTCTCCAGTGGTGGGTGATATGACGCCTTATTCCTTGCTGTGGGACCTCTCTCCTCTGTCTGGGTGCTGGGGCCTAAATAACTGAAAGTGGCCTTCTCCAGTGGTGGGTGATATGACGCCTGATTCCTTGCTGTGGGACCTCTTTCCTCTGTCTGGGTGCTGTGGCCTAAATAACTGAAAGTGGCCTTCTCCAGTGGTGGGTGATATGACACATGATTCTCTGCTGTGGGACCTCTCTCCTCTGTCTGGGTGCTGGGGCCTAAATAACTGAAAGTGGCCTTCTCCAGTGGTGGGTGATATGACGCCTGATTCCTTGCTGTGGGACCTCTTTCCTCTGTCTGGGTGCTGGGCCCTAAATAACTGAAAGTGGCCTTCTCCAGTGGTGGGGGATATGACGCATGATTCTCTGCTGTGGGACCTCTCTCCTCTGTCTGGGTGCTGGGGCCTAAATAACTGAAAGTGGCCTTCTCCAGTGGTGGGTGATATGACGCCTTATTTCTTGATGTGGGACCTCTTTCCTCTGTCTCGGTGCTGGGGCCTAAATAACTGAAAGATACCTTTTCCAGTGGTGGGTTATATGACGCCTTATTCCTTGCTGTGGGACCTCTCTCCTCTGTCTGGGTGATGGGGCCTAAATAACTGAAAGTGGCCTTCTCCAGTGGTGGGTGATATGACGCATGATTCTCTGCTGTGGGACCTCTCTCCTCTGTCTGGGTGCTGAGGCCTAAATAACTGAAAGTGGCCTTCTCCAGTGGTGGGTGATATGACGCCTTATTTTTTGATGTGGGACCTCTCTCCTCTGTCTGGGTGCTGGGGCCTAAATAACTGAAAGTGGCCTTCTCCAGTTGTGGGTGATATGACGCATGATTCTCTGCTGTGGGACCTCTCTCCTCTGTCTGGGTGCTGGGGCCTAAATAACTGAAAGTGGCCTTCTCCAGTGGTGGGGGATATGACGCATGATTCTCTGCTGTGGGACCTCTCTCCTCTGTCTGGGTGCTGGGGCCTAAATAACTGAAAGTGGCCTTCTCCAGTGGTGGGTGATATGACGCCTTATTTCTTGATGTGAGACCTCTTTCCTCTGTCTGGGTGCTGGGGCCTAAATAACTGAAAGATACCTTTTCCAGTGGTGGGTTATATGACGCCTTATTCCTTGCTGTGGGACCTCTCTCCTCTGTCTGGGTGCTGGGGCCTAAATAACTGAAAGTGGCCTTCTCCAGTGGTGGGTGATATGACGCCTTATTTCTTGATGTGAGACCTCTCTCCTCTGTCTGGGTGCTGGGGCCTAAATAACTGAAAGTGGCCTTCTCCAGTGGTGGGTGATATGACGCCTTATTTCTTGATGTGAGACCTCTTTCCTCTGTCTGGGTGCTGGGGCCTAAATAACTGAAAGATACCTTTTCCAGTGGTGGGTTATATGACGCCTTATTCCTTGCTGTGGGACCTCTCTCCTCTGTCTGGGTGATGGGGCCTAAATAACTGAAAATGGCCTTCTCCAGTGGTGGGTGATATGACGCATGATTCTCTGCTGTGGGACCTCTCTCCTCTGTCTGGGTGCTGGGGCCTAAATAACTGAAAGTGGCCATCTCCAGTGGTGGGTGATATGACGCCTTATTTCTTGATGTGGGACTTCTCTCCTCTGTCTGGGTGCTGGGGCCTAAATAACTGAAAGTGGCCTTCTCCAGTGGTGGGTGATATGACGCATAATTCTCTGCTATGGGACCTCTCTCCAATTGATATTGGTTAATTTTTATTTATCTTATTTTATTTTAATTCATTTCCCTATCCACATTTGTTTGCAGGGCATTTACCTTCATTTTGCTGCCTTTTTCAGCCCTCTAGCCCTTTCCTGGACTATTTTACAGCCTTTTTAGTGTCCAAAAGTTTGGGCCCTTATTGACTTTAATGGGGTTCGGGATAAAGGTCGGGTTGAGTTCGGATCCTGAACCCGAACATTTTCGGGAAGCTCGGCCGAACTTCTCAAACCCAAACATCCAGGTGTTCGCTTAACTCTACTAATAATCAATAAAAAAAATCTTCCACAGAGTAGACAGACATAAATGAGAAGAGATGCATCATGTATGTGCTAATCTGCCAGCAGAGACAGTATAAAATACTAATTATCAGTATAAAGCCTCCACAGTGCAGATAGAGATAATGAGAAGACATAGTTATTAATGTCGGGTTTATAATAATTCAATTAAGAATTATTAATTATGGTCATAAAAATAATTAATCATAAATTTTTCATAACTTCTCGAAATTATGACCTGGTGAATTGTAGATAACTCAATCGATACAATTCACATCTGAGGCCGACTATTTCCTCAGATAATAAGTTCTTTTCATGTGAGTGACATTAATGCTAAAGATGTAACTTTTGACATTAAATAATAATACACAGGTATTATAAAAACATGCAGATTTTATTAGTTACACGATTATAAACATAAACTAGTACATAAACACGATTATATATGCCAAGGAATATATATGGCAATGATATAAAGCATTACAAGCTCAAAATAAGTAAATAAACAATGATATCTGCCAATTAATATATACGGCATTGATATCAGGCATCAGAAGCTTCACAACACATGTGGGTAGGAGCAGCTTGTCACATTATAACAAAGCTATTTGGTTAGGATATCAAAACAAGAAGTTAAATTATATACATTACTCCTGTTGAGAGGAAAACCTCTTGATATCAAAAAATGGGTGTGCCTAATCCTAGACATCAATCTGGAATGCTGAATACATTCCCCACCCCTTTCTAACCAAAGTACAACTCACATGACTTCGGGAATGGGCAAATCCATTCAAGTATACAACTTAGAAGATAGTAGTCAAATCCTAGACTACTTTTGCATGTATACTTCTGTCAATACTACTTTCATATCTGTATAACCTGGTAAGACTATTAAGACAACAGAAATTGGAAGAACTTGGAACAAATCTTCCAGTGGGAATTTATCATCTAGCTTGGCGAAGAATGCTACTATCAATATATCTCCGCATATATATATGCAATCATTTAATACTCTGATAAATTATGGAACTTGATTCTTCTGCAGGTAGAATGAAGGCTCACAATTATTCTATATCTAAGACTACATCTCATATAAAGAGATGATAAATAAATTAATATGTTCGCCAACATAGATGCTATGATTTTACCCACATTATCTAAATAGTCTTAATAAAATGAAACATCATTCTTTGTGTTTCTTACCAAGTCCTAGCAGGAATCTCACTTCTGCTCCTAGGAAAGCTGGATGGTCCATCACCATGGCTTTCATCTTGGGTGTTGGCTCCTGGAATGTTGGAATGCTATGCTTCCTCCTTTGTTCCTTGCTTTCCTCGTTCTTGCCTCTCTCCTTTCTCCTTTCTCCTTTCTGATGCTCATCTATCTAGGGTAGTTATCTCCCTTGTAATCTAACATTACCACCCCCTGGATTAGTATTCTCCAATAAATTGAGGGGGTGTAAACATATGTAATAAGATCCTATGAGATCATAATGCAACTATGGAGGATGGTGTAGCGATGTCCATCTGTCTCCGGATGGCACTGTTGTGTAAGCTATTAGCACCATTCTATAAAGAGTTAACTAGGGTATTTTTGCATCATATACATTTGACCCTCGTCGTCGTAAATCAGAGATAAGGATTAGTTTAGAAAACTTTGAAACAACTAAAGACAGACCTCTAGGCGTCTCTCTGAATGTTTCTCACACTGTTGATCTATGGACCATAATGATATGAATGGGCCTTGTTCTCTTCAGACGGACATGTCTGGAGGATCCAGTGTACTCCCAACAGATAAGACCACATTTGTGGCAATAACTCTTAAGACACAATACTCTCTGTATTTTTACACAGACTGAGCTTGGCATGACCTCATCTTGGCCTGTCTCAGTCGCATATGAAAACTTTGGCTCATGTATGTTTCTTAAAGACAATGAGCATGCATTTTGAATATAATATGATTAGGTATCAATATATTTACCTATGAAAATGCCTGACATTAATAACTAGAGAGATTTAGAGAGTAAAAATAGTTGGGGTCATTTATCAAAATGGTGTAACGTAGAACTGGCTTAGTTGCCCCTAGCAACTAATTAGACTCATCCTTTCATTTTCCAAACTGCTGTTTAAAGTGAAAGGAGGAATCTGATTGGTTGCTATGGGTAACTAAGCCAGTTCTACTTTACACCAGTTTGATAAATGACCCCATTCGTGCTTAGCAAGGGGAGTCTCAGCCATTTCCACTGTCACCCCAGCAGTTTCTGCACAGAGTGCCAGGCAGGGTCATAGCAGCCATTTACACAGGCCATGTGTTTCACTGACTGCTCTGCATCACAGTTACAAATCCCTGCACAAAAGAAATCGGACACTTTAGTGACTGTGCGCTCTGGATTTAGTCCAGTGCCATTCAAAATTGTCTTTTTCTATTTTTCTTTTTAGCATTTTATACAACAGGTAATCATTACACGCTATTTTGGTGAGTATTTGAGAAAACTTACATTTCAAAATTGTATTTTTATTGGTAATTTAATTTCTTGCCTCAGGCTGTGTACAAACACCATTTATGTGCGTATTTAAAAATGTTTACACTTCCTGCTTCACAGACGGAGATTTGGTGTGTGGTAGACAGAGGTATATTGGGGTAGGAAATGTTTGGCAAAAGAAAATGACATGTCATTTATAGGTCCGTCCACTAGTAACGTGTGCGCTCCTGCCGCCACAGCAAACCCACCACAGCCAGATATCGTCTCCTGCACCTTCTCCGTAATGTTCCATACTGTACTGCCGCCAACTACTACCACCACACAGCCAGACATCTCCTGCACCTTCTCCGTCATGTTCCATACTGTACTGCTGCCAACTACTACCACCACACACCCAGACAACTCCTGCACCTTGTCCATCATGTTCCATACTGTACTGCCACCAACTACTACCACCGCACAGCCAGACATCTCCTCCACCTTGTGCATCATGTTCCATACTGTACTGCCACCAACTACTACCACCACACAGCCAGACATCTCCTGCACCTTGCCCATCATGTTCCATACTGTACTTATACCAACTATTACCAGCACACTGCCAGACATCTCCTGCACCTTGTCTGTCATGTTCCATACTGTACTGCCACCAACTACTACCCCCACACAGCCAGACATCTCCTTCACCTTGTCCGTCATGTTCCATACTGTACTGCCACCAACTACCACCACACAGCCAGACATCATCTCCTGCTCCTTGTCCGTCATGTTCCATACTGTACTGCCACTGCTACCACCAGTTACTACTACCACTAGTGCCTTTACCATTCTCACTACACAGCAAGACATTATTTGATATTCAAATCTAGCCTTGTCCATGATGTTCCATACTGTACAGCTATTTATGCTGACTCGCCACCGCTGCTTCCACCACTACACAGTGAGACATCTGCTGCTTTGCCCGCGTCCTGTTCCAAACTGTATTGCCGCTGATGACAACTCCCCACTGCCGCTATCACCATCACACGCCAGTTTTATCAAATTTGTGTAACAACTTCCTAGTTTGTAATAGACGGAAAAAGTCCTTTCGGGGTATTGATAATAGCAATTTCAGTGTGAGAGACCACTAAATCACATCCCTCAAACAGACTTCAGCAGTATAAATCATCCCTAGTACATAATAGATGGAAAAGGTCTGTCTGGTGTATGGGAAATAGACAGTTCACTGTGAGCAGGCTAAACTCCATGCCTGAAGAGGACCTCACCAGCAGGAAAACCTCTCTATAACAGATAGAAAAAGTCCATCTGGGGTAACATAGTAACATAGTATATAAGACCGAAAAAAGACATTTGTCCATCCAGTTTGGCCTGTTTCCTACAAGTTGATCCAGAGGAAGGCAAATAGACAGTTCACTGGGCTAAACCCCATGTCTGAAGAGGACCTCACCAGCAGGAAAACCTCTCTATAAGGCCTCATGCACACGGCCGTTGTTTTGGTACGCGTCCGAGACGCATATTTTGCGGCTCGGGACGCGGACCCATTCACTTCAATGGGGCCGCAAAAGATGCGGACAGCACTCCGTGTGCTGTCCGCACCTGTTGCTCCGTTCAGTGGCACCGCAAAAAAAAATAGAGCGAGCGGACAAGAATAGGCATTTCTACAATGGGCCGTGTTCCGTTCCGCAAATTACGGAACGCAGAGCAGCTTCCGTGTTTTGCGGATCCGTGGTTTGCGGACCGCAAAACACATACTGTCGTGTGCATGATGCCTAACAGATAGAAAAGGTCTGTCTGGTGTATGGAAATTAGACAGTTCACTGTGAGCAGACCTCACCAGCAGGAAAACTGATGGGGTAACAAGCTGAGCTTTCCTCTAACAATGATGACGGTGAAATCACAGGTTACCGCCAAAGTCTTGCAATCTGAATGTATATGGTGGGAACAATTCACGGATAACTCTTGATAAATAGAAAATTAGTGCTGATACGTTATTTTTCTCGTACACTGCAAGGCAGAAATTTCGCAGTGATTGAAGGCTCATCTCCAGTATCATCTGAGCTCAAACCCTGTTCTCACAGGACTCGGGGTGAAGTGCGTCCATGATACGGATTCATGTCTTATGGTGATATTAAACAATTATAAGGATTAAAAATAAAATGCAGATAAAAAACTGACTTTCTACCACTCATCTGTTACACTTTATTGGGCAAAATTAATTGTAGTTGATCCCATACCACAAAGGGTTAAGAAGGTCCTCACATGAGTATGGAGTTTAGCCAATTCACTTTGAATCAGCTAAATCCCATCATAGTTCCAGACCTGACCACCAGGAGGCTGAGAGGTCCGGACCAGGTGCGGGAAATAGACAGCTCCTATAGAGTCCACTATCCCCCATACTTAGTAAGGACCAGGTCCGTATCATGTATGGAGTTTAGCCAAATCAATGTGAGCTAGCTAAACCCTAGCTCTGTTCCGGACCTGTCCACTAGGGGGCCGAGAGGTCCATACCGTGTATGGCGTTTAGATAGCTCATATAGAGCTGGCTATTTCCCATACTTGAAAAGGACCAGGTCCGTTTCGTATCTGGAGTTTAGACACAACCGTTTCTAGTCGGCCAGTGCTCATGATAGAAGAGGGCGCCGGCTGCCGACCCATGTGACCTAGGGTTGTCACGTGATACTGTGACGTCAGGAGGTCCTTACAAAGTATAGTATTTAGCCATTACCCTATTTTGACCCATAAACGCTTGGCCAGTAATTTTTTGTTGGGAAAGGTGGCAACCCTACCTATACTTTGCAGAAACGTGGACAACAGACCAATTTAAGTCTATGGATCCGCAAAAAATGCAGATGCAACAAGAACAGTATCTGTATTTTGCAGATCTGAAATTTGCAAAATACATAAAGGTCGAGTACATGAGGCCTTATATATATATTACATGTGAAACGTCATGACCACGTCTACAGTTTTATCATCACTAATACAACAACCTAGATGGAAGTACAATTGTACAAAGTATAACAAGCATTGGAAGACTTCAGCTTCATTCTACATCCCACAATGCACTTCTTTCAGTTCTCTCCCAGCCAACGGAACTCTATCATTTCCTGTTCTCTAATTGGTTGAAATGTTTCATACAACAAACTGGGCAGGTCTGTTACAGTGGTCCCTCCCCCTCAAGCGCGGTTTGCTTATCTTCGGCACGCTTTCTCCTGGTTGGTCTTCCCTATGCCTGTCACAGATGAGCGGCGAGAGAAGGACCGCATTGGTTACATCAGCTAAAGTATAGGAAGCGATGAAAGAACAGCAAAGTGCATGAAAAAGGAGGGACCAGGAAGAGGAACGCAGGACGGTTCTAGCACTCACGGGTTAGTATACGTCCCATCGTCAGTATGTCATAAGTCCTGTCCTGACGGGAGGGGTTAATGTGCGTAAGGGAGCAGCCTTAGAGTGTGGAGGGGTTATTTATGGGGGAGATCTGCAGGCGCAGGGTTACAAAGCTGTGTGTCTGCCATGGATTACAAAGGAGTCTCGATTTAGGAGACATGCTCGTTATGCCAGGGAGTGTACTGTGATATGCTGGCGTCTAGTTCTGTTATAATACCCCAGCACTGCTCCCTGCCCTCTACGTACCTGACTACAATTCTCCCCTCCTTGCATTTTACGGCCAAGAATAGGACATGTTCTATCACTTTGTGAAATGGACACAGGGATGTGGACAGCACATGAAGCACCCCCAAGGCCATTTGCCTACACGAGCCAATTTTCTCTTGGTCTAGTTCTGTTGTTCTTTTGAAAGAGGAGTTGGCTTTCGTGTCTTTCTTAGGGTACTTTCACACTAGCGTTATTCTTTTCCAGTATTGAAATCTGGTAAATGGTCTCAATACCGGAAAAAAAAGGCATCAGTTTTGTCCTAATGCATTCTGAATGGAAAGTAATCTGTTCAGTATGCATCAGGGTCTTCCGTTCCATCCCTTGTATGGTATTTGACCGGACAAAATATATTTTTTCCGGCCAAAATCCCAGAACAATACCGCACTTGCCGTATCCGGTTTTCCGGTCTGTGCATGCGATCTTTGAAAAAATGTAAATACTCGATGAGACGGATCCGGTAATTCACCGGATCCGCCTAACGCAGTGATGCTCAACCTGCGGCCCTCCAGCTATTGTAAAACTCCAACTCCAACCATCCCCTGCTGTAGGCTGATAGTTGTAGGCTGTCCGGACATGCTCGGAGTTGAAGTTTTGCAACATCTGGAGGGCCGCAGGTTGAGCATCCCTGGTCTAACAGATCTGGAAAAAAAGGATATCCGTTTGCATACTGTTTGCCGGATCCGGCAGGCAGTTTCGGCAACGGAACTGCCTGCCGGATTCTAACAACACTAGTGTGAAAGTAGCCTTACTGCAGCGTGACTATTTACATTGTGGCAGTAAGCTGTTATCTGGAACCCTGTGTATAAATGCGTCTAGTTACATTATGATCTGCCAACGCCCCATGGTGCTGTAGGTCTCTGACTGCTGTAATTAGCTGTGGTCACAGAGACCGGGCAAAGTGTTGTTCTGGCACGACATCACTGTAACAAGGTGTTACATCAATCTATTTCACTGTAAAGTGAAAAAGCGTCCCCTGCTTGCTGTAAAATTAATTGTGAGCCTGCAGTCTGTGAATTAAGACCTTCCTGTCCTTGCAGGATGGAATTGATTCTCTTTTTTCGTAAAATAAAAAATTACTTAAATTAATAAACAATGAAATAGGCTAGTTGCACACTAGCGTCAGAGATCAGGCAGGCTGCACATAGACGGGATGAACCTCCCTAGCATCGTGGGTGACGGTGGGGATGCTCATGCCGTCACCGCCTGCCCCCCCCCCCCTTACACAGGATGTTTTCATCCGCGCACAGGGAAAAGCAGCAGTGTTGGCGGCGAGGAAAGTCAGGTAAGTAGAATAAGTGTAAGGGGCCCGGCATATGGGGGGCTTTTGTTAGTGTTTGATAACCCCTTTAAACACTCCAGGTCCTAGGACGAGAATGCTCGTTCTAACTTGTGGCTACCTAATGCACTAGGACGAGCATTCTCGTCCTAGGGTTAACCGGCTGCCCCCCACCTCCTTCCGCGATCAGCAGCAGGGGCCCAGCTGATAGTGACAGCCAGACCCCTGCTGTATCCACCAGCATCTGTAAAAACACAGATGCTGGCGGATTAACCCCCTGTATGCGGCATACAGAAAGTTTGCGGCAGTTTCTACATCCGCATCGAGTCCCCGTGCTGCGGTGACGAGGACCCGATGGTTGTTATGGCAGCCCCAATGCCTTGAACAGGCATCGGGACTGCCAGCTATGGAAGCCCAGGAGATCCAGCCCCAGGGCTGGGTCTCCTAGGCAACTGTTAGCGTCTCAAAATAAAGTAAAAAAAAATAGGAAAAGAAAAGTAGACATATTGGGTATCGTCGCGTCCGTATCGACATATAAAAATGTCACATTACCTAACCCCTCAGGTAAACACCGTAAATTTTTTTTAAAAAAAGCCATTTTTTTTGTCACCTTACATCACTAAAAGTGCAACGCCAAGAGATAAAAAATGTGTATGCCCCCCAAAATAGTACCAATCTAACCGTCACCTCATCCCGCAAAAAATGAGCCCCTACACTAGACAGTCGCCCAAGAAAATAAAAAAAACTATGGCTCTCAGACTATGGAGACACTAAAATATGAATTTTTTTTTTTTTTTTTTGTTTCAAAAGTTATGCTATTGTGTAAAACGTAAATAAATAAAAAGAAAGTATACATATTAGGTATCGACTTGTCCGTAAGAACCTGCTGTATAAAAATATCACATGACCTAACCCCTCAGGTAAACACCGTAAAAACAATAAAAACGATGTATAAAAAGCAATTTTTTTGTCACCTTACATCACAAAAAGTGTAATAGCAAGCGATCAAAAAGTCATATGCACCCCAAAGTAGTAACAATCTAACCGTCATCTCATCCCGCAAAAGTGATACCCAACCTGAAACAATCGCCTAAAAGCTGAAAAAACTATGGCTATGGAGACACTAAAACATGTTTTTTTTTTTTTTGTCTTTTTTTGTTTCAAAAATGATATTATTGTATAAAACAATTAAAAACAATTAAAAAATAAATAAGACATATTAGACATCTCCTCGTCCGAAAAAGTATACATACCTCAAAATAGTGACAATCCAACAGTCATCTCATTCTGCAAAAAATGAGACCGTAACTAAGACAATCTCCCAAAGAATATAAAAACTATGGAGACACTAAAACATGATTTTTAACAGAAATCCTTTATTATATAAAACTGAAACAAACAACCAAAAAAAGTACACATATTTGGTATTGTCGCGTCCGCAACAACCTGCTGTATAAAAATACTACATGATCTAACCTGTCAGATGAACACTGTAAAAAAAAAAAAAAAAAAAAAACGGTGCCAAAACAGCTATTTTTTGTTACCTTGCCTCACAAAAAGTGTAATACAGAGCAACCAAAAATCATATGTACCCGAAAATAGTAGCAATAAAACTGCCACCTTATCACGTAGATTCCAAAATGGGGTCTTTTTTTGGAGTTTCTACTCTAGGGGTGCATCAGGGGGGCTTCAAATGGGACATGGTGTTAAAAAAACAATCCAGCAAAATCTGCCTTCAAAAACTGTATGGCATTCCTTTCCTTCTGCGCCCTGCCGTGTTCCAGTACAGCAGTTTACGACCACATATAGGGTGTTTCTGTAAACTACAGAATCAGGGCAGTGAATATTGAGTTAGGTTTGGCTGTTAACCCTTGCTTAAAATGGAAAATCTGACAAAAAAGTGAAATTCTGAAATTTCATCTCCATTTTCCATTAATTCTTGTGGAACACCTAAAGGGTTAACAAAGCTTGTAAAATCAGTTTTGAATACCTTGAGGGGTGTAGTTTCTGAAATGGGGGTTACTTTTGGGTGGTTTCTATTATGTAAGCTCCACAAAGTAACTTCAGACCCGAACTGATCCTTAAAAAGTGGGTTTTGGAAATTTTCTGAAAAATCTCAAGATTTGCCTCTAAACTTCTAAGCCTTCTAACTTCCCCAAAAAATAAAATAGCATTCCCAATATGATCTAAACATGAAGTAGACATATGGGTAATGTAAAGTAATAAATATTTTTGGAGTTATTACTTACTATCTATTATAAAAGTAGAGAAATTGAATTTTGCTAATTTTTCCAAATTTTTGGTAAATTTGGTATTTTTGTTCATAAATAAAAAAAAATTTTTTTGACTCAGTTTTACTACTGTCATGAAGTACAGTATGTGATGAGAAAACAATCTCAGAATGGCCTGGATAAGTAAAAGCGTTTTAAAGTTAGTTATTACTACATATAGTGACACATGTCAGATTTGCTAAAAATGGCTGGGTCCTTAAGGGGTTAAGTTTATAATAGAAAACTTTAGAGAAACGGTAAGGACTCCCATAAGAGCAGGAAAGGATCTATCCGACTGTGTACAAGTGACAATCACATCTGCGTAAAGATCAGGGCTGTGGAGTCGGTAGATAAATTTTCCGACTCCGACTCCTCAGATTTTTAAACTTCCGACTCCGACTCCGACTCCTCTGTATTTAATATGCAAATGCGAAGCTGTTCCACCAAGTTCTTCTAATCTCCTCTAGCACAGAGAGGTAGTTGAGCAGAAGCTGCTGCCTTCTCCTTTGTGTGCTGATCTTCTGCTGAAGATAGAGCAGTGGGAGGATCCAGGAAGGGGCAGGGGAAGGGGCATTTATTTTAAAAGCAGACCACAAGACAATGGAAAGTGTAAGTATTGCCGCTCCTTAAAGGGACACTGACAGGCTGATTTTCCAGCTAAAGATATATATATATATACTGGTATTCATCAGAGAATTAGGAATAAAACTATACTAATGTTACCCCCAGTTAAGCTGTACTTGTGTTTAAAAAACATTTTAATCTGTATGCAAATTCACTATCTTTGTGCCCAATGGGGCAGCGTCTCCTGCGGCTTTGTGCCCAGCCGCGCCCGAAGTACAGCTTCCCAGCGCTGTTCCCTCGTTATTATTCACTGCACTGGCCTTTTTTTCAGGCTAGCCGAACGCTGAATTCCTGCGCAGGCGCACGTGTAGAGTGCTGGCAGCAGCCTCGTCTGGCTATGCTGAGGCTGTGCCAGCTTTCTCTCTTCCTCCTCGCTACCTAGTCCTGTCTAGTGCTGCCAGTACTCTACATGTGCGCCTGCCCCTTGGGCACAAAGGTAGAGAATTTGCATATTGATTAAAACGTTTTTAAACACAAGTAATCCTCAACTGGGGTAACAGTCGTCTAGTTGTATTCCTAATCCTCTGATGAATACCAGCAGATATATCAGCCTGTCAGTGTCCCTTTAACTGCATAGTGAAGCATATGAAAAGCTTCTTCACGGTCACTTAATGTCTTTGTTTAACGGTAACGTGACGCACTGCATGCATTGGCCTTTATTCTTACAGTAGAGAAGTAATTAATTATAACTTTATCTGAATTGGGACATTTAAACTTGCTTTTTTTTATTCCAATCTTTTTTATTCCAATTTAAATCTAGTAGGAGTCGGAGTCGGAGTCGGTCCATTTTTTGCCGACTCCGACTCCAGGTACCCAAAATTGACTCCGACTCCGACTCCTCGACTCCGACTCCGACTCCACAGCCCTGGTAAAGATCAATGGTACGAGTTGTCCTACCTACCCTAATCACACTGATATTTGGATTTGACCTTATAGCTTCCACTAGAGGCTTCAGCACCAAAGCAAAAATGACAGGCGATAGAGGACAACCCTACCGTGTTCCATTGCTAAAATTAAAGGGCGAAGATAAAACGCCCAAAGCCAAAACTCTTATCAGATGGATTTGAGTATAAAGCCTGTGAACCCAAATTTAAGAAGAACATGCTTTAAGTACCCCCACTGCACTTTGTAGAAGACTTTTTCAGCATTCAGAGAAAGATATGCGATGGGAGTCCTGGAGAGCTGCATAACTTGCAGAAGATCTATCATCCTCTTCGTCCCATCCCTAGTCTGCCTACGGGCCACAAATCCTACGTGGTTCACGTCAACTTAATCTGGTACAACCTGTTGGAGACGTGTGGGTAGCAGCAGTTTGGCATACAGTTTAAAGTTACAGTTCAGTAAAGCTTACGGCAGGCATGCTCAACCTGCGGCCCTCCAGCTGTTGAAAAACTACAGCTCCCACAATGCCCTGCTGTAGGCTGATAGCTGTAGGCTGTTCAGGCATGCTGGGAGTTGTAGTTTTGCAACAGCTGGAGGGCTGCAGGTTGAGCATGCGTGGCTTACAGGCATAAAGTTCTTAGGTTTTCTTGGTGGTTTCCCTGTTTTGGGTAAGGTGGTAATTGTAGCCGACAAAGGACCAGGAGAAATACTATCAGCCTTTTGCCAAGACTGACATTGCTACAATAGATACAGAGTTAGATGAATTGAAAACAACTTATAATAGTCACTAGAGAGGCTATCTGGACCAGGGGCTTTATTTGCAGGAGTAGATTTGATTACCTGCACAATTTCCTGGATAGTGAATGGGGCATTGCGAATAGCCAAGTGCTCCCTATAGAGCAAAGGTAGATCCACCATAACCTGAAAAGAATCTATTGATTCTCTCTAAACTGTGGCAGTATCATCTTTTAAGTTGTATATAACATGAAGCAAGCACCTCAGAAATAGCCCTAGGATCTTTAAGCTGACCCCAAGAGCCTCCCTTCAAATATGCAATCTTAGATTTAACCACCATTTGTTTGACTCTGCGGGTAAGTAGAGCACTAGTTCTGTTTTTCGTGGCATACTATTTAGCCCTGCAACGCTTCTTGTTACATTCATAGGGTTATAAAGGAAAGTGTCTGAAGATGTGTCCTTGCCTGAAAGGGTTGGTAAGAAAGTAGTGGAGTAGGGTGAGTTTTATTAAGGGCCTACACGTTTCTAATACCGTGCACAGCATCATGCACTTCCTTTTGCCTCTTGTGTTTGGTCACAGAAGCCAGTTGAAGAAACAGACCTCCAACATACGCCTTGTGTGCATCCCATAATATAGTCCTGCAATGCAGCAGCATTCTTTTAAACAGCTGGCTGAGACTTCAACAAAAAAGTATTTAGACGAGGTGGAGTGTGGCGTAGGGGGCTCCGATCATCCAATAACATGGTATCAGGAGCACGGTCCAACCAAGTTATAAGGCCAATATAGGTTTGTATACAAGAGGAAAGGAGGAGTTTATAGGACAGAAGATAATCTGTGCTGGAGTATGATCCAAATCTAGGAGAGTAGTAAGAGTAGTCTTTCTCATTAGCATGTTGGTACCTGCAATGTCATGAAGATCCTCCTCCAACACCAAGGAGTGTAACTCATCTCTGTGTAATGCAGCCTTAGAGGAACAGTCCAATACTTTAGATACAGGGATTTTAAATCCCCTGCACACCCCACCTTTGGCCATCAGTCTTGCCGTCTGCAAAACAGATAGAATAAAAGTAGATTGTAGTTGATTAGGAGCATATAGGTTAATTAAAGTACACAAAAAACACTCATGGTACAAATTGAAATAATAAATCTACCAATAGGGTCCACATACTCGGAAAGAACAGAGAGAGTAAGGATGCAGACTTCTGCATTCTTTGTTGCAGCAGTTGCATGTCGTACATATGGGAAATCCCTATGAGACCCTGTAAAACAGTCTGCCTGCAGCAGTTGCTTTTCCTGAACACACGCAATATCACACATAGACTTATTTATTTTCCGCCAAAGTAGAGATCTTTTAAATGGGGAATTAAGGCCTCTAACATCGATAGACAGTATTATTACCACCATTGAAATAGGGCTTGGAAAAAGAGATGCACACAGGGGCTCATATATGTGGAACCGGAGAATTAGAGATATTTCCCACAGGTGTACCCAAACTGTAGTCCTTAAAAGTCAAAAGAAAACAAAACCCCAGTCATGAGAGATCTTCTCTGGAGGCCGAGAGGGCTGCAATTGATCAGGGCCGTCTGGTAGCAGCTTCGATTTATGCAGTAAGGCCTCAGCTTGACGTGAGGTAAAGAAGGTCAGCACGGATCTATATCTGATTATCACCAACTTAATAGGAAAAGCCCCACTTGTAAGCGATAGCATTTTCTCTCAGAATCTGGGTAGCAGGGAGAACTCCCCTCCTCTTCGCCAGAGTAGCAGCTGACAGATCTGGATAAAGGGCGCACATTGTTCCTTCTGTGCTCTAAATCAGGGGTCAGCAACCTTCGGCACTCCAGCTGCTGTGAAACTACAATTCCCAGCATTCACACAGGCTCAGCTGCTCTTGCAACTCCTATAGAAGTGAATGGTGCATTCTGGGAGTTGTAGTTTCAAAACAGCTTGAGTGCCGAAGGTTGCTGATCCCTGCTCTAAATCATATAACTTGCTTTACTAAAAAGCCCCCCATCTAGACCTCAGATCAGAGCCTCATGCTACGCCACTGCTTCTCCTAACATCCAGCTCTCTACCTGGTCTTCCTGCTGCGTTGTGACGTGAGGTCACAAAGCGCCAACGTCCTCATGCTGTGCACAGGTCACAGAACAGCATGAAGATCCTGGAGAAGACCAGGAAGCTGTTAGTACAGAGCCCGGGGACCGCTGCATTTACCACTTCCAAGTCCTCCTGTATTAATAAGCGCTTCCATAATGCAGGGGCTCATTAGCATTTGCCCCAGAAGACACACTGACACCTTCTCCCTACTCCCGAAATTTAACCCAGATGCAACGTTTGGGCTCAAACTTTTCGGCTTGACATAGGATTTTTGAGCCGAAATGTTGCATCTGGATTAAATTCCACAAGTTTGAACATGCTGTCTCCGTTTTTTTATTTTTTTTATTTTTTAGGCCTCATGCACACGACCGTTGTTCTCGTCCGCATCCGAGCCGCAGTTTTTGCAACTCGGGTGCGGACCCATTAACTTTAGTGGGGCCGCAAAAGATGCGGACAGCACTACGTTTTGCTGTCTGCATCCGTTGCTCTGTTCCGTAGCCCTGCAAAAAAAATATAACATGTCCTATTCTTGTCCGTTTTGAAAACAAGAATATGCATCTCTATAATGGGCCGCCCGGTCCGTTCTGCAAATTGCGGAATGCACACGGACGCCATCCGTGTTTTGTGGATCCGCACAACGGTCGTGTGCATGTAGCCTTATTCACATGTTTTTGGGGGGATCTTTTACCACCCCCTTGGAGACGAGCACCCACTGCATTCAACCAAGGATTGCTGTTCATTTTTGATTTTCTTCCTTCTGTCACTTTTTCTTCATAATTTTCCTTACATTTAAAAAAATATATATATCTAATGGCACAAAGGAGAGGTCTAAGGTGTCCCGTGAAAAATATCAAATACATGTAGGTAGGCTCAGAAATTAATCATTTGCAGTTAGATAGGCCTATTGCTGAAACTGAAAAATTGGCCTGGTAAGGAAGGGGTTTAAATACTCTGGCAATGAACCGGTTAAGGCTACGTTCACACGACGACATTTGTCGCGCGACAAATAGGACACAACTTCACTGCAACATTTGTCGCACTATTGTCGCGCGACAATTTTTATAATGGGAGTCTATGGTGTCGCATTGCGACATGCGACTGCGACGCGACAGTCGCAGAAAAACCCATCTTGAATGGATTTTTTGCGACTTTCGCGTCGCAGTCGCAGCATGTTGCATGTCGCAATGCGACACCATAGACTCCCATTATAAATATTGTCGCGCGACAATAGTGCGACTTTTTGTCGCGCGACAATTGTCGTCGTGTGAACGTACCCTAAAAAAGCATAATCCTGGGTGGTATATTCTAATTCTCCTGTCCTTGTGGATGTAGAATTGGCTTGCACATTTCACTTTCAGTTGATTATGAAATATTAGGGAATGTTTCTAATGTCTTACTCTCCTTTTGTACTCATTTATTTGCTGAGGCTTTCCTATAATAAAATTAGTAGTAGAAGGCAGGAGGATGTTATATATTAATTTGAAAGCTAATTAGTGTTTGGTTTATGTAGAATTGATTTGGGTCCGAATCAAACTTTTCAAAAAGTTTGACGAATTAGACCCAAGATGAATTTCGGGAAGTTTGCCCATCCTTAGTCTAATCACATAAAAAAACGCAACCAAAAATGTAAAAAATTGCTTAAACCAAAAAGCCCCAAATT
Organism: Bufotes viridis; assembly: GCA_033119425.1. Classification (NCBI taxonomy): domain Eukaryota; kingdom Metazoa; phylum Chordata; class Amphibia; order Anura; family Bufonidae; genus Bufotes; species Bufotes viridis. The sequence continues at coordinate 53,083,878 of CM065598.1, forward strand.
AAATGTCGGTTTATGCTGAAAAAAGACACATATGCCCAAAATATTCATCCAAGATGTATAAGGGATCTTTATAAAACGAAGGGGTATGGCTAAAATTTAAATAGGTGTTTTTCTCTATTGATCCCATAAGGGATAATGCTTTTCTATACATTTTCTTTAAAGTTTTTTCCTCCTCCAGAGAACACCATTTGACCTTGTACTATGGAGGCAGAAGCAGATTCAGCTGCAGAAATGAATGGCCAAGAAGAAGTAGACAGTGAGCGGGAAGATAGTGCCAGCCAGTCGGATTCTGAAGAGGAGAGCTCTGGTGTGTTTGCAATATTCTTTCTTACATTGAAGTTCTGTACACTGTAGGGCTGAAACGATTACTCGATTGAATCAAGTAATTCGACACAAAAAAATCCTCAGTGCAATTTTTTTGCATCGAGGATTCGTTTGTGTCATGTGACCACGGAGCGGGAGGGCAGCACTTGCTATTACTCACTGCTCCGTGGTCAACCGTCAGGTCATAGTGCACGTAAGCTCCGTTCTCCCCACTGTGGGCCAGTTTCAGTTTCGTGCCCCATGTGCCAATTACTAATATCGGACCAATGGGGAGGAGACATCACCTTCTCTGTGGGCGTTTCTTCTCCCTGCGCTGTCCAATCGCAGCACAGAACATCACAGTGCAGGGAGAAGGAACGCCCACAGATCTGATGTCTCCTCCCTATTGCTCCGATATTAGTAATTAGCATATGGAGCAGGAGACTGTAACTGGCCCACAGTGGGGAGAACCGAGCGGCGCCCAGGTTTAATTGTAAGTGCAGGGACATCCCTGGGGGCCGCTCTATGTAGCTGCTAGTTCAGGCATGTCCAAACTCTGGCCCTCCAGGTGTTGCAGAACTACAACTCCCATCATGCCCTTCTGTAGGTTGATGGCTGTAGGTTGTCCAGGAATGATGGGAGTTGTAGTTTTGCAACATCTGGAGGGCCGGAGTTTGGACATGCCTGTGCTAGTTAGTAAGTCCGGACCATGAAAGGTCCTTTGTAATCTTTAATACAGGAGGCAGGGAGCTGTGATCAGCGGCAGTTAACCCCTCAGGTGCCGCACCTGAGGGGTTAACTGCCGCTGATCTGCTACCTGCCGCCTGTATTAAAGTTTAATTTTCATTGGTGGCGCAATGCGCCTCCCCCTCCCCCAGTATTAAAATCGTTGGTGGCAGTGGCCACAGAGCAGAGTCCCCTCCCCCCTCATTGGTGGCAGTGGCCACAGAGCCGAGTCCCCTCCCCCCTCATTGGTGGCAGTGGCCACAGAGCAAAGTCCCCTCACCCCTCATTGGTGGCAGTGGCCACAGAGCAGAGTCCCCTACCCCCTCATTGGTGGAAGTTCTGATTGGAGCCCCCGCAGTGTTATAACTGGCCTCTGATCGGTTACCATGGCAGCCAGGACGCTACTGAAGCCCTGGTTGCCATGGTAACATTCTTATTAGATTACTCGATTAATCGTAAAAAATAATCGATAGAATACTCTATTTCTAAAATAATCGTTTACTGCAGCCCTAGTACACTGTGTGCACAATTATTAGGCAAGCTGTATTTTTGAGGATTCATTTTATTATTGAATAACTGCAGTGCTGTCAGTAAATCCAGAATGTTAATAAACCTCAAAAATGAATATTTAAGAAAGTAAAAGTGAGGTTTTGGCATTATGTGTGCATAATTATTGGCCAACTGTTAGTGTGCAGAATTATTATGTAATTAAGGGGATTCTGTCATCAGAAACATCGTTACTAAGGCTACTTTCACATTAGTGTTTTTTGCGGATCCGTTATGGATCTGCTAAAACACTTCAGTTACAATAATACAACCGCATGCATCCGTCATGAACGGATCCGGTTGTATTATGTCTTCTATAGTCATGATGGATCCGTCATGAACACCATTCAAAGTAGATAGGGGACAGATCTGTTTTCTATTGTGTCAGAGAAAACGGATCCGTCTTGCTCCGCACCACATGGCAGACAGAAAAACGCTACAGGCAGCGTTTTGGTGTCCACCTCCAGAGCGGACTGGTGACTGACTGGAGGTAAACTGATACATTCTGAGCGGATCCTTTTCCATTCAGAATGCATTAGGGCAAAACTGATCCGGCTTTTGACCGCTTCTGAAAGCCCATGACGGAACTTGGAAACGGAAAGCCAAAACGCTACTGTGAAAGTAGCCTAAACTGTCTGCTTTTAGAAATGTGCTAATGTCAGCTAACAGTCTTTGTTCCTTCTTTCTGTCTCGATTTTTGTGAAATATGAAAGCTTATTTTATGCAAATGAGCCTCTAGGAGCAATGTTATTGTGTTAAAGTAAAATGAATAAAAAAAAGTATACAATAGGTATCGACGCGTCCGTAAAAACATGCTCTATAAAAATATCTCATGACCTAACTCCTCCGGTAAATACCGTAATTTTTTTTTTATAAAAACAGTGTCAAAAACCTTTAAACAGTTTACCCACGACGGATGTTAAAGTTACCGGCCTGGACTTAAACTTACTCTCTGGACTTATTTCCCATTGGGGTGCACTACGCCATCCCTTCCGGAGAGCAGCAACACATGGTAACTAGAGTTGAGCGAACTTCTATTTTTAGTTCGGCGTCCAAAGTTCACATGACGGTGACGTCACCCCAGGTCCGATCAGTGCAGGGGGCATGGCTCAGCACTGGATTGGATAAGAGGTGATCCAGTACTGAGCCACGCCCCCTGCACTGATCACATGACGGTGACGTCACCCCAGGTCCTTACGGTTGTCCAAGGTTCGGGTTCAATGAAGCAGCCCCTTATGAATTCCAAATGACGTTATGGTCCACGGTGGCAGAATCCATAACGGGATGCTACGATAACCCGAACCCGAACTTTGGACGCCGAACTAAAAATAGAAGTTCGCTCAACTCTAATGGTAACACCTCGACGGTGTCCGGGGAACCCAGCGTAGCGTTGGGGCCAGCCACTGTACAAGCTGACACTCTTGATCCTGGTCACTTAACCCGACAGAGCCTCTGAGACAAGTGATCAGAAGATTGCATGTTTAAATCCCCTAAGGGGACTAAAAAGTTCAGTAAAAAAAAGTTTTCATAAATAAACACAAGTGTTAAAAATTCAAAACACCCCTTTTTTCACCCAAGTTTTCATATAAAAATAAATATAGCAGACATTATTATTTCTGAAAATGTCCAGCCTATTACAATATCAAATATTTTTAGTGAATTCCTTAATAGAAGAAAAATCACTTTGTTACCCCCCCCCCCAAAAAAAAAAAAAACTGAGCACAAGTTGTATGTACCCCAAAATGGTACGAATTTACAGTTTGTCCAACAACAAACAAGTCCTCATATAGCTCTGTAGAAGTAAATATAAAAAAGTTATGCGTGTCAGAAAATGGTAATGCAAATGATTCACAGTCTGTAAATGGATTCTACAATATTGTGTAAGACAGGTTATCAGAATGTTAAGCATAAAGATAATCTTTCCTTTTGACAGATATGGATGACTTGGATTGTGAACGCCGAAGAAATGAGTGTCTTGATGAGATGTGTCATTTAGAAAAGCAGTTCACAGAACTGAAGGAAAAGTAGGTAACCAAAACCCCCTGCCTTTTATGGTCTGCTCCTGGCTTAAGGGGCATGACATGATGAATGACGACAGGTAATTGTCTGATATGTTGTCGCGGATATAAAGCGCAAATATGCTTTATATACAAAAAAAAACAAAAGAAAGGATCAAAGGAAAAAATACCAAAGTTATTGATCCTATTGAGGAGAGGGCGACATAATAACTTCTCAGCTCGTTGACGAGAACCTTAATTATTTTGTGCAACTAGAAAGAACACGAGGTACCATCATCTATGCAAAATATATGCGAGTTTATTATACATAAGTGCTAAATACAAAATCGATGATACAACCTGTACAATGATAGACAATGCAATATAATACCACTACCTTCAATCAATACTGAATATCGCCAATCAATGCAATGATATGCAATAGTTCAAATTAAAGAAAAGTACCCCTTTCTATCACCTTTTAACCAATTGAGGTATATGGCGGCACTATAAATTTTACCAGCTCGGTATCAGGCTAGGGAATAACAAAGTTCCCAAGGACTAGGTACCAATGTCTGATGCTCAATTAGCAATATGCATCTTTGCTAAGAGAATGATCAGACTTGATCAGGAACCTTATCAATTACACATCCACAAATGGGGACCTTTGACTATATACCGGGCTGAGTAACTTATCAATACCGCAAGCAATAAGCAAGATATACGTTACCAAGGGTTAAAAGGTGAGTAGGGCTCCGGAGGGACGGTCAGCTCTCCTGAGGGTTCCCCGTGATCCAGGATAAAATCCATGTGTCTGTTTTAATCTTTTGTTTGTAGTCTTTTTTTCTTTCTTTCTCCTGGAATCCTTCTCTCAACCCGTCTATGATTAATATTCACAGACTTATCAAAAGCATACACCCCTTTAGATAACGGTCTTCCAACCAAACCAGAGGTAATGGTACTGTGAGATCATACATTACCCAAAATATTTTATGGTGAACGTGTTATGTTGCCTGCCGATACCTAGGCGGCAATGTTGTATAAGCTATAAATGTGAAGCTTTTAGGAGTTAAATTTATATAATGTGTCTTTATGTTAAGTGGTAGACATCCACCACCTGGGACGTACATCAAAAAGGAGGCATACCCCCTGACACTTGAAGCAATTAAAACTTAAATTCCCAGAAACTAGTAACTGTTCTCACGTCATAAAGCTAAAATGTAGACAACAAATGTGTGGGTTTAGGATTTCACAGGTGCCTTATCTTATGAAAATAACACAACTTTTCCGTCAGCAACTTCTTATTAAGAGAAATCCCACTGAGCATGCTTCCCCACAAACCTCAGGAATACATGCTTCTGGTGATACACACAGGATATATATATGTTAATATACGATTATAACGTGTAACAAAATAAAACCAATATATGAAATATAAAACAACACATATGTGATGTATTGATTAACTTGTGTCAAAACTAAATACGATCCACTATATGAACAAACAGACATTATATGTAAGTCTCATTAATACATCTCATTATAAAAAGATGACAGACGAGCGTCAGGAAGAACCTCATGTCGGCTCATAGCCTAGTGATAAGGTCAAATTACTCCCTTAGATAGGCCCACATCTGCCAGGAATAATCTTTCCTTGAACCCATATTTTTTTTCTTTTACACAATGAAGGGTGAATATAAGTTCAACATGGCTTCTTATAGGTGAGGGGACCCTGTGGCCACTGCCACCAATGATCTTAATACTGAAGGGGGGGGCAGAGGAAGGGGGGATGGGGCACTGGCCACCAATAATGTATTTTAATACTGGGGACAGGGGGGGCACACTGGCTACTAATGTTTTAATACTGGGGAGGGGGAGCGGACACTGGCCACCAATGACTAGTAACGTTTCATATATAAATACAGGCAGAAGAAACACACTGCCGGCACCTGCCTGTGACAGAGCGCTGCGATCAGAGGCAATTAACCCCTCAGGTGCGGCACCTGGGGGTTAATTGCCTCTGATCGCAGTGCTGGGTCACAGGCAGGTGCCGGCAGTGTGTTTCTGCTGCCTGTATTTATATATGAAACGTTAATCCTCATTGGTGGCTACTGACCCCGCCCCCCCTCCACCGCTCTCCTTCTGCCTCCTTCTCCCCGTGCTGCTGAGGGAACATGGCAGCGCTGAGAGCTGCGCAGCCACGTTCTCTGATAAAATACTAATCCTGGTATCGTGCTCGATACCAGATAAAAGTATCGATTGGCTATCGAAACTTCGATACCCGAAACAATATCAGATTAGTGGGGGGTCTGACATCTGATATTGGTAACCTATTCTAAGAATAGATCATCAATATGTAGAGTCCAAACAACCACTTTAACCGCTTACCGACCGCCTAACGCAGGATTGCGTCCTGCAGGCGGTCGGTCTATTCCTCTTTGATGCGCGGGCGCGTCATCTCGCGAGAGGCGAGATTTCCTGTGAACACGCGCGCGTTCACAGGATCACGTCGGGGACAAGGTAAACTACAGCCTGCCAGCCCTGATCGTGCGCTGGCAGGCTGTAGAAGTTAAAAAAAATGGCATATCAGACGCTGTTTTGTTAACAGCGTCTGATATGCTTGCTGATCGTTCCTTTGGTGGTCCCTTTTGCTTGGGACCACCAAAGGAAACTTTTATAAGTGCACCAAATCACCACACAGACCCCCCCCCACCCCCCCACCCCACCCCCGTCATTGATTAACCCCCGATCACCCCATGTCACCCCCCCTGACACTAATTACCCCCCTGTAAGGCTCATTCAGACGTCCGTATGTGTTTTGCGGATCCCCAAAACACGGACACCAGCAATGTGCTTTCCGCATTTTGCGGATCCGCACATTGCCAGAACTATACAGAAAATGCCTTTTCTTGTCCGCAATTGCGGACAAAAATAGGACATGCTCTATCTTTTGCGGAGCTGCGGCCGGATGTTTGGGGGCCGAAACCCGGAAGTTTGCGGCCGCAGCTCCGCAAATGCTGATGCGGCGAGCGCATAGTGTGCTCTCCGCATCACCGCCAGCCCCATTCACACTGAATGGTCCGCATCTATTCCGCAGAATTGCGGAATAGATGCGGACATTTTTGCGGACGTGTGAATGGGGCCTTACTACTTTTTTTTTTTTTTTGCACATTTTTGGCAGAGATTTATTCATCCACATTGATCGATGCGAATGAGGAAATCTGTGCCTTTTTTTTTTTGCACATTTTTGGGCAGAGATTTTTCATCCACATTGATCGATGCGAATGAAGAAATCTGTGCCGTTCATTTTTTTCTTTTCAGCCCAGAGGCTGAACGGGAAAAATCTCATTACCCGTATGCTCAATATAAGGAGAATCGCAGAAACTCCTAATGCTGGCCATACGTGTAATGATTATGGAGACCCTAAAATGCCAGAGCAGTACAAACACCTCACATGTGACCCCATTTTAGAAAGAAGACACCCCAAGGTATTCCGTGAGGGGTATGGTGAGTTCATGTAAAATATTATTTTTTGTCACAAGTTAGTGGAATATGAGACTGTAAAAAAAAAAAAAAAAAAAAAATCAATTTCCGCTAACTTGTGCCAATTTTTTTTTTTTCTGTGAACTCGCCATACCCCTCACAGAATACCTTGGGGTGTCTTCTTTCCACAATGGTGTCACTTGTGGGGTATTTATACTGCCCTGGCATTTTAGGGGCCCTAAAGCGTGAGAATCCAAATGCGTAAAAATGGCCTGTGAAATCCTAACGGTACTCATTGGTTTTAGGGCCCTTTGCGCATCTTGGCTGCAAAAAAGTGTCACTCATGTGGTATCACCGAACTCAGAAGAAGTAGGGCAATGTGTTTTGGGGTGTATTTTTACATATACCCATACTGTGTGTGAGAAATATCACTGTAAACGACAACTTTTTAAATTTTTTTATTCAAAGTTGTCAATTTACAGAGATATTTCTCACACAAAGTATGGGTATATGTAAAAATACACCCTAAAACACATTGCCCTACTTCTCCTGAGTACGGCGATACCACATGAGTGACACTTTTTGCAGCCTGGTGCGCAAAGGGGCCCAAATTCCAACGAGTACCTTTAGGTTTTATATGGCTGCTCACAATTTAGCCCCACTCAAAATGCCAGAACAGTACAAACACCCACAAATGACCCCATTTTGGAAAGAAGACACCCTACAGGTATTCGCTGAGGGGCATAGTGAGTCCATGAAAAATTTAACTTTTTGTCAAAAGTTAGCAGAAAGGGAGACTTTATGAGAAAAACAATAAAAATCTATTTCCGCTAACTTGTGCCAAAAAAAAAATCTTCTATGAACTCGCCATGCCCCTCACAGAATACCTTGGGGTGTCTTCTTTCCAAAATGGGGTCACATGTGGGGTATTTATACTGCCCTGGCAATTTAGGGGCCCTAAAGCGTGAGAAGAAAATTGCGTAAAAATGCCCTCCTAAAAGGTACTCATTGGTTTTAGGGCCCCTTTGCGCATCTTGGCTGCAAAAAAGTGTCACTCATGTGGTATCGCCGTACTCAGGAGAAGTGGGGCAATGTGCTTTGGGGTGTATTTTTACATATACCCATGTTGGATGAAAGAAATATCTCTGTAAATTGACAACTTTGAATAAAAAATGTAAAAAGTTGTCGTTTACAGCGATATTTCTCACACGCAGCATGGGTATATGTAAAAATACACTCCAAAACACATTGCTCTACTTCTCCTGAGTACGGCGATACATGAGTGACACTTTTTGCAGCCAAGGTGCAAAGGGCCCTAAAACCAATGAGTACCTTTAGGATTTCACAGGCCATTTTTACGCATTTGGATTCTCACGCTTTAGGGGCCCCTAAAATGCCAGGTCAGTATAAATACCCCACATGTGACCCCATTTTGATAAGAAGACACCCCAAGGTATTCAGTGAGGGGCATGGCGAGTTCACAGAATTTTTATTTTTTGGCACAAGTTAGCGGAAATTGATATATTTTTTTTTTTTTTTTTTTAATTTTGTTTTTTACAAAGTCTCATATTCCACTAACTTGTGACAAAAAATAAATTTTTACATGAACTCACCATACCCCTCACGGAATACCTTGGGGTGTCTTCTTTCCAAAATGGGGTCACATGTGGGGTATTTATACTGTGCTGGCATGTTAGGGGCCCCTAAAGCGTGAGAAGAAGTCTGGAATCCAAATGCGTAAAAATGCCCTGTGAAATCCTAAAGGTACTCATTGGTTTTAGGGCCCCTTTGCGCACCCAGGCTGCAAAAAAGTGGCACACATGTGGTATCGCCGTACTCAAGAGAAGTAGGGCAATGTGTTTCCATAGCGTCATCACGACGGCATTACAATGAGATTGACCCCTGACCTCTGTAGGGGCAGGAACAGAGAAAAGTTTAAAACACTCCTCCCACCACCTTAACACCAGTGTTTCCTGTCCCTACAGAGGGCAGGACGGAGAAAGGTCTCCTTGCATGCCGAGGAGATGAAGTTTTCACCAGACTGGACTTTTCCCCTACCCTCCTGCGGTCCTGTACTAAAGCTGGGTAGGGGATGGATGGGAAGACTCGCTCTGGACCCCAGAGCCTGCTCCCGGGGCTTTAAAATATACCTCCCCTCTCTTTTCGTGTATTGGAGAGCTATGCCCAGCGCCTTCATGCGCTATATAAATTTACCTTTCCCCCGGTCTCTCCTGTGACATACCGGCGGAGTGTGAAGGAAGTCGGACCGCGCCATCTTCGGGCCGCTCTGCATCCAGAGCTCTATGGTCTCCCCTTCCGGCCTCCCGCGTGACGTAACCGGGAGTAACGGCTGAGACTCTCGGCCGGGTCCGACGCTGGCTCCTCGTCCCGACCTCTATGGTTTCTCTTCCGGTCTCCTGAGGACGCGACCGGAAGCAGTGACTGGGGCGTTCAGGACGGGGGAATTGTTCATCTGACCCGGATCTCCCGCGTGACATGGGGAGGAGTTAAGGTAAGCAGGAAGCTGTACCTATTTAAACTGGCAGATCAGCTCACGCTCTGGTAGCTGCAGCATGTCGGGTCAGGAGCAGTCCCCAGGCCACACGCCGGCACCTCAGTCCGTAAGTCTCCCGGTGGGAGAAATATTTCCTTCCTTCTAAAAACTTCAGGAAGTTTTGTTGACATATTCCTTTATTATTTACTTTTACCTACAGAATAAGGACCCTCAAAAGAAAGCTAAAAAATCGGCTAAATGTGTATCTTGTTTCTCAAGACTTCCTGAAGATTATTCAAAAAAACTTTGTAAATCATGCATTTCAAATGTGATTCGGGAGGAACAACCATCCCTGATGGAGGATTTCAGAGTCATGATGAGAGAGGAGATTAAATCCTCCATTTCTCAACTTTCCCTTCAGAAAGATCCTCACTCTGTACCTGAACCACCTCCAAAACGTCAAAAAGTTAGGGATGTTTTTTCTTCTGATTCTGAAGAGTTTGTCGATGATACCTCCTCCTCTAGACTCATTGACGAGGATGATATATCATCAGAAATATTGGACTCGGATACTGCTAAGAGATTTCTATTCTCCTCTGAAGACATGCCTGAACTCCTCAAGGCGGTAAGGTCAACGATGGGGATTGAAGAAATTCAAAAACCTCACTCAGTTCAAGAAGAAATGTTCGGGGGACTCCGTATTAAAAAATCCAGGGTTTTCCCCATCAATGAAAACATTCGTAATATGGTTCTCGACGAATGGGCTGAACCTGAAAAAAGATTAGGGGTTTCTAAGTCCTATAGAAACTGCCTGTTGTTTGACCCGGAAGAATCAAAAATTTTTGACACCATTCCCAAAATAGACGCCCAGGTGGCGAAAGTTAACAAGAAGATTTCACTTCCCTTTGAGGACACCTCCCAGTTAAAGGACCCTTTAGATAGGAAGGCCGATAGCTTACTCCGTAGAGCATGGGAGGCGGCTATGTACAATTTAAAATCAAATATTGCAGCCACTTCTGTGGCCAGATCTATGTCAAGATGGCTTAGTGAAATAGAAGACCGTCTATCTAATAATTCCTCAGCCGAGGAACTCATAGAATCTCTTCCGTTACTGAGATCAGCCACCGCCTTCCTAGCCGACGCGTCAGCAGAATCGGTTCGTTTTGCAGCAAAAGATGCAGGCTTCTCAAATGCTGCCAGAAGAGGCTTATGGGTCAAGTGCTGGGGTGGTGATAAACTCTCTAAATCAAAATTATGCTCCAGTCCCTTCTCGGGAGAAAATGTCTTCGGGCCTGAACTGGAGAAAATCCTAGAAAAGGCTTCCGACAGGAAGAAAAATTTTCCAGTAGAAAGACCTTTTAAACGAAAGTATCCTTTTCGTAATCCCTCCAACCAGGAAAGATCTTATAGGGGGAAGGGAAAAACGGGCCGTTGGAGCTACCCTAAAGGGGGAAGAGATAAAGGATTTCTTTCCTTCTCTTCCTCGCAAAAACCCACCGAAAGGCAGTGATTTTAAAGTGGGGAAGACTGAAATTTTTTCGGTCCTCATGGGAAAAATAACCCAAAACCAATGGGCCCTAAATATTATCAACCTAGGTTACCAAATTCAGTTCACCTCCCCCACCATCCCGGTTTCTCATTTCAAATTTTGCCCACCCAGACCACTTACACCCTGTTTGGCAGGAAGTTCTGGAACTCTGGGAGAAAGATGCAATCTCTCGGGTCCCCCTCAGGAGGAGGGGAGGGTTTTTATTCTAACCTCTTTCTAATAAAGAAAAAGATGGTCCGTTCAGGGTTATAATAAATTTAAAACTCCTGAACAAATACGTTGTTTACAAAAATTTCGTATGGAAACCTTAAAAACCATTATTCCCCTCCTCCAGGGAGATTCCCTGATGTGTTCGGTCGATCTGTCCGATGCGTATTATCATATTCCGATTCTCCCAGAGTCCCAGAAATTCCTCCGTTTCGCTCTTGAAGACCCAGCGGGGAAAATAAATCATTTCCAATTTACCTGCCTACCATTTGGTATCTCCTCCGCTCCTAGAATTTTCACTAAACTAGTGATTGAAATGATAGGTCACCTAAGACAAAAAAACATAAAAATCTTCCCTTATTTAGATGACTTTTTAATAACTAATTCACATTTGGGGGGCCTTCAAAAAGACCTAGAAATTTTTCTCTCTACCCTAAAAGATCTGGGGTGGTTAATTAACTTAAAGAAATCTATTCTCATTCCCTCTAATCAAATACATTTTTTAGGGATGCGCTTAGACTCCCAACAAAAATGTACCTCTCTTCCAGAGAAGAAGGTACAGAGTCTAATTACTAAGATTAAAAGCTTTACTTCCAAAAAATCGTGTACCATTAGGGAAGCCATGAGTCTCCTAGGTACCTTAACATCCTGCATTCCAGGGGTGCAATGGACTCAGCTCCATACCAGGAAATTCCAATCCTGGATTTTATCAAAATGGGACAGAAGACAATTTTCTCTAGATCACAGAATTCAAATTCCTCCTACAATATCTTCATCCCTTCACTGGTGGACTCAGGAGAAAAATCTTACCAAGGGAATCCCATGGGAAAGATCGCCTCTAGTTTACCTAACTACAGACGCAAGTCAGACAGGCTGGGGGGCAAAAATAGGCTCCCAATTCTGGCAGGGTACATGGTCTCAAACCATAAGTCAGAAATCTTCAAATTTCAGAGAACTTCTGGCAATATGGGAAGCCCTGCAAGCAGCATCTTCTATCCTAAAGGACCACCATGTTCAAATCCTTTCAGACAACACCACAGCAGTGGCCTACTTAAACCACCAGGGAGGCACGAGATCTCAAGATCTGCTGGATCTATCCCTCAAAATATTTTTTGGACAGAAAAAATCTGAAATCATTATCAGCAGTTCATCTGAAGGGAAATCTGAACACAGAAGCGGATTTTCTAAGCAGGAGGAAAATAGACCAATCCGAATGGTCCCTAAATCAGGAGGTATTCAAGATTCTGACAAAAAATGGGGCACACCCATCATGGACTTATTTGCCACTCGGGAAAATTCAAAAACCCCAAACTTTTGTTCTCTCAATCCAAGAGACAGACCCGGGGAACTGGACGCCTTCTCCATGATATGGAATCAAGGCCTTTACTATGCCTTCCCGCCCCTACCATTGATCTCAAAAGTGATCCAGAAAATAAAGCAGGATCAAACAGAAGTAATTTTGATAGCTCCGTTCTGGACAAAGAAAAACTGGTTTCCGATTCTGAAAAGTATGTCGAAGTCGGATCCATGGGCCCTCCCGATCCAGAGGGACCTTCTACATCAGGGTCCAATCCTCCACCAGGACCCAGAATTTCTGAACCTTCATGCCTGGATCCTGAGGCCCAATTACTAAAGAAACAAGGCTTATCAGACAGGGTAATCAATACCTTAAAAGCTTCTAGAAAGAAGGTGACGTTCTCCATCTATCTTAAAATCTGGAAGAGGTATTGTTCATGGTCGGGAAGCGAACATCCAAACTTGACAGGACCCAATATACAGTCCATACTGGATTTCCTGCAAAAGGGCTTTGAACTAGGCCTGAGACCTTCCACTCTCAGGGTACAGGTTTCAGCGCTTAGCTGTTTTTTGATACAAATCTGGCCGACCATAAATGGATAAGCAGATTTATGAGAGCGGTATCACGTCTCAGACCTACGCTATATTCCCGTACCCTTCCTGGGACCTCAATATCGTTCTAAAGGGATTAACCCTTTCCCCCTTTGAACCAATTGAGAGTAGTTCCATCAAGATTAAATCCTTAAAAACAGCGCTGTTAATCGCAGTCACTTCGGCTAGAAGGATTAGTGAAATACAGGCTCTCTCCATTAGAGAACCTTACCTAAAGATTCTGGAAGATAAAATAATACTCAAACTGGACCCCGCTTTCCTGCCGAAAGTGGTATCGGATTTTCATAGAAACCAGGAAATCATTCTGCCATCCTTCTGTGATCACCCATCAAACACCAAGGAAGCTTCTTTTCACACTTTGGATGTGAGACGCTCTGTACTTGATTACCTAGAGTCTACAAAATCCTTTAGGAAATCGGACACACTTTTCGTTCAGTTCGGGGCCGTAATAAAGGTCACAAGATATCGAAAGCTTCTATTGCCCGCTGGATCAAAGAGGCCATTTCTACATGCTACAAGATCCAGAAGTTCGATAGTCCTCAGAATCTAAATGCCCATTCTACCAGAGCAGTTTCATCAACCCAAGCTGAACGAGCGGGCACCTCTTTGGAGGAGATCTGTAAAGCAGCCTCATGGTCTAGTTCTCACACCTTTATAAAGCACTACAGACTGGACCTTCAGAAAAATTCTGATCAAAAATTTGGACGCAGCGTCCTTCAAGCTGTTGTCCCTCCCTAATTAATATTTTGTATATCTCATTGTAATGCCGTCGTGGTGACGCTATGGAAAGCCGGAATTAGACTTACCGGTAATTCTTTTCCATGAGCTCACCACGACGGCATGGGGTTTCCCACCCTGGAAATTTTTTTCTTTTCACTTATTCACTCTTCTCCAGGAAGATATGACGTACTATCTTTCCTACTTTACTTGTCTCTGTAAACCACCATCCTTATCTGTATATTTTGGAATCACTGGTGTTAAGGTGGTGGGAGGAGTGTTTTAAACTTTTCTCTGTTCCTGCCCCTACAGAGGTCAGGGGTCAATCTCATTGTAATGCCGTCGTGGTGAGCTCATGGAAAAAGAATTACCGGTAAGTCTAATTCCGGCTTTTGGGGTGTATTTTTATATATACCTATACTGTGTGTGAAAAATATCTCTGTAAACGACAACTTTTAAATTTTTTTATACAAAGTTGACAATTTACAGAGATATTTCTCTCACCCAACATGGGTATATGTAAAAATACACCCCAAAACACATTGCCCTACTTCTCCTGAGTACGGCGATACCACATGAGTGACACTTTTTGCAGCCTGGGTGCGTAAGGGGCCCAAATTCCAACGAGTACCTTTAGGTTTTACATGGCGGCTCACAATTTAGCCCCGCCCAAAATGCCAGAACAGTAAACACACCCCACAAATGACCCCATTTCGGAAAGTAGACACCCCGAGGTATTCACTGAGGGGCATAGTGAGTCCGTCTGAGATTTTTTTTTTTTTTTTTTTTGCCAGAAGTTAGCAGAAATTGAAACTTTTTTTTTTTTTTTTCTCAGAAAGTATCATTTTCCGCTAACTTGTGAAAAAAAATGAAATGATACATGAACTCCCCATGCCCCTCCGCGAATACTTTGGGGTGTCTTCTTTCTAAAATGGTGTCATTTGGGGGGTATTTATACTATCCTGACATTCTAGCACCTGAAGAAACATGACAGGTGCTCAGAAAGTCAGAGCTGCTTCAAAATGACGAAATTCACTTTTTTGCACCATAGTTTGTAAACGCTATAACTTTTACCCAAACTAATAAATATACACTTATTGGACTTTTTTTTTATCAAAGACATGTAGAACAATAAATTTAGAGTAACATTTTATATAGAAATGTAGTTTTTTAAAAAAAAATTTACAACAGAAAGTGAAAAATGTCATTTTTTTGCAAAAATTCGGTCGTTTTTGATTTATAGCAAAAAAAGTAAAAATGTCAGCAGCAATGAAATACCACCAAATGAAAGCTCTATTAGTGAGGAGAAAGGGAGGTAAAATTCATTTGGGTGGTAAGTTGTATGACGGAGCAATAAACGGTGAAAGTAGTGTAGTGCGGAATTGTAAAAAGTGGCCTGGTCATTAAGGGTGTTTAAGCTAGGGGGGCTGAAGTGGTTAATGGGGTTCTCTGGGAATTAATAAAATAAAGTTACTGAAAATACCTAAACATTACTTTATTATAAACACTTCCCCAAATAGCTTTCATTATTTATAATGGCTTGTTTTCTCTAGGAGGCAATCATCAGGGAAATAAAATAGCCACTGCTCTACTAGCCCACACAAAACCCATCCCAATAACACAGCTGGGACATGTCCGTGGCATGTGAGGGGTTAAACAATTTTTATAGTCACTCCTGCCATTCTGGGCTGTTAGAGCAAGATCACCACTCTCTGTCCCCCATGCAGCACTTAGACCGGGGTGCCATGAAAAGACAACGGCCCTGCGTAAGGCCCCTTAGTGACCGCTCTAAAAAGGTGCATTTGTGGTCACTAGTGTTGAGGTCAAAACCTCTGAATAATGCTGTCTCCGTACAGATTAGTCTCCGTACAGTATTAGAAAGTATAGGCTCCGATGAGCAGAAGTCAGTTATTTACGAAGTCATGCGTAACTTCATTGAATAACTTCGGTAGTTGATTTTTAAAGTGGAAAACCACTTTAAAACTTGAAACCGAACTCTGCTTCGATAATGACTCGTACTTCGGAACCGAAGCCGAGTTCGGTTTCAATTTTTAAAGTGGTTTTCCCCTTTTTTCACCCAGTTAAGACCGTACTCTCCGCTCTATACTGATGAGGGGCATTCATCCCAAAACAGCTGTTTGCAGATAAAGTGCTAGCTTATTTATTATCCAAGTCATGTTTCAAGGCCTAGTTAAAGGGTCGAACATTGATTGTTTTACATCTGGTGGCATTAGAGGCAGAGCTTGTTAAGAGCGCATTTGCCTAATTTTCTTCCTAGGTATTTTCAGTAATTTTATTTTATTAATTCCCAAAGAACCCCTTTTAAGCTGACAGTAGGCATCATGGGTTTGTTTGTACATAATCCATGATGGATTCCAATAAAGGGGTTGGCCACTTTCTGGCTACTTGTTTCCATTGTGTAGGTAAGAAGATTAAATGACACTTACTTACATAGTCTTTATTGAAATTATGTGCCATTGTCCATATTTCATAAAGTATGCCCCCTGGTATATTAGATCTTTTGTTCTGTCCGCACAGAGGTCCTGTCCATAACACGGTTGCTGATGGAGAGTCACATGATCAGGGAAATCATCTCCGTGTGATGTCTCCTCCATTCAAATACACTACATCTGCACTAAATACCCAACAGTGAATGAGCAAATGGCAGCGGCAGTGTGTTTGAATAGTGGCGATCTCACATGGAGACTATTTGCCTGGTCATATGACCCTCCATCGGCAGCCATTATATGGACATGACCTCTGTGCAGACAGAACAAAAGACCTGGCAAACAAGGGGGCATGACCTAAGAAATATAAAAAAAAAAAAAAAAGTTCCGCAAAGGTTATATTAGTAAATGCTATATAATCATGTTGCAGACACATTGATTAACAAACCAGAAAGTGGCCAACTCCTTTAACAAGCAGATTTTCCATAATCTTGAATGTCAAGTTTAATTTGAGACCACATTATTTATTGGTTTATTGCTGTATGGGTTATTGGTGTAATGACCTATTCTGGTTTACAGAGCATCCCAGAAAGATAAGAATTTATGTGTTTTTTACTGTCATATTGTCCCTTTTTCTAACAGGTTATTTAAGGAACGATTAAACCAGCTAAAAGCCAAATTAGAAGAGGTGACCTCCGGTAAAGCCTTGGAGTACATCAATCCTCTAGCAGACTTACAGAAGAACATGAAAATTCGTATTGAAGTTGCAGGTAGCCCCTTATTTTATATCATGGTACTGATATAGTAAGGTGCATGCCATAGCAGGATATCTCAGGCTAGTTAATTTTTTTTGTTTACTGGTGACTATTTTATACAGATATAATACTTATGAAGGTAATGTAATTAATACAGAGTGTGAGAATTAGTGGTAAACCTCGCAATCATCAGTTAGTTGTCCTGCTCAAAAATCTGCTTTCTTCATTGATTTTCTCCATGTAGGTGGCAGCAAACACCTAGAACGTATTATACATGTATCCTTCTATCTTTGTGAATGGCTTTTTAGCCTACCAATATGTAGATGAATTCTCTTTAGTCATAATTTATCATTGAGGTTATTAACTTCTGGCTTCTTTGTATATTGAGCCTAAAATTTACATTAAAACAGTTTATTTAATTTTAGGCATCTATAAGGGATTTTGCCTGGATGTCATAAAGAACAGATATGAATGTGAACTGCAAGGTGCGAAGCAACATTTAGAGGCAAGTAACAGATGTCTGGCAGTGTATCTATTTCCTCCATTTTCATGCAAAAATAGAATAAGGGGTTTAGCTTTCTTAACCTGTCTAAAGACTTAGTAGATTGGGTCAATGCATCTTTTTTTATTCTAAATGGAGAGGATCACTATGTTTCTAGATGGAATATGAGGCCAGGAGATCACCTATGAAACTTCTTTAGGGACATTGCAGCTCCAGTGCCAGCATTATGATTGAATATTTATTAAATCCTCCATTAGTTTACTATTCTGTTTTAAATATTTTACTAGTCTTTTGTTTTATCATTCATCCACATTTATTATGTGGTATATTTGCAGAGTGAGAAGGGTCTCCTGTTTGATAACATGCAATGTGAACTTCTACAACGTATTCAGAGGCTGGAGGAAGATCGTCAGAGCATAGACATCTCATCTGGTATTGAACAGCAACTAAGAAAAGATAACTATTTACACTGTGGTATTTTATTGTGTGGTTGCTATATTATATGCAAGCATTGTACATTGATTTAAGAAGATAATAGACTGGTGTGTAAAGGGGTTCTCCCGGCTTTTAATATTGATGACCTATCCTCAGGATAGGTCGTCCATATCAGATCGGCAGGGTCTGAAACCTGGAACCCCCGTCGATCAGCTGTACAAAAGGATGGCGTGTGCAGTGCGTGCGTGCCCTCTCCTTTCTCTCTTCCTGCTCGCTGCTTCTATGATGAGCTGGAAGAGAGAAGGAAGACTGCACGCGCGCACTCCTCTCATCGGATCCCGCCGATCTGATATTGATGACCTATCTTTAGGATAGGTCATCAATATTAAAAGCCCGGAAAACCCCTTTAAGGGCCATATTGAACGGACAGAGATTTTTTTCATTAACGAGTGACAAGTGACAATTAAGCTAGTTGTTTGTACTCGATAGATGTGCCGCTGAACTAGACAATAATTGCCAAGTATTTTCGCTGTTTACTCATTATCACCTTTATTGACGGAAAACAAGCTATGTATTGCTTGTTTATCGCAGTAGCAATCGTTCATCACCATACAGAAGAAACAAACTGTTGGTTCCCAATCATTGCACTGTGCATCGGCCCATGGAAATAACCCCTGTCAGCTATCCTGATTTCGGATAATTTACTTGACCTGTAACTTCTACCCTGTAAATGTCAGAATTGCTAATGTGTATTTTCTCATTCATTAGAGTGGTGGGATGAAGAGTTGAGGTCAAAACGAAGTCGTAGAAAGTGGGATCCATTCCGATCTGAGAAGAAGAGGAGGGTCCCATTAGTTTCTGGTATCCTTCATGTAAACTACCATATGTTGCAATGACCTATTGTTTAAATAGTTTAAATTATGTTATTTTTTTTTTTTTAGTTTCCATCTACAGCTAAAAAAAATTATAAAATCCTAATAGGTCATTATTTTCTGTTCTGCACAGGTAACTTTTCAGTAGCTATTATTATTATTATTATTATTATTATTATTATTATCACCACAGGCAGAATTACAATGAATAGTAACATAGTTTTGGAAGGCTGAAAAAAGACAACCAGTTCAACCTGTTATACTGCAAAGTTGATTCAGAGGACGGCAAAAAACTTCATGAGGAAGAGGCCTTTCTGACTCCAATCAGGCAGTCAGAATAATCTAGTAACTATAGCCTGTCATATTATTATACTCCAGAAATACATCCAGGCCCCTCTTGAACTCACTTAATGACTTCATCATCACCACCTCCTTTGGCAAAGAGTTCCATAGTCTCACTGCTCTTACAGTAAAGAACTTTCTTCTCTGTTGATGAAGAAACCTTCTTTCCTGTAGTCACAGTCTGGGGTATTAATAGATCATTGGAGAGATCTCTGTATTTACCTTTGACCTATATTTATATATGGTTATTAGATCTCCCATCTGTCGTCTTTTTTTTAAACTAAATAACCCTAATTTTGACTATCTTTGTGTACTGTAATACATCCATTCCAGTTATTACTTTAGTTGCCCTCCTCTGAACCCTCTTGAACGCTATGTCTTTTTTGTGAACAGGATCCCAGAATTGTGTACAATCTCGTTGCATGCATCTATGCCTCTTCATGCAATCCCGAATCTTACTGGCCTTTACAGCAGCTGCCTGACACTGGTTGCTACAGTTAAAAACATCTTGGGGTTAGTTTTACTTTCTTTGGCAATAAGTCGCTACACCTTGGCTGCCGTTATCTGCCTTTTACATATTCTATTTTTTCCCTATAGTATTTTATAGTGCTTTTAAATTTTTATGTATCTGCATTTTCTTCTTGTCCCTAACCCTTTTATTCCCATAATGTATGTATCTCTCATGAGAGTTTAGGATGCTTTTAAAAAATATCCCATTTTGTAGCTGTATTTTAAGCATATTGTTCGCTTTATAAGACGCATTTAGGTTTTATAGGTGGAAAAAATATTTTTCGCCGGATCTCAGATCAGACCCCCAGTCTGTATCAGTCTTCATATCGGACCCCCAATCCTCATCAGACCTCAGATCAGACGTAAAATAAATAAATTCACTTACCACTCCTGCTCCGGACGGTGCTTTCTTCCCATACTCGCTCCTCCACTTGCCAGTGTTCTTCTGGGTCCCGGGTTCCACTGTTATCTGATGAAGAACAGAGGAAGCTGAGTACAGCCATACTAGAAGCGTTCATTAATATTCTCTTTCTAAGATGCAGTTCCATTCCCCCACTTTCAGGGTGTCTTATAAAGCATAAATATGGCATTTTCGAGGATATTATCCTAGTAAGTGAAGCTAATAGCCTCTCTAAGCTGGGCAAATTTTGCTTTTTGGAAGTTTAGCATTTTTAGTGCCTCCCTGGGAAAAACACTCTTTTGAATGACAATTGACGTTTATTATCTTATGGTCACTATTTCCCAGGAGTCCCCCAACCTGCACATCTGTCAGGTGTATTGGTTAATACGAAGTCCAGTATGGCCGTCCCTCTAGTCAGAATCCGTATCAGTTGGGAAAGGTAATTGTCTTTAGTTATTGACAACAACCTGTTTTCTTTGAGATTCATGGGTCTCTGTTTCCCAGTCTGTATCTGGGTAGTTGAAATCCCCCATAATAATGACCTCATTATGATTACTTCATCTATTTCCCTTAGTAGTAGATTTTCTGTGGACTCATAGGTGGCTTATAACAATACCCTTTTAGTGTTTTATTTTATTTAAACCCACAGTGACTCCATCTGTTCATTACCTTATATCTTTCCAAGGTGTGGGCTTTAGACAGGAATTTTTTTTTTTTTCGCGCCCATTTTCCTTGGGGGACACAGGAGACCTTGGGTATAGCTCAGCTCCCTAGGAGGCGTGACACTAAGTAGAAACTGTTAAGCCCATCCTCCAGCAGCTATACCCTCAGCCTGGAGTGAGAGACTGCCAGTTTTTGCTTAGTGTCCAAGGAGGCAAGACACTCTTGATTTTTGAGTTTTTTCTTTGTTATTTTATTTTTGATTCAATTTTTATCTACTTACAGGGACAACAGAGGCGCACTAGACCTCTCTGACCTCTCTGTTTCTTCCGGGGTTGAGTTGCGCCAGTGCCGGAAAACACTGCACTGTTGCCTCCCCCACAGAAGGCAAGGTGGACCAGGGCAGCCTCGCTCCCCTGCATCCCGCCAGCACAAGGGTCGCCTGCACGCCAAGTCCCTCCCCCGGCTTCCTGCCACTGCGGTGCCAGTAGCTGAAGGGGCGACCCTGCTGGATGTAACGAGGGTGAAGACAGCGGATGGTGAGAGTGGCTGCTAACCCTCTCCCTCCCTCCCCTCCGCTGCTACGCTTCCACATTGGGGTCCCTCCCCGCAGCTGGTCGGGACCCTCTCAGGACCCCTACGGGCAGTGGTCCCTTATCCGTCTCATGGCTGTGATCCCCAACCCCAGCCCCGGGAATATCACCTCACCCTCAGCAGTGGGGCACATTGGGGTCCTTCTTCCTGTGGGTTTCTCCCCAGGACAGGGTGGGAGGGTGCTGAGGTGAGACAGGCCGTGGAGCACCAGTTTTCTGCACGAGCGGCTCCCTCCTCAGTATCTGGCACTTCGGGGGTTAACGTGTCGGGGGACTCCCGACACGCTTCTGGAGTGAAGGACCGGCAGTCTCCTGGGCCAGCGCTCCTGGTCAGAACGGTGGCCATTTCAGCAGCCAGTCTATTTCAGGCGGCCTCCGGTACCGCCATCTTGTTGTCCCCTTTGCTGACGCTTCTCACGTTCAACGCCTCGGGGGTTAATCTTTTTGCCGCGCACGCGAGCGGCTCCCTCTCTTATCGCGGCGGGGGGGGGGGGGGCGGAGCTTCCTCTCCCGTGCTCCGCTCCTTCCTGCTTCCCTCGTCAGTCTGCTGCTGCTGCTGCTAGACTCGTTCTCAGCCGTTCACCGCTGCTGCCTGGCCCTCCTGTAGACCTTTTGCCGTCCTTTTCTGCTCTGCTGCCGCTCCTGCTCCACCAGCTTGCCTTCAGTCCGCTGCTGCTGCCTAGGCTTCCGGTAGGACAGTTAACCCCCTCCACACCTCCAGTGACCTGCCTGGGTGTAGGCCCCTATCTGGGTTTCCCCTTGGAGTGTAACCCTTTAAGTGCCTCTCCATCATGTCTGACCCTTCCGGGGCTGCCAAACCTTGGTACCATGCCTGTACCGCTTGCAGGGAACCCTTCCCCCACGGGCAGTCTGATCCGCATGCCAGGCCCCGCAACAGCGTCAGCCACTCGCTGTGCCGGCCCCTGTTCTCTCTGAACCACCTGACTGGGCTAGATCCCTGTCCCAGGCCGTGGAAAGTCTCACCCACGTCGTAGGCCGCCTTGTGGACAGGCCGCCTACCCCGCAGGCTGCCACACCTCCTGTTGCACCCTCCGGGCCCACCGCTTCTGCCGCCCCCACCGGTTCACCCTCAACCAGTGAACCTTCCAGGGCTCGGCACTCTCAGAAGCGTATCAGAGTTGAGCTCGCATCCTCCTCAGATGCGTCTCTCTCCCAGCCACGCGTGCATACTCAGCTGGGCCTCTCCTCTCCAAAGGATTCGCCCTCTGAAGGTGAAATGGCGGATTCGGATTTGGAAATGGACTCGGAGCTGCCGTCTAAGCTAGCCTCTGCGATGGGTCAACTCATTTCTAATATTCGTGACACCTTTTAGGGTACACGACGACACCCCTAGCTCGGACCCGGCCAATGTATTCTTTTTCCGTCCCAAGCAAGCCTCCAAGGTCCTTCCGATCCACTCTGATTTTTCTTCCGTGGTTTCTAAAGCTTGGGCTCGACCTGACGCCCGCTTTGTCAATCCCAAAAAGCTGGACATATGTTATCCCTTTCCAGCCGACACTGTTGCCACCTGGTCATCCCCGCCTAAGGTGGACCCCCCTGTGGCCGCCTCCTCCTCTTCCGGGACGTCTGGCGGGCTCACGTCTCCGACGCTTGGGCGCTCGAACTCGTATCCTCCGGATACAAAATCGAGTTCGCGTCCTTCCTTCCGGATCGGTTCTTTCGCTCCCGCCCTCCGCGGGACCCAAAGTGCGCACTTGCCTTCTCCGCGGCCATTCACACCCTGCTGGACAGGGGTGTGGTTACTCCTGTACCCCCAGAGGAAAGGTTCCGAGGGTTCTACTCGAACCTCTTTGTAGTCCCTCCCCAAAAAGGGGGTTTCGGTGCGGCCCATTTTGGATCTAAAATGGTTAAACCGCTTTCTCCTCCTCCGGCGGTTCCGGATGGAGTCCCTTCATTCCGCGGTGGCCTCCCTGGAGCAAGGAGACTCCATCGACATACAAGACGCCTACCTCCATGTTCCGGTGGCCAGATGTCACTATCGATTCCTCCGCTTCGCCGTGGGGGGCGATCACTTCCAATTTGTCGCCCTCCCCTTTGGTCTAGAGACAGCCCCTCGGGTTTTCACCAAAGTCCTGGCTCCGGTTTTGGCCTTTCCCCGCTCCAGGGGATTTTTTCTGCTTCCGTACTTGGTCGACATCCTCATCAAGTCTCCATCCCTTTCTCAGGCGTCCGCCAGTGTGGATCTCACCCTAGAGACCCTGGCGAGGTTCGGTTGGGTCATCAACTTTCCCAAGTCATCCATTCCCCCTTCCAGACAGCTAGTCTTTCTGGAGATGCTCTTAGACACGGAAGCGGCGGAGGTCCGCCTTCCCCCGGAAAAATGCCTCTGCATGCGGGCCAGATGGTTGCTTGCTTCAAGGCAATTCCATTTGCGCAATTCCACTCCCGTCCCCTTCAAAGGGCGATTCTCTCTGCCTGGGACAAGTCCCCGGAGACTCTGGACCACTTATTCCGCTTGTCTCCTCAGGTTCGAGCCTCTCTCAGCTGGTGGTTGCAGACCCCTCTCCAGGGCAAGTCCTTCCTGCCGCTCAACTGGTTGGTGGTTACCACCGATGCCAGCCTGCTGGGCTGGGGAGGGGTGTTTCCTCCCCAGTCCGTGCAGGGCACTTGGTCTCGGTCGGAGTCCAGACTTCCGATCAACGTCCTGGAGCTGAGGGCGGTTCTTCTGTCCCTCCATCACTGGACTCGCCTGCTACGGGGTCATCCGGTCCACGTGCAATCGGACAACGCCACGGCCGTGGCGTACATAAACCACCAGGGAGGCACTCGCATCGATGCGGGAGGTAACCAGCATTCTCCTTTGGGCGGAAGCCCACGTTCTGGCCCTGTCGGCGATTTATATTCCAGGGGTGGAGAACTGGGCGGCGGACTTTCTCAGCCGCACCACCATCGACCCAGGCGAGTGGTCTCTGCACCCAGAGGTGTTCAAGGACATTTGCCTTCGTTGGGGCTGTCCGGACGTGGACCTCATGGCCTCAAAGTTCAACCACAAGGTTCCCACCTATCTGTCCAGGGCCAGGGACCCCGGGGCTTACGGTGCCGACGCCCTCGTTCTTCCATGGCGAGACTTCGCCCTTCCGTACAGTTTTCCGCCCATTCCCCTCCTGCCCAAGGTCCTTCGAAAAATTGCGGCGGAGGGCATTCCTACGATCCTAGTCGCCCTGGACTGGCCCCGCCGGTCTTGGTACGCCGACCTTATGTTGCTTCTGGGAGACGCACCCTGGCCGCTTCCTTTCAGAGAAGACCTGCTCTCTCAGGGACCGATCTTCCACCCGCGTTTGCAGTCCCTACGTTTGACGGCGTGGCTATTGAGACCGCCGTCTTGACGCGTAGGGGCTTTTCTGCGGACGTGGTCCGCACCATGATCCGTGCCTGTAAACCGGCCTCTTCCAGGATCTATTATAGAACCTGGAGGACTTATCTGGGGTTCTGTGCCGCTCTGGGAATTCCTCCTCTCCGTTTCTCCCTTCCCACGGTTCTGTCCTTCCTTCAGTCTGGCCTCGACCACGGTCTGGGTCTTGGTTCTCTGAAGGGACAGGTGTCAGCCCTGTCCATTCTCTTCCAGCGCCCCCTGGCCCCTCTCGGGCCTATCAAGACCTTTCTCCAAGGTGTAGCTCACGCGGTTCCTCCGTACCGCCCTCCGGTTCCGCCCTGGGATCTGAATCTGGTGCTCTCAGCACTTCAGTCCTCTCCCTTCGAGCCGCTGCGGCAGGCGTCACTACGTCTTCTGTCCTGCAAGGTTATTTTCCTTGTGGCCGTCGCCTCCCTCAGGAGGGTGTCCGAGTTGGCCGCACTTTCATGTTCGGAACCTTTCCTGGTGTTCCACCAGGATAAGGTTGTTCTTCGTCCTGTACCTTCGTTCCTCTCTAAGGTGGTCTCCGCCTTTCATCTGAACGAGGACATCGTCCTTCCCTCCTTGTGTCCTTCCCCTTCCCACCCCCGGGAACGGGAACTTCATCGTCTGGACGTGGTCAGGGCCCTGAGGCTTTACCTGGAGGTCACTAGCTCCTTTCGGCGCACTAACGCTCTGTTTGTGGCGGAGGGTTTGCACAGAGGGTTGGCGGCCTCCAAAGTTGCCATTGCCCGCTTTGTCAAGATGGCTATTGCCGAGGCTTATCGCGCCAAGGGCAGGGTTCCGCCCCTCGGCGTTACTGCTCATTCGACCAGGGCAGTCGGTGCTTCCTGGGCTCAGAGACATCGGGCTTCGGCGGAACAGTTATGCAAGGCGGCCACCTGGTTTTCCTTGCACACCTTTACCAGATTTAATAAGGTGCACACTCATGCGTCGGCTGACGCTGCTTTAGGCCGTCTAGTGTTGCAGGCGGCGGTTACTTGATGCCTTGGGCGTTAGCCTGGGAGTTGTGGCCCCCCCCCTTCTAGGACTGCTCTGGAACGTCCCATGGTTTCCTGTGTCCCCCAAGGAATATGGGCGAGAAAACGAGACTTTTGTATTACTTACCAGTAAAGTCTCTTTCTCGCTCTTCCTTGGGGGACACAGCACCCGCCCTTCATTGGTTTTTTGGTTATGGTTTTGGTTGCCCCCGTTGGGTGCTTGACAGTTGTTTTTTCCGGTTGGCGGTTATCTTTCACTGCTTGGACACGCAACTGGTAGTCTCTCTCTCCAGGCTGAGGGTATAGCTGCTGGAGGAGGGGCTTACAGCTTTCACTTAGTGTCACACCTCCTAGGGAGCTGAGCTATACCCATGGTTTCCTGTGTCCCCCAAGGAAGAGCGAGAAAGAGACTTTACTGGTAAGTAATACAAAAGTCTCGTTTTTTTTCTTCTCTTCTAGACGATCTGGGACAACAGAGATGCACTAGACCTCTCTGTTTCTCCCGGGGTTGAGCTGCGCCAGTGCCGGTAAAGCGCACTGCTGCCTCTCCCACAGAAGACAAGGTGGATCTGGGCAGCACTAGCTCCCCTACATCCCGCCAGCGCAAGGGTCGCCCGCACGCCAAGTCCCTCTTCCAGCGTCTCGCCACTATGGTGCAGGTAGCTGAAGGGGCGACCCTGCTGGAACGGACCGAGGGTGAAGACGGCTGATGGTGAGAGAGTGGCTTCTTCAGACCTACGTCCCCCCCCCCCTCACCCCGGTCTCCTGCGTGACTGACCCCCTCTCCTCCCAGGGCCCACTCACACCTCTGGGCCCTCTATGGACATCAAGGGTGGCCTGCAATGGAACTCTGCAGCTGGGCCTAGAGACATCCCTAGCTTCCCCTGGCCTTCCTCTTCCCTCACGGGCACCGGACTCAGGCCCCCCCCTCCTTATGCACTTACTGTGGTGCTGCTTCTGGGCCACAGGGCCCGCTCACCACCCGCGGCCGGCATTTTCCTGCGGCGCCGCTCCGGATCCCCCCCCCTTCCGCAGACCAGACCCCAGCCGACCGTCAGTGCAATTATGCTCCGTCTTCCGGCCCTGACTCTTCTGGTCCGCGGGGTGGGCACCCGCGGCCGGTATGTGCAGACGTTGCTCCACGCCCTCAGGCCCCGCATAATTTAGGCCGCAACAATGCCGGCCTTAGTTTTAGGGGGCGGGGACTTCATCCCAGGCGCGAATTCTTCCCGCCTGGAGGTTCCTCCGCCCCCAGGGGATCGCTGCGCCGCCCCCCAGGCCGGATTCCATTTAACCTTTTAGGTACCGGCCATCTCCAGTGGCCAGCTCTCGTTTAAAGGAACCCCTCTAGCATGGGGTCTCCTAATAAGGGCCGGTATGGGACCCCTTCCTGCCCCTCAGAGAAGCTGTTTTTAAAATAAAAAAAATCCACTTGTTTGAGCCCGACCTTGGTGGAGCTGGGCCATGTGGATGCGTAAGGGCATATTGCGCTCCCCAGATCAGTCGCTGGCCACATGCAAGTGCGGACCTTGCCCTCTTATGGGATACGTTGCGGGCCAAGTACATGTTCCTTGTTCCCACCGATAATGTCAGCCGGGTACGTGATCCCCTTCCTATAGGCAGAATCCGCACCCTCACTGGTTACGGTACTAGCCTGTGCACGACCTCCTTACTAGGTGGCTTACAGCACTCTCCCTGGCTGTGGGCTGGCCATGTGCATCCCACCCCCCTTCCGTAGGCAGATCACTGCACCCTCCCTGGAAACGGTGCTGGCCGTGTGCATGACCCCCTTCCACAGGCGGAATACTGCACTCACTGGATGCGTACTGGCCATGTGCATGACCCCCTTCCACAGGCGGTATACTGCACTCTCACTGGATGCGTACTGGCCTTGTGCATGACCCCCTTCCACAGGCGGAATACTGCACTCTCACTGGATGTGCGCTGGCCTTGTGCATGACCCCCTTCCACAGGCAGTATACTGCACTCTCACTGGATGCGCGCTGGCCTTGTGCATGATCCCCTTCCACAGGCGGAATACTGCACTCTCACTGGATGCGCGCTGACCTTGTGCATGACCCCCTTCCACAGGCGGTATACTGCACTCTCACTGGATGCGTGCTGGCCATGTGCATGACTCCTTTCCACTGGCGGAATTCTGCACTCTCACTGAACATGGTGCTGGCCATGTGCATGACCCCCTTACTCAGGCGTTATGCCGCACTCTCACTGAATATGGTGCTGGCCATGTGCATGACCTCCTTCTATTGGCAAAAAACGGCACCTCACTAGATGCATGTGCACAACCTCCTCCCATAGGTAGGGTGCTGTGCTCTCACTGGATCCGCTACAATCCATGTGCATGACCCCCCTCCATAGGCGGCATACTGCACTCGTCGACTACTGTACTGGTAACGTACACTACCCCCTTCCTAGACAGTCCTCTACACTGTCACTAGATCCGCTGCCGGCCAGTGCATGACCCCCTTCCTTAGGAGGAATGTTGCACTCTCATTGGATCAACTGCCGGCCATGTGCATGCCTTCCCCCCCTTCCATAGGCGGAATGCTGCACTCTCACTGCATATGATGCTGGGAACGCGCTACTTCCTTCCATAGGCGGAATTCTATTATTTTGCTGGATTCGGTACAGGCCATGTGCATGCCTCCCTTCCTTAAGTGGCATGATACGCTCTCACTTACTGTCTTTGTTCTCACCAGCTGCGTTGCTGGCATTGAGCATGTCCCCCTTCCTTGGGAGGAATGCTTGCACCCCTACCGGGGCGGTGCTGTCCATGTGCATGGATGCTCACTGGACTCAGGGCTGATATTGTACTCGCTGAGCTGGCCTCGTGCATGTCCCCCTTCATTGGCGGCTTAGTCGCGCTCTTGCTGGTTACGGTGTTGGTATATTATTACACCATCTCTACTGTGATGTGCCCGCGTCCATGTCCCCCTTCCCTAGGTGGACTTCCCGCATTCCTACTGGATACAGAGTGGCCCCTCTTAGCCGGGCCTCTACACTCTTGCAGATGGCAGTGTCTGCCAGGTGCACATCCCCCTTCTCCAGGCGGGCTGCTGGCGTTCCGTCGCATGCTGTACTAGTCTTGTGCATGACTCCCTTCTAGGCAGCATATTGCACTTCTGTAGATGAGGTGGGGCACTGTCGGTGGCCCCCCTTTTTTTATGGGGAGACTGTTTTGAACCAGGTGGACATTCATGCACTCTGTGCATTGTATGGGCCGTATATGCCTTCTCCTACAGTATGTGGGTTGACATTCTCGATACTTGTCGGAATTGGACAGTATTCTGCGGTTCCGCTTTTGACGGTTCCCTCCATACTAATTGGCCCTTCCCCCGGTGGGGTATTGTGGCTTCTGGGCGCATACCCCTTTTTGCCCTCCCGCTGCATTGCTTTTCTGCGCAAGCGGTCACCTGGACTACCGGGCTGTTTGCAGCGCCCTTCGGATTCTACGTTGACTCCGACGGGACTTCGGTTCCCTCACCTACTACCATTCCCTCTTCTTCAGAGGTAGTGTGGTATGAGTCCTTCCTATGGGCCCTCTCCGCTCTTAGTGCCGCTCTGTGGCCGGGTTCGGGCCACTCTCCTCTTGGGTGCTTTGGTTATATCAGGTCCAAGGGACCCCTGCCTTGGGTGTCCACGGTTTTCGCCTTCCGCGAGGTGGTTTGTCTGGCGACACATGCAGTATCAGGTGTTCAATCCCTCCAATTGGTTTCTGCCCTGGCCAAGGCTTCAGTGGCTATTCCTTCCCGCCCTCTCCTCTGGAGAGGATGGTTGTTAACTTGGATGTTTCCCGGGTTCCTGTTGTGCCCTCAGAACATCTCCCTCATTCACACTAGCTGTACTAGTTGAATGCCACTTACCGTGCCTACCGCGTCGGTCCTCCCGCTCGGGTGGCAGCTTGCGCTTTCCGTTGTTGGCGGCGGTCATACTGTACCTTGCCTTCTCAGTCAGTTGACCCCCGGCCTTTGATATGGGTCTCTGCGGTCGGCAACTGTAGTGCTTCCGGCACTTGCCTTGCCTTTCCTTGCCATGTTGGCCCTTGACTGGTAGGTCGTAACCTATTACTCCCCGTGCCGGTTAATCCCTTCGCTCGGGTCTGAGGTAAGGATTGTGTCCTCGCTTACCTCATCCACCCGAGGTTCGTTTTCTCTACCTTAACTGTCGTTGGCTCCGCAACTACTATGTTCCGGTTGTACTGTGGGTAGCGGCCTTGCATTCTACAGCCAGGCTCTCTTCCTGTTGTTGCTTGAGGACCGTTTTTTCAATCCCTGCTTGTACTTAAATCTCCCTCACCGGGGTGGCTGAACCTCTTTCTCCGGTGGCACCTTCGGCATGGACTTTAACCTTGATTTATCCTGGCGTCTGTCGGATGCTGGACGGACCCCTTCGGTTTTTTTTGTGTCCGCTCTTCTGCTCCCCCATTCCGGGTGGCTATGGGATGCAGTTGCACGTGGGCCGATGGGACCAACCTGCCGGATTCTTCCGCCTGTGCCGCTGGTCTGTGTCTGATCGCACTGGTTTCCGCTCCCAGCCGTGCTTCGTCCAGGATTTATTCTCGGACTTGGAGATCTTACTTGCGGATCTGGGGGAAGCTGCTTTCCCCCACTCCGCCTTCTCCCTCCACAGTTATGTCTTTTCTCCAGTCCGGCCTGGGACTGGGACTTTTTCCCTGAGCGGTCAAGTGTCGCCACTATCCATCCCATTTCAGCGTCCCCTGGGCCCTTCTTGGGCTTTTCCAGACCTTCATCCACGGGATGGCTCGTTGGTTCCTCACGGCATTCCGAGCTTCCCGCTTCTCTGGTTCCAAGCCTTTTCTGTCCTTCCCGAGACAAGGCTGTTCTCCATCCCGTTCCTTCCTCCTCTTTTGGCAGTAGTGTCTGCTTTTGTCTCGACAAGACCTTCGTCCTCCCCTTCCCACCCCTGGGAACGGCTGCTGGGCTGCTGAAACGTTGTTCGGGCCTTGGTGTTTGCCTTGGAGATCACCAGCTCCTTCGGCGCTGGGACTCTCCTTTTCATCCGGAAGGTCCGTGTAAGGGGTTGCAGGCCTCCACGGCGGCCTCACCGGCTTCATCAACTTGGCCATTGCTGAACTTGCCTCACCGTGGGCAAGGTTCCGCTTTTTGGTGTCACTGCTTGTTCCACCAGAGCGGCCGGTACCTCTTGGGTTTAGAGCTGTCAGGCTTGGCTGATCATTGTGCATTGCGGCCAACGGTCCTTTTGCATGTCCTTGCCAGGTTCTACGGGGTGCATTCTCAAGCATCGAAGGCTGTTGCCTTGGGCCGCCTGTTGTGCCGGCAGCGGTTCCTTGCTGCCTATGGCTGCTTTGTCTTGGTGCTGTGGTCCCTCCCTTCTTGGACTGCTCTCAGACGTCCCAAGGTCTCCTGTGTCCCCCAAGGAAAATGGGCGAGAAAACGAGATTTATGTATAACTTGCCAGTAAAATCTCTTTCTCGCTCTTCCTTGGGGGACACAGCACCCACCCGATCATTTGGTTTTCTACACTGTTACTGACTTGGTTTACCCCGTTGGGTAGTTGGCAGGTGGTTCCACTTGTTGGACATTGCCTTTTCTCACTACTTGGACACACAACTGGCAGTCTCTCACTCCAGGCTGAGAGTATAGCTGCTGGAGGAGGGGCTTAACGGTTGTGTCACGCCTCCTAGGGAGCTAAGTTATACCCAAGGTCTCCTGTGTCCCCCAAGGAGGAGCGAAAAAGAGATTTTACTGGTAAGTTATACAAAAATCTTTTTTTTTTTTTAACTATCCCTTCTAAACAGACTAACCCTGTACGTTAACCACCCAGTCATAGCTATCATCCAGCCATGTCTCAGTTATTCTTACTATATCATAGTCCTTCTCAGATTTTACTAATTCCAGTTCACCAATTTTTGGTCAGGCTCCCGACATTAGTGTACATACAATAAATAGAGATTTTAGGATATTTTTTTTACCAAACATCTCTCCTTATGAATGGTTCTAGTCCTTTCTCCCATTCTACCCCCAGTTCCATTACCTTGCCCCATGTCACTGTCATCTGCACTATATTCCCCTTCTGTAAGGTAGTCACCCCAGCACCCTCCACAAAGTGGCTTGTAAATTCCTCCTGGCTTCTAGCCATCTTCTCCCCCAAAACAGCTGTACCTTCTCCATTGAAGTGCAACCCGTCCCTACGATACAGCCTGTATCTGTTAGAGAAGTTAGCCCAGTTTTCCAGGAATTCAAACCCCTCCTTTTTACTCCAATTCTTGAGCCACTTGTTAACCTCTCTAATCTCCTGCTGCCTTTCTAGTGTGGCTCGTGCTACAGGTAGTATTTCAGACCAAAGCACCGAAATCCTTTTTAACCACATCAGCCCCCCAGCTTAAACACCCTTAAAGGATAACTGTCACATTTAGACCCTAATTTCAGTTTTCACATATGTAGTTACTAATATGATAATATACCTGAATCAATAACTATTAGACTTACTTACCCCTTATTTAATAAGATTCAGCCCTTAGCAACCAGTCTGCATAAAACTGAAATTTCACTATTCTGTTAAGATGGCTGCCCTCAGCCCTGAGGCTAATCCATAGGACACCTGCAGTGAAGTTAGTGAAGACCAGCTCTGTATAGGGGGGTTTTGCAATGAAGTTCCCAGGTCTGGCTGAAGCCTGTAGTCCTTCTACAAGCTCTCCTCTTATCAGATAAGGCTGTCATTTATACACTGAGCAGCCACATTGTCCTGAACTGCTAAGGGAGTGTCTGCCAAGCACAGGCATGTGGAGTTCACACACACAGCCCAGCACTGTTATCTCCTGTCAGGAAGAACCTGGCTTTTTATACATTCCCTTACAATGTTGACTCACTATCAGTTCCCAGTGCACGGGCTCCGTCCTCTATCTGGGTCCTCTATCTGGTAGACGGAAGGAGCATAGCAACCTGATTTTATCTCAGGTAAATATAGCCAATACTGGGGACTTTTAGGTGGCTTTTAGGGGTTATTTATTTAACAATCAGAAATTAAAACAGGGCCAACAAGGTAATATTAATCACCAGAATCCAATAGTAAAAAAAAAAAAAAATTTGACAGTTATACTTTAATGACCAGGCCACTTTTTACAAATCTGCACTACGCTACTTTCACAGTTTATTGCTCCGTCATACAACTTACCACCCAAATGAATTTTACCTCCTTTTCTTCTCACTAATAGAGCTTTCATTTGGTGGTATTTCATTGCTGCTGATATTTTTACTTTTTTTGCTATAAATCATAAACGACCGAATTTTTGCAAAAAAATGACATTTTTCACTTTCTGTTGTAAATTTTTTTTAAAAAACTACATTTCTATATAAATGTTTCTCTAAATTTATTGTTCTACATGTCTTTGATAAAAAAAAAGTCCAATAAGTGTATATTTATTAGTTTGGGTAAAAGTTATAGCGTTTACAAACTATGGTGCAAAAAAGTGAATTTCGGCATTTTGAAGCAGCTCTGACTTTCTGAGCACCTGTCATGTTTCTTCAGGTGCTAGAATGTCAGGAAAGTATAAATACCCCCCAAATCACACCATTTTAGAAAGAAGACACCCCAAAGTATTCGCGGAGGGGCATGGTGAGTTCATGTATCATTTCATTTTTTTTCACAAGTTAGCGGAAAATGACACTTTCTGAGAAAAAAAAAAAAATCCAAACTACCACATACTGTAGCGCGGCACGGGAGCGCATTGTTTCCACTGCTGATCACCACCATAGGCTTCAGGCCTATCAAGCCTGAGGCCTATGCGGTAGGAAAATCCCGGCACAGGCGAGCGTGATGACGTCATCGTGCACCTGTGTCGGAGTGCAGCACAGTGACTTGTGCGCGCCTGCCTCACCATCTGAGCCCGTACTAGCAGCGAGTGAGTGCCTGCACAGGTGAGTATTATCCTTTTTTTTTCTGTGTGTGCCAACTTTCGGGGACATTACTAGGGGGGCACAGGAACAGTAGGGATAAATTACTACACCAGGGCAGTGTGGGGGCCAACTACCGCATGGGGGGGGCAGTGTGGGGGCCAACTACCGCATGGGGGGGGCAGTGTGGGGGCCAACTACCGCATGGGGGGGAGCAGTGTGGGGGCCAACTACCGCATGGGGGGGGCAGTGTGGGGGCCAACTACCGCATGGGGGGGGCAGTGTGGGGGCCAACTATTGCATGGGGGGGCAGTGTGGGGCCAACTATTGCATGGGGGGGCAGTGTGGGGCCAACTATTGCATGGGGGGGCGGTGTGGGGGCCAACTGCTATATTGGAGCTGTCTGGGAGAAATTACTATATCGGGGCAGTGTGGGGGACTTTGCTATTACAGGGACATATTAGGGGACATTATTTCTGAGGACATTATACAGCCCTTATTACCTGGAGCACAATATAGGATGGTGGCATTATTATTATTATTATTATTACCATAGTAACCAATCAGATTCCACCTTTCATTTTTGACAGCTCCTTTGGAAATAGAAAGGTGAAATCTGATTGGTTGCTATGGGCAACTAAGACTTCTACTTTCACCAGTTTGATAAATGACCCCAATTATATCTACTGGGGTCACTATTTTTTCAGCAGTATAGTACCTGAGGCATTGGGGAGCACCACAGGCACAGTATTGGGAGAGGCAGTAAGATGACATTGTTGGGACACCAGGATGGGGAGTTTGATGGGGAAAAATTGAGAAACCTAACGTTTCTATGTAGCAAACTCTGTAGAGGTGAGATGGCTGAAAGAATTTGTCATGGCGGTCTGGATCAAATGGAGGAGAAGAGGAAAGAGGTCTAAATGACTGTATGTGATGCTGTATTCTCCCCCAAGTCTTTATTATAATATGTATTTTAAATTTGGTGTATTTTAAGTTTAGGAGCCAATGGCTCTTGGGTATTTTTTATTCTGTAGCACTGGGTGCTGCTTTTGTCCTAGATGAATGTGATGTCATATTGCCTAGGAAGAGAATGAGTTGCTCACAAAGCACCGCAGCCTCTTCCTACAGAAAAAAAAAACCTAAACTATAATGAAGGGAGAAGCCCAAGTTGGGTAGACAGCCCCGGGCCTACCATGCACTTAATCCGTCCCTGTATATGACATCTATTGATTCGCCGCAGTCAAGTCTACAAATTACTTCCTCATAGAAACTGATTAAAGAGGACCTTTCATTACCCTAACAAATCTAAACTAAGTATACAGACATGGAGAGCGGCGCCCAGGGATCTCCCTGCACTTACTATTATCCCTGCACTTACTATTATTACTGTTCTCCCGATATGTCCTACGGTAACTTCAGCTCTTCGGCTCAACAGGGAGGAGCCTGCCCTTGTTCTCCTGGGCGTCTCCTTTTCCCAGGCTGTAGCGCTGGCCAACCGCAGTGCTCAGCTCATAGCCTGGGAGAAGAAAAGCTAAGTGCAGGGAGATCCCTGGGCGCCGCTCTCCATGTCTGTATACTTAGTTCAGATTTTTTAGGGTAATGAAAGGTCCTCTTTAAATTAGTTTGACATGACCGATCCCTCATGAAGCCATACTGATATGGCGTTATTTGCTTATTTTCATTGAGGTACTAAAGATAGCATCTCTTAGGAAACCTTCAAACAGTTGTTAAACTTACCAGATTATGGTTTCCGGCCTTTGTTTTTGGACCCCTTTTGAATATTGTCACCGTGTTTGCTGTGCGCCAATCCTGTGGAACATTCCCTGTCAGTGTAGAGTCCTTAAATGGGTTATCCGAGTAATGGGGAAAAAAAATAAATTATTTAACTCATCAGAACTTGCATATACATTAGTTAAAGGGGTTGTCCGGGATTGGGGACATTGTTGTAAGGGTACAACAAGCACATAAATATTACATACATTCCTGTCCTACCTTTGCCAGAGTTTTCTGATGCTTTGTATTTTTTTAATAAATTCTCTGCCGGAAGTTCAGATTTTCAAAGATTCAGTAACGTCCCGGGCTCCTTACTGGTGTCATAAGCCCCTTCTGCTTAGCAAGGAGCCCGGTGACGTCACGAGCACACGGGAGCGTTCTGGAGCTAGTAAGGAGGCTGTCAGTAGTAGGGGAATGTCAGAGCTAAACCACGCCCCTCTGTGACATCACCAGGCCCAGAGGGTGTTAATCTGGAAAGAAGGAGGCAGTATTTGGAGGAGGGAACTTGCCTCACTAAGGAATGCCCCCCTCTGCCGATGATGTCACCAGCCATAGAGGAGCGTTATTAGGGGTAGAATGAGGTTGTATTGGAGGCAGCAAACTATGCAATGAATGGGATGTGCTACAGTATGGGTGCTAACCACGCCTCCCATGTCCCTACATGCCAGTCCGATCGCCCCCTGCCTCTATTGTCTTTATGCAATGCTAGGAGAGAGCAGATACATGGAAGCAGGGAGGGATTCAGCTTGTAGGCTTGGAAAATATAAGTTACTTACGGGTAATGGTATTTTCCTGAACCCACGACAGCACCACGAGAGAGGATGGATCCGCCCCCAAAGACAGGAAACCTGCGACACAAAAAGGCGGAGACTCCTCTCTGCCCTCAGTATGGACTCCACCGATTTGAGGAACTCCGCCATCTAGTTTAGTCTTTTTTTTTTTTTTTTTTCCTGCGACACCCGTGAACATTTAACGAAGAAAAGAAGAAGACGAAGAAGAAGGGAGGGAAAAACCAGGGGTGCTGTCGTGGGTTCAGGAAAATACCATTACCCGTAAGTAACTTATATTTTACCCCTCACCCACGACAGCACCACGAGAGAGAGAGCCAAGGAGGCTTAGGGTGGGATAACAGCAGAAAGAACCGAAGTCCCAAAAGCTAAATCAGCTGGTGAATTTATAAGTAATCGATAGTGATTGAAAAAGGTCGAGGGCGACGACCAGACTGCAGCTTTATAAATATCCTCAATGGACACTGCTGATCGTTCTGCCCAGGAAGTAGAAACTGCTCTGGTTGAGTGAGCGTGTAGATCTTCAGGAGGATCTTTTCCTGATGATGAGTACGCCAACCTGATCGCTGAGGTGATCCATCTCGCCAGCGTCTTCTTTGATGCCTGATGACCCTTATTCCTACCCTGAAAAAGAATAAATAGCGAAGGCGATTTTCTCCATTCTCTAGTCTCATCCAGGTATTGAATGAGACATCGTCTGACATCTAAACAATGGAAAGCCTTTTCCTTCTCTGAAGAAGGATTTTCAAAAAAGGTTGGGAGGATAATCTCCTGGGTTCTATGAAAACTAGACGCCACTTTTGGCAAAAAAGCTGGGTCCGGCTTGAGAATGACCCTATCCTGAAAAATAGTGGTGTAAGGAGGGTTAATGGAAATGGCCTGAATCTCAGAAACTCTCCGGGCTGAGGTAAGGGCCACTAACAGACATAGCTTCAGAGAAAGATATTTAACATTTAACTGGCTAATAGGCTCAAATGGAGGGCCCGTCAGGGCCTGCAAAACTATGTTTAGGTCCCAGGGGGCCACCTTACATGGAACCATCAACCTTGTCCTAGAGATTGCTTTAAAAAAACGTACAATCCAGGGGTCTAATGCCAACCGAACATTAAAAAGAGCTGATAAGGCTGAAACCTGCACCTTTAACCTTTAACCCCTTCTGCAGAAACTCCAATACCACATTAACTGAAGGAGCTGCCGGAAGATTATTGAACTGAAGACCTGCGAAAGGAAGGAATTTACCCCAGGTTCTAGCATAGATGGACCTGGTTATACTCTTCCTACTATTTAAAAGGGTGTTAGTAAGGTTGGCTGAAAACCCTCTTTTACTCAAAAGTTGCCGTTCAAGTTCCACGCCGTCAAGTGCAACCTGTCCACCTGAGGATGACAAATAGGACCCTGGACTAACAGACCCTGACTGCTGGGGAGTACCCAAGGATCTGTCACGGACATCGTCCTCAACCATGTGAACCATGGACGTCTCGGCCAGAAGGGGGCAATCAAGATCACTCTTGCCTGATCTTCTCTGATCTTTCTGAGGACCCTCGGGATCAGGGGAAAAGGTGGAAAAGCGTAAGCTAGGACAAAATTCCATCTGTGGAGAAAGGCATCTAGACCACAGGGGGACCCCTCTGGGGACAGGGAAAAAAATCTCCTTAGTTTTGTGTTCTGAACCGTAGCAAAAAGATCTATCTCTGGCCAGCCCCATAATTGGGTGATCTGACGGAAAACCCTCCTGTCCAGAGACCACTCTGCCTGGGAAACTGTATAACGACTCAAGAAATCTGCCTTGACATTCTCTATCCCCTTTATGTGTACTGCAGAAATTGAACGGCATTGCCCCTCCACCATCCTTATGATGGAACTCAGGGTTTCCATCAGACACTGGCTCCTGGTCCCCCCCTGCCTGTTTATATAGGAAACAACCGTCGTGTTGTCGGACATGATTCGCAGATCCTTGCCCCTGCAAAGCTGAAGAACCTTCTTCACTGCTTGTTCTACAGCTAGTAACTCTTTCATATTTGAGGAAGCTGACCGGATGTTCCCTTCCCATCTTCCCTGAAACGCCATATCCTGAATATGAGCCCCCAACCCCAAGGACTTGCATCCGTGGTAAGGCATATAATGTTGTCCTTTTTCCATGGAAGGCCCTGAACTAAGTTCTCCTGTTCATCCACCATTCCAGGCTCAATAACGCCTGAGCAGAAAGAGAAAATTTCATTTCCAACGGAAGACTTCCCTTTGCCAAGTCTCCAGGATCTCCCATTGTAGCGACCTCGTGTGAAACTGGGCCCAGCCGACTGTCGGAATACATGATGTCAGGCTTCCCAGAATTGACATACCTTTTCTTAAGGTAACCCGTGGCTGATGAAACAGATTCCTGATCTTCTGCTGGACGGACAGTATCTTCTCTTCTGGTAAGAAACATCGCTGCTGGACCGAGTCCAGAATCAGTCCCAAAACAGCTGACGCTGAAGTGGCATAGGTCTTGATTTCTTCTCGTTGAGAATCCAACCGAGTTCCTCTAGTATCCCCCTCACTTCCTGAACCGCAATCTCGCATGCCATCTGAGTTCCTGCTACGATCAAGAAATCGTCGAGGTAAGGAATGAAAAGGATGTCCTTCCTCCTGACATACGCTGACATCTCCGCTACCACTTTGGTGAAGACTCTCGGAGCCATTGCTAGGCCAAAGGGAAGTGCCTGAAATTGCCAGTGTGTCAATCCCTCCTCCATCTTTATGGCAAACCTTAGAAACCTCTGATAGTCCTTGTGTATGGGAATATGTAGGTAGGCGTCTTTTAGGTCTAGAACCGCCATAAAGCATCCTGGAAAAAGAAGGTTTATCGTGGAGCTTATTGTCTCCATCCTGAACTTCTTTGCCTGGAGAAACCGATTCAATCTTTTTAGATTGATAATCGTTCTGAACGATCCGTCTGGTTTTTTTACTAAAAAGAGAGAGGAATAGAATCCCTCTCCCTCCTGTCCTCTTGGAACCGGTACTACCACCTCCTTCTGAACAAGAGTAACTACTTCTGACCTTATAGAATCCCCCTCCCTCCGAGCTAAATCTGTCTCCATAAATCTTCCTGGAGGAAACTCGCGGAACTCTAGTTTTAAACCGTCCCTTAGCGTATCCAAAATCCACGGGCTGTTTGAGATATTTTCCCAGGCAGGAAGAAAAAACCTTAACCTTCCCCCTACCTGGGCCCTGGCGTCATTGCTGATCATTCTTTTTTTCTGGCCTAGATTGTTTGTTGAAAAAGAAAGATCTATTACCCTCTCTACGTGGTTTCGACTTAAAGTATCTGTCTTCCTTGGATTCTTCTTTGTTATTCCGAAATGATCTAAAGGCCCGAAAGGAACGATTAGATCTATCCCTGGAAAAAAAGGGCTGACCTGGGAATTTTTTCTTTTTATCAGCGGCTTTTTCTAATAAGTCATCTAATGCCGGCCCAAATAAATAGTCTCCCTCACAAGGAAGGGCACATAGCCTCTTCTTAGATTGTAGGTCCCCCTTCCAGTTTTTTAACCATAAGGCCCTGCGGGCTGAATTTAGTAGCCCCGCTGCCCGGGCTGATAGTCTAACCGCATCTGCCAGGAAATCAACTCCTTTTTTAATCGTGGGGAGACTAGCTAGAATGTCCTCTCTGGGACTCTTATTCCTGATTAAATCTTCCAGCTCTGCAATCCAAACAATTAATGATCTGGCCGTACAAGTAGAGGCTACCGAGGGACGAAAAGAGGAGGTAGACGCCTCCCAAGCTCCCTTTAAAAACCCATCAGCTTTTTTGTCAAGAGGGTCCTTAAGGGACCCCATATCATCAAAAGGGAGCGCCGCCCTCCTAGCCTCTTTTGAAATGGCCACATCAATTTTTGGAGCCTTATTCCAAGAGGCAGATGCCTCCTCTGTAAATGGATATTTTCTTTTTAAATTTTTCGAAATAAACACTCTCTTATTTGGCTTACTCCATTCCTCTTTGATTAGTGCCGAGACATTGTCATGTAAAGGGAAGGATCTAGCCTGCTTAGTCTGTAGACCCCCAAACATAAAGTCCTGGACCGACTTAGACTCCTTTTCCTCCTCTATACCCATCGTAACTGATGGCTACCAACAGTTTATCTATATCTTCTACTGGGAAAAAAGTACATCTGACTTCATTATCCTCTAAATCGGAGGAGGGAGAGGAAAGGTCGGAATCTATAGAAACAGAACGGTGCTCCTCTTCATGATCTGACTCCGTTAACACAGACTTTGACGCTTTCTTTTTGAATGTAGAAGAAGACTCCTGTTTTTTTGAGGATAATGAAGCATTAACTTCCGTGCGAATTAATTTCTGAAGACAATTATAAAACGAGGGTGTTTCTTCTGCTACTGTTTTATCGATACACTGCTGGCAAAGCTTTTTGCTATAATCCGAAGCCAGGGCTGTTCTGCATAAAGCACACTCCTTATGACGTTTTTTGGACAGGGCTTTTTTAGATTTTTCCTACAGGAAAACACATAAAACAGAACAGTTTTCCCCATTAATAAGCTGAACAAGAAACAAAATGTGGCTCTACAGCCTCTCACCCATCCTACTACCGAGACAGGGGTGGCCGCCGGGTTTTCAGCTTGTTCCCTTCTTTCTTCCTCCATCCTGGTTCACAGGGCTTCAGACACTGCACACACCTCTGCAGTGGACACCGGCAGCTTGAACAGGTTACTGAGCCTTTTTTAAACTCGTCCCCCCTTCACACAGCAGCTATTCCCGCGCTGCTGTGCCCTCCACGCCTCACTCTCGTACCGGAAGTTGGTAGGACGTGACGACGTTAGGCTCCTCCCCCCTCCGGCCGAATCCTCTGCACTTCCTGGTTGTAACTAACTCCGGACGCTGCTCGTGCTGAGACCGCACCGCAGCGTCATGCCCCCAGCGCTCAGGAACCACTGCCATCGCGCCTCTGCAGACCCCCTGCGCACCCTGTGCCGCACTAAGTAAGGTGGGTCTCAGGAACTCCGGGCAGCCGAGGGAGAGAGAGGACGAACGCAGGCTTCCCTCAAAGACAGGAAACCATACTGAGGGCAGAGAGGAGTCTCCGCCTTTTTGTGTCGCAGGTTTCCTGTCTTTGGGGGCGGATCCATCCTCTCTCGTGGTGCTGTCGTGGGTGAGGGGTAAAAAGGCGGTTTTAGGGGAGGAAAACTGATGAGGAGTATGAGTGGCAGGATTACAATTACTGTGAGGGGGGGCAGTGTGGGGGAAACTACTGTGTCGGAGCAGTGGGGGAGACACTACTGTGTGGGGTACACTACTGTGTTGGGGACAGTACACTACTGTGTGGGGGACACTACTGTGTGGCGGGCAGTGTGGGGTACACTACTGTGTGGGTGAAACTACTGTAGGGGGCAGTGTGGGGGACACTACTGTGTTGGGGACAGTACACTACTGTGTGGGGTACACTACTGTGTGGGGGACACTACTGTGTGGGGGACACTACTGTGTGGGGGACACTACTGTACGGGGGCAAATTACTGTGGGGGGCAGTGTGGGGGAAATTACTATATGGGGGGCGTTGCTATTGGGGAGGCACTGTAGGGGCAATTCTATTATTTTTGGGGACACTATACATGGATTATTGCCTAGAGCACAATATAGGGTGTTATTATTATTGGGGGCACTCTAAGGGACATTATAGCTGCTGTGGACTCTATACGGACATTTTGGGTAATTCATCAAACTGGTGTAAAGTAGAACTGACTTAGTTGCTCATAGCAGCCAATCAGATTTCACCTTTCATATTTGACAGCTCTTTTGGAAATCCAGTTCTACTTTATACCAGTTTGATAAATGACCCCAATTATGTGTACTGGGGTCACTATTTTTTCAGCAGTATTGTACCTGGGACATTGGGGATCACAATGGGCACCGTATTGGGGTGGCAGCAGGATGACATTGTTGGGACACCAGGATGGGGAGGTTGATGGAAAAACTGAGAAGTGTAACGTGTCTGTATTGCAAACTCTGTGGAGACGAGATGTGGCTGAAAGAATTTGTCATGGCGGTCTGACTGAGCAGAAGAGGAAAGAAAAGGTCTACATGACAGGAGATGTCCCTGGATGTAAGAGGTATATGGTCAAGTATTGGGGGGGTTGCCAAAGAAAGGACCTGCCCCGGGTGCCAAACACCCTAGGCATGCCACTGCCAGTAATGGTCCCCTGCATAAATCCCCACCTCTTAGGCCCCGTTTACATCACCACTATCTATTTCTGTTGTTCTGCTCATCTAATGAAACAGAACAACGAAAATAACAGAAGTGCTGGATAGGGCACGTAAGGGTGGGTTTTTGTCATACGATCAACATACACAAGAGAATCACCATGGAGCTTTCCATCCTGCAAAGTCCAGCAAAAAAAAAACATGTAGGCTAACGTATCTTTTATTTTTTTTATTTTTTGGGTGGAATTCTATGTTGACAGATGCCACAGTATGATGTCCATCTGAGGCGTCTGTTAATGTATATACGTTTTTTTTGTGTGTACATGAAATATATGGCAAAAATGTGATATGAACCCAGCCTGACTGACAGGGAAGAAGCTGAACAGACCTGCTTACTATGATGGAGTCGGTTCAGTTTCCATTCACAAGCCTGTCTTTTTACCAGACCAAAAAAGTGCTGCGTGTGAGGCTTTTTTGTCTGGTCTTTAAACAGATTTTGCAGCAGAGGCTCCAAATGCAGCCTCCAACGCAGATGTGAGCAAGTATAGGCCGATATATTATGTATTTGAATTACTGCAAATTTTTTACTCCTCTTATCATTTTTGAGGAGTATTTTTACCCGAAGAGGAGTATTTTTACACACACTTCTTCACAAACCCCCTCATCCTGTGCAAAACCCTCTCATATGGCTATTTTGTGACTTTTTATTGACTGTATTTATTTGCCTGTCATTTTTAGCACAACTTTATTCTATAACATTTACAGTTGCTGACAAGAGTTGATATTCAACTCAACCCCTTTTAAAACGCTGCAATTGTAATACTCATGTCTGATTTACCTCTACATAGCCAC
This sequence comes from Bufotes viridis, assembly GCA_033119425.1. Classification (NCBI taxonomy): domain Eukaryota; kingdom Metazoa; phylum Chordata; class Amphibia; order Anura; family Bufonidae; genus Bufotes; species Bufotes viridis. Next base: position 53,127,175 of record CM065598.1, read on the forward strand.
AAGTATTTTAGCCTCTGTACCTTTCATACAGTAGCCATGGACACTCTCATACACGCACATACATGGATGCAGTCATACACGCGCTCTCCACATGCATGGACAAGCTCTCCATATTCATGGACGCATTCATACACGCACTCTCCACGTACATGGACGCTGAGATAAAGCCTGTACACGAAATGTCACCATAGGGAGCCGCAGAAACAAGATATTATAGATAAAAAGACTACATTATTAATAGATAGGTTATAAGGCACATGGGCATATATTTATATAACTCTGATAACCCCTTTAAATATCAGAAATAAGGGTCTGGCTATGACACTAATTATTTAATTCTCTCTTAGGATACGGGGGTGTATACCATCTGGTCCCGGCGATTTGTCTATTTTAATCTTTTTAACCACATCAGCCCCCCTAGCTTAAACACCCTTAATGACCAAGCCACTTTTTACAATTCTGCACTACACTACTTTCACCGTTTATTGCTCGGTCATACAACTTACCACCCAAATGAATTTTACCTCCTTTTCTTCTCACTAATAGAGCTTTCATTTGGTGGTATTTCATTGTTGCTGACATTTTAACTTTTTGCTATTAATAAAAATGTATTGACATTTTTGCAAAAAAATGACATTTTTTGCTTTCTGTTGTAAAATAAAAAAAAAAACTACATTTCTATCTAAATTTTTCTCTAAATTTATTGTTCTACATGTCTTTGATTAAAAAAAATGCAATAAGTGTATATTTATTGGTTTGGGTAAAAGTTATAGAGTTTACAAACAATGGTGCAAAAAAGTGAATTTCCGCATTTTGAAGCAGCTCTGACTTTCTGAGCACCTGTCATGTTTCTTAAGGTGCTAGAATGCCAGGATAGTATAAATACCCCCCAAATGACACCATTTTAGAAAGAAGACACCCCAAAGTATTTGCGGAGGGGCATGTTTATGTATCATTTTATTTTTTTTCACAAGTTAGCAGAAAATGACACTTTCTGAGAAAAAGAAAAAAAATTATAAAGTTTCCATTTCTGCTAACTTCTGGCAAAAAAAATAAAATCTCCCACGGACTCACTATGCGCCTCAGTGAATACCTTGGGGTGTCTACTGTCCGAAATGGGGTCATTTGTGGGGTGTGTTTACTGTTCTGGCATTTTGGGCGGGGCTAAATTGTGAGCAGCCCTGTAAAACCTAAAGGTATTCGTTGGACTTTACGCCCCTTTACGCACCTAGGCTGCAAAAAAGTGGCACACATGTGGTATCGCCGTACTCAGAAGAAGTAGGGCAATGTGTTTTGGGGTGTATTTTTACATATACCCATGCTGGGTGAGAGAAATATAAATTCACAACTTTGTATAAAAAAAAATAAAAAGTTGTCATTTACAGAGATATTTCTCACACCCAGCATGGTTATATGTAAAAAATACACCCCAAAACACATTGCCCTACTTCTCCTGAGTACGGCGATACCACATGAGTGACACTTTTTTGCAGCCAAGATGCGCAAAGGGGCCCAAATTCCAATAAGTACCTTTAGGATTTGACAGGGCATTTGTACGCATTTAGATTCCAGACTTCTTCTCACGCTTTAGAGACCCCTGGTGCCAGGGCAGTATAAATACCCCACAAGTGACCCCATTTTAGAAAGTAGACACCCCAAGGTATTCCGTGAGGGGTATGGTGAGTTCATGTAAAATTTTATTTTTTGTCACAAGTTAGTGGAATATGAGATTTTTTTTTTTTTTTTTTCTTAGTCTCATATTCCACTAACTTGTGACAAAAAATAAAATTTTACATGAACTCACCATACCCCTCACGGAATACCTTGGGGTGTCTACTTTCTAAAATGGGGTCACTTGTGGGGTATTTATACTGCCCTGGCATTTTAGGGGCCCCTGAAGCATGAGAAGTCTGGAATCCAAATGCGTAAAAATGCCCTGTGAAATCCTAAAGGTACTCGTTGGAATTTGGGCCCCTTTGCGCACGCAGGCTGCAAAAAAGTGTCACTCATGGTATCGCCGTACTCAGGAGAAGTAGGGCAATGTGTTTTGGGGTGTATTTTTACTTATACCGATGCTGGGTGAGAGAAATATCTCTGTAAATTGACAACTTTGTATAAAAATTTTTAAAAAGTTGTCGTTTACAGCGATATTTCTCACACACATGATGGGTATATGTAAAAATACACCCTAAAACACATTGCCCTACTTCTCCTGAGTACGGCAATACCACATGAGTGACACTTTTTTGCAGCCAAGATGCGCAAAGGGGCCCTAAAACCAATGAGTACCTTTAGGATTTCACAGGGCATTTTTACGCATTTGGATTCTCACGCTTTAGGGCCCCTAAAATGCCAGGGCAGTATAAATACTCCACATGTGACCCCATTTAGAAAAGAAGACCCAAGGTATTCCGTGAGGGGCATGGCAAGTTCACAGATTTTTTATTTATTTTTTAAGTCTCATATTCCACTAACTTGTGACAAAAAATAAAGTTTTACATGAACTCACCATACCCCTTTACGGAATACGTTGGGGTGTCTTTTTTCTAAAATGGGGTCACATGTGAGGTGTTTGTACTGCCCTGGCATTTGAGGGTCTCCGCAATCATTACATGTATGGCCAGGATTAGGAGTTTCTGCATATTCTCCTTATATTGAGCATACGGGTAATGAGATTTTTTTTTCCGTTAAGCCTCTGGGCTGAAAAAAAAAAATAAAAATGACCAGCACAGTTTTCTTCCTTCGCATCGATCAATGTGGATGAAAAAATCTCTGCCAAAATCAGTGACTGCGGTGCGGTCGGCTGTGCGCTAACTACCTAACAAGTAGCTAACTAACTGGCGGTGATAAGGGACCCTTATGCCCCATTTACACGTCCGCAATTCTGTTTGCGGAACGGAATTGCAGACTCATTCATTTCTATGGGGACAGACTTTGTCCCGCTCGGATCCGGAATTGCGGATCCGCACTTCTGGGTCTGCACTTCCGTTCCGCAAAAATATAAAACATGTCCTATTCTTGTCTGCAATTGCGGACAAGAAAAGGCATTTTCTATATAGTTCTGGTAATGTGCGGATCTGCAAAATGCGGAAAGCACATTGCCATGTGTCCGTGTTTTGTGGATCCGCAAAACACATGGACGTCTGAATGGAGCCATACAGGGGGGTGATCAATGACAGGGGGGTGATTAGGGAGTCTATATGGGGTGATCAGGGGTTAATAAGTGACAAGGGGGTGTGGTGCTTGGTGCTACTTTACAGAGCTACCTGGTCCTTTGGTGGTCGATCCCAGCAAATTGGACCACCAGAGGACCAGGTAGCAGGTATATCAGACGCTGGTAACAAAACAGCGTCTGATATACCTGTTTGATGCGATTTTATTTTACATCTACAGCCTGCCAGTGATTGATCATCGCTGACAGGCTGTAGTATAACTGCCGAGCTGTGCGACGCTGTGAACGCGCGTGTTCACAGCAAGTCTCGCGAGATGACGCACGGATGCGTCCAGGAGGAACAAACCTGCCGCCGCTTGGACGCATCCGTGCGTTAGGCGGTCGGCAGACGGTTAAGACACAGCTGTATTTCTTCCTGGATCAGACAGGGCACTTTTAATGGGGAATTGACTTTTACATTCTGCATTTCATCTGACAGTTTATTTTCCTCCGTGAATACAGTGGAGGGAAAAAATATTTAACTTTCTCCTTATCGCTCTCTGCAACTCCCCCCTCATTACCACCTTAAGATTTATACTTTTTAGTACTTTATATAATTGAAGAACGTTTTCGTGTTAGTTTTACTCTCTTTGGCAATTAATCTCTCGCTCTCTATTTTGGCTGCTTTTATTTGTCTTTTACATATTCTATTTTTTTCTTTATAGTTTTTCAATGCTTCCGTGCTACACTCCTGTTTTAGTGATTTAAATGCTTTTGTTTTTGGCATTTATTGCTTTCTTTACATTTCTATTTATCCACAATTAGATTTTAGGATGCTTTTAAAAATATCCCATTTTGTGGCTGTATTTTTATTTTTGAGGACTTTGTCCCAGTTAGTTAGGCCTATGGCCTCTCTTAGTTGGCTAAATTTTAGCTTTTTTAAAGTTTGGTATTTTTGTTCCTCCCTGAAGAAACACTCTTTTGAATGAAAATTGGAAGGTTATTACTTTATGATCACTATTTCCCAGGTGTCTCCCAACCTGCACATCTGTTGTTCTGTCTATTGGTTAATACTAAGTCCAGTATGGCCGTCCCTCTAGTCAGGTCCTGAATCAGTTGGGAAAGGTAATTGTCTTTGGTTATTGCCAAGAACCTGTTTCATTCATAAAGTTCCATTACCCTACCCCAGTTCTCTATCTGCACTATCTTCCCCTCCTGTAATGATGTAATTTCCCTCCCAATTCCCCCCCCCCCCAGTCCCTAGTTAGAACACTCCTCCAACCTTCTAGCCATCTTATCCCCCAAAACAGCTGCCCCTTTCCCATAAAGGTCACAGAACATGCCTAGAAAACTCCTCCTGTATCTGCTCTCAAAAGTGAGGACTTAACCTATTTAGACCTAGTGGGCAATGTGAAAGCTGCAGGATTTTATTTATTTACTTTTTTAAATATAGCGATAAAAAAATAAAATCACCAAAAATTCATGAAAAATTTGTTTAACATACAAATGTGATTTAAACAATAGGTAATTTTTCCAGTTGCACGTTTCCTTTAACTCTTAGGATACCGGAGGTTTTTTCGTGTTTGAGTTTTCATTTTTCTTTCCCATCTTCCTTGAGCCATAACTTTATTTATTTTCAGTTCTCATAGCATGTTGTACTTTCTAATGTCACCATTTAATATGGCATACAATGTAGTGGGAAGCGTGAAAAAAAAAAAATGGGGTAGAATTGGAAAAAAAACCAATTCCCCTACCGTTTTATGGGTTTTGTCTCTATGGCATTCCCTTTGCGGCAAGACTGACCTGCAACCCTCATTCTCTGGGTCAGTACGATTACAATGATACCAGATATGTATAGATTCTTTTTATGTCTAAGTAGTGTAAAAATAAAATGAAACTTTGAAAAAAAAAATTTTTTATTTTTACGTCACAATGTTCTGGCTCCCATAACTTTTTAGAGTTATATCTGTTGAGCTGCCTGGTGGCTCATTTTTTCTGGGACTGTCTGTAGTTTTTATTGATAACATTTTGGAGTGTGTGAATTTTTGATCACATTTTATTACATTTTTTTTGTGTAAGAGAAGTGATGAAAAAATGGCAAATCGGCCATTTCGACACTTCTTTTCGTTACGTCATCTGCCGTATTGGAAAAATATTTTAATCACACTCGATCAGGTCTTCTAAAGGCTTTAATGACCGCATTATTGCCAATTGTGGTCATTAGCTGCGGGCGTGAGCGGGTGCCATGTTTACCCATCATTTCAGCACCGTACATGTACGGCGCGGTTAGCAAAAGAAATGTTATATGATTTTAATATTGATTAACTTTTCTCAGGATAGGACATAAACATCTGATCTGTGTGGGTCTGGCACCCTGCACCCCCACTGAACAGCTGTTCTTGAGTAACTGTGGTGCCGTAACTGCAAAGCTCCATCTATTATGTAGTGGACGGAGCTGGTTACTGCAGTGCTGCTCCCATTGACTTCAGTGAGAGCAGTGCTGTAGTAACCAACTCCGTCTACCAGATAGTGGATTGAGTTGTGTAGTTCTATTGCTGACCTTCTGTGCTGGAGCTCCTGTGGAACAGCTGATTTGTCGGCATGTGGGTTGTCAGTTGCCACTAGTTGCATATGAATGGCCTATAGGAGGACAGGCCATCAATATTGAAAACCTGGAATTCCCCTTTTAGGGAGTTATCCAGCGAAAAAAAATGTATACAATCTGCTAATTTTCTTTCGTTAAATATATCTCCGTCTTCTGCTACTTCTAGTCACCATCTTTACTGACTGAAAGTTTAATATTTTTTGCCTGTCTTCACACAGAGGGAACTGCTCCCCCTCCCTCACATTTCAAGACATCAGCAGATCATGTGGCCGAAAGAGTTTGACTGTCTTCTCCTCATTATTTGAAGCCATCTCTTTTGGTCTTGCTTGCATGCGGGGCATGCAGAAGGTTGAGGGCGCGCCTTGGCAGTCCATTTAGATGGTGAAGCAGGGAGCCATCCACTCCCTGCTTCACAGTCCAGTGTGAGAGGAGCATGCAGGCCCAGGAATCGGCTTCCTCCTACACAGCCAAGCAGCACAATTTATGTGTGACTGCACCATGCTGCTGTTGGAGAACTCCAAATGTGATCAAATCATCAGGGAATAAAGGTGAGTTTTTTTGTTCTTTCTTACTTTATTAACCACTTCAGCTTAAACCCCCTTAATGACCAGACAACTTTTTACAATTCTGCACTACACTACTTTCACGGTTTATGGCTCGGTCATACAACTTACCACCCAAATGAATTTACCTCCTTTTCTTGAGGTGCTAAAATGCCAAGATAGTATAAATACCCCACAAATTACCCCCATTTTAGAAAGAAGACACCCCAAAGTATTCGCGCAGGGGCATGGTGAGTTCATATATGATTTAATTTTTTTCACAAGTTAGTGGAAAATGACACTTTCTGAGGAAATAAAATAAAGTTTCCATTTCTGCTAACTTCTGGCAAAAAAAAACGGACTCACTATGCCCCTCAGTGAATACCTTAGGGTGTCTACTTTCCGAAATAGGGTGATTTGTGGGGTGTGTTTACTGTTCTGGCATTTTGGGCAGGGCTAAATTGTGAGCAACCTTGTAAAGCCTAAAGGTACTCATTGGACTTTCGGCCCCTTTACGCACCTAGGCACAAAAAAATGTCACATGGCATCGCCGTACTCAGAAGAAGTAGGGCAATGTGTTTTGGGGTCTATCTTTAAATATACCCATGCTGGGTGAGAGAAATATCTCTAAATTGACAACTTTGTATACATTTTTTTTTTAAGTTGTCATTTACAGAGATATTTCTCACACACAGTATGGGTATATGTAAAAATACACCCCAAAACACATTGCCCTACTTCTCTTGAGTATGGCAATACCACATGAGTGACACTTTTTTGCAGCCAAGATGCGCAAAGGGGCCCAAATTCCAATAAGTACCATTAGGATTTCACAGGGCATTTTTACGCGTTTGGATTCCAAACTACTTCTCACTCATTAGGGGCCCCTAAAATGCCAGGGCAGTATAAATACCTCACAAGTCACCCCATTTTAGAAAGAAGACACTCCAAGGTATTCCATGAGGGGTATGGTGAGTTCATGTAAAATTTTATTTTTTGTCACAAGTTAGTGGAATATGAGACTTTGTAAGAAAGGAAAAAAAAAAAAAAACAATTTCCGCTAACTTGTGTAAAAAAAAAAAAAAACTTCTATGAACTCGCCATGCCCCTCACAGAATACCCCTCACTTGCCTTGCGATCAATCGCGCAGGTCAAGGGCTTCTTTCTTTATATTATTACACTGCTAGGCGGAAGCTTCCGTCTATCAGTGTTCCAAGTGACTTTCCAAGTGCTTTAGCCCTGCCCTAGCCATTTTTCAGGCTAGGGCAGCGCTAAAGCTGGCTGATTATTGCCAGTGATGTCACCGGGCTCACTGCTAGGCGGAAGTCTCTGATACTCATATCAGGGGGGCCGGATGGGTGAAGATTGGGATATGTCTGGGTTCAGCTCTGAACCTGGACAAGCCCTTTAACTGGAGCTCACTGGTCCTTCTGTGCACAGTAGCTGTATACGCGCCTCTCTTCAGCTGCACAACATGACCTCAAGCTGATGGTTACTCTGCCTGCTCTCCACCACAGAAGCTGTATGCCTCTACCCCTTTACACTGTCCAATGGAGCAGGCAATTATTGGGAAGAAAGTATTCCTTCCTAACAATCGCCTGCTCATCAGTGGAGTAGAAAGATGCCTTCATGCCATCGCTTGTCCCCATACAGTTGCATTGTTTCCCAACCCTGCCCAGAAATGATAATTAAGTTGACTGCTCCAACGATTGCTTCACTCATTCATCAGATGATCGACGGCACCTTTAAACAGGCCCATTATCGCTAACTAGAATCTGTACAAATGTTCATTAGCGATAATTGATCTAAACATCGGGCAGTGTAAAGGGGCCCTAATGTTTAAAACTATCAACACTGGGAAGCAGTGAGCATTATCAGTGGGGGGGGGGGGGGAATGTAGGTGTGGCAACAAGTAATCCAAACAGCATGATAAGAGATACAGATAAGATGGGAGGGAGGTTTGAGAGAGAGTATTGCTGCACTAAGAGAGATATAGGGAAGGGGATGGTCATAGTGAGATGGTATCAAAAGGTAACCACTGACATCCTTTCCTTCCCTGAATCAGAGTCGTACTGCTACTGTGGGGAGAGTGAGGAAAGGACAAAGTAAGGGTACCTTCACACTAGCGTTTTTCTTTTCCAGAATAGAGTTCCGTCGTCGGGGCTCTGTGCCGCTGTTCTGTGAAAATCTGCTGCCCTTGTCCTTTCCAGGGAGGAGTTTCTCGCACGGGCCACCTTATAAGCTAAAAGATGAGGCGTGTTTGCGGCTGCGCACCATTGCTCGGGTAGCAGTAATTTACAGCCGATGGCTGTGAACGTGCCAGAGCAGCTGAAATTAACGGGCTAGCGTGCATGCGCGCTATGTGAACGCAACAGGGCAGCTTACATTTACGGGGCCGCTTACATTTATGGGCCACTTTTTCCTACGTGCGGTGCATGTGCAGTTTACCTACTCTAAGTGTGAAATTTGCAATTTCACACTGCCCTGTAATTTTTCCCTACGCCCGGCGCATGCGCAGTGGCCCATAAATGTAAGCTTCCCTGGCGAGTTCACAGCCCGTTAATTTCAGCTGCCCTAGCGCGTTCACATAGCGCGCATGCGCGCTAGCCCGTTCATTTCAGCTGCCCTGGCGCATTCACAGCCATCGGCTGTAAAATACTGCTACCCGGAGTGATGGTGCACAGCCCCAAACACGCCTCCTCTTTTAGCCTATCAGGTGGCCCGCTGCGAGAAACTCCTCCCCGGAAATGACGAGGGCAGCAGATTTTCACAGAACACCGGAAAAAAACTGATCAGGATGCATTCTGAATGGAGAGAAATCCGTTCAGTATGCATCAGCATGTCTTCTGTTCAGTATGTGATCGTTTTTTGGACGTTGACAAAAGAGTTTATTCCTGTCCTGAAATACCGGAACACATGACTGAAGGACGGATCCGTCCTTCCGATCTGCGCATGCGCAGACCTTTAAAACTGTGAAAAAAATACAAGACTGATCCGTCTGTCCACATGGCAAACGGAGAGACAGATCCACACTTGCAATGCATTTGTAGACCGCAAGCCGGATCCGTCTACAAATGCTTTCAGTTGTCATGCGGTATGCCAGATCCGACGGAACTGCCTACTGGATCCACACGCCGCAAGTGTGAAAGTACCCTAAATGGCAAGCTGTGTTCACTTGAAAAGCTACTGTAAGTGGGTTAATACATATTGATGAGGAGCTGAACAAGACTGACTGGAAGGGGTGTAGCCAAATGATCTGCTGGTATCTCGACACAGAAGGGAGAGGTTTCTTCTTTGACGAAATGTGTAAGAATTACTGAACTTCCAGTCAGCAGAGATGGGTAGAAGTGTCAGGACCTGGGAAAATTGGACAACATTCTGTCTACTGGAAAACCCCTTTAAAGAGAACCTGTCACCCGAATGCAGAGCAGTCTGCAGGTAGCATGTTATAGAGCCAGAGTAGCTGAGAAGATTGATATATGGTTTTGTGGAAAAAGATTTAGTAAAGCTTTTAATTTTTGTTTCTGTTTTTTCTGAACATAAGACAATCCTGTAAACAGCTATCTCTGTATACACACTTATGCCGGGTTTACACTGTCCATTTGCCAGATTACCAAGAACGAATGTGACTGTGAGTGCTCTTTCCCAATAATCTGCCTGTGTAGATGTGCCTCTGATCACCCAATGAACAAAGAAAAAGCTTCTTCATTGGGTAAAATAGTCATTTATGCAACACATTAAATGATAGTTTCTGGGCAGTGGATCAGACTGTACAATTCCACCAGTGATCACTCGTCCTGATACAGTGGAGGGGATCACTGCACGTAAATGCAGCTCTTCAGCTCCACTGATTGGCAGGCAGTTATCGAGAAAAAACGCTTCCTACCCAATAATTATCTGCTAATGTAAATGCACCCCTTACACACTGAATGCTATCAATCACTGATAACCTCCCCCCCTTGTACAACTGACATCAGAAAAAGCAGAGATTTAAATCAATAAATCACAAGTTTTATGGAATATTTTCTCACAAAACTATTTATCAATGTGCTCAGCTCCTCCTTCTCTATATCCTACTGCCTGCAGATTGCACTGCATTTTGTTGTGACAGGTTCTCTTCTCGGCCGGATCGGGTTACCAGAGATGTGAACGTAGCCTTAGGCCTCATGCACACGACCGTTTTTTTTATGCTGTCCGCAAAAAGGGGTTCTGTTGTTCAGTGATCCGTGTCCGTTTTTGCCTTCCGTTTCCGTGTGTCTTCAGTTTTTTTTTTTTTTTTTTAGCGGACATGACCCAAAAGATTTTACCAAAAGACAGGCTGACAATTTTTGCCAAGTGCCTGCCAAGGGATCCGCAAAAAAAAAAACGGACGCGGAACGCGGATGACACACGGATGGCCATCCGCATTTTTTCACGGTCCCATTGATCCCAATATCTTGTTTAATAAACTATTTAAATACAGATTATTATGTAGAATAAAGGGTTAGTCCAGAGTTTTAATATTGATGGCCTATGCTTAGCTGACTCCTGCTGATCAGCTGCTCCCATGTTGCATCGACACTGGAACTACTTTGACTACTATGTAGTAAACAGAGGTGGTTACTATACCAAAATAAAATTACAAGCATTTCCATTTACTGTTTATTTTAAGTCCTGTTAAAGCTCTACTTACTTTACGGTTTTAGCATTTTTTTTGTTAATTTTATGAGATGTGTATGTATAAAGTTATAGTTCCCCTTGACTAATATACTAGGTCCCTATATTGTGTACATGTTGCGGGATTTGGATATCCTAGAGGACTGGACTGCTATTAAGAAGGTAAGAGAAATGTATATTCTTTATAGCAGTGTTCCCCAACTCTAGTCGTAAGGGCCCACCTACCGGTCATGATTTCAGAATATCCCACAGAATGAAATACCTGTGGTAAATCCTGATGCATTGACACTAATTAGATCACCTGCTGAATACTAAGGAAATCCTGAAAATCTGACCGTTAGGTGAGGACTGAAGTTGAGGAACACTGCTTTACAGGGATCCTGTGCACGTTGCAACATTGCCTGTACAGATGTGATCTCACAAAACACAGTGGTAATATCCTTTTGCATGAACACATTGAACATGAGGATACCTTAATCAGGGATGCCCAACCTGCGGCTCTCCAGCTGTTGCAAAACTACAACTCCCAGCATGCTCGGACAGCCTACAGCTATCGGCTTACAACAGGGCATGGTAGGAGTTGTAGTTTTAAAACAGCTGGAGGGCCGCAGGTTGGGCATCCCTGCCTGAAAAAATAACTCGAAGAGCATTTCAAGGAGAATCCATCTATGGCCTTTCCTTAGCAGCCAACCAAGAGACTACTACAGCTGGCTCTCTCTCCCTCTCTCCCCCTCTAAAAAGGGGTGAAATTGCTGGATGAATATAAAATAGGAAATGTGCAGGCCCAACACCTGACCACTCCCTTCATGTACAGTACAAACATACAGAAAGTGATGACACACAGGAAGAAAGCACAACATTTCTCTCAATCACCACTAGGGGGAATCTTGTTCGGCTCCGATCAGTGATCAATGCTCAACAAGGCTCACCAGGATTCTCATGTGGGCCTACTTAGAGGAACAGCGTCACCATCTCCAGCGGTTGATCAGGCGCACATACATTTCCCAAGAAAACACTGCTCTGCAGTGCATCAGTCTCCCCCTGGCCCACAGCCCAGTGCATAGCACATAGACTGTTTGCCAGCGGAGAATTCTGCGCCCGGCAGCTGATTGTTCTCTACATCAACAGTAAGATATCCACTCCAATGGTTTACACACTGAGATACATGATGACATATTAAAAAACACATCCTAATAAAATTTCCACAAGTCCCTCCTCTTTGTCATATGCTGCTCTGTGCCCCTTGATGATTATTTTCTTCGGGGGGTGACTCAGAAGGTGGCGTTGGTCGCTGGCTGGTTTGGAATTCTCTGCATCTGGTCCATGGTTTGGTCTTTAGGGCGTTTTGTCTGTTCAAGCTTTGGTAACTCGGTCGGTTAGACAGGTGTATAGAAGGAATGAAAACAAAAAAAAAACATAAGTACATGTCCTATTTCCTTTGGCCCGGATTCAATGGAAAACCAGTGAGCCCCCAAGACCTCCCAATCGGCTGCAACGTAGGATGCAGGGACAAGCTTTATCTGATATTGCCCTCTAGGATGTGCTATCAACAAATGTCTTTGTGGCCCTTGCTAGTTGAGGTGCCCTTCCCTTCCTAAAAACTAAATTAAACAAATAAACGGAAGTGATACTCCTCATTCTTCTTGCTGTGACTGGTGTGGATCCAGTTGTCTCGTCCCTCCAACTTCAGAGAGGTTAGCGTCATCAGCAGCACCTGGAATGGCCCAAGATATCCCGGCTCTAGTCCTGTCTTCGGATGTTTCTTTAGCACGACCCAATTACCTGGGTAACTAGAAAGAACACTGGTTATTGCGTCTGGGTCCGGGAGAGACTCCCGAACCCGGTTATGGACATTGGGTGATAACCCATGGGGCTGTCTGGGCGCATCCCTGATAGTATAAAGGGCTACAGCAGAACATTCAGGCCATGGATCAGCTGTGATCTCTCCTTGTAAAAATCTGACCCAACTGCTGTCAAAGAAAAGGCAGTGGTGATGGTTCTTGACGTGAGAAAATTGACAGTTAATAGGTTAGAATGGTTAGTAAAAAGTTTGAAACTTGTTGTTTTCTACAACATTCCCCCCCCCCCCCCCCCTCAAAACCAGGACGAAGAGAAGCTGGATTCAACATGGTGCATCATCTCAAGGTTAGATGGAGAGATGAGGGAGGGATGAGAGAGAAAGAGAGATGAGGGAGTATTGGAGTCCGTAGTTTTAGTTGGACGGGAGTACATGATAGTGTTAGTTCACACTGACTGGGACTTTTGAATGCCCTGTTGCTGGAGCTGGATGGATTCGTGCAGCCACAGTTCTGCTTTCTGGAGGAAACCATGGTTTTAGAGTCTAGTGGGGAATTCATGGACGAACTATTCCTAAATCCAGACCTCAAAAGTCCCTTGTCTGGGGATAGTCCACTCTGAACCTACAGTCCATTGGTGCCAATCTTTGAGGGGCTTAACAACTCCTCCTCCATAGATGGAGTTCATGTACTGCTTGGCTGTCCTATACTCAGAAGTGGTACCCTTCTGTTCCCTAGATTTCCCTACACCCATGCTCGAGCCTTCTAAAAGTAGGTGCGTCCACCTACAGCATCCTGCGACACGCCTGGACGGCTGCTACCCCCCTTCGTTCGCTTCTGAGTTGCCCTATCATTTCTGGCACCGACACACGAAGTCCGTTCACCTTAGTTAGACCTCAGGAAAAGGAGTAGCAGCGTGAGGAAATGGGCTCTCGCCGACACACGGCGGCCCTCTGAGTCTCCTAATGAGACATACCAGCCTCGGTTTTGGCTCTAAATAGTGACCTGACCACAGGATAGGGCTTCGATTTGACCTGGAGTGGGAAAAGGGTCACACAGAAAACACAGTACCTTCTGTGGGGAGGAGGGGCGCACAGGAAACACAGTACTCCTTTAGGGAAAGGGGTTACTCACACAGCTATTGGTATGCCCCGGTGATCTATTCCACCTTGTCTCCTTAAAAAAAAAAAGCTCATCAACTCACTTTCCTTTGCCTATATGATTCTATATATTCAAGCTGAACAGCACACAAAGCCCTTTTTTTTTCAGTGATCAAAAACCTCTCGCTCAGTAGCAACCCTTGAATTCAGACATTAGTTCCCACACAATATCACGAAACCCCCAGTAACTAAAGAAAAATCCCAGATTGAATGCTGCTTCCTATACCATTATTTTCTCGGGCATTCCATTGGGGGACACAGACCATGGGTATAGCTTAGAGGTATTACCAGGAGGGACACTATGCAAATAGAAGAAGCTCCTCCTCCTCGGGCTATACCCCCAGGCTCCAGCAGGAGAACTTCAGTCTTTGCTTAGTGTCTGTAGAAGGAGGATGACACTGCTACTCCTGTTTATTATTTTTCTTACAGAGGGGGACGCAGGTCAGCATGGCGCTTTCCTGGTACCCCGTGGAGTGACCGCCGTCGTCATTGGACATTGCCTGGCCTCCTCCACCATTCCCCCAAAGAAGAAAAGAGGATCCGGGCTCCCTGGTAGCACCGCATCTCGCCAGCCATTGGGACACCTGCGGCCACCCTCAATCCAGAGCACTGTATCTCCCACCCTGCGGAGTCAGACGTCTGAAGAGGTGCTTCCCTGCTTGTCCGGACTTAGAGGGAGAAGACTGCAGGAACAGATAAGTATGACTGCAGTCTGTGTTTCTTCTTCTCCCTCTTCTTGTCCCCCCTGGGCTGACTGGGTGAACTTGGGGGCTGGGGGCATATGAGGCACTTATGAGGCACTTTTCTCACCCATAATAGAGGGAATTGGTACCTCTAAGGGTTCTGCAGCACTCAGTGCAGTGCTATTTCTCGGTGCCACCTTAAGAATCTCTTCCACCTTAATAGGTCGGGGCCACCTTAAGAGGCCGCTCTGCCTGGAGGAGCAGACGCGGTGGCTGCAGACAGAGCTCCTGCCGTGGCTCTCAGTTGCCTTGTATCTATTGGGGGGCCTTATAATAAGGGTCCCCAGCACGGCAGAAGGAATTCGGACATCTTAGGAGCATTCTTTTGTATCGCGCACATTTTCCCCGCCGCATAATTAATTAGGAGGTGGGGCCTAACTCCTGCTTCCTCCGGCTCCTACAGCAAGGTGTCTGCCGTGGTTCTCTCATGCTCTCTGCCTTCCTGACACTTGGATTTCCAGTTTCTGCCGAACTCAGCACTTGCCAGAGCGGTAGTTTTGACCAGGTTTGCTTCCTGAACGCAGTCTGGTAGGAGAATTTTTTCCTTCTTTTCCCCAAAGGTGCCAATCATGCCTAAGCCTGGGGCGCCCACTAAATCTGCCAAGGCCTCTTCTCAGGCTCCACTGGGGTCCTGTAAGTCGTGCCTTCTGCCTCTCTCGGTCACGGGTCTCTGTACCTCATGCCCTGCCCCTGGCCCCGACCAGGTTGCCCCTATTGCGTTAGTCCAGCCTGGTTCCCCACCTACCCCTGTGGACTCGGTGGTACCCGCCTGGGCATCTGCCATGTCTAGTGCTGCTGCGGATCTGGCCCTAGTAGCCAAAGCGGCCATGGCCTTCATGGAGCGTATGACGCCCGCTAACCCAGAGGCGCTTCCCGCTCTAACTCCCCCCAGTGACCCTCCCAGGGGTCGCCCGGGCACTAAGAGACCGCGTGAGCGTCAGCAATCTTCATCTGATGTCTCCGCTCCCCCCCGCCTTGAGGCGCGCTCTGATGGTTCTCCCCCTAGGGAGCAGAAATCAGAAGGGGAATTATCAGAGTTGGATGAGATCATGGAGCGGGATCCCCCTCCCAGACTGTCCGCTATGGTCTCTGAGTTGGTTACGGCGGTCCGTGACACCTTCAACCTCCAAGAGGACCTTACTCCTCCCACCAGTCAGGAGTTTGCCCTCTTCCCACCTAAAAAATCCGAGGCAGCGGTGTTTCCCGTCCACAGTGAGTTCACCGCGGTCGTGTTCAAGGCCTGGGACCGACCAAACCAAAAATTTACTTCTGCTAGGTGCATGGATACGCTGTACCCGTTTCCTGCTACTAGCGTTGATCAGTGGGCTTCCCCTCCTAAGGTGGATCCGCCTGTGGCCCGCCTGGCCAAAAATACTGCCCTACCAGTCCTGGATGGCTCCTCTCTACAGGATGCTGTGGACAGGCGCTTGGATTCCTTATCCAAGTCCATTTTTTTGTTGGGGGGCACGTCCCTGCGCCCGGCATTTGCATCTGCGTGGGTTGCTAGGGCCCTCTCTATGTGGCTGCAACGTCATCACCAAGATTTGACGGACCTGCATGCGTCTGCTGACACCTTGGACTTCATCCTCCAGATGTCTCAGGCAGCTAAATTCCTCTGCGAGGCCTCCATGGACATTGCGGCTCTGTTTGCCCGCATCTCCTCCCTCTTGGTGATCCAGCGCAGGGAGATCTGGTTTAAGGTCTTGGACGCGGATGCCTCCTCCAAGCGTTCCCTTGCTAACCTTCCCTTTGATGGTTCCCGTCTTTTTGGGGTCCAGCTGGATCAGTTCATTTCAGCTGCGACCGGGGGTAAGAGTACTCATCTGCCCCAGCCTAGGTCCAGACGCCCTGCTCGCCAGAATTCTTCTGGGCCCAGGTACCGCTCCTTTCGGCGCTTCTCCTCTGTCCGGCTGTTCTCCTCATCTTCGGCCGGGGGATCTCAGGACTCCCGCAAGAAGCCTTCCTTCAAGGCTCAGCCCTCCTGGCGCCCGAGAGCTCAGTCTGCACGTCCTGCAGCCCTCAGCATGACGGGGCGCCCCCACCTCTCTCGGTGGGGGGCCGTCTGCTCTCCTTTCAGGTGCCCTGGAGAGCTCACATTCAGGACGCCTGGGCTCTAGAGATTGTAAGGTCTGGTTACAAAATAGAGTTCGAATCCAGACCACCGGAACGTTTTTTCCCCTAGGGTTCCGGGAGACCCCGTCCGAGCTTCGGCTCTGTTTGGGGCGGTCACCTCTCTTCTGGAACGGGGGGTCATCTCCTCTGTTCCCCTGGAGGAGCAGGGAACAGGCTTTTATTCCAACCTGTTTGTGGTGCCCAAGAAGGAAGGGTCTGTGCGCCCTATCCTGGACCTAAAGCTGCTCAACAAGTTCCTGCGGGTCCGGAAGTTCCGCATGGAGTCCCTCCGGTCGGTCATTGCCTCCCTTCTTCCAGGGGAATTTCTTGCCTCAGTGGACATCCAGGACTCCTATTTACACGTCCCTATAGCAGAGTCGCATCAACGCTACCTGCGGTTTGCTATCGGAGACTGTCATTTTCAGTTCATCGCCCATCTCTTTGGGTTGGCTACTGCCCCGCGGGTCTTTACCAAGATCCTGGCACCTCTAATGGGCTTACTTCGTTCAAGGGGCATTTCTCTTTTGCCCTACTTGGACGACATTCTGATAAAGGCCCCGTCCTTTCCACAAGCCGTGGACAGCGTCCAAATTACTGTCCAGACTCTGGAACAGTTCGGCTGGTTGATCAACCGGCCAAAGTCGACTCTCCTCCCATCCCAGAGGCTCTCCTTCCTGGGGATGATCCTGGACACGTCAGTCGCCAAGGTGTTCCTTCCAGACTCAAAGTCCTGCCAGATTCAGGAGGCGGTTCGGCTCCTGCTCTCTACCCAGCCTCTGTCCATTCGGCAGTGCATGAGGACCCTGGGCCTCATGGTGGCATCCTTCGAGGCCATCCCGTACGCGCAGTTCCACACTCGTCCCCTTCAGCGGCTGATTCTCTCCCGCTGGGACAGGTCCCCTCTGGGTCTGGACTTCAGGGTCCACCTTCCCCCTCGGGTTCAGACCTCTCTGTCTTGGTGGCTGTTCCCCCTGATTCTGGAGTCCGGGCGGTCCTTTCTTCCCGTTGTCTGGACGATTGTCACCACGGATGCCAGCCTTTCGGGCTGGAGCGGGGTTCTCCGGAACCAGACGGTTCAAGGGGTTTGGTCAGCGGAGGAATCTCGCCTTCCGATCAATATCCTGGAGCTGCGAGCAATTTTTCTCTCCCTCTCTCATTGGACCCGGATCCTTGCAGGGGTTCCTGTGCGGGTCCAGTCGGACAATGCCACGGCTGTGGCCTACATCAATCATCAAGGCGGGACCCGCAGCAGGGCCATAATGCAGGAGGTGGAGCGGATCCTCCAGTGGGCGGAGTCCAACGTCCCGGTGTTGTCGGCGGTGTATATTCCGGGTGTCGACAACTGGACGGCGGATTTTCTGAGTCGGACCAAGGTGAATCCCGGCGAGTGGTCACTGCACCCGGAGGTCTTCCAGGACCTTTGCCGCAGGTGGGGCCGTCCGGACGTCGACCTGATGGCTTCCAGGTTGAACTGCAAGGTCCCAGTGTTCCTGGCTCGGACGCGGGACCCGAGAGCTTGCGGAGTGGACGCGCTGGTATCTCCATGGCAACAATTCCGCCTTCTCTACGTCTCCCCCCCCCCCTTCCTCTGCTACCCAAGGTTCTTCGCAGGATCGCGCTGGAGGGGATCCCGGCGATTCTCATCGCCCCGGACTGGCCCCGCCGCGCCTGGTTCGCGGATGTCGTGCGCATGCTCGCAGACACTCCTTGGCCCCTCCCGGACAGAGAGGATCTTCTGTCTCAGGGGCCTCTCTTCCACCGGAACTTACAGTCGCTGCGTTTAACGGCCTGGCTGCTGAAACCATCATCCTGAAGTCACGGGGCTTCTCCGAGTCAGTGGTGCGGACCATGATTAAGGCGCGGAAGCCGGCTTCCTCTAGGATTTACCACCACAGATGGAAGGCCTTTCTTTCCTTTTGTGAGTCCTCGGGGCTTCCTCCCCTACGCTTTTCCATTCCGGTGGTACTTGCATTTCTGCAGTCTGGCCTTGAGAAGGGTCTCTGCCTCGGTTCCTTGAAGAGTCAGGTCTCGGCTCTGGCTGTCTTCTTCCAGAGGTCCCTTGCTCGTCTCGATCCGGTGCGGACCTTTCTTCAAGGGGTGGCGCGTTCGGTGCCCCCGTACATCAATCCCCTGCCGTCTTGGGACCTTAACTTGGTTCTCCTCGGCCTCCAGGGGGCCCCCTTCGAGCCCCTTAGAGATGTGACTCTTTCCTTCCTTACCTGGAAGGTGGTTTTTCTGGTGGCCATAACCTCTATTCGGCGAGTGTCGGAGCTAGCTGCGCTATCCTGCAGAGATCCTTTCCTGGTTTTTCACCAGGATAAGGTGGTTCTGCGTCCGGTTCCATCCTTTCTACCTAAGGTGGTTTCGCCCATCCACCTTAATGAAGACCTGGTTTTACCTTCCTTTTGTCCTTCTCCGGCAAACTCCAAAGAGCGCGCTCTCCATTCCCTGAACGTAGTTCGGGCTCTTCGAGTGTATCTGAGGGCCACGGCTGATTTCCGCCATTCTGATTCCCTGTTTGTGGTTCCTGACGGTCCTCGTCGGGGTTTGGCGGCCTCCAAGGCCACCGTGGCGCGCTGGATACGATCAGCCTTTTCTGGGGCTTACCGTGCTCGTGGTAAGATTCCTCCGGCCCGGATCACTGCCCACTCCACTAGGGCAGTGGGATCCTCCTGGGCTTGTCGCGATCGGGCTTCAGCGTCCCAGCTGTGTAAGGCGGCCACTTGGTCGTCCCTGCATACCTTCACTAAATTTTATCAAGTGCATTTGCTGGTGCCCGCTGACGCGGCCCTTGGGAGCAAGGTGTTGCAGGCAGCGGTTCCCGTTTGACCGTTGGACGTGGCTCCTGGCAGTGCTGTGAGTGTATCCCACCCCATGGACTGCTCTAGGACGTCCCATGGTCTGTGTCCCCCAATGGAATGCCCGAGAAAAGGAGATTTTTGTGAAACTCACCTGTAAAATCTTTTTCTCGTAGTTCCATTGGGGGACACAGCTCCCACCCCTTCCTGCGTATGCACGGGAGGATGTTTTTTCTATTGTTCTCTGGTTGGACCTCACGGTTTACGGTCTGTTTGGTTCCTTTACCTTTTTGTTCTCCTTCTCCTACTGCTTTGGCAACGCCTGAAGTTCTCCTGCTGGAGCCTGGAGGTATAGCCCGAGGAGGAGCTTCTTCTATTTGCATAGTGTCCCTCCTGGTAATACCTCTAAGCTATACCCATGGTCTGTGTCTCCCAATGGAACTACGAGAAAAAGATTTTACAGGTGAGTTTCACAAAAATCTCCTTTTTTTCATGGATGACTTTCCTGGTATTAAAGGAGCATGCAATCTATTAAAAAATAAATAAATCATTTAACTTGCTGCCAGTGAGAATAATGTACCAAAAATACGGGTCCCTTTTAATGGCGCTTATCCAGGCTGAATGCACTCGAGTCCGTTCAAATGCAGAAAGGTAATCTTTTATTGTGGTGTCTACGCGTTTCAGGACAATATTACAAACAATATTGTCCTGAAGAGGGGGTTTTTCACCCCTGAAACGCGTAGACCACCACAATAAAAGATTCCTTTTCTGCATTTGAATGGACTCCAGTGCATTCAGCCTGGATAAGCGCCATTAAAAGGGACCCTTATTTTTGTTACATTTTCATCTCTATTTAGAGCTACTTTCTTGAACTACAGTGCGGGCCTCTGGGGGAACAAAAACAAAACTACGAAAATTTTATTTAGAATTTAGCATACCTGACTGCACATTTCATTATTAATTTTAGAGGCTTCTCCCTTAAAAAAATGAAAAACAAGAACAATATAGAAAGGTCCCCTAATATCTAGTTATTGCCTGCAGGGAAAAATAGAGTTAAAACCGCACATCTCCAGGTTCTTCTGTAAATCTCTAAGTTTCTCTGAAAGACAAAACTAGTAAAATATTAATAACCACAGACAGAACCTCATCAAGAGAGGTTCACATTGAAACAAAACCTTTGGAGCACATACAATTGTATAGGACTGAATTAACACATCAATATCTTGGGGGGTTCACCTGAAACCATAACACTGGCAGGAGAATTTCTTTCCACCCAGTCATTGAAATGCTTATTTGCCCAGCCCCAAACCAACTTCAGATTCATTTTACCAAAGAAGCAGGATTTAACATTACAAAGTCCCACAAAACCGGTTTCCAGGGAAAAGAAAAAGTCAATTTAGGTCACACAAAATTAGAAACTCTGCTAAATTCCAGTAACCGATCTCTTTCCTCTCTAAGCTTCACATTTTCACATTTTAACTGTTCATACTGGGATATAAAATCTGCTTCCTGGATCCATGACCTTGGCTGTCCATAGCTTCTATGCCTTTGCAAAGAACCATGTCTGGGACCATTACCCCATCTTGCTGAATAAACCACCTTACTTCTAGGTGTGGTTCTGGGGTACTTAACATACCTGTGTCTGTTGCCATTAGCAACGTCACAATATCGTGCAATGTGCCCAAATCCCCTGCATGCGAAACATCGAATAGCTTGTCTCCCTGCACAAAACCTTCTCTGGGCACATGGTGACCCGCCTTGCTGCACAACATTAATCATCCTAGCATAACTAGGTCCCACAATACTATCTGAATTAAGTCCTCTTACCACAGACTCATCAGAAGTCGGCCATCCCCATCCCTGAGTTGAATCCACTATATGACCCACAATCCTCAGACTTTTCCATACTTACAGTCCGTACATTCTCTCTAACCACAGAAACATTACTTTCTAACGTTTCTTACAATGCCTCTGGCTGTGCTAAGCACTGAGAACGTTTAGCTTCTGTCCTGCAAAGAGCAGACAATTCCCTTACAGCGCACTGTGCATGCGTTTTCAATTTAACAATTTCCACTTTTAAATCTTCCCCTTCTCCTTCCAAACTCAGCTTCAGCCTACAAGACTCCTGATATTTATCCGCTATCCACCCAGCAGCAAAAATCAGAGCATACTTGCCTTCACGTTTGTGCCATTTTCTGGTACCGATCAGGTTTGCTACACCATTCTGAGCCTGTAGCCATGGATCAGTAGATCCCTTCATAGCTTGAACAATGGCCTCAGTGTTTCTCAACTTTGCAACGTCCTTAACCACTTAAGCCCCCCTAGCTTAACCGCTACAGGACCGCCTAACGCAGGGATGCGTCCTGCGGGCGGCCCTGTAGCTCTGAGTTGACGCGTCGGCGCGTCATCTCGTGAGAGCCGAGATTTCCTGTGAACGCGCTGCAGCGCGCGCTGCTCACAGGAAGCGCGGCACAGCAGCCTGCTAGCAGCCTGCCAGCGATGGATCATCGCTGGCAGGCTGTAGATGCGAATAAAATCGCATCAAACTGTTATATCAGACGCTGTTTTATGAACAGCGTCTGATATAGCTGCTACCTGGTCCTCTGGTGGTCCCATTTACTGGGATCGACCACCAGAGGACCAGGTAACACAGTAAAGTTGCACCAAACACTACACTAACCCCCCACCCCCTCACCTATTAACCCCTTGATCACCCCATCTAGACCCCCTGATCACCCCCTGTCATTGATCACACCCTTGTAAGGCTCCATTCAGACGTCCATATGTGTTTTGCGGATCCGTGATTCACGGATCCGCTGATCCGATCCGCGGATCCGATCCGCGGATCCGATCCGCGGATCCTCAAAACACGGACACCGGCAATGTGCTTTCCGCATTTTGCAGATCCGCACATTGCCAGAACTATATAGAAAATGCTTTCTTGTCCGCAGTTGCGGACAAGAATAGGACATGTTCTATATTTTTGCAGAACGGAAGTGCAGACTCGAAGCGCAGATCCGTAATTCCGATCCGAGCGGACAAAGTCTGTCCCCATAGAATGAATGGGTCCGCAATTCCGCTCCGCAAACAGAATTTCTCGACGTGTGAATGGGGCATAAGGGCCCCTTTACCGCCAGTTAGCTAGCTACTTGTTAGGTAGCTAGCGCCCAGCCCACCGCACCGCAGTCACTGATTTGGCAGAGATTTTTCATCCACATTGATCGATGCGAATGAAAAATCTGTGCCGTTCATTTTTTTTTTTTCAGCGCAGAGGCTGAACGGAAAAATCTCATTACCCGTATGCTCAATATACGGAGAATCGCAGAAACTCCTAATGCTGGCCATACGTGTAATGATTGCGAAGACCCTCAAATGCCAGGGCAGTACAAAACCCCACATGTGACCCCATTTTAGAAAGAAGACACCCCAAGGTATTCCGTGAGGGGTATGGTGAGTTCATGGAAAATATTATTTTTTGTCACAAGTTAGTGGAATATGAGACTGTAAAAAAACAAAAAAACAATTTCCGCTAACTTGTTCCAAATTTTTTTTCTGTGAACTCACCATACCCTCACAGAATACCTTGGGGTGTCTTCTATCCACAATGGGGTCACTTGTGGGGTATTTATACTGCCCTGGCATTTTAGCGGTCCTAAAGCGTGAGAATCCAAATGCGTAAAATGCCCTGTGAAATCCTAAAGGTACTCATTGGTTTTAGGGCCTTTATGTATTTGGCTGCAAAGTAACACTCATGTAGTCGCCGTACTGAGAAGTAGTGCAGCTTTGGGGTGTATTTATATATACCATGCTGGGTGTGAGAAATATCGCTGTAAACGACAACTTTTTAAAAAATTTTATTCAAAGTTGTCAATTTACAGAGATATTTCTCTCACCCAGCATGGGTATATGTAAAAATACACCCCAAAACACATTGCCCTACTTCTCCTGAGTACGGCGATACCACATGAGTGACACTTTTTGCAGCCAAGATGCGCAAAGGGGCCCAAATTCCAACGAGTACCTTTTAGGAGGGCATTTTTACGCATTTTTCTTCTCACGCTTTAGGGCCCCTAAAATGCCAGGGCCGTATAAATACCCCACATGTGACCCCATTTTGGAAAGAAGACACCCCAAGGTATTCGCTGAGGGGCATAATGAGTCCATGAAAATTAAACTTTTTGTCAAAAGTTAGCGGAAAGGAGACTTTGTGAGAAAAACAATAAAAATCAATTTCCACTAACTTGTGCCAAAAATCTTCTATGAACTCGCCATGCCCCTCATGGAATACCTTGGGGTGTCTTCTTTCCAAAATGGGGTCACATGTGGGGTATTTATACTGTCCTGGCATTTTAGGGACCCCTAAAGCGTGAGAAGAAAAATGCGTAAAAATGCTCTTCCTAAAGGTACTCATTGAATTAGGCCCCTTTGCATTTGGCTGCAAAGTAACACACATGGTATCGAGCGTATTAGGAGAAGTAGGCATGTGTTGGGTGTATTTTACATATACCATATTGGTGAGAGAAATATCTCTGTAAATTGACAACTTTGAATAAAAAATTTAAAAAGTTGTCGCTTACAGCGATATTTCTCACACGCAGCATGGGTATATGTAAAAATACACCCCAAACCACATTGCCCTACTTCTCCTGAGTACGGCGATACCACATGAGTGCCACTTTTTGCAGCCTGGGTGCGCAAAGGGGCCCTAAAACCAATGAGTACCTTTAGGATTTCACAGGACATTTTTACGCATTTGGATTCTCACACTTTAGGGGCCCCTAAAATGCCAGGTGAGTATAAATACCCCACATGTGACCCCATTTTGGAAAGAAGACACCCTAGGTATTCTGTGAGGGGCATGGTGAGTCCACAGAATTTTTATTTTTGGCACAAGTCAGCGGAAATTGTTTTTTTTTTTTTTTTTTTTTTTTACAAAGTCTCATATTCCACTAACTTGTGACAAAAATAAAATTTTACATGAACTCACCATACCCCTCACAGAATACCTTGGGGTGTCTTCTTTCCAAAATGGGGTCACATGTGGGGTATTTTTACTGCCCTGGCATTTTAGGGGGCCCTAAAGCGTGAGAAGAAGTCTGGAATCCAAATGCGTAAAAATGCCCTATGAAACTTAAAGGTAATCATTGTTTTAGGGCCTTTGCATTTAAGCTGCAAAAGTGGCACATGTGGTAGCTGCACCAGAGAAGTAGGCATGTTTTGGGGTGTATTTTTATATATACCCATTACTTTGTGTGAAAAATATCTCTGTAAACGACAACTTTTAAAAATTTTTATACAAAGTTGACAATTTACAGAGATATTTCTCTCACTCCAACATGGGTGTATGTAAAAATACACCCCAAAACACATTGCCCTACTTCTCCTGAGTACGGCGATACCACATGAGTGACACTTTTTGCAGCCTGGGCGCAAAGGGGCCCAAATTCCAATGAGTACCTTTAGGTTTTACATGGCGGCTCACAATTTAGCCCCGCCCAAAATGCCAGAACAGTAAACACACCCCACAAATGACCCCATTTCGAAAGTAGACACCCCAAGGTATTCACTGAGGGGCATAGTGAGTCCGTCTGAGATTTTTTTTTTTTGCCAGAAGTTATCAGAAATTGAAACTTTTTTTTTTTTTTTTTTCTCAGAAAGTGTCATTTTCCGCTAACTTGTGAAAAAAATGAAATGATACATGAACTCACCAAGCCCCTCCGTGAATACTTTGGGGTGTCTTCTATCTAAAATGGTGTGATTTGGGGGTATTTATACTTTCCTGACATTCTAGCACCTGAAGAAACATGACAGGCGCTCAGAAAGTCAGAGCTGCTTCAAAATGCCGAATTCACTTTTTTGCACCATAGTTTGTAAACGCTATAACTTTTACCCAAACCAATAAATATACACTTATTGATTTTTTTATCAAAGACATGTAGAACAATAAATTTAGAGAAAATTTATATAGAAATGTAGTTTTTTAAAAAAATTTACAACAGAAAGTGAAAATGTCATTTTTTTGCAAAAATTTCGGTCATTTTTGATTAATAGCAAAAGTAAAAATGTCAGCAGCAATGAAATAGCACCAAATGAAAGCTTTATTAGTGAGAAGAAAGGAGGTAAATTCATTTGGGTGGTAGTTGCATGACGGAGCATAAGCGGTGAGCAGTAGTGTAGACAGTGGCCTGGTCATTAAGGGTGTTTAAGCTAGGGGCTGAAGCGCTAAACACCCTTAATGACCAGGCCACTTTTTACAATTCTGCACTACACTACTTTCACCGTTATTGCTCGGCCATACAACTTACCACCCAAATGAATTTTACCTCCTTTCTTCTCACTAATAGAGCTTTCATTTGGTGCTATTTCATTCTTGCTGACATTTTTACTTTTTTTGCTATTAATCAAAATTACCGAAATTTTTGCAAAAATGACATTTTTCACTTTCTGTTTGAAAATTTGTCAAATAAAACTACATTTCTATATAAATTTTTCTCAAAATTTATTGTTCTACATGTCTTTGATAAAAAAATGCAATAAGTGTATATTTATTGGTTTGGGTAAAAGTTATAGCGCTTACAAACTATGGTGCAAAAAGTGAATTTCCGCACTTTGACTTTCTGAGCACCTGTCCTGTTTCCTGACGTACTACAATGCCCAGACAGTAGAAATACCCCATAAATGACCCCATTTCCGAAAGTAGACACCCTAAGGTATTCACTGAGGGGCATAGTGAGTTCATGGAAGTTTTTATTTTTGTCACAAGTTAGCGGAAATGTTTTTTTTTTTTTTTTTCAAAAATTTCATTTTCCGCAAACTTGTGACAAAAATAAAACTTCCATGAACTCACTATGCTCATCAGCGAATACCTTAGGTGTCTACTTTCCGAAATGGGGTCACTTGTGGGTATTTTTACTGCCCTGGCATTTTAGGGGCCCCTAAGCGTGAGAATCCAAATGCGTAAATGCTCTGTGAAATCCTAAAGGTACTCTTGAATTAGGCCTTTGCGATCTTGGCTGCAAAAGTGGCACACATGTGGTATCGCTGTACTCAGGAGAAGTAGGGCATGTGCTTGGGTGTATTTTTACATATACCCATGCTGGGTGAGAGAAATATCACTGTAAATTGACAACTTTGTATAAATTTTTTAAAAGTTGTCGCTTACAGCGGTATTTATCACACAAAGTATGGGTATATATAAAAATACACCCCAAAAGTCATTGCCCTACTTCTCCTGAGTACTGAGATACCACATGAGTGACACTTTTTGCAGCCAAGATGCGCAAAGGGGCCCTAAAACCAATGAGTACCTTTAGGATTTCACTGGGCAATTTTACGCATTTGGATTCCAAACCCTTCTCACGCTTTAGGGGCCCCTAAAATGCCGGGACAATAAAAATACCCCACAAGTGACCCCATTCTGGAAAGTAGACACCCTAAGGTATTCGCTGATGGGCATAGTGAATTCATGGAAGTTTTTATTTTTTGTCACAAGTTAGCGGAAATGTTTTTTTTTTTTTTTTTCTTTTTCACAAAGTCTCATATTCCACTAACTTCGTGACAAAAATAAAATTTTACATGGACTCACTATGCCCTCACAGAACATCTGAGGTGTCTACTTTATAATGGTCACTGTAGGTATTTTTACTGCCCTGGCATTTTAGGGCCCTAAAGCATGAGAGCGGTTTGGAATCCAAATGAGTAGAATGCCTGTGAAATCTAAAGGTACTCATTTAGGGCCCTTGCATTTGGCTGCAAAGTGCCACACATGTGGTATCGCCGCACTGGCAGAAGTAGGCAATGTAGCTTGGGTGTATTTACATATACCCATACTGGTGTGAAAATATCTCTGTAAATGACAACTTTTTCCATTTTTTATACAAAGTTGTCAATTTACAGAGATATTTCTCTCACCTAGCATGGGTATATGTAAAAATACACCCTAAAACACATTGCCCTACTTCTCCTGAGTACGGCGATACCACATGTGTGCCACTTTTTGCAGCCAAGACGTGCAAAGGGGCCCTAAATCCAATGAGTACCTTTAGGATTTCACAGGGCATTTTTACGCATTTGAATTCCAAACTCCTTCTCACGCTTTAGGGGCCCCTAAAATGCCGGGACAATAAAATACCCCACAAGTGACCCCATTCTGGAAAGTAGACACCCTAAGGTATTCGCTGATGGGCATAGTGAATTCATGGAAGTTTTTATTTTTTGTCACAAGTTAGCGGAAATGTTTTTTTTTTTTTTTCTTTCTTACAAAGTCTCATATTCCACTAACTTGTGACAAAAATAAAATTTTACATGGACTCACTATGCCCTCACAGAACACCTTGGGGTGTCTACTTTCTAAAATGGGGTCACTTGTGGGTATTTTTACTGCCCTGGCATTTTAGGGGCCCCTAAAGCGTGAGAAGCGGTTTGGAATCCAAATGAGTAGAAATGTCCTAGAAATTTAAAGGTACT
This sequence comes from Bufotes viridis, assembly GCA_033119425.1. Lineage (NCBI taxonomy): Eukaryota > Metazoa > Chordata > Amphibia > Anura > Bufonidae > Bufotes > Bufotes viridis. The sequence continues at coordinate 53,155,204 of CM065598.1, forward strand.
CATTGATTTAGGCCTCTTAGATTTGCTGCAAAGTGCCACTCATGTGGTATCGCCGTACTGGCAGAGTAGGCATGGTTTGGGTGTATTTTTACATATACCAATACTGGGTGTGAAAATATCTCTGTAAATGACAACTTTTTCCATTTTTTTATACAAAGTTGTCAATTTACAGAGATATTTCTCTCACCCAGCATGGGTATATGTAAAAATACACCCCAAAACACATTGCCCTACTTCTCCTGAGTATGGCGATACCACATGTGTGGCACTTTTTTGCAGCCAAGATGCACAAAGGGACCCCAATTCCAATGAGTACCTTTCAGGAGGGCATTTTTACGCATTTTTCTTCTCACGCTTTAGGGCCCCTAAAATGCCAGGGCAGTATAATACCCCACATGTGACCCCATTTTAGAAAGAAGACACCCCAAGGTATTCTGTGAGGGGCATGGTGAGTTCATACAAGATTTTTATTTTTGGCACAAGTTAGCGGAATTTGATTTTTTTGTTTTTTCACACAAAGTCTCCTTTCCGCTAACTTGTGACAAAAATTCAATCTTTCATGGACTCAATATGCCCTCAGCGAATACCTTGGGGTGTCTTCTTCCAAAATGGGGTCACATGTGAGGTTTTTGTACTGCCCTGGCATTTGAGGGTCTCCGCAATCATTACATGTATGGCCAGCATTAGGAGTTTCTGCTATTCTCCTTATATGGAGCATACGGGTAATGAGATTTTTTTCCGTTCAGCCTCTGGGCTGAAAGAAAATGAACGGCACAGATTTCCTCATTCGCATCGATCGATGTGGATGAAAAATCTCTGCCAAAAATATGCAAAAATAGAGGGCCTGGCGATTGCCAGGACATAGGGGCTCCGCCCAAACATCCATACCCACTTCAGCTTCCTATGTCCTGGCAAACGTGATTTCTCCATTCACATCGATCAATCGATCGGTGTGGAGGAAGACATCTTTGCCAGATTTTTGATACAAAGTGTTTGCCAAAGCATATGAACTCCAACACCTCTCCTCAGCTCATATGCCTGGGCAAACGTACCTGTCCTGCAGAGGAGAAATCTCGCCTTGCAGCGCCGCATACACCGACTTCACGTGTCTTCTGACAGCAGCGCAATGCTTCTCTCAGAATTCACATCAGTGCTGCGGCGTTTCATCGGTTGGTCCGTTGATCTACCTGGAAAATAAAGGGTGGTTAGGGTGGAAAAAAAAAAAAAAAGAAAAACAGGCAACAGGCACATGACTTGAACGTTGCAAACTTTATAAAACATGAATAAAACCTGAACATGAAAAAAATGAACTTTTAAAACCTGAACTAACTCAAGATTTTTTTTTCTTGCTACCTGTTTCATTTTTTTTCTTTTTTAACCATTTCACGCTTTATTTTCCTAGCAGAAACCTCTCCTTTCCCATGGGACAATGTGTAAAGTGTAAATCACACAGAGATGGTGAGAAGTACACTATACACGTTATCCCAAGTGAAAGGAGAGGTTTCTACTGCTTCACACTTCTGCAGTAGCACAGCAGCACGGTCCCCTATGTGTTAGGGTCTCTCAAAACCTAGTATCCTGAGAGACCCTTGAGCCTGATTGTAAAAACTACCTGTGTCCTGCAATCCCTAGGTCCCTAAGTGTACCTGAGTGTGGTACTTCCGGAAACACTCCTAGGCATAGGGCAGGGTGGTCAGGACAGTCAGGACAGAAATAACGGGTGTCACGCCTTATTCCACTCCTGCTACAGACACGACATCTTTTTCGGGTGGCGGTTGGGTTGAGGTACCAGGCACAACGCTAGGGAAGTGCCGCTCGTGTAGACGGCTAACTACACTGGTGGATGGGGCCACGGAACCTCCTGGATACAGGAGTTCGAAATGATCTCTTCCTGAAATTTGAGGAAGGATCCTGTTCTCCCAGCCTTACTGTAGAGAACGTAACTATTATAGGCAGCCAATTGAAATAAATATACAGACACCTTCTTATACCAGCGTCTGGTGCGTCGGGAAATTAAATACGGGCCAACATCTGGTCGTTGAAGTCCACCCCTCCCATGTGGAGGTTATAGTCGTGGACCGAGAGGGGCTTTTCAACGACACTGGTTGCCCGTTCAATTTGGACTGTCGTGTCTGCGTGAATGGAGGAGAGCATGTAAACGTCACGCTTGTCTCTCCATTTCACCGCGAGCAGTTCGTCGTTACACAGTGCAGCCCTCTGCCCCTTGCAAGTCGGGTGGTAAGAAGCCGTTGGGGTAGCCCGGCGACTAGGTCGCGCGGTGCCGCAGCAGCCAATCTGTTCTAGGAACAAATGCTTGAAGAGGGCCACACTTGTGTAAAGTTGTCCACGTAAAGATGGTACCCCTTGCCGAATAAGGGTGACACCAAGTCCCAGACTATCTTCCCACTGCTCCCCAGGTAGTCAGGGCAACCGACCGGCTCAGGGTCTGATCTTTTCCCTCATAGATCCGAAATTTGTGCGTATAGCCTGTGGCCCTTTCACAGAGCTTATACAATTTGACCCCATACCGGGCGCTTGCTTGGGATGTACTGCTTGAAGCCAAGGCGCCCGGTAAAATGTATTAGGGACTCGTCTACGCAGATGTTTTGTGCAGGAGTATACAAATCTGCAAATTTCAGGTTGAAATGGTCTATGAGGGGCCGAATTTTGTGGAGCCGGTCAAAAGCTGGGTGGCCTCTGGGACGGGAGGTGGTGTTGTCACTAAAGTGCAGGAAACGCAGGATGGTCTCAAAACGTGTCCTGGACATGGCAGCAGAGTACATGGGCATGTGATGAATTGGGTTCGTGGACCAATATGACCGCAATTCATGTTTTTGTAATGCCCATGTTGAGGAGAAGGCCCAGAAAAGTTCTAAATTCGGAAACTTGGACTGGTTTCCACCGGAAAGGCTGGGCATAGAAGCTTCCCGGGTTGTCGGCGATAAATTGAGTGGCATACCGATTTGTTTCTGCCACGACTAAGTCATAGAGCTCCGCAGTGAAAAACAGCTCAAAAACCCCAGCGCCGATCCTATCTGAGCTGTTTCCACCCGAACTCCTGACTGGGCGGTGAAAGGGGAACTACTGGTGCGGCTGAAGTTGGGGGCTGCCAATCAGGATTTGCCAGCACCTCAGGGACTCTAGGGGCTCTACGGGCCTGTCTTTGCGGTGGCTGCGACGGGGAAACTACTGCACGTGCCACCGTACCAGCTTCAACTGCCCTTCTGGTGCTCGCCACTTCACCATGTTCTACGGCAGTGCTGGTACTAGGTCCAGGACGGGCTGCGCTGCTGGTGTATGCCTCACCACGTAACCCGGCAGCGCCAGCCCCACTCTGCTGCCCTTGAAGCGGATCCTGCGCAACCTGCGGTCTAGCAACACGGGGCCGGGTACGCCTGGTTCTATCAGGGACCTCCACCTCCTCGTCAGAACTTTGAGTCAGAGAGCCACTGCTTTCTACAGGTTCATATTCTGACCCGCTAGATTCGTCAGATGAGGGTTCCCATTCCTCATCCGACTGGGTCAGAATCCTGTAGGCCTCTTCAGAGGAATACCCCTTGTTTGACATTTGGCCGTCTAAATTTGGGGGTATTCCCTGAGACTACCCAAGAAAAAAGCAAGCCTGTCTTACAAATGGGAGTGTAGCGAGTACAGAAGCCGCTGCGATTGATAAAAAGATCAAAACTGATTTTTTATCGCCGCAGCGCTGTGAAGTGATTGTGCAGTGATACAAAAAAATTTTTTGTCACTGCGGCGAGGCGGGCGTGGGTGAACGCAGGTGTGGGCGACCGATCAGGTCTGATCGGGCAAACACTGCGTTTGGGGTGGAGGGCGAACTAAAGTGACAGTAATACTATTATAGATCTGACCGTGATCAGTTCTGATCACTTACAGATACTATAAAAGTACAAACGCTGATTAGCGCTACGCTAATCAGCAAATCAGTGACTGCGGTGCGGTGGGCTGGGCGCTAACGCTAACTACCTACCAAAGGGACCTAAACTAACCTAAACCTAACAGTCAATACTGGTGAAAAAAAAAGTGACAGTTCACAAAAGTGACACTGATCACTTTTTCCCTTTCACTATGTATTGACAGGTGATCAAGGGGTTAATTATAGGTGATCAGGGGGGTGATCAGGGCCTGATATGTAGTGATTGGTGCACTTACTTGGGATCTGTGCTCTGTGCTGGGTCCAACCGATGAAAAGGACCCAGCACATGGCACAGATCCCTTATAAAAGCCATATGTTTGTAAATATGCCTTATATCGCCTATTTCCATAGGCGATTTTAAAAATCACCAGCCTGCCAGCGCTGATCATTGGCTGGCAGGCTGGTGACGAACTTGTCCTGAGCCCGGCGGTGCGTTCCACTTGCGTTCCACCGGGCTCAGGAGCGCGTCAAGGAGGAATGAACCGACCGCCCGCAGGACGCAATCCTGCGTGAGGCGGTCGGAAAGAGGTTAAAAATGCTTTTCATTGTACAGGAATACAAACGCCACAATTATTACTACAAAAATATACTGCTATCGATCTCGGACTTGTCTCAATACTTTCAGCACAGAACTACAAATCAAAGTCTAACTGTATATAGAAAGGTTACAGAAAGAGAATATAACTATTCTGGACAAAACTGAGATTTGAGGCAAAAACAAACAAATCGCTTTCCATAGACACCAAAACTAAAATGTGAGCCAGCTCAAACTAAAATTAATTCCTTGTTAAAACCTGCAGCACTAAACTAACCAAGATGTCTGCTAAAAGCACATGCTCTTCACACAAATCAAATCAAAGATGGCCACCAAAACCACATGGCATGGTCTTACACAAAGGAAATCAAAGATGGCCGACAAACCACATGGCCGGACACACAAAGAAAGACAAGATGGTGTCTCCAAAATCCAGCAACCTCTAAATGCTGTCTCTCCTGTACAAACACTAAAACAAAATGCTTCCTCTACAAACCAGAATAACCTCTTACAAAATCACACTTTAACTTAAAAGTTACACAAAAACAGAGAAGTTACAACAAAACACACAATACTCTATACTGGTCAGCACACGCATCATAATCTGACTATATAATCTCTGTACAATCAACTCAGATCCACCAAAAACTACACAACGAAAAAAGCACTTACCTTGTCCTTACACAAAGAGAGCGAAAACATTCTTTTACCAAGCAGAAATTTCCTCTGACGCAGCAGACAAAATGACACCTTTCTCTCTCCCCTTTTATCTGCTGTGCAGTGCAGAAAAAATCAGTTGGTTGTACCTAGCTCGCCATCTGTTGTAGAAATTTCCTTCCCCCGGGAACAGCGTCACCATCTCCAGCGGCTGATCAGGCGCACTGGAAATAACGAATGCACGTTCCTTTCCGTATATTGTTCTCTTAATAAATGCATCCACGCCAAGCCAATAAATCCGCTCTTTGGGCAGGGGCTCTAGCAGGCGCACATACATTTCCCAAGAAAACCCTGCTCTTCAGTGCATCAGTCTCCCCCTGGCCCACAGCCCAGTGCATAGCACATAGACTGTTTGCCAGTGGAGACTAATGCGCCCGGCAGCTGATTGTTCTCTACATCAACAGTAAGATATCTACTCCAATGGTTTACACACTGAGAGACATGATGACAATATATGACATATTAAAAAACACATCCTAAGAAAATTTCCACAACAAGGGTGAGCTAGGGCTCAAGGTTTCCAGGCATATGAACTTTCCTGCCATCAAGGTCTGTTCATATTTATAGGTAGTCAGGGCTCGAATTTGGATTCTGCTAGGGTGTGACCTGTTCCTTCCCTAGTTTCCTGGCCTAGTTACTTTTCCCCTTCCCTCTTGTGTTCAGTGTGGTGTTTTCTTCCCACACTGATCGTGACATTATAAACCGCCAAATAATCGTCATTTTGTTGTCCGTATCAGTTCAGCCATGGATGTTATCGCTGCACTGACCGGACAAGTACAGGGGCTGTCTCTGGAGGTGGATGACCTCCGCACGACCGTCTCACAGATGCAGAGACCACTGTAGGCTGGTCCTAGTAGTGGTTACATGACCTGTCTTCTCGGGAGGGGGATTGCCAAGTACATTAAAAGATATTCCTGTATTTGCTATTGATTCTGCCCCTCTCTTATTTAGAGCTGCTTGTCGTAAGTTTTGCATGATATCAGGTTAAGAGTGGGTGACTTTCATCAAGAAGTTATCTTGTGTTTTGTCTTCGAAGGTCTGCCTGCACCCATGGTTCTGGGTTTACCGTGGCTTACCAAGCATAATCCAACTATCGATTGGCAAGCTAGGCAGATTTTGGATTGGGGGGACTATTGCATTGATAATTGTCTCAATACATCCTTTTCTTTGGGTACTACTAAGGCTGTACCCTCTTTCATATCTGATTTTGCTGATATGTTTTCTGATAGTGGATGTCAGGATTTACCTCCCCATTGGGAATATGATTGCCTTGTCAAGCTTATTCCCGGGGCTAAATTGCCTAAGTCTAGGTTGTATAAACTTTCTATACCTGAAAGGCAAGCCATGAAAGAATATATTTCCGAGAGTTTGAAGAAAGGGCACATATGCCCTTCCAAGTCTCCAGTGGCGCAGGGTTCTTTTTTGTAAAAAAAAAAGGAGGTGTTCGGCCATGTCTGGATTCTCGTGAACTCAATCAGATTACTATTCGTGATCCTTACCCTTTTCCTTTGATATCTGATTTGTTTAACCAGATTATTGGTGCCAAGGGTTCTCCAAGTTGGATTTAAGGGGGGGGGGGCATATAATCTGGTTAGGATCAAGGAAGGGGATGAATGGAAGACGGCTTTCAATACTCCTGAGGGGCACTTGGAGAGCCTGGCCATGCCCTTCGGGTTGACTAATGCCCCGGCGGTCTTCCAACATTTTGTGAATTACATCTTTTATCACCTGGTTGGAAGGTTTGTAGTTGTGTATATAGATGACATTCTTATTTATTCTCCAGACATGGAAACCCATCAGAATCATGTGAGACAGGTGTTACAGATAATAAATTGTAAGCAAAATTAGACAAGTGTGTTCTTGCAGTACATGAGGTCCAGTTTTTAGGCTACCTGCTGTCGTCATCGGGTTTTCGAATGGATCCTGAGAAAGTCCGTGCTGTATTGGACTGGGATCGAACTGAAAATTTATAAAGAATTATTCGACAATATAGTGCTCCAGACTAAAATTTAAATCTAGGAGCCATTGGCTCCTAACCTGAAAAATTTAGGAGCCAGATTAAATTTTTTGTCGCCAAATTTAAAATACATATAATATAGCTGGGATGCTAAGGAGCATCGGGTTTTCTAAGCTATAGCCCACTCAGTTTTCCACCTATCTCTAGAACAGGGCCCCCAAAATTAAGAAGACACCACCACCACGCATGTGCGGTGGGCGCTCTCGGCTATTTTCAGAACTCCCATAGAATTGAATGGACAGTGAACTAAGCAAGCATGATCACCTCTCCATTCACCTCTATGGAAGTTCCAGGAAGTTTCAGCACTCCCATAAAAGTCAATTCAGGGTGGGCGTGCATACATGGTTCCCCCTTGTTCACTTTGGGGGCCGTACCTTTCTGACACTAGTGGCATATTCTATGCCACCAAAGTGCGAGATGGGCCAACCCCCTTAAAAATGTATTCTGGTAATCTGATAATCCAAAGTATAGTTTTATATTTCTGATCACTGGGCCTGCCCCATATCCCGAAATGAATGGAGAGGCTGGTGGAGCATGCGCCTTGGCGCTACATTTATTCTCTATGCGACCACCAGAAATAGCCAAGCACTGTTCTCCGCTATCCCCAGCAGAGAATGAATGGAGTGGCAGGTGCATACACTACCTGCTGCTGCATTTTTTTCAAGGAACTCCGTAAGGTATAGGGCCACTTTCTCATTATTGGAGGGGTTCCCAGACACCTAACAGTCTATACATGAAGATATCTTCACCAGTCCTTCAATGACCTGGGGCATTCCTACGGTGAGAGGAACGGCACAAGTGGGGTGGGGGTGGGGGGTCAGTGCCAGGCGGTCTGTTACTGGTAGGAGCCCCTCTACTAGACACATTATCCCCATGGCTTCTCTATAATAAGGTATACAGTAGTTTGTGATGGCGTATCTGTACAGACATGGAGCTGGGAGTGTGATGGAAAAGAAGGGCAATGACATACTTCGGAGTGGAGGCTCTCCATACAAGGCCAGGGCAATGTGCCTCACTCCCTGAGATATTGCAGATGATTTCACTGAGCTTTCCTCCCCGCCTGCTTGTCCAGTACTCTTCCTGCCTCAGTGTAACTTGTGGAGAGGACTGGCCATCAGATTGGTGACTGTCCACACAATAAAGACACTAGCTCCTACTGCAGCAGCCTCAGAGCCTGGTCACACAGATACTTAGAATTAAAGATCCTTCCCCCAGCATGCCATGAAAGTGCCATGTGAATGCTTTCATATACCCTTCAATGACCCCTGCCATGGTGACTGGGCAGACATGTGCTGCCACTACAGGCCTGCTGCCCACCCTCTGCACAGGGCACTGCCCAGGAGAACACTCCCTGTAACTGCACCATCCACTGGCTGCCTTGCTTTCATTCAGAGGCTGCAAATGACAAGGAAGTTTCAGCTTCGGATCAAGCACTGTGCTCTGTCCAAACCCGCCCACTTCAGGCACTGAGAGCCCAGGAACTGTAACTGCCCCAGCTCTCTCACCTTCACACAAGCGCCCTGATAGTGGCTGGATACTGCAGCCTATTAGCGCTGTCCATCAAAACGCCTGTCATCCTAAGCCCCGCCCACCCATCGGCGACAGCCTATCTTAGTGCAGGAGTGCCAGATTAGCCAATCAGTGAGGTTTGTTGCTATACTGGCCGGGCGCAATGTTTAATGAAAGAGCAGCTGGGGGTCTAGGTGCAAATGGCGACAAGACTACAAAGTCTTGTCCGCCACTTTGCAATTTTAAGTCGCATTGGCGACCATTTTGGTCGCCATCTGGAGCCCTGCAATAGTAAAACCCTTAACTGACATGACTAAGAAAGGGACAGATGTCTCAGCATGATTCAGCGTTGCAAGCCTTTTCTGCGATTTAAGGAATGCTTCTCTTCTGCTCCCATATTGGTGCAGCCAGATGTGTCACAACCGTTTTATTGTGGAAGTGGACGCATCTGAGGTGGGGGTAGGAGCAGTTTTGTCAAAGGGCCCATCACCTGGTAAATGGTGACCATGTGCATTTTTCTCGAAAAAAATATTCCCCGCTGAGAAAAATTATTATGTGGGTTAAGGTTGTTTCGGGTATCGAACTTTCGATACCCAATCAATACTTTTTCCCGCTATCGATACAATACCGGGATTTTTCTTTTATTGATACCAGGCTGTGCTACTGCACAGCCCAGTTTTAGAGAAGCATCGCGGCCATGTTCTCCACAGCAACACGGGGAGAAGGAAGCAGTCTCTCCCTCCCCCCTGTGATGCTGCTGCCACCAATGGAGAGAGAGGGGCAGATGCACTGGCCACCAATGATCAATAACGTTTCATATATTACAAATGCAGGCAGCAGAAACACATTGCCAGGACCTTGCCTCTGACAGAGCGATGCGATCCGTGGCAATTAACCCCGCACCTGAGGGGTTAACTGCCGCTGATCGCAGAGCCCTTTCAGAGATCGTGTGCCGGCAATTTGTTTCTGCCGCCTGCATTTGTATATTAAACGTGGCCAGTATATTAAACGTGGCCAGTGCGCAGCAGGGAGAGTGTGAGATCCTATTCACCCTAATAGAGCTCTATCAGGGTGACTAGGACAAGGAATTAAAAGATCCCAGGCTCTAGCCCCTGAGAGGGGAAATAGTTAATAAATAAACTGTAAAAAAAAAAAGTACACCAAAATATTAGTATAAATCACCCCCTTTCCCAATTTTACATATAAAATATATAAACAATAAATAAATAAAATATTACATCTCGCCGTGTCCGAAAAGTCCAAACTATTAAAATATTAAAAGAACATCTCTTATGCGGTGAGTGTCGTAAAAGAGAAAATAAATAAAAGAAAAACTGCACGATTCAGCATTTTTTTATTTTTTTTTTTTAGTGAACTTTTCCCTCCAAAAAACAGGATTTGACTGTTCTATTATGGGCCGGCTGTTCCATAAAATATGGAATGTACGCGGCTTTTTTTTGGCTTTTTATTTTTTTTCGCATGGTATGGAATGGTATCGAGTATCGCAATTCTTTTTTATGGTATCGAAACCGAATCAAAATTTTGGTATCGAAACAACCCTAACAGAGAGTTGCTGGCCATTAAATTGGCTTTTGAGGAATGGCGTATTTGGTTTGAAGGGGCGATTCATCCGATCACGGTATTCAGATAAGCCAGATTTTTGTGATAAGTGGAGTCGGTGAAACGACTGAACCCAAGACAAGCCAGATGGGCCCTGTTTTTCACCAGATTCAATTTCACTGTCCCCTATTGTCCTGGGAATCAGAAGGTCAAGGCGGATGCTTTGTCATGTAGTTTCCCTGGAGGTGGTGATTTTGAAAAACCCGAATCCCATACTGTCTAAAGGGCTGGTGATATCCTCCCTCTACCCTGAGCTTTAGGTGAATGTGTTAGAGGCGCAGGGAGACGCACCGAACCACCAGAATTGTGTCACAATGTTTTGGAGGATCATCATTGTACGGTTCTTACTGGACATCCGGGGAGTAGGTCCACTGCCAACCTCATATCTTGTAGATTCTGGTGTCCTGGGTGGTGTAAGTGTGCAAAGGACTATGTGTCAGCCTGTACTACCTGTGCACGTGCCAAGGTGACAGATACTCGACCTTCCGTCCAGACTATTGACTCATGTATCCATGGACTTTATCACTGATCTAACTAACTTCAGGAAAGACAGTTATTCTGGTGGTGGTTGATCGCTTTAGTAAAATGGTAAGTTTTATTGCATTACCAGGTCTACCTAATGCTAAAACCCTTGCACAGGTATTTGTTGACAACATTGTAAAAACTCCATGGGATTCCCTCTGATGTTGTCTCGTATGGCGTCTCAGTTTGTTTCCAGGTTCTGGAAGGCGTTCTGTACTTGTCTGGGAATTCTACTGTCCTTTTCTTCGGCTTTTCATCCTCAGTCGAATGGACAGACGGAGCACACTAATCAGATTCTGGAGACTTACTTGAGATGTTTTGTATCTGAGAATCAGGAAGAGTGGTAGTCCTTTTTGTCTTTGGTAGAGTTTGCCATAAACAATCATAGTCAGGAGTCCACTGGTGAGTCGCCGTTTTTTGTGGCCTATGGGTTTCATCCGCAGTTTGGCACATTTTTTGGTTCTAATACTTCTGGTATCCCTGAGAAAGAATGTTTTTCGTCATCATTGTCATTGATATGGCGAAAAATTCAAAATAACTTGAAAAATATGGGCAACAAATATAAACGTGTGGCTGACAGTAAACGTATGAGTGGTCTGGACCGGAGTGTGGGTGATTCTGTGTGGCTGTGCACAAGAAACATTAAATTAAAGTTTCCTTCCTGGAAGTTGGGTCCAAGGTTTATTGGCCCATATAAGATCACGGCCATTATTAATCCTGTAGCTTTTTGTCTTGACCTTCCTCAGGCCCTGAGAATTCATAGGTCTTTGTTGAAAAAATATGTGGAACCTTTACAGCCATCTTCCTTGCCACCCGCTCCGGTAATGGTGGACGGTAATTTTGAATTTGAGATTGCGAAAATAGTTGATTCTCGAGTTCTCTGTGGATCCGTTCAATATCTTGTCCACTGGAGAGGTTATGAACCGGAGGAGAGGATGTGGGTGTCGGCATCCGACGTTAATGCCAATCGTTTAGAGAATGCCTTTCATAGATTTTACCAGGATAAGGTCGGTCCTGGGTGCCTGGAGATCACCCGTAGAAGGGGGGGGGGGGGGGGGGTACTGTCACAGATGTTCCTGCGGCTTGTACCAGGAAATCAGTGAGACTAGCATCACGTGAGTTAAATTGACAAGTTCCTTGTGGATCTTTTTGTGTCTGTGTTTTGGTGAATACCACACCCCTTGCTTCAGATGTTGCTTGTTGGTAATTTGCCTTCCCCTTAAGTAGCCACACGTCACTCTTGGAGGTGCGGTTTATAGATTTTCCCCCTAGACTTTTAGCTAGTTTGTTGTTGGAACACTGCGGTGCTTCTGGAGCTGGCGTTGTTCTACCTGAAGCTAAGTCTTGTCTTCTCTATTTGTATTTTGTTTGTTCTATTCCCCATTGTTTGTATCTTGGCCAGAGAGAGAGACTCCTATTCATCCATCTGGGGAGGAATAGGTCATCTCTGATCCTACCCTATTTCAGGGCCCTATAGGGTGAGCTAGGGCTCAAGGTTTCCAGGCATATGAACTTTCCTACCATCAATGTCTGTGTTATGAGGTGCTAGCTCACCTGCGTTGGAGAGCACCAGGCAGTGTACCGGGTGGAGTCCAGTAGCGGGAGACCGCAAGGAGAAGAGGCGGGGTGGAGGCGTCCGGGTCGGCAACAGAGAGGTAGACAGTAGTAGAGGATCAAGCAAAAGAGTAGTCGAGGACAATTCCGAGGTTGGCAGCAGTCGAGGTAGACGGTAGTAGAGGATCAAGCAAAAGAGTAGTCGAGGACAATTCCGAGGTTGGCAGCAGTCGAGTAGGTAGTAGTAGCAGCAGCAGCAGGAGGAGGAGGATCAAGTCGTAGCAGCAGGATCAAGTTCAGAAGAACAATAACCAGCAGGGGTCAGGTGCAAGAGGCTGGGCTTATAAGGAGGAAGTAGCAGGTGCAAGGGATCACAGAGATTAGCAAGGCAAGGCTGGAACAAGGTAGATCACAGAGTTCAGTGGAAGGAAAAGTCCAGGAGGGCTGGTAGTCTAGTGGCTAGAGCTACTGCCTGGGACATGGCCGGTCACGGGTTCGAATCCTGACAGTACTCCCCCTCCTCCAAGGTGACCTCCGGGCACCGCAGATGATGGTTTATCGGGATGTCTCTGGTGGAAAGCTTTTGCCAGTCTGGGGGCATGGACATTTTCCTCCGGCTCCCAAGAGTTATCCTCGGGGGAATAGCCCTTCCACCCAACTAGATACTGCAGCCTTCCACAGTGGAGTCTGGAGTCAAGGATCTTGGCCACAGTGTATTCCTCCTGGTCTTGTACTCTTACCGGAGGAGGAGGGGGGTGGCAGCCTGGGAAGGTGTTCTCAACATATGGTTTCAGGAGAGAGCATTGGAAAACCAGGTGCACTCGGATGGAGCCGGGAAGGTCAAGTCGGAAGGCGACTTCGTTGATTCGAGCCGAGATCCGGAAAGGACCCATGTATTTTTGTCCCAACTTCCGGGAGGTAACCTTTGGGCTTAGGTTTCTGGTGGAAAGCCACACCTTGTCTCCTACCTGGAATTCCGGAGCGGGTTTGCGGCGTTTATCCGCTGCTTGCTTGAAGCGGCTCTGGGCTTGATGTAGATTGTCCCGAATGTTTTCCTGTGCCTGTTGTAGACTTGCAAGGCGTTCGGCCACGGCTGGGACTGTGGTGGAAATGGGCAAGCGAGGGATGAAGGTTGGGTGTAGGCCGGTGTTGGCGTAGAACGGGCTGTATTGGGTAGAACTGTGCTCCACATTGTTATAGGCGAACTCGGCCGTAGAGAGGTGGTCCAGCCAGTCGTCCTGCAGATGGGTGACGAAACAGCGCAAATACTGCTCAAGGATTTGATTTGTTATCTCGGCCTGCCCATTGTATTGGGGGTGGAACGCAGAAGACAGGTTCACCTTGATACCAAGGGCTTGACAGAAGTTTCTCCAGAACCTGGAAGTGAACTGTACTCCCCGATCCGAAACCACATCGTCCGGGGCCCCATGTAGTCTAAAAACCTCTCGGAGTACGAGATCGGCCGTCTGTTTGGCGGTGGGTAGGCCCTTGCAGGGGATGAAGTGGGTCATTTTGGTGAGACGGTCGACGACGACCAGGACGGTGTTCATGCCCTTGGAGGGAGGAAGGTCCACAATAAAGTCCATGGAGATTGAACCCCAGGGGCAGGAGGGAACCGGGAGTGGGCATAGCAAGCCCACAGGGAAGGAGCGGGGGGTCTTGTTGCGGGCGCACGTATTGCATGAGGAGACAAACCTCTTGGTATCTTCTCTGTAAGTTGGCCACCAGAAGAAACGGGAGAGGAGCTCCTGGGTCCTTCTGATACCCAGATGGCCGGCTGGTTTGGAATCGTGGTTGAGTTTAACCACTTCAGCCCCCCTAGCTTAAACACCTTTAATGACCAGGCCACTTTTTACAATTCTGCACTACACTACTTTCACCGTTTATTGCTCCGTCATACAACTTACCACCCAAATGAATTTTACCTCCTTTTCTTCTCACTAATAGAGCTTTCATTTGGTGGTATTTCATTGCTGCTGACATTTTTACTTTTTTTGCTATTAATCAAAAATGACCGAAATTTTTGCAAAAAAATGACATTTTTCACTTTCTGTTGTAAGTTTTTTTTAAAAAAACTACATTTCTATATAAATTTTTCTCTAAATTTATTGTTCTACATGTCTTTGATAAAAAATCCAATAAGTGTATATTTATTGGTTTGGGTAAAGTTATAGCGTTTACAAACTATGGTGCAAAAAAGTGAATTTCGGCATTTTGAAGCAGCTCTGACTTTTTGAGTGCCTGTCATGTTTCTTCAGGTGCTAGAATGCCAGGAAAGTATAAATACCCCCCAAATGACACCATTTTAGATAGAAGACACCCCAAAGTATTCGCGGAGGGGCATGGTGAGTTCATGTATCATTTCATTTTTTTTCACAAGTTAGCGGAAAATGACACTTTCTGAGGAAAAATAAAAATAATAAAGTTTCCATTTCTGCTAACTTCTGGCAAAAAAAAAAAAAATCTCAGACGGGCTCACTATGCCCCTCAGTGAATACCTTGGGGTTTCTACTTTCCGAAATGGGGTCATTTGTCGGGTGTGTTTACTGTTCTGGCATTTTGGGCGGGGCTAAATTGTGAGCAGCCATGTAAAAGCTAAAGGTACTCGTTGGAATTTGGGCCCCTTTGCGCATCTTGGCTGTAAAAAAGTGTCACTCATGTGGTATCGCCGTACTCAGGAGAAGTAGGGCAATGTGTTTTGGGGTGTATTTTTACATATACCCATGTTGGGTGAGAGAAATAGCTCTGTAAAATGACAACTTTGTATAAAAAAAATTAAAAAGTTGTCATTTACAGAGATATTTCTCACACAAAGTATGGGTATATATAAAAATACACCCCAAACACATTGCCCTACTTCTCCTGAGTACGGCGATACCACATGAGTGACACTTTTTGCAGCCTGGTGCGCAAAGGGGCCCTAATTCCAATGAGTACCTTTAGGATTTCACAGGGCATTTTTACGCATTTGGATTCCAGACTTCTTCTCACGCTTTAGGGGCCCCTAAAATGCCAGGGCAGTATAAATACCCCACATGTGACCCCATTTTAGAAAAAGACACCTCAAGGTATTCCGTAAGGGGTATGGTGAGTTCATGTAAAATTTTATTTTTTGTCACAAGTTAGTGGAATATGAGACTTTGTAAAAAAACAAAAAAAAAAAAAAAAATATATCAATTTCCGCTAACTTGTGCCAAAAAAAGAAAATTTCTGTGAACTCGCCATGCCCCTCACAGAATACCTTGGGGTGTCTTCTTTCCAAAATGGGGTCACTTGTGGGGTATTTATACTAAAGCGTGGGAACCTAAAGCGTGAGAATCCAAATGCGTAACAATGCCCTGTGAAATCCTAAAGGTACTCATTGGTTTTAGGGCCCCTTTGCGCATCTTGGCTGCAAAAAAGTGTCACACATGTGGTATCACCGTACTTAGGAGAAGTAGGGCAATGTGTTTTGGGGTGTATTTTTATATATACCCATACTTTGTGTGAGAAATATCGCTGTAAACGACAACTTTTTAATTTTTTTTTATTCAAAGTTGTCAATTTACAGAGATATTTCTCTCACCCAGCATGGGTATATGTAAAAATACACCCCAGACTACATTGCCCTACTTCTCCCGAGTACGGCGATACCACATGTGTGCCACTTTTGCAGCCAAGATGCTAAGGGCCCAAATTCCAATGAGTAACTTTTAGGAGGGCATTTTTACGCATTTTCTTCTCACGCTTTAGGGCCCCTAAAATGCCAGGGCAGTATAAATACCCCACATGTGACCCCATTTTGGAAAGAAGACAGCCCAAGGTATTCCATGAGGGGCATGGCGAGTTGATAGAAGATTTTTTTGGCACAAGTTAGTGGAAATTGATTTTTATTGTTTTTCTCACAAAGTCTCCCTTTCCGCTAACTTTTGACAAAAGTTTAATTTTCATGGACTCACTATGCCCCCTCAGTGAATAGCTTGGGGTGTCTTCTTTCCAAAATGAGGTCACATGTGAGGTATTTATACTGCCCTGGCATTTTAGGGGCCCTAAAGCGTGAGAAGAAAATGCGTAAAAATGCCCTCCTAAAGTTACTCATTGAGTTTAGGCCCTTTGCGCATCTTGGCTGCAAAAAGTGGCACACATGTGGTATCGCCGTACTCAGGAGAAGTAGGGCAATGTGTTTTGGGGTGTATTTTTACATATACCCATGTTGGGTGAGAGAAATATCTCTGTAAATTGACAACTTTGAATAAAAATTTTTAAAAAGTTGTCATTTACAGAGATATTTCTCACACACTGCATGGGAAAATATAAAAATACACCCCAAAACACATTGCCCTACTCCTGAGTACGGCGATACCACATGTGTGCCACTTTTGCAGCCAAGATGCCAAAGGGCCCAAATCCAATGAGTACCTTTAGGATTTCACAGGGCATTTTTACGCTTTGGATTCTCACGTTAGACTCTAAAATGCCAGGGCAGTATAAATACCCACAAGTGACCCCATTGTGAAAGAAGACACCCCAAGGTATTCCGTGAGGGGCATGGCGAGTTCACAGAAAAAAAAATTTTTGGGCACAAGTTAGCGGAAATTGATTTTTATTTTTATTTTTTACAAAGTCTCATATTCCACTAACTTGTGACAAAAAATAAAATTTTACATGAACTCGCCATACCCCTCACGGAATACCTTGGGGCGTCTTCTTTCTAAAATGGGGTCACATGTGGGGTGTTTGTACTGCCCTGGCATTTTAGGGGTCTCCGCAATCATTACACGTATGGCCAGCATTAGGAGTTTCTGCGATTCTCCTTATATTGAGCATACAGGTAATGAGATTTTTTTTTTCCATTCAGCCTCTGGGCTAAAAAAAAAAAAAAAATGAACGGCACAGATTTTTTCGTTCGCATCAATCAATGTGGATGAAAAAATCTCTGCCAAAATCAGTGACTGCAGTGCGGTGGGCTGGGCGCTAGCTACCTAACACAGTGATGGGCAACGTGCGGCTCTCCAGCTGTTGCTAAACTACAACTCCCACCATGCCCTGCAGTAGGCTGATAGCTATAGACAAGCTTTGCATGCTGGGAGTTGTAGTTCTGCAACAGCTGGAGAGCCGCACGTTGCCCATCACTGACCTAACAAGTAGCTAACTAACTGGCGGTGATAAGGGACCCTTATTGCCCATTCACACGTCCGCAATTCGGTTTGCGGAACAGAATTGCGGACCCATTCATTTTTATGGGGACAGACTTTGTCCCGCTCGGATCCGGAATTACGGATCCGCGCTTCCGGGTCTGCACTTCCGTTCCGCAAAAATATAGAACATGTCCTATTCTTGTCCGCAATTGCGGACAAGAAAAAGCATTTTCTATATAGTTCTGGCAATGTGCGGATCTGCAAAATGCGGAAAGCACATTGCCGGTGTCCGTGTTTTGAGGATCTGTGGATCCGCGGATCCGTGAATCCACGGATCCGCAAAACACATATGGACGTCTGAATGGAGCCTTACAAGGGGTGTGATCAATGACAGGGGGGTGATCAGGGGTCTAGATGGGGTGATCAAGGGGTTAATAAGGGGTTAATAGGTGAGGGGGTGGGGGGTTAGTGTAGTGTTTGGTGCAACTTTACATAGTTACCTGGTCCTCTGGTGGTCGATACCAGCAAATGGGACCACCAGAGGACCAGGTAGCAGGTATATCAGACGCTGTTCACAAAACAGCGTCTGATATACTTGTTTGATGCGATTTATATCGCATCTACAGCCTGCCAGCGATGGATCATCGCTGGCAGGCTGTAGTTAAACTCCTGAGACGCGAGATAATGTGAACGCGTGCGCGCGCGTTTACAGGAAATCTCTCGTCTCGCGAGATGACGCACATATGCGTCGCCCCAGAACAGCCCGACCGCCGCGAGAACGCAGTTGTGCGTTAGGCGGTCGGGAAGTGGTTAAGTACGTCAAGTCGTGCAGATTCTGGTACGTACAACTGCTGATTCCGGTACAGCCAGTAGCCTCTCTTGAGAGTAAGGTTTACAACTCCAGGTGGGTAGGTGAGGAGGTGATCGTTCTCATACCCTTCCTTGAGGGAACCCAGGAGTTCCCTTGAGTAGGTGGCTCCTAGGATGCTTCTGTCGGGAAGGATACTGGCTGGAGCCTCATTGATCTGAGAGGGTTCAGAGAACATCCTTGAGAGAGCATCCGCTTTGCCGTTCTTCGACCCAGGGCGATAGGAGATAACAAAATGAAATCTGGAGAAAAACTGACTCCACCTGGCCTGTCTGGCGGTGAGTCTCTTGGCGCTGTGGATAAACTCTAGGTTCCGGTGGTCGGTGTATACAGAGATGGGATTGTGGGCCCCCTCCAGCAAGTGTCTCCACTCAGTGAAAGCATCCTTGATTGCCAGCAGTTCCTTATTTCCGATGTCGTAATTCCGTTCAGCGGGGGACATCTGGTGGGAGAAAAAGGCGCAAGGGTGTAGAAGCATCTTTTCTCCTGAACGTTGAGACAGAATTGCGCCCACAGCAGCGTCGGAGGCGTCCACCTCAACCGTAAATAGTAATTCAGGGTTTGGGTGGGCCAGGATCGGGGCAGAGGTGAAGAGGGACTTCAGTTTAGCAAAGGCCTCCTGTGCCTCCGGGGTCCACACGAAGGGGACAGTCTTTTTTGTTAGTTGAGTGATTGGGGCGATGATTTTTGAAAAGTTCCTGATGAACTTCCGATAAAAGTTTGCGAAACCTACAAACCTCTGCACCTCCTTCTCGTTTTTCGGGGCGGGCCAGAGTAGTCGAGGACAATTCCGAGGTTGGCAGCAGTCGAGTAGGTAGTCGAGTAGGTAGTAGTAGCAGCAGGAGGAGGATCAAGTCGTAGCAGCAGGATCAAGTTCAGAAGAACAATAACCAGCAGGGATCAGGTGCAAGAGGTGGGCTTATAAGGAGGAAGTAGCAGGTCCAAGGGATCACAGAGGGATCACATAGATTAGCAAGGCAAGGCTGGAACAAGGTAGATCACAGAGTTCAGTGGAAGGAAAAGTCCAGGAGGGCTGGTAGTCTAGTGGCTAGAGCTACCACTTGGGACATGGCCGATCACGGGTTCTAATCCTGACAGTCTGTTTATATTGATAGGTAGTCAGGGTTCGAATTAGGATTGTGCTAGGGTGTGACCTGTTCCTTCCCTAGTTTCCTGGCCTAGTTACTTTTCCACTTTCCTCCTGTGTTCAGTGTGTTGTTTTCCTCCCACACTGATTGTGACAAAAATGCACTCTAACCTTTACAGAACTTAATGTGACCTTTTCTAATCTTTTGAATGCATATGTCCAACTGTTCAATATTTCAGTACTTTTTGCACAACTTGCTGTTCTCTAATAAGGAGCCTAACGGAAAAAAAAATCGCAATAGTTGTTTGATCCATGAATTGCCCAATAAATGTCCTGGTTCAATTAGAATTGGTATTTAAACAGTCCTCCTCATCATGCTGTTCACATTTTGACATCATGAGACCAAGACGACACCTCACAATTGACCAACAGTACCTTGCCATTGCAAGGCTTCAAGCAGGATTTTCTCAGACGGAAGTGGCCACTGAGCTTAGAGTGTCAGTGTCATCAGCAGGTTGCAACAGAGATACAGAGAGACTGGAAGGGTCACAGAAAGGCATAGAAGTGGACGCCGTTTGGCCACATCCCACATTGATGACCGCTTCATTGTGAACCATGCCCTGCGGAACTAGATGATTGCCACACAACTCCAGACACATTTAAGGAAGGTGAGAGGCTCCCAATTGTCACGTCTGACCATTCAAAACAGTTTACATCAGCATGGTCTGTGTGCTAGACGACCTGCAAGGGTACCTGACCACACCAGCAGGCACAGGGACCAGTGGGCTGTTCACTGATGAAAGTCGATTCATGGTGAGCAGAAATAATGTCCGCCAGCGATGTTAGAGATGTCGCGGAGAGAGCAATACATCAGCCACTGTTGTCACCAGACGAACCTTTGGTGATGGTGGTGTTACAATGTGGGCAGGTGTGTCTAGTCAATACAGAACTGCCCTACACTTTGTGAATGGGACAGTGGCAAGCCCATACTACTTAAATAACATCGTTAATTCAGTCGTTGTGCCTCTGCATAAACAACACAGGTCTAATTTAATTTTCATTGACAACAATCCACCAGCATGTCTAGATCGCATCATTAGGGAACAGCTGCTGGAGACTGTGGTACCTCAAATGGAGTGGTCCATAATTACAACAATGAAATCAAGGGGCGCACAAATATAAATCAACAGTAAGTGCAAAAATGGTCCGAAACACAAAATGCAAAGACAGATGCAAGAGAACCACAACAAAGATGCACATCCCATAAATACCAATAACTAAAAAAAATTGTTTATTGGGACAACACTAACACATAGACATGTTAAAAATTGTATACAATAGAACTTTGTGTTGGTAAGAAATGAGACCAACACCTAAACAGAGTCCACTAGTGTCCAAAAATTAGGACATAAAGTGTATAATCCAGCTACATCCATAATTATACATATAAATACATATAAACCTGACATCAAAACATAATGTGGCATAAAAAGAATTAAGATTAGGCCAAATCTGGTCAAACTATGCGAGTGGGCTCTGTTTAGGTGTTGGTCTCATTTCTTACCAACACAAAGTTCTATTGTATACAATTTTTAACATGTCTGTGTTAGTGTTGTCCCAATAAACACATTTTTTATTTATTGGTATTCGTGGGATGTGCATCTTTGTTGTGGTTCTCTCGACTGCATCTCAGTCTTTGTCTTTGCATCAAATGGAGTCGTCTGCACTTTCTCTAGACCTGAATCCCATTGAAAACCTATAGGATTAGCTGAATCACCGTGTAGAGGCTTGTAACTCTGAACCACAGAACCTCAATGACCTGAGGGCTGCCCTTCAAGAAGAGTGGAATGCCATGCCTCAGCAGACAGTAAGTCGACTTGTGAACCGCATGAAACGTTGTTGTCAAGCTGTAATTGATGCTGAAGGCCACATGACAACTTATTGAGACATTGACATTTTTTGTAGGTGTATACCCACCACTGTTGTTGGCTTTTGTGTCAAATTGTTTGAGATGAGGAAATCACAACTGCATGCTTCTACTTCAAGACCAAGCCAGTTTTCACCATAAGGACCAGGCCACATTTTTTAAATCTGACATGTTTCACTTTGTGGTAATAACTCTGGAACGCTTTTACTTATCTTACTTATCTCAAAATGGTAGCAATCAAGCCGCGATCTCATCCCGCAAAAAATGAGCCCCTACATAAGACAATCGCCAAAAAAAATATGGCTCTCAGACTAGAGATAGAGACACTAAAACATTATTTTTTTTTCTAAAATGCTGTAACATAGTACATAAGGCCGAAAAAAGACATCTGTCCATCCAGTTCGGCCTGTCGTCCTGCTAGTTGATCCAGAGGAAAGAAGTACTCCCTGGATCAACGACCCATCTCTAGTAGCTATAGCCTGTAATATTATTAAACTCCAGGAATACATCCAGGCCCCTCTTGAATTCCTTTATTGTACTCACCATTACCACCTCCTCAGGCAGAGAGTTCCATAGTCTCACTGCTCTTACCGTAAAGAATCCTCTTCTATGTTTGTGTACAAACCTTCTTTCCTCCAGATGCAGAGGATGTCCCCTCGTCACAGTGACAGTCCTGGGGATAAATAGATGATGGGAGAGATCTCTGTACTGACCCCTGATATATTTATACATAGTTATTAGATCTCCCCTCAGTCGTCTTTTTTCTAAAGTAAACAACCCTAATTTTGATAACCTTTCAGGGTACTGTAGTTGCCCCATTCCAGTTATTGCTTTAGTTGCCCTCCTCTGAACCCTCTTCAGCTCTGCTATGTCCGCCTTGTTCACAGGAGCCCAGAACTGTACACAGTACTCCATGTGTCGTCTGACTAGCGATTTGTAAAGTGGTAGAACTATGTTCTCATCACGGGCGTCTATGCCCCTTTTGATGCAACCCATTATCTTATTGGCCTTGGCGGCAGCTGCCTGACACTGGTTTTTGCAGCTTAGTTTGCTGTTTATTAAAATTCCTAGATCCTTTTCCATGTCAATGTTACCGACTGTTTTACCATTTAGTATGTACGGGTGACTTGCATTTTTCCTTCTCATGTGCATAACTTTACATTTGTCAGTGTTAAACCTCATCTGCCACTTCTCTGCCCAAGCCTCCAATTTATCCAGATCCCTCTGTAGCAGTATATCGTCCTCTTCAGTGTTAATTACTTTACACAGTTTAGTGTCATCTGCAAAAATTGATATTTTACTATTCAAGCCTTCTACAAGATCATTAATAAATATATTGAAAAGAATAGGGCCCAGTACCGACCCCTGAGGTACCCCACTATTGACAGTTGCCCAATCTGAGTTTGTACCATTAATAACCACCCTCTGTTTTCTGTCACTCATCCAGTAACTTACCCACTTACAGACATTTTCTCCCAGTCCGAGCATCCTCATTTTATATACTAACCTTTTATGTGGTACAATGTCAAATACTTTGGAGAAGTCCAGATATACGACATCTATTGATTCGCCGCTGTCAAGTCTAGATCTTACCTCCTCTTAGAAACTGATTAAATTCGTTTGGCATGACCGATCCCTCATGAAGCCATGCTGATATGGCGTTATTTGCTTATTTCCATTGAGATCCTCTAAGACAGCATCTCTCAGAAAACCTTCAAACAGTTTCCCCACAACAGATGTTAAACTTACCGGCCTATAGTTTCCGGGCTCTGTTTTTGGACCCTTTTTGAATATTGGCACCACATTTGCTATGCGCCAATCCTGTGGGACATTCCCTGTCAGTATAGAGTCTGCAAATATCAGAAATAAGGGTCTGGCTATGACATTACTTAATTCCCTTAGGATACGGGGGTGTATGTCATCCGGTCCTAGCGATTTGTCTATTTTAATATTTTTAAGTCGCTATTGTACTTCTTCTTGGTTCAGACAGTACACTTTTTTAATGGGGGATTTATTTTTACATTCAGCATTTCATCTGACAGTTTATTTTCCTCAGTGAAAACATTGGAGAAAAAAATATTTAACAGCTTTGCTTTCTCCTCATCGCTCTCTGCAACTCCCCCTTTATTACTCTTTTTAAAGGGCCGACACCTTCAGATTTATACTTTTTCACATTTATATAATTGTAGAAAATTTTAGGGTTAGTTTTACTCTCTTTGGCAGTTAATCTCTCGGTCTCTAGTTTGGCCGCTTTTATTTGTTTTTTACATGTTCTATTTTTTTCCTTAGTTTTTCAGTGCTTCCTCGCTACCCTCCTGTTTTAGTGATTTATATGCTTTCTTTTTGTCATTTATTGCTTTCTTTACATTTCTATTTATCCACATTGGTTTCTTTTTGTTCCTTAACCTTTTATTCCCATATGGTATGTACCTCTCACAATGAGAATTTAGGATGCTTTTAAAGATATCCCATTTTGTGGCTGTATTTTTGTTTTTGAGGACTTTGTCCCAGTTAGTTAGGCCTATGGCCTCGCTTAGTTGGCTAAATTTAGCTTTTTTTGAAGTTTGGTATTTTTGTTCCTCCCTGTAGAATTGCTTTTTTGAATAATAATTAGAAAGTTATTACTTTATGGTCACTATTTCCCAGGTGTCCCCCAAATTGAACATCTGTTGTTCTGTCAGGTCTATTGGTTAATACTAAGTCCAGTATGGCCGTCCCTTTAGTCGGGTCCTGAACCAGTTGGAAAAGGTTATTGTCTTTGGTTATTGCCAAGTACCTGTTTCCTTTATGCGATGTACAGCTTTCATTTTCCCAGTCTATATCTGGGTAGTTGAAGTCCCCCATAATAATGACTTAATTATGATTTGCAGCCTTTTCTATCTCATTTAGTAATAGATTTTCTGTGGACTCTGGTATATTAGGTTGTTTATAGTAAACTCCTATTAGTAATTTATTATTGTTTTTGGCTCCATGTATCTCTACCCACAGTGACTCCACATGTTCATGGCCCTCACTTATATCTTCTCGGACTGTGGGCTTTAGATAGGACTTTACATAAAGGCAGACCCCTCCCCCTCTCCGGTTTTGACGATCCTTTCTAAACAGACTGTAACCCTGTACCATAACTGCCCAGTCATAGCTGTCACCCAGCCATGTCTCAGTTATTCCCACTATATCATAGTCCTCCTCACACATCAGTAATTCCAGTTCCCCAGTTTTGTTAGTCAGGCTTCTGGCATTAGTGTACATACAATTAAAAGGTTTTTGTATATTTTTAACCCTACACCTTTCCTTCTGAACTGTTTTAGTCCGTCCTTCCATTCCTCCCCCAGTCCCACTACCTTGTTCCCGGTATCTATAGGCACTAATCCCCCCCCCCTATAATGTAAGTACCCTCCCCCCCAGTCCCTAGTTTAAACACTCCTTCAACCTTCTCGCCATCTTTCTCCCCAACACAGCTGCCCCTTCCCCATTGAGGTGCAGCCCATCCCTACGATAGAGCCTGTAGCCGACAGAGAAGTCAGCTCAGTTCTCAAGGAACCCAAACCCCTCCTTCCTACACCAGTTCTTGAGCCACTGTAATAGTGTTAAAGTAAAATAAATACAAAAAAAGTATACCTATTAGGTATTGCCACGCCCGTACGAATCTGCTCTATAATAATATCATATGATCTAACTCTTCAGGTAAATACCATAAAAAATAAAAACAATGTAAAAAAAAAACATTTTTGTCACCTCACATCTCAAAAACTGTAATAGCAAGCAATCAAAAAGTTATATGCACCCACAAATAGTGCCAATCAATCCGTCATCTCATCCCGCAAAAAATGATACCCTACATAAGACAATCGCCCCAAAAAATAAAGAAATATGTCTCTCAGACTATGGAGACTATTTTTTTTGTTTCAAAAATAATATTATTGTGTAAAACTTAAATATAAAAAAGTATACATATTTGTATTGCCGCGTCCGTAACTACCTGCTCTATAGAAATAGCACACAATCTAACCTGTCAGTTCAACTATGTAAATAAAAAATAAAAAAAAGGTCCCAAAACAGCTATTTTTTTTGTAAATTTCCATTTTAATCAATTTTTCCAGTAATAAAGCAAGGGTTAACAGCCAAACAAAACTCAATATTTATTGCCCTGATTCTCTAGTTTGCACAAACACCCCATATGTGGTCGTAAACTGCCGTATGGCCAAACGGCAGGGCGTAGAAGGAAGGGAACGCCATATGGTTTTTGGAAGGCAGATTTTGCTGGACTAGTTTTTTTACACTATGTCCCATTTGAAGCCCCCTGATGCACCCCTACAGTAGAAACTCCAAAATGACCCCATTTTGGAAACTACGGGATAAGGTGTCAGTTTTGTTGGTACTATTTTAGGGTAAATATGATTTTTGGTTGCTCTATATTACACTTTTTTTGAGGCAAGGTAACAAAAAATAGAAATTCTGAAATTTCATCTCCATTTGCCAATAACTTGTGGAACACCTAAAGGGTTAACAAAGTTTGTAAAACCAGTTTTGAATACCTTGAAGGGTGTAGTTTCTTAGATGGAGTCACTTTTATGGAGTTTCTACTCTAGGGGAACATCAGGGGGGCTTCAAATGGGACATGGTGTCAAAAATCCAGTCCAGCAACATCCGACTTCCAAAAACCATATGGCGTTCCCTTCATTCTGCGCCCTGCCGTTTGGCCATACAGCCACATATGGGGTGTTTCTGCAAACTACAGAATCAGGGCAATAAATATTGAGTTTTGTTTGGCTGTTAACCCTTGCTTTGTTACTGGACAAAATAGATTAAAATTAAAAATGTTCAAAAAAATTGAAATTTTGAAATTTTTTCTCCATTTGCCATTAACTCTTGTGGAAAACCTAAAGGGTTAACAGCATTTGTAAAATCAGTTTTGAAGGGTGTATTTTCTGGAATGGGGTCATTTTTTTTTGTGGTTTCTATTATGTAAGCCTCACAAAGTGACTTCAGACCTGAACTGGTCTCTAAAAAGTGGGTTAAGCTTCTAAGCCTTGTAACGTCCCCAAAAAATAAAATGGCATTCCCAAATTGATCGATACATGAAGTAGACATATGGGGAATGTAAATCAGAAACTCTTTTGGGCGGTAATAATATGTATTATAGAAGTAGAGAAATTGAAACTTGCAAAATTGCTTATTTTTTCAAAATTTTTGGTAAATTTTGTATTTTTTTATAAATAAAAATGAAATTTTTTGACTCCATTTTACCACTGTCATGAAGTACAAAATGTGACGAAAAAACAATCTCAGAATGGACTGGATAAGTAAAAGCGTTTAAAAGTTATCACCACATAAATTTGCAAAAAATGGCCAAGTCCTTAAGGGGTTAATAGTGACTTTCACGTTGACCAGCCCTTAACATTAACTTTCATGGTGGCCGCCCGTTTAACGGTGACCACCCCTTTACAGTGACTTTCACAGTGACCGCCCCTTTAACAGTAGCTTCCACGGTGACCGCCCCTTTTAACAGTGACTTTCATGATAGCCATCCCTTTAACAGTGACTTTCACAGTGGCCACCCCTTTAACAATGACTTTCACAGTGGCCGCCATTTTAACAGTGACCGCCCCTTTAACAGTGACTTTCACAGTGGCCACCCCTTTAACAGTGAACTCCACAGCGCTCGTCCGTTTAATAGTGGCCCTTGCCCCCATGCATGTAGCAGTGTAGTTATCCCATCATACGTCATATGACTGAATATTTCAGGACCTGCGAAAAGAACTGGTAAAAGCTGCGATGAGTTGTTATGGCAACCTGAAGTAGGACCTGCAAGCTTCTATTGGCTGATAAGGGACATGTGACCGTGTCTTTGGCAGCTAGGTTTTAAGATTTAAGTTAAAGGCAGCAAGGCTTAATGCAGGTCATTTTTTGGGAATATCTCGGGAAACGGTACGTCCTAGAGAGCTGAGACCCCGACAAGGTTTCTTTCCTGGTAGCACGGGATGTGTATACCAAGTTTCGTTGAAAAGGATGTTTGCGTTTTTAAGTTTTTGCGGAACATACATACATACACACACACACACCTACATACAGTGACTTTTTTTAGTTTTTTTGTTGTTACATTACAGCCTTAAATTCAATGTTTTGTTAATCTGAATTCTATGTGATGGATCAGAACACAATAGTCTAAGTTGAAGTGAAATGAGAAAAGTATATAAATAAAACTATTGTTTAGAAATAGAAAACAGAAAATTGGCATGTGCGTATGTATTCACCCCCTTTGTTAGGAAGCCCATAAAAAGCTCCGGTGCAACCAATTACCTTCAGAAGTCACATAATTAGTGAAATGATGTCCACCTGTGTGCAATCTAAGTGTCACATGATCTGTCATTACATATACACGCCTTTTTTGAAGGGCCCCAGAGGCTGCAACACCAATGCAAGAGGCATCACTAACCAAACACTGCCATGAAGACCAAGTAACTCTAAACAAGTAAGGGACAATGTTGTTGCGAAGTACAAGTCAGGGTTAATATATAAAAAAATATCCAAATCTTTGATCTCCAGCAGCACCATCAAATCTATCATAACCAAATGGAAAGAACATGGCACAACAGCAAACCTGCCAAGAGACGGTTGCCCACCAAATCTCACGGACCGGGGAAGGAGGGCATTAATCAGAGAGGCAGCACATAGACCTAAGATAACCCTGGAGGAGCTGCAGAGTTGCACAGCAGAGACTGGAGTATCTGTACATAGGATAAAAATAAGCCATACGCTCCATAGAGTTGGTCTTTATGGCAGAGTGGCCAAAAACAAAAAGGCACGTTGTGAGTTTGCGAAAAGGCATGTGGGAGACTCACAAAATGTATGGAGGAAGGTGCTCTGGTCTGATGAGACTAAGGCTCCTTTCACACGACCGTATGTTGTCCGCAAAAAAACGGATCTGTTTTTTTGCGGATTAGATGCTGTCCCATTAACTTTTCTTCCATTGCACAGCTCAGCAAAAAAAAATGAAACATGTCCTATACTTGTCAGTGAAAATCAGGACATGGCCCTATTGAAGTCTATG
This sequence comes from Bufotes viridis, assembly GCA_033119425.1. Lineage (NCBI taxonomy): Eukaryota > Metazoa > Chordata > Amphibia > Anura > Bufonidae > Bufotes > Bufotes viridis. The sequence goes on from CM065598.1 coordinate 53,183,662, forward strand.
GATCAGCAAAATAACGGAATGCAATCGTTTTTTTTGCGGACACGGATCCGTTTTTTTGCGGACAACATACGGTCGTGTGAATGGAGCCTAAAATTGAACTTTTTTGCCATCAAAGAAAACGCTATGTCTGGCGCAAACCCAACACATCACCAAAGAACACCATGTTTTTCAGCAGTCGGGACTGGGAAACTGGTCAGATTTGAAGGAATAATGGATGATGCTAAATACAGGGATATTTCTGAGAAAAACCTGTACCACTCTGTGCGTGATTTTAGGCTAGGGCGGAGGTTCACCTTCCAGCAGGACAATGACCCCAAACACGCATTGCTAAAGCAACACTTAAGGGGAAACATGTAAATGTGTTGGAATGGCCTAGTCAAAGCCCAGATCTCAATCCAATAGAAAATCTGTGGTCAGCCTTAAAGATTGCTGTTCACAAGCGCAAACCATCCAACTTGAAGGAGCTGGAGCAGTTTTGCAAGGAGTAATGGGTAAAAATCCGAGTGGTAAGATGTGGCAAGCTCATAGAGACTTATCCAAAGTAACTTGGAGCTGTTATTGCCGCAAAAGGTGGCTCTACAAAGTATTGACTTTAGGGGGGTGAATAGTTATGCACGTTGACTTTTTCTGTTTTTTTGTCTTATTTGTTGTTTGCTTTACAATAAAAAAAAAAAAATCTTAAGTTGTGGCCATGTTCTGTAAATTTAATGACGCAAATCCTCAAATAATTAATATTAATTTCAGGTTGTGAGGCACCAAAACACGAAAAAAGTCATGGGGATGAATCCTTTTGCAAGGCACTGTACATATATACGTCCTTTTTTATATAGATTATTTTTTTTCCACACACTAGAAAAAGTATCAGGCCGTGGTTTATTTTACCGGTTTATTGGATTTGTTCCAAGGGTGCCCAGGAGGCCAATCCACCAATCCATTCCCTCATAGGGTTGAGCTGTAAACTGTTGCCAACAATATTCCGCAGTAATAAGAAACAGCAATATGGCTATATTACTGTTTTCTGTGACATCATAGAAGTGGTCATATGCACGCTGACTGCTCCAAAATCTTGGTCAGCCATTCCCTACATGGTGCATATGCGTACCATACATAACATATTAGTTCCTGCAGCAGCCGCCCCGTCTCCTCCTCGCTCCCATATTCAAGTCTCCGCCCACTCACCGAGCACAAGTCAGTCAGCAGTCCATATCCAAGCCAAGATGGGAGAAGAGGAGTGAGAGACCCTAACGGCCCGGGTGTCATAAATAAAGGTTATACTGTCTATCTATGTCTTCTGCGGCCCTGAACCTGTCTGCAAGCTGCACTGCACATGGTGATGGCACTTGATCTCTCATAGCAGGCATTAGGGAATAATATACAGGTCATGAGTTTCATCAGTATGATAGCCTTATACAGTATAATGTCTCCCTGTTGCACCCATACAGGAGCAGCAAGAAGACATTATTATACTGATGGGGGGGGTTACAAGTTGTTGTCCCATACAGTATAATGCCACCTTATAGCCCCGCTACAGTATAGTTCCTGAGTCCAGACAGTATAATGTCTCCTGGTGGCCCCATGCAGTATAGTGACTCTTATAGCCCACTGCCAGCCCATACAGTATATAATGTCTCCTTGTGGCCCTCTGCCTGCCCAGCTACCAACCCATACAGTATATAATGTCTCCTTGTGCCCTGCTGCCTGCCCATACAGAATATAATGTCTCGATAAGATAAGATGCCTTTATTGTCACTGTACAATACAATGAAAGGTTGTTTGGAGCAATCCTTGATGCCACGGACAGAGGAACAAAGAACTGACATTTAAACTAAAGCATTGCACTAGAAAACATTACTATTTACAGTTCACAGAATGTATATAGCAAGAGCAAAGTAGGAAGTGCTTATGAATATATATATACAAACTGATTCAGACCCCACTGCAGATAAGAGATCGTCATGGGGTCACGAATGCTGCAGTCACTTCAGTCTGTGGTAGTTTCTATCTTAGGAAGGTGCAGTAATCTCTGAGCATTTAGGAGACTGATTGCTTTTGGGTAAAAGCTGTTCTTCAGCCTAGTGGTGCGGGCATGTTGGGCTCTAAGACGCCTACCAGAGGGTAAGGGGGTGAAAAAGCTGGGGTGAGCTGGATCCCCGCAGATAATCTTTGCCCTGTTACTGCAAAGAGCAGTGAAGATGTCATCCAGTGATGGTAACTGAGTACCAGTGATTCTTCCAGCCATTCTGATGATGCGCTTGAGGGTCTTATTGTCCTCAGAAGAGCAGCCAGAGTACCACACTGTAATGCAGTATGTGAGAACAGATTCTATGGTGCACCTGTAAAAATTGGCTAGCAGCTACGTATTTTACATTTCAGCACTGAAATAGTGCATTTTTCTGTTTTGTTGAAAAAATACATATTCTTGCTTCACAGAGCAGTTGTGCATACAGCGTACAAATAACTATTTTAAATTTCTGCACTGAAATAGTGTGTTAGTGGTTTTTGGGGAAAAAAAGCCATACACTCAGTTCACACTTTCGCGTAAAACGCCGCTTTTGAACGCACATAAAAACGCACAACAGTAAAGGAACCATGCATTCCAATGAGGGTGGTTCACACTTGCGCGTTTTTATGCGCGTTCGTAGGCGCCTATAAACGTCCGACGCATAAGCAAGTATGTTCGCGTTAATTCGGGCTTTTTTCGAGCGTTTGGTGCCAATATACTTCAATGGGAAACACGATAGGCGTGTTGTTCGGGCATTTGTGCAGCGTAAAACGCGCCTATGGATGCGCGTTTTACAAAGTTTGCAACATGCTGAATCAGCCACCATGGAATGTCACACCTCTAAAGCACTCAGATTGGCCAAACTATATCATAGGTCATTGGCCAACTATGCAGTCAATCACATAAACGCGCGTCAAACGCGCCTACACTATTTACCAAAACGCTTGAAAAAACGCGCCTATATGCAAGTCTTGAACGCACCAAAAACGCTAGGCTTCAAAACGCTCAGGTCTGAACCCAGTGTTATTCTTGATCTAAAGAGCAGTTTTCAATAAACCACACAAATACCTACGTTTAAATGTCAGGAGTGAAATACTGCATTAGTGTATTTTGTGGGAAATAAACCTGTATATTGTTGTTACACAGAGCAGTTTGGCATACAACGCACAAAAACGTATTTTAAAATTTTTGGTGATAGTGAAGTAATTGTATTGAATTGCTCCGTTACACCATTGTGTGACCTAAAGAAATGTATTCTGTTTATGACACGGGCACTGCCTTACTGTATAGTGAACTTAATTGTTGACTATTGGCAGTTAAATGCAGCAGTCTCTTATGCTTCTTTATGACTCTGCTGGCAGGGTTTCCCAGGGCCATAAACATATTCCTGCCCCAGAAATGGAAGAGCTTGAGTGCACGGATGCCCAACCACTTAGCTTTGAGGATGGGGACAGTGGAAGACAACGGCAGCACGTCTCTGATGATGACGAAACACAGGTGCAAACCGCTGCGGCTTTCTGTGTTGTGCAGACCGACAAAGAGGGCAGGGGTGAAGACTGGGTGGAAGATGATGTTGAGAACAATGAGGTCCTACACCCTAAAATATACCACTGAAATCCATGTTTTCCATGGGTGGTGATAAAATCATAATTTTTTAGGCCAGGAATTACCTTTGCGGCCTCTGCTGCATATGTGCCGGGGACAATAATAAAGTTAATCCGTCTGGGAGTTCAGGGGTTGACATATTTCAATAATTTGCTGTCAAGTAACCCTGCACTGCATAGGTGACAGTGACCGAAAATGTGAATAATCCATTTTTAAATTATTGTGTGCAATATTACCTTTTTTCCGGGTACAAAGTCCTGCTATGCATAATTGACAGTGACCGAAAATGTGAATAATCCTCTTTTAAATTGTTGGGTGAAATATTACCATTTTTATCAGGTACAAACCCCTGCACTGCCTAACTGTCAGGGAACTTACAATTGGCAGTCTAAAAAAATAAAACAAAGTGCACAGTAATATAACAATGGTTTGGTGAGGCCGGTATACATGTCTATTGTGCATAAGGTACAAAGTCCTGTGGGAGCCATGCCTGGTTCTTTTTAATAAACGATAGCTTGCCCACATTGGCTGCGTACAGGCGGCTGCTCTTGTCTGTGATAATGCCCCCAGCCATGCTAAACACACGTTCAGACAATACAGTGGCTGCAGGGTAGGCCAGCACCTCCAAGGCATAAAGTGCAACCTCAGAACATGTGTAGGCAATTAAGGTTGCCGGGTTTGTGAGAGGGGAGGCGGGGCATGCCCTATTTATGTCGCTGCAGCGTGAGAAGATCCTACCTTGTGAGTTTTCCCTACCGCACCAACTGAGCATGCTCAGTACAAGTAAAGTCCCCGCCCACAGCCTAATTCTCCCTTTAGTAAAAACCCATAATCTACATTAAGTTGTACCCTCGCGGGCTCGCTTCGCTCGCCACGCATCAGGCTCGGCCTCGCTGCGCTCGGCTCTTATAAAAACTAACTCCATGCCGCCATTGATGGTAAAGAATGAACTGGATAGTAAAAAAAAGTGAGAATAGGCTGTGGGCGGGGCTTCACTTGTACTGAGCATGCTCAGTTCGGCTGTAGGGAAAACTCACAAGGTAGGATCATTTCACGCTGCACCGGCCTCTCCTGCTCCCACTCGTCGGTTCGAGCTCTTCAGCTCCAAATGCATGACAGCTCCAGCTCACGCGGTGCTATTATGTTCACAACAGGTCCTCCGGGCGCTAAAGCTCAGGCAGTGCATACTATGTTTTCCCACAGGTCTGCCCGGAGCTACGGCTCAGCCGCAGCATATTCTGTTTTTTGTACAGGTCTGACCGGCGCTACGGCCCTCGCTGACCATTCTATGTCCCCCACAGGTCCGTCCGACGCTGCGGCGGCTCTCACCCTCCTCCCGGTGTTTTTAGGCTGCGGCGGTCCGGTTTGTCTGGGCTGCCCAACACGCTCTATGTTATTTACCCTCTTACCTCCTTCGTTCTGCAGTCGGCTCACGCATCCTCCGGCCATTCACTGGCACCTCGCCGCTCCTCCAGCACGCTTGTCATCTCCCCATGCGTCGGCCTCCGACGGAATGACACGAGCACTGGTTGGTGGTGCATGTATCATAATCGCCACCTACCGGCTGCTCTCGGAATTGCACCGGTCTAGTTGTGTTGCCCTTCAGCTTCTATCGGGATGTGCTGTGCACCGTTAACCCCCTCTGAAGAGAAGAATTAGATTTGTATTTATTTAAGGTGGTCGATTTAGGGTACAAATACGGTGGCACCGCGTTTTAAGACTACCACCGCTCTTTTTCGGCCAAGGCATCAGCCACCGTCACCCAGTGCAACCGTTCTGTGGATTGGTCACAGGTTGATACGGAGCTGTTTTGCCGCCACTTCGCGGGACTTGCTCAGCTTGCGGCTCCTACGCCCATACGGCCGGCTGGTGTTCTGAGAGTGGTAGCTAGCGCTTCCCCGGCCCACCTGGCTAGTAGAGTTCTCGCGGCCGTTGACAAGTTGGGTCGGCCTGTGAAGTATCTTGGCAAGTCTCCATTATGTAATAATTTAAACTACGCAGTCTTCCACTACAATAAATGTAGGTTGCTTAATTTGTGTACGCTGTGTTTCAGAGCCCACCCCGTGCTGCTTGCACGCAGAAGGGTAGTAGTCACACATAACTAAGCGTGGTCAATGTGGATCTCCTCGCCTGTTGTCATCCAGACTCAGCCTGGGTACAGTTCGTACTCAACGGCCTACGTTTCGGCTTCCACACAGGTTTGCTTGCCCTTCCTCAAGCCCCGCATGAGTGCAGGAACTTGTTATTGGCAATTAGAGACCCTGAGTTCACATAGTTGATCCAGGACAAAGGATATTTGGTCGGCCCTGTGGCACAGCCCCCATTTGATTGTTGGAGGGTTAACCCGGTCGGGGTGGTGACTGGCAAGTTTTCGAATAAAAAGAGGTTAATTTATGACTTGACGGCCCCGCATTCCTTACCCATTCCTAGCTTGAATTCGCTGATTCCCTCAGACGAGTTCTCTATGAGGTACGCCTCCATTGATGAGGCTATTGAGGTTATACTTAGGTTCAGCAGAGGCGCCTGGCTGTCTAAGGCGGATAATACACCTTCAAATTGCTCCCCATCCAGCCGGACCTGTGGCATGGCATCAAGTGGCAGGAACAGTACTATTTTGCCAACAAACTGACTTTCGGGTCCAAATCGAGCCCGTGGCTCTTTGACCAGTTGGCGACCGCCTTGCATTGGGTGTTGTCGGATGTCTTTCAGATCAGCCATGTCACACATTACCTGGACGACTTCCTTCTCATTGAACCCCCGGCGCAGCAACCCCAGGACCTACAGCGCTTGCATACAGTGTTTTCAGACTTAAGTGTGCCTATAGATTCTCACAAGATTGAAGGCCCTGCTACCGCCATCACGTTCCTGGGTATTCAGCTGGACACAGTGCGCATGCAAGCCAGTCTCCCTCCAGATAAATTAGACAGGTGGTGCATAGGTGGGCTCAAGTGAGGATGGCGACCAGAGCGGATCTTCAGTCCCTCTTAGACATGCTCAACTTTGCCATGCGCATCATTCCCCAGGGTAGGTCCTTTATTTCGAGGCTCCTAGCGTTACTCCCACAGGCCCGCGCGCATGACGACATGGTGACTCTCGGGCCGGAGGCCATGGTGGATCTTTTGATGTGGGATAGGTTTTTAACTGAGTGAAACGGAGTGTCACTCTTTGTTCCAGTGATCTCCGATCAGTCTCCGGTAGTACACACTGATGCCTCGTCGTCAGTCGGCTTCGCCACTCTGTATGGCGATCATTGGTTTGCTAGTCCATAGCCACTATAGGTTGCAGCAATTCCGGGCTTTTTCTCATGTTCCTCCTTGTTTGCGGTGTATCCTATTGTAGGGACAGCGGTAGCATGGGGTAAGCAGTGTAAGAACCGTACGGTGCTGTTCCTGACTGACAATGCGGCAGTCATGGACATCATCATAAAAGGCTGGTCTAGTTCCACACAGGTGATGTCGTTTGTTAGGAGGTTTGTTTGGCTGTCCCTGGTGTATAATTTTCGTTTTGTTTGTAAACACGTTAGTGGTCACAGTAATGTCACAGCAGACGTGCTGTCCCGTCTTCATTTTCGACTTTCCTTTCAGGTTTGTCCGGGGGCAGATCGGTTGCCAACACCGACTCCGCACCAGTCCCAGTTGCGGTTGGACTAGTCTCCCATCTTGCCGTAGCTAGGAGACTGATGGCCAAGTCCCTCTCTGCTAATACCCTGAGGGCCTACAAGACGGCTTGGCGCCTCTACCTTGATTATAAGAACATTTACCCAGCCATGGGGCAGAGGCCTATCACTCACATATTAGGGTTTGTCGGCTTTTGCCACTCTAAATTGAATCTGGCCTACAGCACCATAAAGCTGTACCTGGCAGGGATTCAACACCATTGGTACATGCTGTTTCCAGACCTACCGTCACTCTCCTCAGCCCACCCTATCAGGGCGACATTGAAGGGTTTAAGGAAGTTGGCCATTAAGAAACGGAAAATAAAGTGCTAAAGAGGACGTTAAGAACAAAACAAAAAATCTTTATTGTTCGTTATTTCTTTAAAACATATGGGGTAGTCAAACAAAAGTGAGCTTTATATTATGTCGATTGAAAATCACATGCATAGATGTCCTGCACTAAGGTTCGTGCCAGGACAAATACAGTGTAATTAATAGCGTGATGCCGATGTGCCCAACTAACCCAGCTGTATACATACATAAGATGTCATCAGCTGTACTGACAGATACTGGGGTCCCAGCAAGGAATGTACCCCACCAGTATACCGGTTGTCAGTTAGCCGATGACATCCTGTGTGTGTATACAGCTGGGCTAGTTGGGCGCATCGGCATCACGCTATTAATTACACTGTATTTGTCCTGGCACGAACCTTAGTGCAGGACATCTATGCATGTGATTGCCAATCGACATAATATAAAGCTCACTTTTGTTTGACTACCCCATATGTTTTAATGAATAACGAACAATAAAGATTTTTTGTTTTGTTCTTAACGTCCTCTTTAACACTTTATTTGCTTTTCTCTTATAGTTGACGTATACCATTTCACAGTTTGACTAAGTTCCCCATTAAGAAACGGCATACTCGGCAGCCATTCGCTAGTAGCATGTTTAGGTCCGTAGCTGACAAACTACAGGGTAAACCATTTGGGCCGCAGGTTAGTGCTCTGTTAGAGACAGCCATGTACCTGGCCTTCTATGGATTCCTCAGGCCAGACAAGCTTACGGGCGCCAACCCACCTGCGAAATTCTCACTTAGTATATTCTCCCTTTGTCCTCGTCCAAGACGTCTCAGCCAGGGGAATTGGTAGAGGTCAGGTACTTCCCCTCGGCCAATAGGTGGTGTCTGGAACAGGTGCTGGACACATGGTTGCTCATGGTCGGGTCCGAGCCGGCAGTTACTCAAGCTAGGGGCGGCACCGTTATCTATTACCTCTTTTCTCAAGTTCATCCGTATTGTGTTAGCCGATTCAGGAATTGATCCTCTGTCGGTCTACGGGGCACTCTTCCGCATCAGTGCCTGTACATGTTATCAAATGCTTAGGACGCTGGAGTTCCTCCTGCTACATGCGTTACATTCCAGATCCCCAATGTTACTGGCCTTTAGAGATTTGGTTTTGTAGTGCTGTGTTGAATAAAGTCTTTAAAAAATTCTGTGCATTGTAACCTTTGCCCCTTTATGCTACCCCTTCGACAGCAGTTCCGGCAATAACCCTGCTGCTCTTTAGGTAGGGGTGGGGTGAGTAGGGTTAGTTAGGGCAACTTCTCTCCATGAGCCGATCCGAGCACAAGTGTAGGCAATTAAGGTTGTCGAGTTTGTGAGAGGGGAGGCGGGGCATGCCCTATTTATGCCGGCCTCTCCTGGTCTCACTCGTTGGTTCGAGCGCTTCAGCCCTCCCAGGTGAGTGTGTAGGGTGTAAGGCTGTTTGGGTTAATTTTCCATCCACTGTCTATACTGCCACTGTATATAATTTTATTGTATAATACTGTTGAGGGGGCCTTGACAAAGTCTTTGACTCCTCCTTCTCCTCCTCCTACTCCTGGATGGGCCCCTTCTAGGTCAAGGCCCTTAATCAGTTGTTTCCCCTGTAGCTACACCCCAGGGCAAACCCATCAGTCAGTACGTGTACTCTTCCAGCTGAAATGCTGCCTCCTGCTAAGACGTTCCAGATCTGCTGGTGGTGCAGGTTGTTGTGGCGTGATGACAAAGCTTTCCCACATTTCGCCAATGCTAACCCAACCTTCTGAGGTACTGGTGGTGACCCAGCTGCCCTTAACCCCTTAAGGACTTATGACGTACCGGTACGTCATGGTTCCCGAGTCCTTAAGGACCCATGACGTACTGATACGTCATGAGTAGTCCCGATCACTGCCGGCAGTGATCGGAACAAGGTACCTGCTGAAATCATTCAGCAGGTACCTTGTTACAATGCCCAGGGGGGTCCTGTGACACCCCCCGCCCCCCTAATCGGCGAACGCTGCAAACCGCAGGTCAATTCAGACCTACGCTTTGTGCGATCTCTGAGAGTTAATGCCCCCAAAGTGTTAATTTTTAAACCCCCCTGCAGCCCCCAATCATAATTTGCAAATGGCAATTTTTTTTCACATTTTTGGTAAATTTTTTATTTTTTTATAAATAAAATGAAATTTTTTGACTCCATTTTACCACTGTCATGAAGTACAATGTGTGACGAAAAAACAATCTCAGAATGGCCTGGATAAGTAAAAGCGTTTAAAAGTTATCACCACATAAAGTGACACTGGTCAGATTTGCAAAAAATGGCCGAGTCCTTAGGGTGAAATAGGGCTGAGTCCTTAAGGGGTTAAGCTGGCTTGGGTGCCACCCTGCTGAGAACACGGTTCCTTCTACTCATCCTCCAGAACTGTGCCCTGGCTGGACAATTGTGTTCCAGGCCAGGGCCTATGTTGGTGCAGGAACCCACCCTCCGAGCCACTTGGATGTTACTGGCCTTAAGTTAAGGATAAGGCGTGTATATAGTTTTGTTTGTTTATATAGTTAGTTTAGCTGCATTATAGTTATTTTAATATGTTTTTAAGTATATTTGTAAATAGTTTATTGTAATGGTTTGAGTGAAAGGGGGGGGGGGGTGTGTGTTTGATTAACTGAATTAAAACAGCCTGCTGTCGTTTCCCCTGGCTGTGCTGCTGTGGGTGGTGAAGGTGTTATGCGGAGCGGATGAGGGGGTGGTGGAGGAGGAGGTAACAGGAGGCAAAGAGAAATGCCCTGCAATCCTCTGGGGCGGAAGGACATTCGCAAAAATGCTATGCGCCTCAGGCCCAGCCGCCACTGCATTTACCCAGCATGCTATTAAGAGAGATATAACGTCCCTGCCCATGCTTACTGGTCCATGTATCAATTGTTATGTGGATCTTGCCACAGGTGGCGTTGCGCAGTGCACACCTGATTTTGTCCGCGACTTAATTGGCTCGCCTGCAAAAGTAGTGGCGGCTGGGATCCACGTACTGTGGGACAGTCACCGCCATGAGGTTTTTAAAACTCTTCACCAGACAGAATGACAGCATTTCAAAGGACCAGGAATTTTGAAATCAAGGCATTCAGAGCCAGGGATTGCGTGTGGATAGGGGGGTACTTCCTCTTTCTATTTCTCTTCCTCTCCAGTGTTTGGGAGATGGACAGCTGATAGCTGAACACTTCCATGGGATTCGGTGGAGATGCTTGGTGACGGTGCCAGATGTGGTGGCGTTGCCGCCACATCCTCTGTTTGCTGGGTGGCAGGTACCACTGTCACTCACTTGGGCCCAGGTTTAGAATGTTTATTATTTTTCAGTATTTTATGTTATTTTAAGTCATTTCCCTATCCACATTTGTTTGCAGGGCATTTACCTACATTTTGTTGCCTTTTGCAGCCCTCTAGCCCCTTCCATGGCTATTTTCCAGCCATTTTAGTACCCAAAAGTTCAGGTCCCCATTGACTTCAGTGGGGTTCGGCTGAATCTGAACTTCCAGGTGTTCGCTCAACTCTAATGAAGAGAAGTGCTTGCCCATGTGTACGAGTTGTGGTCTTTTTGTAAGAAAATCCAGTATCCAGTTGCACGGGTGTGGGCTGAGACCCAGGTTGTTCAGTTTCGTTGCCAACTTGTTTGGAGGGATGGTGTTAAAGGCGGAGCTGTAATCAATGAAGAGCTTACGCATATAACTGTCTCTCTGCTCCTAGTGTGACAGTACAGTGTGCAGGGCAAGTGACACAGCGTCCTCAGTTGACCTATGTGCTCTGTAAGCAAACTGGTGTTGGTCCATGGAGGCGCAGATCTTGCTCTTCACGTGCCTGAGGACAAGTTGTTCAAAGCACTTAATAATAATAGGAGTGAAAGCCACCGGGCGATAATCACTTAAGGTCTTCACTTCTGCCTGTTTTGGAATTGGCACAATTGTGGAGGACTTCAGGCAAGTGGGGACAATGGCCTGCTCTAGTGAGCTGTTAAACATACTGGTAAACACTGTTTTCAGCTGTTTAGCACAGTTTTTTTAGGACCTTTCCAGCAAGTTCATCAGGGCCAGCTGCTTTGTGGGGATTAATGTGGCTTAAGGCCCATTCTACCTCATGCTCTAAGCATCCTTGTGCCCCACTGCCTGCCCATACAGTATATCATGTCTCCTTGTGGCCCACGGTCTGCCCAGCGGCCAGCCCATACAGTATATAATGTCCCCTTGTGCCCCGCTGCCTGCCCAGCGGCCAGCCCATACAGTATATAATGTTCCCTTGTGCCCCGCTGTCAGCCCATATAGAATATAATGTCTATTTAGGCCCCGCTGCCTGCCCAGCCAGCCTATACAATATATAGTGTCTCCTTGTTCTCCGATGCCTGCCCATACAGAATTTGTCTCCTTGTGTCCCGCTACTTGCCCCTACAGTATATAATGTCTCGTAAGAAAGAAGTTTTTCCAGCTCACCATATTCTTCCCATGCGCGGAACAGACCAGACCAGTCCTTACTTGAATCATGAAGAAAACAAAGGTTCCAGCATTTCGGGTAAAAAAACTTGGCGTTCAATTGTTTCATAATGGTCACAATTCACAGACGTGGACAACCTCTCCCTCCACCGCTAGGTTGACATGTTTCGGACAGGGGGCACACGTTCACTAGCGGCAGGACGGATCCGACAGGCTGTTCACCCGACAGAACAGCCTGCCAGAGGTTCGTGTCGCTAGTGGGAAAGTAGCTTTAGGTCCTGCTGCCTGCCCAGCCAGCCCATACAATATATAGTGTCTCTTTGTGTCTGCTGCCTGCCCATACAGCATATAATGTCTTCTTGTGGCCTGCTGTCTGCCCATACCGTATATAAATGTCTCCTTGTGCCCCGCTGCCTGCCCAGCCAACCCATACAGTATATAATGTCCTCTTGTGCCCCGCTGCCTGCCCAACAGCCAGCCTATACAGTATATAATGTCTCCTTGTACCCCGCTGCCTGCCGATACAGTATATAATGTCTTCTTGTGCCCCGCTGCCAGCCCATACATAATGTCTCCTTAGGCTACTTTCACACTAGCGACACGGACCTCCGACAGGCTGTTCCGTCGGGTGAACAGCCTGTCGGATCCGTTCTGCCAGTTGTGAACGTGTGCCCCCGGACTACCGCTCCGGCCCCATTGACTATAATGGGGGCAGGGCGGAGGCACTGAAACGCACGCAGAGAGGCTGTCGGAATAAATGTCGGACATGCCGTAGTTTTATTCCGGCGGCCTCTCTGCGTGCGCTGCCGTGTGGCCGTCGGAACTCTGCCCCGCCCTCATTATAGTCAATGGGGCCCAGAGCGGTAGTCCGGGGGCACACGTTCACTGGCGGCAGGGCGGATCTGACAGGCTGTTCACCCGACGGAACAGCCTGCGAAAGTAGCTTTAGGCCCCGCTGCCTGCCCAGTCAGCCCATACAGTATATAATGTCTCCTTGTGCCCGCTGCCTGCCCATACAGTATATAATGTCTTCTTGTGGGCAGCTGCCTGCCCATACAGTATATAAATGTCTCCTTGTGCCCTGCTGCCTGCCCAGCCAACCCATACAGTACATAATGTCTCCTTGTGCTCCGCTGCCTACCCAAACAGTATATAATATCACCTTGTGGCCCACTGCCTGCCCATACAGTATGTCTCCTTGTTCTCCGCTGCCTGCCCAGCCAACGCATACAGTATATAATTTCTCCTTGGGCCCCGCTGCCTGCCCATACAGTATATAATGTCTCCTTGTGGCCCGCTGCCTGCCCAGCCAACCCATACAGTATATAATGTCTCCTTGTGGCCCGCTGCCTGCCCATACCGTATATGTCTCCTTGTGGCCCGCAGCTTGCCCATTCAGAATATAATGTCTCCTTGTGCCCCACTGCCTGCCTATGCAGTACAGTATATAATGTCTCCTTGTGCCCCGCTGCATGGGCTGGCAGTGGGGCACAAGGAAACATTATATTCAGTATGGGCAGGCAGCGGGGCACAAGAGACATTATATACTGTATGGGCATACAGTATATAATGTCTCTTGTTCCCCCGCTGCCTGCCCATACTGAATATAATGTCTCCTTGTGCCCCGCTGCCAGCCCTTGCAGTATATCATGCCTCCTTGTGGCCCCCATACAGTATAATATCTCCTTGTGGCTCCCATACAGTATAATCTCTCCTTGTGGCCCCCATACAGTATAGTATCTCCTTGTATTCCCTTTTTTTTTTTTTGTTCTAAATGGGTATTTATCGCCATATATATTGTTATCGCGATACATTTCTTAATATCGTTATCGTGGGAATATTTTTGATATCGTCCAACCCTACTCACTCATGTTTTTTTTTTTTTTTTTAATATGGAAACTATTAGTATCCTTATATCCCCCATATCCTCCAAAGCACCACACCACCTTAAGGGCTCATGCACGCGACCGTATGGAATGAAACAGCTGGCCCCTAATAGAACAGTACTATCATCCTTGTCCGTAATGCGGACAATAATAAGACATGTGCTATTTTTTTGCGGAATGGACATACAGAAAAGAAATGCACATGGATTAACTTCTTTTTTTTTTTTTTTGCGGAGCCTTTGAAATGAATGGTTCCGCATACAATCCGCAAAAAAAAACAGATAACACATGGAAAGAAAATACATTTGTGTGTATGAGCCCTTACAGTGACCTCCACTACACCACCCTGCCACCTTAACAATGACCTCCACACCACCCCACCACCCTCAACAGTAACCACAGCAAACATCCCCCTTAAGAGTGACCTCCACAGCACCTTGCCCACCTTAACAATGACTTCCACAGTGCCCTATCTCCTTAACAATGACCTCCGCAGTTCTCCACCCCCTTAGTGAGCTTCTCAGCGCCCTGCCCCCTAACAGTGACCTCCACCATGTCCCACCCTACCTAAAAATGACCTACAAAGCACCTCACCCTGCTTAACATTGACCTTCGCAGCTCCTCACCTCCTAAACCTCCACAGCGCCCCAACCCCCTTAACAGGGACCTATAACAGTCAAGAGTTGTTATGGAAACCTGGTGTAAAACTGTGTGTATGTCAAGACTAAAGGACCTGGGAGCTGCCGTTGGCTAATAAAGGTTATGTGACCATATTTATGTCAGTTAGGCTATGAGTGAAAGACCTGTGAGTTTCAATTGGCTAATACAGTTTTTTGGAATATCTCTGGCCTAGAATGCTGTGACTTTTACGAAAACCTTCCCAGGCACCTGATGTGCATATGTGACGAATGTGGTAGCCAACGTTCAGGCGTTTGGATGCCTATACAGGACAGACAGACATGGATTTTTGATATATATTTTTTATTGTATGTATATATTGTATTAAAAAAAAAAAAAAAAAAAAATATATATATATACACCCACAAATAGTAATATGCTTATGCTTTAGGCTACTTTCACACTCGCGTTTGGTGCGGATCCATCATGGATCTGCACAAACGCATCCGTTCAGATAATACAACCATGTATCAGTTCAGAACAGATCCGTCTTGAACACCATTGAAAGTCAATGGGGGGTGGATCCGTTTTCTATTGTGTCAGTGAAAACGGATCCGTCCTGACACACAATGTAAGTCAATGGGGACGGATCCGTTTTCACTGACACAATAGAAAACGGATCCCCCATTAACTTTCAATGATGTTTAAGACGGATCCGTTTTGGCTATGTTAAAGAGACTACAAACGGATCCATTCTGAAATGATACATGCAGTTGTATTATCTGAACTGATGCGTTTGTGCAGATCCATGATGGATCCGCACCAAACGCGAGTGTGAAAGTAGCCTAAAGCTAAAGGCTCAGTTTCGTCAGATGGACATCAAAACGCTGCTTGCAGCGCTTTGGTGTCCACCTTCAAAGCGGAATGGAGGCGTAACGGAGCCAAACTGATGCGTTCTGAGCAGATCCTTAACCCTTCAGAATGCATTAAGGGCAAAACTGATCCAAACAAACGGAATCCAAAACGCCAGTGTAAAAGTAGCCTTAGACAGGTGTGGGAAAAAATGCTGTAAAGTGGTTTCAACAATAGAAGTGTTAATAGTTTATTTGTTAATCAATTAACATAATGCAAAGAAAAGAGAAATCTAAATCAAATCAGTGTTTGGTGTAACCCAGAGATTGCAATGATGCCTGTACAAGCGTCACCGTTCAGGCCATTTTACACCCTGAAAAAAGTCTGATGCATAATAATAATAATCCTTTGTGCAGGAACGTGTAGGGTTAAATGTCTTATTAATAGGGATGAGCGGAGCGCTGGATGTCTGTGTTCGAGGGGTTTGGCCGAACTTTGTTTCAAAGTTCGATTCGGGTTCTGAACTTGACACGTACAACGAACCCAATTGAAGGCAATAGGGCCTTGAACTTTGGGGCACTAAAATTGCTGTTAAAATGTCATAGAAAGGGCTAGAGGGCTGCAAAAGGCTCCAAAATGGGTGTAAAAGCAGTACAATTGCCCTGCAAACAATTGGTTACAGAAATTACTTAAAATTATATAAAATGCATAAAAATAGAAAAATTACAATCGAACCAAGAGGCTCAGAGGTCCAAATGGAGTAGGAAGCTAAAGATGCTGTGGACATGGATGGTGTAGGTGGAAGAGGCAGGGGAGGAGGCCAACACTCTTTGTTATATTTTTTTTTTTTTTTTCATGTGTCCGTCAATTCTGTGTCATGCTGCTAAGGGCCACAGCGTGACAGTTTAGTGCTTGTATGTCCTGGGTTAAAACTGGGTAAAAAATGTAGTCTCAGGTATAGATCTCACGCATCCCCTATCTGGAGACTATATATTAAAATAATTTTTCTCCTAGTACAGTAAGACGGATGCCAAAAAGGTGTTCTAAATTTTAAAAAATTGCCACAGACACACTCCACGTGTGTCCAGCAATTTTCGGTGGCGGTAGGACATGTGCCAAGCCGCTGTCCGCCTCAGGTGCAGCCGACACTACATTTACCCAGTGGGCAGTTAGGGAGATATAACATCTCTGCCCTTATTTACTGGTCCACGTGTCGGTGGTTATGTGGACCTTGCCACTAATCATGTTGCGCAGCGCACACTGCAGAAAGCTCCGCAGTTAACACTTGTGTTTCGTCACCAGAAAGTACTGCGGTGGTTCTCCCACGTCCTTATTTTTAAATATAAGTGTTTAGCATCAGTGCACTCAATCTCTGTCACTTCTGGGGCATGGCTAGGTGGATGGCCAATGAAAACCCCGCCAGCAGTCATCAAAAAGCATAAGTGACTGCTGCATGACTTGGGGCTCCGACTGCTTGGCGGATGTGCAAGGGGTTGAGGTGGAAGATGGATGCTTGTGGGCTGCTGGTGCCAACTCTGTGCTTTTAGCAGGGGACCGGGTGGAAGACAATGTGAAGGAACTGGAGGTGCCAAGTGGTACCTTGGAACCAAAACAGAGTTCGGAAAATGTTTTTTTACAGTACAAATTAATTTATGAAGTTATTACCCGAAGTCTCGTGAAGCAATAACTCATCGGAGCCAATACATCCGAGCTCCTGCTCTGTACAGTATTGGAACGAAGTGTTATTCGAATCGACTTCGGATGTTTCATCCGAAGTCGATGCGCTCATCCCTATCCGGTACAGTCCCGAACGTGGCAGTCCGGGTTCGCTTAGCCCTACTTATTAACATAATACTTAAAGCATAGGGGCAGACTTGAGCACAGACACTGAGGTTTAGCTGGTAATTAATCAGTGGGTGTCTACTAATTCCTTGCAGCTCAGCTGCGATCTCCCTGCTATTAGCCCATGTGACCTTATTGGTCAGTAACATTTGTTTGTTTTAGGCTACTTTCACACTCGCGTTTTGGGCGGATCTGTCATGGATCTGCAAAAACGGATCAGTTACAATGATACAACCGCATGCATCCGTCATGAACGGATCCGTTTGTATTATCTGTAACATAGCCAAGACTGAGCCGTCATGAACTCCATTGAAAGTCAATGGGTGACGGATCTGTTTTCTATTGTGCCAGATTGTGTCAGAGAAAACGGATCTGTCCCCATTGACTTACATTGTGTGCCAGGATGGATCAGTTTGGCTCAGTTTCGTCAAGCAGACAGCAAAATGCTGCAGGCAGCGTTTTGGTGTCCGCCTCCAGAGCAGAATGGAGACTGATCGGAGGCAAACTGATGCATTCTGAGCAAGTCCTTTTCCATTCAGAATGCATTAGGGCACAACTGATCCGTTTTGGACCGTTTGTGAGAGCCCATGGTGGATCTCACAAACAGAAAGCCAAAACGCGAGTGTGTAAGTAGCCTTAGCGTATCTTAATAAAGTGAGTTTTTAAAGGCTATATACACCTTCGGGGTCAATTTTTTTAATTATTCCATTGTCCTTATTTTGCGCTAAAATTCTTTTTTTTTTTTTTTTATTGGTCTTTATTAAAAATATGGAATCCTTTTTTTTGTGTACATAGCTGAGATGCTGTAGTAGTAGCAACCTGTGGGTTTTGTCTTTTTCCCTCATCTGGACTTCTTATCTCTGCTCTCTGACCTTATAAACACTCATTAAAGGGAATCTGTCACCAGGTTTGAGCCCTGTCAGCTAAACATATGCTGACGTTCAGGGTCTCATTAGCATGCCTAATATGGGCTCATCTAAACAAATGGTAGCGTAATTTTGTCAAAAAACAGGTTTAACTAACCTGTCAATCACACATATAAGGAGCCCAAGGGGAGGTCCAGCGATGCAGGGTGCCCGGCCGCAGACATCGCTGTATGTGGCCAGCGCCGCCTCCTAATGCTCCGTGCCGCCTCTCCCTCCCCCTCCTCCTGCTGTAAGCGCTGGCTCGTACGCACACGGCGCGTGCGCACTTCACTTGAAGAAGCCGATCCAAGAAGTCCGCACGGGTGCATGCCTGTGCGAACCCTCATTCTGATGTTAAAATTGAGAATTAGCCAACATAACCTACTGTGGAGGACATGTTTGAGCCCGAGCACCACGCCAAGGTTTCTCAAGTAGCTCGGGACCTAACACTCACCTACCCTTGCCGTATAGGCAATACCAGGGGCCAGTGGGCGCATCACAGGAGTGTAAAGGCCGACTCGCAGCATACTCTCAAGTTACCTCACAGCCTCCTCCCTCCTCCCATTGCAGACATGGCAACATGCTAGAGGTAACTTGGGAATATGCTTCGAGTCGGCCTTTACACTCCTGTAATTTGCACACTGGTCCCTAGTATTGCCCATATGGCATTGGGTCCTGAGCTACTTGAGAAACCTTGTTGTGGTGCTCGGGCTCAGACATGTCCTCCACAGTAGGATATGTTGGCTTATTCTCAATTTTAACATCCAAATTAAGTTTTAGTAAGACCGCAGAGTGCACCTGTCTTTTCTATATATTTAAAGAGCATCTGACCCAGTGGTCCAATGCTCAACCCTAAAGTCATGCATATGCATCAGCGGCAGCACCAGTTACGCATGTACAATAAAGAACTGTGAGGACTGAGATCTGAGATTTTAACTGCACATGGCATGCGTGAGATTTCAGGGCCAGGCATCTGAGCAGTGAGGATGCCTGGCGCTGTCAATCTCACTGGGATGGGGAACAGCAAACAGGGAGAGCCAGAGTGTTCAAAGTACCTAATTTACATATAATAAAAGTAAGAATTTTCCTGCATAGGTAATACTGATTGCAGAGAAAAAGTGCACATTTTAAGGTCCATTTACATGGCCTAAGGAACAGGCAGATTATCGGGAACGACTGTTCACATGGTGATCTTCTTGTTCATGCAGGCACCACCAATCTTGGCTTCTGGGCAGCAGATCGTGCTGTCTAAACAACAATCTGCTGCTCAGAAACCATGATTCTGTATGAGGATGAGGGATCACAATAGCAATCCCTCCTCGTACAGTGAATGAGATCGTCAATCGGCAGTTCAGTCTGCCCGTGTAAATCCAGCTTCAGTCACCTTGGTCAACCCTACTAGCCTGGTATAATAGGGTTGATCATGGTGACAGATGCTTTTTAAAACTCTACTCTTTTTATGCATCATAGGTGTGTGGGCAGTTCCACTTTCCTTATCTGTATGCTTAGTAATGCAGAGTTAGCTGTCAATCAATGACTGGCATTGCCCAGTTGACTCATGCATGACTGATGCATAAAAAGAGCAGGGATTTAACTGCATAAATTACAAGTTTTACTAAATCTTTTCACACAAAACTATATATCAGTCTGCTCAGTTCCTCCTGCTCTATAGCATTGTAGAAAACCTTATGTAAAATCTTATTTGTATCTAAAATATTATGGGCAGAGCTGATTTGTGAGAAAAACACAAAAACTGTGTTCCTATGGTCAAGCGGGTGACATTTCATAAATGAGGGGCACTATATATGTAAGCTTATCACTCTGTATAGATAGATAGATCATTTTGATGTCTGGAGAGCGATAGATGTTCATAGTATCATAGTATCATAGTATCATAGTATATAAGGCCGAAAAAAGACATTTGTCCATCCAGTTCGACCTGTTTCCTGCAAGTTGATCCAGAGGAAGGCAAAAAACCCCTGTGAGGTAGAGCCAATTTTCCCCACTTAAGGGGAAAAAATTCCTTCCCGACTTCAATCAGGCAGTCAGAATAACTCCCTGGATCAACGACCCCTCTCTAGTAGCTATAGCCTGAAATATTATTACGCTCCAGAAATACATCCAGGCCCCTCTTAAATTCCTTTATTGTACTCACCATCACCACCTCCTCAGGCAGAGAGTTCCATAGTCTTACTGCTCTTACCGTATATTTTACTTCATACATATGATTGTCGGTTTCAGTTCTGTTCAGTTGTGGTGAGGTCTGGTCTTCACATAACAATTCAGCTCTTCCCATTATAGTGCATTACACTGCAGCTTTCTTTATTCACAGCATATTTCTATCAATTTTATACATTCAATTTCTGTTATTTTTACCGCAGGCTAAAGCAGCAGTTTCTCCCCAGAAGCGAAAGTCCGAAAGTAAGTCAATGTGGAAAATGTATTTTCGCAACATATATGCAGTCGGTCTTATGTAACAGAAAACCGGGGGTGGGGGGGGGGTACCCACCAAAGAATTTAACACCTATTGGCAGGATAGGTTGTTATCAGTTTCTGACTTGTTGGGGTCCGACAGCTGGAGACCAAAGTCCCATAGTAAATAGATGGAGCAGCAGCATTTGCACGACTCTCGCTCCCACCAAAGAATTTAACACCTATTGGCAGGATAGGTTATCAGTTTCTGACTTGTTGGGGTTCGACAGCTGGAGACCAAAGTCCCATAGTAAATAGATGGAGCAGCAGCATTTGCACGACTCTCGCTCTAAATTTCTGAATTTCACTTTTTTGGCAGATTTTACATTTTAATCCATTTTTTACCGTAACAAAGCAAGGGTTAATAGCCAAACAAAACTCAATATTTATTATCCTGATTCTGCGGTTTACAGAGATACCCCACATGTGGTCGTCAACTGTTGTACGGGCACACGGCAGGGCGCGGAAGAAAAAGAATGCCATATGTTATTTGGAACCCAGATTTAGCTGAACTGGTTTTTAGATGCCATGTCCCATTTGAAGCCCCCTTGATGCACCCCTACAGTAGAAACTCAAAAAAGTGACCACATTTTGGAAACTACGGGATAAGGTGCCAGTTTTTCTGGTACTATTTTGGGGTATATATGATTTTTAATTGCTCTATATTACGTTTTTTGTGAGGCATGGTAACAAAAAAATGAATGTTTTGACACCGTTTTTATTTTTAATTTTTTATAACCTTCATCTGACAGGGTAGATCATGTGCTATTTTTATAGAGCAGGTTCTTACGGACACAATAATATCAAATATGTCTACTTTCTATGTTTGTTTCAGTTTTACATAATAAAGCATTTTTGAAAAAAAAAAAAATTTGTGCTTTTGTTTCTCCATTTTCTGAACGCCCTATTTTATTTTATTTTTCTGCTGATCGTCTAGTGCAGGGGCTCGTTTTTTGCCGGAAGAGTTGATGTTTTTATTGGTACCATTTTTGGGTACATATGATTTTTTGATCATTCATTGTTACACTTAATGGGGCAAGGTGACCAAAAAATTGGTTGTTTTGGCGCAGTCTTTGTTTATTTTTACAACGTTCACGTGAGGCATGTGATATTTTTATAGAGCAGATAATTACGGACGTGGCAATACCTAATATGTCTACTCTTTCTTATTTATTTAAGTTTTACACAATAATAGCATTTTTTAAACTGAAATAATAATGTTTTAGTGTCTCCATAGTTTGAGAGCCATAGCTTTTTTATTTTTTGACCGATTGTCTTAGGTAAGGTCTAATTTTTTGCGGGATGACGTGATGGATTTGATTGGTACTATTTCGGGGGGGATATGCCTTTTTGATCGCTTGGTGTTGCAATTTTTGTGATGTAAGGTGACAAAAATGGCTTTTTTTACACAGTTTTTATTTTTTTTACGGTGTTTACCTAAGGGGTTAGGTCATGTGATATTTTTATAGAGCTGGTTGTTACGAACGCGACGATACCTAATATGTCAACTTTTTTTATTTATGTCACTTTAACACAATAATAGCAGTTTTGAAGGAAAAAAAAAATCATATTTTAGTGTCTCCATTGTCTGAGTGTGATAACTTTTTTATTTTTTGACTGATTGTCTTAGGTAGGGTCTCATTTATGCGGGATGAGGTGACTGTTTGATTGGTACTATTTTGGGGGGCATTAAACTTTTGAAAGCTTGCTGTTGCAATTTTTGTGATGTAGGGTGGCTTTTTTTTACATTTTTTTTTTTATGGTGTTCACCTAAGGGGTTAGGCCATGTGATATTTTTATAGAGCGCGTTGTTACAGACGTGGCAATACATAATATGTCTATTTTTTTTATGTATTTCACTTTAGCATAATAATAGCAGTTTTAAAACCAAAAAAATTATGTTTTAGTGTCTCCATGTTCTGAGAGCTATAGTTTTTTTTATTTTTTGGGCGATTGTCTTAAGTAGGGGCTAATTTTTTGCAGGATGAGGTGGCGGTTTTATTGATACCATTTTGTGGGACATTCGCCTTTTTGATCACTTGGTGTCGCACTTTTTGTGATGTAAGGTGACAAAAATGGCTTCTTTTAACACCGTTGTTTTTTTTTTTTTTTATGGTATTTATTGGACAGGGTTGATCATGTGATATATTTATAGAGCCGGTCATTACTGACGCTGCGATACATAATATGTGTGTTTGTTTTTTTTCTTTCTGTTTTTTATTATAAAGTAAGAGCAAAGGGGCGTTTTTTTTCTTTTTTTACTTAAAAACTTTATTAATTTTATTAACTTTTGGGGGTCTGATCCCCTCTGCAATGCATTACAATACATCTGTATTGTAATGCATTGCTTGTTCGTGTACTGAGGCTGGATCTCCTCAGCACCCGTAGAAGGCAGGTCCCGATGCCGTGAAAGGCATTGGACAGCCTCTTCACGGCATCGGGCTGCCTTTTGACACATCGAGTCCCTGCCACAGCAGCTCGGGGACTCGATGCACACCCGCACCCAACACAAACCCCTTTTATGTCGTGGTCAGCGTTGACCGCGGCATGGAAGGGGTTAATCCGCCGGCATCGGCTTTTACAGTGATGCCAGCGGATACAGCAGGGACCTAGCTACCATGGACTGCCAGACCCCTGCAGTGATCGGGCGCGCACCGCTCCAGTGCCTGCCCAATCACCATGATGTACTATTTCGTCAAAATGCGGGAAGTCACTGGCTTCCATGACGTAATAGTACGTCACATGTCGGAAAGGGGTTAATGAGCATGCAGTTTCTACAGGCAAACAATTTCTATAACATGAGATCACTTATATCAGAGATCAGCAACCTTCAGCACTCCAGCTGCTGTGACACTACAGCTCCCAGCATGCACACTTGCTTTGTTGTTCTTGTAACTCCCATAGAAGTGAAAGGAGGATTCTGGGCGATGTCGTTTCAGAACAGCTGGAGTGCTCAAGGTTGCTGATCCCTGACCTATATATATATATATTTGTGTGTATTAGGGATGTCCCGATACCATTTTTTTAATACCGAGTGCGAGTACCGTTCCTTATATTTAAGCACTCACCGATACCAATTACCGATATCAATTATAACATAGGGCAGATTTATCAAACCTTGTATAAAGAAACAGCGGCGCAGTTGCTGATAGCAATGAAAAAAATTAAAGCTGGAATTAGGTTGCTTTGGACAACGGCTTTACTTTTCCCTTGTACAAGGATTAATAAATTAATAAATGGGCTTATAACAGTGTTTCCCTACCAATGTGCCTCCAGGGGGATCTGTGGGTGACGCTGCTATGGGGTTATCTGTGGGTGACGCTGCTATGGGGTTATCTGTGGGTGACACTGCTATGGGGTTATCTGTGGGTGACGCTGCTATGGGGTTATCTGTGGGTGACGCTGCTATGGGGTTATCTGTGGGTGACGCTGCTATGGGGTTATCTTTGGGTGAAGCTGTTATGGGGTGATCTGTGGGTGAAGCTGTTATGGGGTGATCTGTGGGTGACGCTGCTA
The DNA here is from genome assembly GCA_033119425.1 of Bufotes viridis. Lineage (NCBI taxonomy): Eukaryota > Metazoa > Chordata > Amphibia > Anura > Bufonidae > Bufotes > Bufotes viridis. Next base: position 53,207,787 of record CM065598.1, read on the forward strand.
TGCGGTGATCTGTGGGTGACGCTGCTATGCGGTGATCTGTGGGTGACGCTGCTATGGGGTGATCTGTGGGTGAAGCTGTTATGGGGTGATCTGTGGGTGACGCTGTTATGGGGTGATCTGTGAGTGACGCTGTTATGGGGTGATCTGTGGGTGACGCTGCTAGGGGGTGATCTGTGGGTGTGACTGTTATGGGAAATCTGTGCGTGACGCTGTTATGGGGAATCTGTGGGTGACACTGTTATGGGGGATCTGTGGGTGACACTGCTATGGGGTTATCTGTGGGTGACTCTGCTATGGGGTGATCTGTGGGTGACTCTGCTATGGGGTGATCTGTGGGTGTCGCTGTTATTGGGTGATCTGTGGGTGATGCTGCTATGGGGTGATCTGTGGGTGACGCTGCTATGGGGTGATCTGTGGGTGACACTGCTATGGGGTGATCTGTGGGTGACGCTGCTATGGGGTGATCTGTAGGTGACGCTGTTATGGGGAATCTGTGGGTGACGCTGTTATGGGGAATCTGTGGGTGACGCTGTTATGGGGAATCTGTGGGTGTCGCTGTTATGGGGAATCTGTGGATGGCACTGTTATGGGGGATCTGTGGATGAAACATATATAGCATCTTATGCTATATATGTGTCACCCACAGATCCCCCCCATGACAGGGTCACCCACAGATCCCCCATGACAGGGTCACCCACAGATCCCCCCATGACGGGGTCATCATCAAGTGTGCGGGGGCCGCCGGTGCAGTGTGACTCTAATACACCTGCCCCGCAGCTCCTATTCAGTATTTATGTAAACCTAATCTATGTAAAAGTAGCCCGAACGTACTAACTATTGCGGCGCAGTCTCTATCAGCTTGAGCGCTCAGTCCCTCCGTGCGCCTCCTGTCCCGCCTCCTGCTCCGCCCACTTTATAAATGAAGAATGCAGGAGGCGCATCGAGGAACTGAGAGAGACTGCGCCGCAATAGTTAGTAAATTCGGGCTACTTTTACATAGATTAGGTTTACATAAATACAGTATAGGAGCTGCAGGGCCGTAAATTCCGGTATCGGGGTATTGGCAGCTGTATTGGGACATCCCTAGTGTGTGTGTGTGTGTGTGTGTGTGTATATATATATATATATATACAGTGTGTGTATTAGGAATTATTAGGAACACCTGTTCTATTTCTCATTAATCTAATTATCTAGTCAACCAATCACATGGCAGTTGCTTCAATGCATTTAGGGGTGTGGTCCTGGTCAAGACAATCTCCTGAACTCCAAACTGAATGTCAGAATGGGAAAGAAAGGTGATTTAAGCAATTTTGAGCGTGGCATGGTTGTTGGTGCCAGATGGGCTGGTCTGAGTATTTCACAATCTGCTCAGTTACTGGGATTTTCACGCACAGCCATTTCTAGGGTTTACAAAGAATGGTGTGAAAAGGGAAAAACATCCAGTATGCGGCAGTCCTGTGGGCGAAAATGCCTTGTTGATGCTAGAGGTCAGAGGAGAATGGGCCGACTGATTCAAGCTGATAGAAAAGCAACGTTGACTGAAATAACCACTCGTTACAACCAAGTTATGCAGCAAAGCATTTGGGAAGCCACAACACGCACAACCTTGAGGCGGATGGGCTGCAACAGCAGAAGACCCCACCGGGTACCACTCATCTCCACTACAAATAGGAAACAGGGGCTACAATTTGCACGAGCTCACCAAAATTGGAATGTTGAAGACTGGAAAAATGTTGCCTGGTCTGATGAGTCTCGATTTCTGTTGAGACATTCAAATGGTAGAGTCCGAATTTGGCGTAAACAGAATGAGAACATGTATCCATCATGCCTTGTTACCACTGTGCAGGCTGGTGGTGGTGGTGTAATGGTGTGGGGGATGTTTTCTGGGCACACTTTAGGCCCCTTAGTGCCAATTGGCCATCGTTTAAATGCCACGGGCTACCTGAGCATAGTTTCTGACCATGTCCATCCCTTCATGACCACCATGTACCTATCCTCTGATGGCTACTTTCAGCAGGATAATGCACCATGTCACAAAGCCTTTCCCCATACTGGAAAGAAGGGTTGGTCCCCCAAAAAATGCAGAGTGTGTAACAGGAGGGAGATACAGAAGGACACCACCACTCATTTGGACATGTGCCCTGATTATCCGTGCCTTTGCGTTGACGGTTGCTTCAGGGAGTACCACACTTCCATGGAGTACTAAATTTATATTCAGATTTCCCAATTTAGCCACTATCAAAAAAAAAAAAAAAAAAATATGGACTTGAGACACCAAACAAAAAAATTTTATTCCAAAAATTAGGGATGTCCCGATACCGATACCAGTATCGGTATCGGGACCGATACCGGCATTTTCACGAGTACTTGTACTCGTGAAAATGCCGCCGATACCGCTGCTGATACCGCTGCCGATACCGGAAATTCCGGTCCAGCAGCTCCTATACACTATTGAAGTAAACCTAACCTGTATTAATGTGGCCGGAATTACTAACTATTGATGCGCAGTCTCCCTCAGGTCAGGCGCTCAGTCCCTCCATGCTCCTCCTGCCCCGACTGCCTTCTTCATTCATAAAAGTGGGCGGAGCGGGCAGGCGGGACATGAGGCGCATGGAGGAACTGAGAGCTCAAGCTGCCCGATTCCTCCAAGCACCTCACGTCCCTCCTGCGCGCTCCGCCCACTTTATGAATGTAGAACGCGCGCGGGGCAGGAGGAGCATGGAGGGACTGAGCGCCTAACCTGAGGGAGACTGCGCATCAATAGTTAGTAATTCCAGCCACATTAATAGAGATTAGGTTTACGTCAATAGTGTATAGGAGTTGCAGGGCCGGTGTATGAAAGAGTCAAGCTACACCGGCCCCTGCGAGTGTAAACTGCCCCCACACACACACATGCACACACACACTATGATGGCACTTATGGGGGTCTGTGGATGACACTAATGGGGGATCTGTGGATGACACTTATATAGAATAGTATGCTATATATGTGTCATCCACATAGCCCCCTAACAGTGTCATCCAGAGATCCCCCATTAGTGTCATCCAGAGATTCCCCATTAGTGTCATCCAGAGATGCCCCATTAGTGTCATCCAGAGATCCCCCATTAGTGTCATCCAGAGATCCCCCATTAGTGTCATCCGGAGATCCCCCATTAGTGTCATCCAGAGAGCCCCCATTAGTGTCATCCAGAGAGCCCCCATTAGCGTCATCCAGAGAGCCCCCATTAGCGTCATCCAGAGATCCCCCATTAGCGTCATCCACAGATCCCCCATTAGCGTCATCCACAGATCCCCCATAACAGCGTCATCCACAGATCCCCCATAACAGCGTCATCCACAGATCCCCATAACAGTGTCATCCACAGATCCCCCATAACAGTGTCATCCACAGATCCCCCATAACAGTGTCATCCACAGATCCCCATAACAGTGACATCCACAGCGCTCCCATAATGGTGACCTCCACAGTGCCCCCATAAGTGTCACCCACAGATCCCCCATAACAGTGACCTCCACAGATCCCCCATAACAGTGTCATCCACAGATCCCACATAAGTGTCACCCACAGATCCCCATTTCAGCGTCATCCACAGATCCCCCATAACAGTGACATCCACAGATCCCCATAACAGTGCCATCCACAGATCCCCCCCATAACAGTGCCATCCACAGATCCCCCCCATAACAGTGTCACCCACAGATCCCCATTACAGCGTCATCCACAGATCCCCCATAAAAGTGACATTTACAGATCCCCCATAACAGTGACATCCACAGATCCCCTCCATAACAGTGCCATCCACAGATCCCCTATAACAGTGTCATCCACAGATCCCCCATAACAGTGACATCCACAGATCCCCCCCATAACAGTGCCATCCACAGATCCCCATTACAGCGTCATCCACAGATCCCCCATTACAGCGTCATCCACAGATCCCCCATAACAGTGTCATCCACAGCGCCCCCATAACAGTGTCACCCACAGATCCCCATTACAGCGTCATTCACAGATCCTCCATAAAAGTGACATCCACAGCACCCCCATAACAGTGACATCCACAGATCCCCATAACAGATTCCCCTGGATGCACATTGGTTGGAAAACACTATTATATTCCCATTTATTAATTTATTAACACTTGTACAAAGGAAAAGAAAAGCCACAGCAACAAAATTCCAGCTTTAATTTTTTTCATTGCTATCAGTAACTGCGGCGCTGTTTATACGAGGTATCGGTAATTGGTATCGGCGAGTACTTAAATAAAAGTATCTTTAAAAAAATGGTATCGCGACATCCCTACCAAAAATTATATTTAGTAAAACTAAAATGAATAAAAAAAAGTATATATATTAGGTATCGCTGCATCGGTAATAATCTCCTCTGTAAAAATACCCCATGACCCAACCCCCTAGAATAACACGGTAAAAAAAAAAAGGTAAAAATTTTTTTTTTGTCATCTTACATTAAAAAAAGTGTAATAGCAAGCAATCAAAAATTCGTATAGTCCCTAAAATAGTGCCATTAAAACCGTCCCCTCATCCTGCAAAAAATGAGCCCCTACCTAATACAATTGTATAAAAAACTAAAAAAAAAAATGACTCTTAGACTATAGAGATACAAAAAATTTCTTTTTTGTATCAAAAACGATAATAAAGTCTAAAACCTAAATAATTGTCAAAAAGTAGACTTATTAGGTATCGCCGCGTCCGTAATATTCTCCTCTGTAAAAATACCCCATGACCTAACCCCACAGATTAACACAGTCCAATCATATGTACCCTGAAAATAGTCCCAACAAAATCGCCACCTTATCCCGTAGTTTCCAAAATGTGGTCACTTTTAGGGAGTTTCTACTCCATTATATAATTCTAATATAATTCTAATATAATTACACCGTGTCATATTATAAGCCCCCCTGGCTTATAATATGACACGGTGTAAATAAACCGGTCCATAAAAATCAACCTTCCAAAAACCACACGGCACTCCTTTCCCTCTACGCCCGCCGTGTGGCCGTACAGTAGTGTACGACCACATATGGGGTGTTTCTGTAAAAGGCAGAGTCAGGACAATAAAAATACACTCTTGTTTAGCTGTTAACCCTTGCTTTGTTAGTGGAAAAAATGGGTTAAAATGGAAAAATTGGCAAAAGAATGAAATTCTGAAAATCCATCTCCATTTGCCAATAACTCTTGTGGAGCACCTAAAGGGTTAACAACGTTTGTAAAATCAATTTTGAATACCTTGAAGGGTGTAGTTTCTAAAATGGGGTCATTTTTGGGTGGTTTCTATTATGTAAGCCTCACAAAGTGACTTCAAACCTGAACTGGTACCTAAAAAAATGTTTTTTTGAAAATTTCCAAGATTTGCTTCTAAACTTCTAAGCCTTGTAACGTCCCCCAAAAATAAAATGGCATTCCCAAAATGATCTAGACATGAAGTAGACATATGGGGTATGTTTATTAATAACTATTTTGGAGGTATTACTATGTATTATTGAAGTAGAGAAATTGAAAGTTGAAAATTTGCAAATTTTTCCAAAATTTTTGTAAATTTTGTATTTTTTAAGAGATAAAAATGATTTTTTTTTACTCCATTTTACCAGTGTCATGAAGTACAATATGTGATGAAAAAACTATCTCAGAATGGCCTGGATAAGTAAAAGCGTTTTAAAGTTATTCGCACATAAAATTACACTGGTCAGATTTGCAAAAAATGGCCTGGTCCTTAAGGTGAAATATGGCCGTGTCCTTAGGGGGTTAAAAAAACAAAAAATATTTTTAACCCTAGCTAGGAGACAAATTCAAATGATGTCTGACTTTTCTCACCTGTCAGCGTCAAATACGGTAAGTTTCAGATATAATGAGGGACCTATATCCACGCCTATATGCCACGTGGCGTAAAAAAGTCACACATTATGGCGCACGTCATGTTATTTGCGACTTTTTGATAAGTGCAGAGGTAAAGGGGCATGGCTTAGTGGAAGGGGCGTGGCTTCACACTGCCACTACATTTACTGTAACTCCTCCTTGACGTGCGGGTGCGTCATCTCGCGAGAGGCTAGATTTCCTGTGAACGCGCGCGCGTTCACAGGATCGCGTCGGGGACAAGGTAAACTACAGCCTGCCAGCGCTGATCGTGCGCTGGCAGGCTGTAGAAGTTAAAAAAAATGGAATATCAGACGCTGTTTTGTTAACAGCATCTGATATGCTTGCTGATCGTTCCTTTGGTGGTCCCTTTTGCTTGGGACCACCAAAGGAAACTTTTATAAGTGCACCAAATCACCACACAGACCCCTATACCTATACTGTGTGTGAAAAATATCTCTGTAAACGACAACTTTTAAAAAATTTTATACAAAGTTGACAATTTACAGAGATATTTCTCTCACCCAACATGGGTATATGTAAAAATACACCCCAAAACACATTGCCCTACTTCTCCTGAGTACGGTGATACCACATAAGTGACACTTTTTTGCAGCCTGGGTGCACAAAGGGGCCCAAATTCCAACGAGTACCTTTAGGTTTTACATGGTGGCTCACAATTTAGCCCCGCCCAAAATGCCAGAACAGTAAACACACCCCACAAATGACCCCATTTCGGAAAGTAGACACCCCGAGGTATTCACTGAGGGGCATAGTGAGTCTGTCTGAGATTTCTTTTTTTTTTGCCAGAAGTTAGCAGAAATTTAAACTTTTTTTTTTTTTTTTCTCAGAAAGTGTCATTTTCCGCTAACTTGTGAAAAAAAATGAAATGATACATGAACTCACCATGCCCCTCCACGAATACTTTGGGGTGTCTTCTTTCTAAAATGGTGTCATTTGGGGGGTATTTATACTATCCTGACATTCTAGCACCTGAAGAAACATGACAGGCGCTCAGAAAGTCAGAGCTGCTTCAAAATGCCGAAATTCACTTTTTTGCACCATAGTTTGTAAACGCTATAACTTTTACCCAAACCAATAAATATACACTTATTGGACTTTCTTTTTATCAACGACATGTAGAACAATAAATTTAGAGAAAAATGTATATAGAAATGTAGTTTTTTTGAAAAAATTTACAACAGAAAGTGAAAAATGTCATTTTTTTGCAAAAATTTCGGTCATTTTTGATTAATAGCAAATAAAGTGAAAATGTCAGCAGGAATGAAATACCACCAAATGAAAGCTCTATTAGTGAGAAGAAAAGGAGGTAAAATTAATTTGGGTGGTAAGTTGTATGACGGAGCAATAAACGGTGAAAGTAGTGTAGTGCGGAATTGTAAAAAGTGGCCTGGTCATTAAGGGTGTTTAAGCTAGGGGAACTTAAGTGGTTAAGTAAGTGAACCCCCTATTGCAATTCAATGTAAGTAAACCCACTTACTTGATGGTGCAAAAATAGGTTTACTTACTGTACTTAAGGGTGTAAAGTGGGTTCACTTTAGGCTGCATTAGCAGTTCAAATACTTTGGAGTGCAAAGTGGGTTTAATTATGTTAAATCGTAATAGGGGGTTCACTTACTTTAGGGATTCAGAAAAATCAATCAGGGTAATCATAGTAAAACTTAACTTTGAATGCCCTTGTTTATAAAAAGGGAAGGTATTGCTCAAAAAATTAATGCTGTCAACTTAGCAGTGCTCTATAGTAATTGGAGCAGTCTTACTATTGACATACAGTGGTAGGGGATACTCCAGTATGCAGAGGGATGAAGCGGTTCGTCACAATTCGGGTCCCCTTGAGTAGGCAGCAGGATGCGGTAGATACTCAGCTTGGCTGGACATACAGTTCAGACTAGAAGGGCAATTTAGGGACAGATACCTCATCCTGCTGCCTTCTCAAGGGGACCCGAATTGTGACAAACTGCTGCATCCCCCTGCATACTGGACCCTGACCTGAGAAGAAAGTTAGACATCAGAGTCAGGTGTCGGAGATAGTATTTGGCCTCGAACTGACATCATTCTGATACAAAATAATAGATGATCTTAGGGAGACCAACTACAAAAAATACCATGGAGCCTAATTTAAGAGTCTCAACACAGCAATCCAAAGTGTAAAGCTCCCTGGGAAACAGTGATATGCAAGATAATCGTGGAGCCCCAGTTATGGGTTTTCAACACAGTAAAAGCCAGATATCCCTCCAGGCAAGGAAAACCAAGCAAAGGGGTGTCCCCATTATAGAGATCACCAAATCTACCATAGTAAGCAGACCCTATGTCAAGATCCATCCACAGACAGTTGTATCGGGATGTTTCCACTTATCATTGTGGATTCTGGCTAACTGGGAGCAATGTCGTGGAGACTACTCAAACAAAACAATAGCTGATCTTAGGGAGACCAACTACAAAATAGTTATGGGTCTTCAAGACAGTGAAAGCCAGATACACTGTAGGCTTGGAAGTGGTGGTCAGGACGGGCTGATATCTTGTGCTGGAACAGCACCTGTGCTCACAAGTCACAGTACATAGCAAGGGGGGAAGCACTGTCCCTCTCCTTCCCACAACAGGGAACTCACCAGGTATGTTACCCATCTCCTTCCCTATTTGCCTTGGCAGTTGAGCACTTTGTTCTCTTCACTGAATGACAACATTAAGCCATTCCCGACATCGACCATATGGTGCATCGGGAAGTGACTTCCCGACACCCGCCATACAGGAAAGATGTGCTGATCATGTGGGTGCAGGAGCTGTGCCTGCCCGATCAGCGTCAGGAGTCTGGCTGTTCCTGACAGCCGTGCCCTTGATTTATGCACCTGCATTGGTAAATACACTGATGCCGGCACTTTAACCCTTTGTGTGCCGTGGTCAGTGCTGTATGGGGTTTGTGGAGGGAGGGGGCTCCCTTCCGTCCCCATTGGGTTACTGCGGTGACGGGGGCTCGATGGATGAGAAGGCAGTCTGAAGCCTGTGAGACTTAGCCCTTGGGTATTACACTGGTAATACATTGACAGCCAATGTATTACTGGCAGGAAAAAAAAAATGTCTTTCAGAAAATTGATTTTTTTCAAAAATGCTTTGTGCAAAAGTAGTGAAACGTAAAATATATATATATATATATATATATATATATATATATATATATAGAAAGAAAATTGAGGCAGCACCACCTAGCAAAAAAGATAGCGGGTGCAGCGCTCACCTGTGGAGTAAACCCACTCCAGCAATTGTAGACAGATAAAGATCGAGCAGCACTCCAAATGTGTTCAAATAGCAAATGCGTCTTTATTCACCCATCGGCATGGCAACGTTTCAGCTCCTGCTGGAGCCTTTCTCAAGCAGAAAACAAATTCTAAAAACCAGTGGCAGAGTTGCCACCTTATCCTGCTTCTCAAAAAGCTAAAAAAAAAAGTGATCAAAAAGTTGTATGTAATAGAACTAATGATAACACTTCATAGAGAAAAATAAAATATATAGTTGTCAGAAAATGGTTGTACTAGTGTCCAGAGTCTGATCAATAGTAACATGGCGCTCGTAAAACTCGTTGCCGTGTTCAGGAGAAAGTGGTTAACAAAATTTGTGGTCTTTTTTTTTGTGGTCTTTTTTTTGTGGTCCTTTTATTACCCCTTGTGAAAATGGGGACTTTATGCAACGTTTTATTGGAAGAAATGGAGATTCTTCCAATAAAGTCAGTTTTCAGTAACATAGTAAAACCTGTGCGGTAAAAACCAATTTTTCTCACTTAGGGGTTAAGGGGAATAAAAAATTCCTTCCCGACTCCAATCAGGCAATTAGAATAACTCCCTGGATCAACGACCCATCTCTAGTAGCTATAACCTGTAATATTATTACACTCCAGAAATATATCCAGTCCCCTCTTGAATTCCTTTATTGTACTCACCATCACCACCTCCTCAGGCAGAGAGTTCCATAGTCTCACTGCTCTTACCATAAAGAATCCTCTTCTATGTTTGTGTACAAACCTTCTTTCCTCCAGATGCAGAGGATGTCCCCTCGTCACAGTCACATTCCGGCGGATAAATAGATGATGTGAGAGATCTCTGTACTGACCCCTGATATATTTATACATAGTTATTAGATCTCCCCTCAGTCGTCTTTTTTCTGAAGTAAATAACCCTAATTTTGATAATCTTTCAGCGTACTGTAGTTGCCCCATTCCAGTTATTACTTGACATCCTCTGAACCCTCTCCAGCTCTACTATGTCTGCCTTGTCCACAGGAGCCCAGGACTGTACACATTACTCCATGTGTGGTCTGACTAGTGATTTGTAAAGTGGTAGGACTATGTTCTCATCACAGGCGTCTATGCCCATTTTGATGCAACCCATTATCTTATTGGCCATGGCGGCAGCTGCCTGACACTGGTTTTTGCAGCTTAAGGTCCTTTCACACTGGCGTTTTTGTTTTCCGGCATAGAGATCCGTCGTCGGGTCTCTATGCCGGCAGAATCCTGATCAGGATCATCCCCATGCATTCTGAATGGAGAGAAATCCGTTCAGGATGCATCAGGATGTCTTCAGTTCAGGACCGGAACGTTTTTTGGACGCAGCAAATACTGCAGCATGCTGCGCTTTTTGTTCCGTCCAAAAATCCGGAACACTTGCCGCAAGGCCGGATCCGGAATTAATGGCCATTGAAAGGCATTAATCCGGATCCGGCCTTAAGCTAAACGTCGTTTCGGCGCATCGCCGGATCCGACGTTTAGCTTTTTCTCAATGGTTACCATGGCAGCCAGGACGCTAAAGTCCTGGTTGCCATGGTAAAATGTGGTGGGGAGCGGGGGAGCAGTATACTTACCATCCGTGCGGCTCCCAGGGCGCTCCAGAGTGACGTCAAGGCGCCCTACACGCATGGATCACGTGATCCATGCTCATGGGGCGCTCTGACGTCATTCTGGAGCGCCCCGGGAGCCGCACGGACTGTAAGTATACCGCTCCCCCGCTCCCCACTACTACTATGGCAACCAGGACTTTAATAGCGTCCTGGCTGCCATAGTAACCTGAAAGCATTTCGAAGACTGATCAGGATCCTGATCAGTCTTCTAATGCTTCAGGCGACTTGCGTTCTGACGGATCCGGCGGGACGAAAGTGCCTGCCGGATCCTCAGAACGCAAGTGTGAAAGGACCCTTAGTTTGCTGTTTATTAAAATTCCTAGATCATTTTCCATGTCAGTGTTACCGAGTGTTTTACCATTTAGTATGTACGGATGACTTGCATCATTCCTTCCCATGTGCATGACTTTACATTTGTCAGTGTTAAACCTCATCTGCCACTTCTCTGCCCAAGCCTCCAATCTATCCAGATCCCTCTGTAGCAGTATATTGTCCTCTTCCGTGTTAATTACTTTACACAGTTTAGTGTCATCTGCAAAAATTAATAATTTACTATGCAAGCCTTCTACAAGATCATTTATAAATATATTGAAATGAATAGGTCCCAGTACTGACCCCTAAGGTACCCCACTATTGACAGTGACCCAATCTGAGTGTGTACCATTAATAACCACCCTCTGTTTTCTGTCACTCAGCCAGTTACTTACCCACTTACAGACATTTTCTTCCAGTCCGAGCATCCTCATTTTATATACTAACCTTTTATGTCAGGCATGTCCAAACTGTGGCCCTCCAGGTGTTGCAGAACTACAACTCCCATCATGCTCTTCTGTAGGTTGATAGCTGTAGGTTGTCCAGGAATGATGGGAGTTGTATTTTTGCAACATCTGGAGGGCCGGAGTTTGGCCTGTTTTATGTAGTACAGTGTCAAATGCTTTCGAGAAGTCCAGATATACGACATCCATTGATTCGCCGCTGTCAAGTCTAGAACTTTCCTCCTCATAGAAACTGATTAACTTAGTTTGGCATGACTGATCCCTCATTAAGCCATGCTGATATGGCGTTATTTCCTTATTTCTGTTGAGATTCTCTAAGATAGCATCTCTCAGAAAACCTTCAAACAGTTTCCCCACAACAGATGTTAAACTTACCGGCCTATAGTTTCCGGGCTCTGTTTTTGGACCCTTTTTGAATATTGGCACCACATTTGCTATGCGCCAATCCTGTGGGACATTCCCTGTCAGTATAGAGTCTGCAAATATCAGAAATAAGGGTCTGGCTATGACATTACTTAATTCACTTAGGATACGGGGGTGTATGCCATCCGGTCCTGGCGATTTGTCTATTTTAATCTTTTTAATTCGCTGTTGTACTTCTTCTTGGGTCAGACAGGACACTTTAAATTGGGGATTTATCTTTACATTAAGCATTTCATCTGACAGTTAATTTTCCTCAGTGAATACATTGGAGAAAAAAATATTTAACAGCTTTGCTTTCTCCTCGTCGCTCTCTGCAACTCCCCCCTCATTACTCTTTAAAGGGCCGACACCTTCAGATTTATACTTTTTAACATTTATATAATTAAAGAACATTTTAGGGTTAATTTTACTCTCTTTGGCAATTAATCTCTCGGTCTCTAGTTCGGCTGCTTTTATTTGTTTTTTACATGTTCTATTTTTTTCCTTATAGTTTTTCAGTGCTTCCTCACTACCCTCCTGTTTTAGTGATTTATATTCTTTCTTTTTGTCATTTATTGCTTTCTTTACATTTTTTTGTTCCTTAACCTTTTATTCCCATACGGTATGTACCTCTCACAATGAGAATTTAGGATGCTTTTAAAGATATCCCATTTTGTGGCTGTATTTTTGTTTTTGAGGACTTTGTCCCAGTTAGTTAGGCCTATGGCCTTGCTTAGTTGGCTAAATTTAGCTTTTTTGAAGTTTGGTATTTTTGTTCCTCCCTGTAGAAATGCTCTTTTGAATGATAATTGGAAGGTTATTACTTTATGGTCACTATTTCCCAGGTGTCTCCCAACTTGCACATCTGTTGTTCTGAGGGGTGTAGTTTCCAAAATGTGGTCACTTTTGGGGGGATTCTTCTGTGGGGGTACCTTAGTGTGCCTTCAAATGTAACATGGCTAGTGCTGAGCGTATCAAGCTTTGGATCCTAGATCCGAAGTCGATTCACTTCAAACTTTGTTTTAAGCATTAACCCCTTCAGGACACATGACGTACCGGTACGGCATGTTTCCGAATCCTTAAGGACACATGACGTACCGGTACGTCATGAGTAGTTCCGATCACTGCTGCTCAGCCGGCAGTGATCGGAACAAGGTACCTGCTGAAATCATTCAGCAGGTACCTTCTTACAATGCCGAGGGGCGTCCTGTGACCCCCCGTATCGGCGATCGCTGCAAACCGCAGGTCAATTCAGACCTGCGGTTTGCAGCTCTTTTCGCGATTTCTGACAGACCGCGGGGATCAGAGTCTAAATGCCCCCAAAGTTATACATTTTAACCCTCCCTGCAGCCCCCAATCATATTATGGCTGTGGGGGTGCAGTGGGGGGGTGGTTGTGGGAGGCGGTGCGGCGGACGGGATCGCAATAGCGATCCCCCGCCCGCCTCCTCTGTATTCTTCTCTGGTGTCTAGTGAATCTATCAGAGTGTCAGCACATTGCTGACACTCTGGTAGAAACGGCTGGCATCTGTGCTTGATCAGATGCCAGCTGTTTAACCCCTTCCATACGGACCGCGGTTTGGAAGGGGCTAACAGGGAGGGAGCTCCCTCTCTCCCATCGGGGGGCTGCTGTGCCTTTGCAGCCCCCTGACAGGATGGGATTGCAGAGGGAGGGAGCCCCCCTCCCTCCCTTCCTATCGCCTGCTGCTCTGTTATGGCAGCGGGTGATGATTGCCATGGAAGCAGGACGCTTTCAGAAGCGTCCTGCTCTCCATGGTGCTGAAAGTCTGAATAGACCTGCTAAAGGTCTATTCAGACTTTGTAAAGTAAAAAATACAGCACAGTGCACTGTATAGTGTAATGTACTGTATTATACAGACACCAGATCCACTGGATCTACAAGAACCAAGTGGGTCTGGGTAAAAAAAAAATGTAAAAAAGTGAAAAAAAAAACGTAAAAATGAAAAAAAAAAACACATCACTGAATAAAAATTCAAAAAATAAAATACACTACACATATTAGGTATCGTCGCATCGTAAAAACCTGCTCTATAAAAATATCACATGACTTAACCACAAATAGTACCAATCAAACCGCCACCTCATCCCGCAAAAATTGAGCCCCTACCTAAAACAAAATAAAAAAACTATGCCGCTCAGACAAAAACATGATTTTTTTTTGTTTCAAAAATGCTTTTTAGTGTTAAATGTAAAAAACTAAATAAAAAGTAGACAGATTGTGTATCTCCACGTCCGTAAGAATCTGTTCTATAAAAATATCACATGACCTAACCCCTCAAGTAAACACTGTAAAAAAAATTAAATAAAAACTTTGTAAAAAAGCCATTTGTTTGTCTCCTTAAATCACAAAAAGTGTAATAGCAAGCGATCAAAAAGTCATATGACCCCCCAAATAGTGCCAATCTAACCGTCACCTCATCCCACAAAATGTATACCCAGCCTGAGACAATTGCCTAAAAACTGAAAAAAATATGGCTCTCAGACTATAGAGACACTAAAACATGTTTATTTTTTTTTAAAAAAAGGAGATAATTCTGTAAAACCAAAATAAACAAAAAAAGGTATACATATTAAGTATAGCCGCGTCCGTAAGGACCCGCTCTATAAAAATATTACATGACCTAACCCCTCAGGTGAAAGCCGTAAACATAAAAAATAAAAACGTTGTCAAAAAAGCCATTTTTATGTCCCCTTACATCACAAAAAGTGTAATAGCAAGCGATCAAAAAGTCATATGCACACCAAGATAGTACCATTCAAACCGCCATTTCATCCCGCAAAAAATGAGCCCCTACATAGGACAATCGCCCCAAAAAATTAAACAATATGGCTCTCAGACTAAGGAGACACTAAAACATGTTTTTTTTTGTTTTAAAAAATATTATTGTGTAAAACTTATATAAATAAATAAAAAGTGTACATATTAAGTATCGCCGCGTCCGTCACAACCTGCTCTATAAAAATAACACATGACCTAACCCCTCAGCTGAACACAGCAAAAATAAATAAATAAATACGGTGTCAAGCCATTTTTGTCACCTTACATCACAAAAAGTGTAATAGCGAGCGATCAAAATGTCATATGTACCAATCAAACCGACATCTCATCCCACAAAAAATGAGCCCCTACATAAGACAGTTGCCCAAAAAATAAAAATAAACTATGGCTTTCAGAATGTGGGGACACTAAAAAAGCTTTTTTTTTTCAAAAATGCCTTATTATGTAAAACTGAAACAAAACCCCCCAAAAGTAGTCGTATTTGCTATTGTCGCATCCGTAACAACCTGCTCTATAGAAGTAGCACACAATTTAACCTGTCAGTTCAACGATGTAAATAACAAAAAATACAAAACAGTCCCAAAACAGCTATTTTTTTGCAAATTTTCCATTTTAATCCATTTTTCCAGTAACAAAGCAAGAGTTAACAGCCAAACAAAACTCAATATTTATTGCCCTGATTCTCTAGTTTGCACAAACACCCCATATGTGGTCGTAAGCTGCTGTATGGCCAGACTGCAGGGCGTAGAAGGAAGGGAACGCCATATGGTTTTTGGAAGGCAGATTTTGCTGGACTGGTTTTTTGACACTATGTCCCATTTGAAGCCCCCTGATGCACCCCTACAGTAGAAACTCCAAAAAAGTGACCCCATTTTGGAAACTACTGGATAAGTTGTCAGTTTTGTTGGTACTATTTTAGGGTAAATATTATTTTGGTTGCTCTATATTACACTTTTTTTGAGGCAAGGTAACAAAAATAGAAATTCTGAAATTTCATCTCCATTTGCCAATAACTCTTGTGGAACACCTAAAGGGTAAACAAAGTTTGGAAAACTGGTTTTTAATACCTTGAGGGGTGTAGTTTCTTAGATGAAGTCACTTTTATGGAGTTTCTACTCTAGGGGTGCATCGGGGGGCTTCAAATGGGACATGGTATCAAAAATCCAGTCCAGCAAAATCCGCCTTCCAAAAACCATATGGCGTTCCTTTCCTTCTACGCCCTGCCGTTTCGCCATACAGCAGTTTACGACCACATATGGTGTGTTTGTGCAAACTACAGAATCGGGGCAATAAATATTAAAGAGGACCTTTCACTGGTCCACAGTTTATTAGGCAACGCTATGTACATGGAGAGCGGCACTTACTTGTACCCCAGGGTGTCGCTCCATTCGTCCTCTGTAGGCCCTGGTACCGGCGCTCATCCTTCTCCAATTTTGCCTGGGGCGGAGACTTCTTCTTTTGCCCTGGGCGTCTCCTTCTCCCACAGCTGGAGCGCTGGCCAATCGCAGCGCTTAGCTCATATTCAGGATATCACCCCCCAAATGACACCATTTTAGAAAGAAGACACCCAAAAGTATTCACGGAGGGGCATGTTGAGTTCATTTTTTTTCACAAGTTAGCGGAAAATGACACTTTCTGCTAACTTCTGGCAAAAAAAAATAAGATCTCCCACGGACTCACTATGCCCCTCAGTGAATTCCTTGGGGTGTCTACTTTACGAAATGGGGTCATTTGTGGGGTGTGTTTACTGTTCTGGCATTTTGGGCGGTACTAAATTGTGACCAACCCTGTAAAGCCTAAAGGTACTCGTTGGACTTTACGCCCCTTTACGCACCTAGGCTACAAAAAAGTGACACACATGTGGTATTGCCGTACTCAGAAGAAGTAGGGCAATGTGTTTTGGGGTGTATTTTTACATATACCCATGCTGGGTGAGAGAAATATCTCTGTAAATTGTCAACTTTGTATAAAATGTTTTAAAAGTTGTCATTTACAGAGATATTTCTCTCACCCAGCATGGGTATATGTAAAAATACACCGCAAAACACATTGCCCTACTTCTCCTGAGTACGGCGATACCACATGAGTGACACTTTTTTGCAGCCTGGGTGCGCAAAGGGGCCCAAATTCCAACGAGTACCTTTAGGTTTTACAGGGCTGCTCACAATTTAGCCCCACCCAAAATGCCAGAACAGTACAAACACCCCACAAATGACCCCATTTTGGAAAGAAGACACCCCAAGGTATTCGCTGAGGGGCATAGTGAGTCCATGAAAAATTGAACTTTTTGTCACAAGTTAGCGGAAAGGGAGACTTTGTGAGAAAAAACAATAAAAAATCAATTTCCGCTAACTTGTGCCAAAATGCGATGCCACATGTGTGACACTTTTTTGCAGCCTAGTTGAGCAAAGGGGCCCAAATTCCAATGATTACCTTTAGGATTTCACAGGGCATTTTTACGCATTTGGATTCCAAACTACTTCTCACGCATTAGGGGCCCCTAAAATGCCAGGGCAGTATAAATACGCCACAAGTGACCCCATTTTAGAAAGAAGACACCCCAAGGTATTCCGTGAGGGGTATGGTGAGTTCATGTAAAATTTTATTTTTTGTCACAAGTTAGTGGAATATGAGAAAAAAAAGTCAATTTCCGCCAACTTGTGCCAAAAAAAAATAATCTTCTATGAACTCGCCATGCCCCTCACGGAATACCTTGGGGTGTCTTCTTTCCAAAATGGGGTCACTTGTGGGGTATTTAAATGCCCTCCTAAAAGGTACTCATTGGAATTTGGGCCCCTTTGAGCATCTTGGCTGCAAAAAAGTGGCACACATGTGTTATCGCCGTACTCAGGAGAAGTAGGGCAATGTGTTTTGGGGCGTGGATCCGCAAAACACATAAGGACGTCTGAATGAGCCTTACAGGAGGGTGATTGGGGGTTAATCAGGGGTTAATCAGCGACGGGGGGGGGGGGGGGGATTGGTGCACTTACAGTGTCTTCTGCTGGTCCCAAGCAAAAGGGACCACCAGAGGAGCAGGCAGCAGGCATATCAGACGCTGTTTACAAAACAGCATCTGTTATGCGATTTAGATGGCTTTTTTCTGACATCTACAGAATGCCAGCGCATGATTAGCGCTGGCAGGCTGTAGTGAAACTTCCTACCAGCGCCATCCTATCAAGGAGGAACATCCCGGCCGCCCGCAGGACGCATCCCTGCGTTAGGCGGTCGGGATGTGGTTAAAATTGAAAATTTTCCAAAAAATCGAAATTCTGAAATTTTATCTCCATTTGCCATTAACTCTTGTGGAAAACCTAAAGGGTTAATGATGTTTGTAAAAATCAGTTTTGAATACCTTGAGGGGTGTAGTTTCTAGAATGGGGTCATTTTTGGGTGGTTTCTATTATGTAAGCCTCACAAAGTGACTTTAGACCTGAACTGGTCCCTAAAAAGTGGGTTTTTGAACATTTCTGAAAAATTTCAAGATTTGCTTCTAAACTTCTAAGCCTTGTAACGTCCCCAAAAAATGAAATGGCATTCCTATTTCGATGCATGAAGTAGACATATGGGGAATGTAAATCAATAACTATTTTTGGCGGTATTACTATGTATTATAGAAGTAGAGAAATTGAAACTTGGAAAATTGCAAATTTTTCAAAATTTTTGTTAAATTTTGTAATTTTGTTTATAAATAAAGATGAAATTTTTCGACTTCATTTTACCAGTGTCATGAAGTACAATATGTGATGAAAAAACAATCTCAGAATGGCCTGAATAAGAAAAAGCGTTTTAAAGTTATCACCACATAAAGTGACACTGGTCAGATTTTGAAAAAATGGCCTGGTCCTTAAGGTGAAATAGGGCCGTGTCCTTAAGGGGTTAAAATGTATGGGCTCCGGCGAGGTGAACAGAGACGCAAGACTTTGATGAATAACTTCGGCCATCGATTTTAAAACATGGATCTGAAGTCTGCTCTGGTACTGTCTGGTACCTCAGTACTGAAGCTGACTTTGGATCTATGTTTTAAAATGGTTTAAAAGTCTAAAAATCAAATACTGAAGTTATTCACCCAAGTTCCGCGAGACTACAGTGATAACGAATTTGCCTCGCCAGAGCTCACACATTTGAATGCCGTACGGAGACGAACATCCATACAGCGTTCAAACAAAGTTTTGAACGAATCAACTTCGGATTTATGATCCGAAGCTCAATTGGATCAACATTAAACCTTTCTTGACTGCCCACTGTGTATATACATCCTATCTGCACATGCCCCATGCAGAATGCACGTGCAGGCAGCGTTTTAATTCCACCTGGGGGTGCCCATAATGATAATGGGTGATTTTAATATGTGTTTGGATAAAGCTCTGGATTGATTTAACCCGGAGGGTGGGGTCATTAGAATCGTCTCCTACTCCGTTGGGTAGATTGCTTACAGAAGTTGACCTATGTGATTTTTGGAGAGCTACTCACCCAGGGGTTAAACAGTATTTATGTTATTCCTCTTCATACAACTCATTATCCACAATCAAAATGGTAATGGGATCCTGCGGGCTGATCCAGAAAGTGAAAGATGTCTCATATCTTCCATGTAGTGTTTCTGACTATTCCCCTGTTTTAACAGTGTTGGAACTGGGGACTAGTCGTCCGTCTCCTAGGCCTGCCTGGCGACTTAATCCATTCTGGCTCCAACTGGTTGATACTGGAAATGGAATAGCAGTGGCACTGAAAGAGTTCTTTGATAATAATGTCAGGTCGGCCAGTCTATCCGTAGTGTGGGATGCAATGAAGGCGTACGCTAGAGTATTATATATAAAAGCGATTAGTACACATAAATCCAAAAGTAGGGCCTTCTCAAAGGAACTCTCAGATAGGGTCCTCAATACTGAAGTGGCTTATACATTCCATCTGACACCGGATAATGCACGTCATTTGAGAGAGGCCCTGACAGCTTGGAGAACGTAGTTACCGGGGATAGGGATATTACGGGGGTATTTCGTGCTCACGTTAAGGAAGTTTACAGGTCTAGGTCCATTGTTAGCCTGACGGATAGAGAGCGCTATTTGGGTGGGATTGGATTGCCTACTCTGTCGGAGAAACATAGAGTCTTATTAGATGAGGAAATACAGTTGGAGGAACTTGAGTTGGCGCTTCGATCCTTTCCTAATGAGAAGGCGCCTGGTGGGGATGGTCAACCCGGTGAATTTTATAAGAGACATAAAGAGTTGCTGCTGCCTCATCTCTTAAATGTTTTCAAGGATGGCTATCAGGAGGGTATATTGCCAGGGTCTGTGAGAGAAGCCATAGTAGTTGTTTTGCCAAAACCAGACAAGGATCCCATCTTGGTTGATTCATATAGACCTATCTCACTCTTGACGGTAGATTTTAAAATACTGGGCAAGGTGTTAGCAAATAGGTTATTGAATGTTATATCCACTATTGTATATGAAGATCAGTGTGGCTTTATGCCTGGTAAGTCCACGTCCATGAATCTTCGTCACTTATTCTTGAACCTCTAGCTGGCGGGGAGGGTGGGAGAGGAGGGTACTGAGGCTGTGGTCTTACGCGACGCTGCCAAGGCTTTTGACAGCGTCGAGTGGGACTACCTTTGGGCTGTTATGTTAAGGATGGGATTTGGCTCAAATTTTATTAAGTGAGTTCAATTGTTGTATACCCAGCCTAGGGCTAGACTTAGGGTAAATGGAGGGGTTTCCTAACAATTGGAGTTAGAAAGGGGCATGAGACAGGGGTGTCCACTGTTGCCTCTCCTATTTGCCATAGCGGTGGAACCTCTGGCTTGCTTACCTAGGACTACCCCTTTAATGCGAGGCCTCAGGGGGGGAAGGTTGGAGGAGCGGATATCATTGTATGCAGATGATATGCTGCTATAGGTTGGCGACTTAGCAACATCCATAGATCCCATTATCTCTCCTATTACCGATGTTGGTAGACAATCCGGTTTACTTATTACATAGTAACATAGTATAAAATAATCCTTTTCTATGTTTTTGTACAAACCTTCTTTCCTCCAGACGCAGAGGATGTCCCCTCGTCACAGTCCTGGGGATAAATAGACTGGAATAAATCTGTGATTCTACCATTATCCTCTCTCCCCGACTCTCTATGTCTGGATCATATTAATCTTAAGGTGGTGTCCTCTTTTAGATACCTGGGAGTTGAGATTTCACCTGTTCCCCATAGGTATTTTTCTCGATAATATAATACCTCTATTGGGCAAGTTTAAACTTAAAGTGACATCCTGGCATAAACTTCCTCTGTCACTAATTGGTAGGGATAACTTGATAAAAATTATTTTAATGCCTCAGCTTTTGTACCTGCTCCATAATGCACCTGTCTGGATACCCATGCATTACTTTTACAAGGCACAGCAAATCTTCCGTTTGTTATTATGGAAACGGAATAGAGGCAGAATTAGATATGAGACCCTTCAGTGGGGTAAAGTTATGGGTGGTTTGGCGTTACCTAACCCCTTTATGTATTTCCTTTTTAAGCAGCTTTAGCATTTTAAAGGATGGAGTACAGTGGGTGGCACTGGAAGGAGCGGTAAGCTTCTGGAATGGGCATCTGGATGTTCTCCCCTAGTTGTCTTCTTAGAGAGAGGGTCGAATGCCACTTTTAACAGTTCCCCGATTGCCAAACTTATGCGGACCGTATGGGGGAAAGTTAAGGCTATAATGGGTATCAGGGGGTTGTTGAATATTTCGCCTATATGGTATAATTCCGCTCTTTTAGAATTGTCCCGGTTAGACGGCTTCTCACAATGGGAAAGACAAGGGTTATGGAATATTAGTCAGCTTTATTCTCAGGGTTCAGTCTACCTTCCACGCATTTTTATAAAAATCACCCCATTTGGATTTTTTTTTACTGTTTCCCACTACATTGTATAATATAATTAATGGTGGCATTAGAAAGTACAACTTGTCCCACAAAAAATAAGCCCTCATACAGCTATGTGAATGGAAATATAAAAAGGTTATGGCTCAAGGAAGATAGGGAAGAAAAATGAAAACGTAAAAACGAAAAAACATCCGGTAGTGAAAGAGTTAAGATAAAGAACATTGTGTTACGAGAAAACAGTCTCGGAATCGCTTGGATAAGTAAAAGCGCTCCAACATTATTACCACATAAAATGACTCTTCAGATTTCCAAAAATCGGTTCTGTCAGCAAGGTGAAAAATGGCTGTGTCCTGAAGGGGTTAAAGGGGTTGTCCCAGTGTTTAATACTGATGGACTATCTTCAGGATAGGTAATCCGTATTTAATCGGTGGGTGTTCGACTCCCAGCACCCCCACCAATCAGTTGTTTGAAGTGAATGCCACAGCCCTCTTCCTAAGCCAGTAATGTTACGTTCATCGGTCACATGGGCACTTTACAGTGTACAGCACTCTGCTTTGTAAGCTGAGAGGGGGCCATGCTGCAGGCTACAGCTAATTGATGGGAGGGGGGTATAAATATTACAGAACCCCCTTTAACCCTTTCAAGACTAGGTGTGATTTATTTTTTTTCCCAATTTTTCTTTTTTACTCCCAGCCCTCCTAAAGCCATAATTTTTTTTTTTTTTTTATTCCCTTAGCATATTAGGGCTTGTTTTTTGGGGGACAAGATACACTTTCTAATGGTACTATTTGCAATGTGGTGGGAAGCGGGGAAAAAAATAGAAATGGGCTAAAATTGAAAAAAAAATTGAAATGTGTTTTTTTTTTTGTTTTTTTTTTCATTTTGAGGGAGGGGGTGATTTGAATTTTTATGTATTTATTTATTTTTAGATTTAAAAACATGCTTTAAAGGGAGTTTGTCGGCGTGATCTTGGACCATAATGTGCAGTACTACATGAGTTGAACGGCAGATAAGGAGTCCAGATCATAATATTTTTCCTACTGGCCCCCAATTTTCCCACTGTCAGCACTCAAAGCTGTGCTGAAATACACAGTCCAGACTGCTGTGCTAACATAATGGAGAAGACTCTTGCGCATGCTTGGCAGCCCAGACTGTATTTTAGTGCAGCTTTGAGTGCTGACAGTGCAGAAATGGGTGGCATTAAGGAAAATATGGTAATCTGGACTCCTTATCTGTAGTACTACCCATGTAGTACTGCAAGTAATAGTCCTAGATCATGACAACAGATTCCCTCTAATAAGAATCCCCTGCAGAACGGAAACGGGACAGATCCGTTTTGCAGCTCATAGACTTCTATTATGACGGAATGCCTCTAAAGGCATTCCGTTATGCATTCCGTCATAGAATTGCGTTATGGTCCGGAATTTATAACGCAATTCTGCTTTTACCACCAAACGAAGCGTGAACGAATTTCAAAATATGAAATTCGCTCATCTCTAATCTCTACCCTCTAGCGTACAGTCCCATGTAAATAGAATTTCCTCCATCTTACAGTCCCATGTAAATACCATCTCACCCTCCATCCAGCCCATCCATCTTATAGTCCCATCTATATAGCCCAAGTGCCACAAACACAATAAACAATTCCCGAATGGAGACAACAAAAACAAACAGTAGCGAACCGGAGATCCGACAGCACCAGTTCCAACAGCTCCACAGCAACTTCAACTCCACTAGTGTTCAGAATAGAAGATCTGGAAAGAAGGTCTATATCTGGCAACAAGGGAAGCAGAAAGGGAAAATATATAGTAGCTGGGAGTAGCTGACAGAGAACAGCTGAGAGGAAAAGCTACAGATTCCTAAATGGGACAAAAAGAATCGCAAACCTAAGCAGGAAAACCTGGACCGGAATCCATTTCCACCACTAGGTCATGGAGCGAGCTCTTGAAACCGACCGACTAGCCACCTGCTGCGACCTTCTGACCCCAGACATAACAGGGTCAGCAATAGGTCGTGACAGTACCCCCTTTTCTACAAAGGGCCACCAAACACTCAGGACCAGGTCTCTCCTGAAGAGAAATGCGGAAAGAACAAATTAACCTGCTGGCGTTTAGTGTCGACGCTGGCACCCACATTCTTTCTTCCGGACCGTAACCCCTCCAATGCACCAGATATTGAAGGGAGCGACAGGCAAAATGAGAATCAACAATTCTTGCCACCTAAAACTCCAAATTTCCATCGACAGTAATTGGAGGGGGTGGTAACGGTGATGGTTCCGGAGGTGCAAGATACTTTTTGATGAATGATGAATTAAATACATAATGAATTTTCAAAGTTTGAGGCAGCTCCAGGTGAAATGCCATGGGGCTAATGACGGCAACTATTTTATAAGGACCAATAAACCTAGGACCCAATTTCCAAGATGGAAGCTTTAACTTAATATTTCTAGGTCATTCAACCCTAGGTCCGGACCTGGCAAACTTTTTTTTATCAGCCATACGTATATATCTGCCTCCCATTTTTTTAAAATTGCTTTGAACCTTTCGCCATACAGAAGAGAGTGATTACGGAAACCTCCCTAAGGGATCCCAGAAGGCTTCCCCTCACTGAAAGTGCAAAATTAAGAATGAAAACCATATGCACCAAAAAATTGTGACTTACCAGTTGATTCTTGACGGCGATTGTTTATAGCAAATTCTGCTAAAGGTAAGTAAGATGACCATTCCTCCTGATTTTCAGACACAAAACACCTAAGTCTCTAGGTTTTGGTTGGTGCATTCGGTCCGGCCGTTCACATGCGGATGAAAGGCTGAGGAAAAGGAAAAATGTACCCCAAGGCAAGAACAAAAAGCTCTTCAGAATTTAGAAATAAACTAGGCTCCATGATCTGAAACAACATTGGAAGGGACCCCGTGAAGCTTCACAATTTCACTGATAAAAACCTGAGCCAGAGTTTTAGCATTTGGCAACGGGGGAAGGCAATGAAATGCACCATTTTGCTGAACCTGTCTACTACTACTACCAAGATAACAGTTTTACCGGCAGATACAGGTAGATCAGTAAATCTATTGAAAGGTTTGTCCACTGTGTGTTGGGAATGACCAGTGGCAACAGAGACCCCCCTGGATGAGTGACTTAAGCGCATGCACAAGTTGTGCAGGTAGACACAAAATCAAATACATCCTGGTGCAAGCTTGGCCACCAAAAATGATGAGACAATAGCTCAGAAGTTGCCCTACTACCAGGGTGCCCAGCGAGTGCAGAGTTATGATCTTTTAATATTTCAAGGTGCACATTCAAAGGCATAAACAACTTTCCTGGGGACAGGAGACCGGGTCATCCCCCTGATCCTCCAACACCATCCCCTCCAGGTTTGCGTGTAACGCAGAGACATCCACCCCCATTTTTAAAATCGTCACCGGAACGTCAACATCACCTCCTCCAAGAAAACTTCGGGAAAAGCTTTGGTATTTTTTGCCCCTGGGTAATAGGTGATAACAAAATTAAACCTGGTAGAAAGCAAAGACCACCTTGCTTGTCTAGGGGTAAAACGTTTAGCAGACTCAAGTTATAACAGGTTTTTATGATCTGTAATCACCGTGACGGCATAAGCTGCTCCCTCCAAAAAGTGACGCCATTTCTCAAATGCTAATTTAATAGCTAAAAGTTCCCTGTTGCCTATATCATAATTCTTCTCAGCTGCTGACAATTTCTTAGAAAAGAAAGCAAAAGGATGTCATGTACTTGGAGACGGACCCTGGACAGTACAGCCCCCACCCCCACCTCCGATGCATCAACCTCCACAGTAAAAGGTTGATAAACATAAGGCTGGATCAATATGGGTGCTGAGGTGAAACTCTCCTTCAGAGAGGAAAAAGCGTTTAGCAGAGTCAGACCATTTAGAAAAATCAGTCCCCTTTTTTGTCATGTCCATAAGGGGTTTGACAATCACAGAATACTTCTGAATGGATTTTCCATAGAAATTGGCAAAACCCCAAAAAACGCTGCAGAGTTTTTAGTTTCTTCGGAAGATCCCATTCTAGGATCGCATGGACCTTCTCTGAATCCGTATGTAACCCCGAAGCCGATAGCAGATACCCCAGGAATTGTACCTCCTGTACGGCGAATACACATATTTCCAATTTAAATAAATAAATAGTAGGGCACTCTCCCCAACAGATGGATATATGCGGCAGATTTATTATTAATAAAAACAATATATTTAATAAACAATAATAAAAACAACCTATCTATAAAGTGCAAAAGTATAAGTGCAAATGGGCTACTGTAGCGACACAATTAGTGACATGTGAATATGCAGGTGTGCAGTCCACCAATGATTATCAAATAAAGTGCTAGCCGTGCTAAAATGTATATCCTAAATTGTCCATTGCAACAAAGAAAGTCCACCAGTACTGCTGGTAAAGATATGAAGGTGTCCCCAAAAAATTTGCTCACAATGTGTGTGTGTGTGGGATTCAGGGTAGCACAGCTGAGGGTGTTGTGGACCCCAGACACCCTCAGATCCGGGAGCTGCACACAAAAAAAACTTTTTTTTTTTCACTCTCCTTGCCTAACTAAAACTGTCCATAAATGTTTATGTGCCAGATGGCACTATATTGTGGCTCAGGGGCCACATATGGCGGTGGATCGGGAAGGTGACAGACACTGGGCTCCTAGCTCACCGGAAGTCTGTGAGCGGGGAGAGCGGAGCTCCGGGACGTTAGCCGTCCGTCCAGCCAATCACAGGCGATCCTGAGAGGTGGCGTCACCGCCACCTCGCAGAATCTATAGAGGGTGATTGGTGGTGTATATTACACCACTGATCACCCTCCTATTCCAGGTCACCGGAGACCCGAATGACCCACAAATGCTGCAACCCCCCCTCCCGTGGAGTATTTGACTCCACGGAATGGTACAATCATGTAAAAAAATAAATCATAAAAAGGTATATAAAAATGATAATACCAAATTACGGTTCACATGCTCCCAACGAAATGCACGTGCCCTCTGGATAAGCATACAGAAGGAAAGACAAGTGTAGTGACCACTTTATATCCATATGGTCTTGTCATCTTATCATTATTATATACCTTTTTATGATTTTATAAGGTTGTATATATCTTATCCTGATTTCATATTTTTTCATTTTTATTTTTTTATTATATATCTATCTTCATTCCTATACTCTTATATGACTAACTGTATGTATGGATTTGTTTGTATTTACCTTGAAGAAGGGAGCTTTCAGACCCCCTAAATGCGTTGAACCACATAATTTTTTTAAATAAAGTGATTGACCAGAAGCCTCCAGGCGTGGGCTGCAATCAATTTCTGATACTTCTACATGCGATCCTGGCCAGGGGGGTTCAAAGTCTCAGGTGTCTTGAGCTTATCCTGTTGACTACCCCCCGGTGAAGTGAGTGTACTTTGGTGTTTTCACCAAAATTTCTGGTTCTACCAGATTTTAAATACAATTTTAACTACATTTAGTTTCATTACTTAATCTATCTACCCCATGATATACACCTTCCGGGACTATTCTAATGGCTAACTAGGGAGTGTGTGACGGCTCGCGGGATCCTTTTTTACCTTACTCTATCCCACTTGTACCGTCTCTCTCTTTCTTACCTTACCCTGAAATAAGCCATATGTAGTGAGTAGGACGGTGGGAGCACTAGTCCTCACCACTGACATCTAGGTAACAACAGAGAAAGGAAAACAACACAAACACAATAAACAATTCCCGAAGGGAGACAACAAACAGGAGCGAACCGGAGATCCAACAGCACCAGTTCCAACAGCAACTCCAACTCCACCAGAGGTCAGAATAGAAGATCTGGAAAGAAGGTCTATATCTGGCAGAAAGGGAAATTATATAGTAGCTGGGAGTGCCTGACAGAGAATAGCTGAAAAGAAAAGTTACAGGTTTCTAAATGGGACCAAAAGGATCGCAAACCTAAGCAGGAAAACCTGGACCGGAATCCATTCCCACCACTAGGTCATGGAGCGATCTCTTGAAACCAAGCGAGTAGCCACCCGCTACGACCTCTGACCCCAGGCACAACAGGGTTAGCGATAGGTCGTGACATCCACAACCGGAGCTCCACTCCACCTGGCACTTGCAGTCTTTTTAATGATGCGGACTTGTATATCCAAATAACTCATAATATTGCACATAGGTTCCAGTGAGTGATACATTCCATACTCATGAACCTTGGGTGAATAACCTTCAGTCTTTATTACTTTATGACATTCATAGCTATACAGGAACTTTCATAATGAGGGACATCGAGACAGACATCGCTCTGACCTTCTCACCTCCGCGCTCTTTGGCTCACATCCCAATTCCCTGCTCTGTATTTGCCCCGATAGCCACTGTAGGTGTCACTGCCCCTACCTTCATTACCATGAGTACAAGTGCCACTACTACTACAACCACCAATACAGCTATGCATTACTGCTGTACAGCTATGCTTTACTGCAGCCACATGGGTCATAGACAAAATGGGAGAGTTTTGTAAGCATGCTCTGTGACCTGTGCAGAGGCCATTGTACATGGAAAAAATAGATAAGCTTTGATAATCA
Organism: Bufotes viridis; assembly: GCA_033119425.1. Taxonomy (NCBI): domain Eukaryota; kingdom Metazoa; phylum Chordata; class Amphibia; order Anura; family Bufonidae; genus Bufotes; species Bufotes viridis. Next base: position 53,235,986 of record CM065598.1, read on the forward strand.
CCTATTGTGAATGGTGGATCCTGACTTATCTATACACAGAGGAGATATCTCCTTATCATTACAGGCTGGTTTAGAACTGTATATAACTGCATTAAAGCATCTGTACAGATGAAGAAGTGTCACCTATTATTAGGGTTATTGGCCAGTGCGAAAATTGCAGAAGTTTATGGTTTTTATATAAATATAGATAATTGACATGGAAAATTAAAAATAACCATCAAAAATTCTTAAAAAATATGCTAAACTTAAAGACATGATTTAAACAATAGGTCGTTTTTTATGACACATTCCCTTTAACCCCTTAAGGACACGGCCCTATTTCACCTTAAAGGGTTTCTGTCACCAACTTTTGACATTATAAGCTGTCTGACATTAGCTATGTGCTAATGTCAGACCAGCTTGATAATGTCTTTTTTATAAAAATCCGCTGTATATATAGTCTGAAAAACTTACTTTTATATTATGTAAATTAGCCTCTAGGAGCAGGGGGGGCGTTGCCCTGCTCCTAGCGGCTCCGTCCGGCAACCTGCTGGCACGCCCCTTCACACTTTGATTGACAGTGCAGGGCAGCGATCCTCCTGCACTGTCTCGTTCTGAAATCGCGCGCCCGCGCCGCCGCTCTGTATTCGGCGCAGGCGCGGTGAGCAGAGGACAGCAGGCACCAGCGTCCTCTGCTCACCGCGCCTGCGCCCGAATACAGAGCGGCGGCGCTGGCGCGCGATTCAGAACGAGACAGTGCAGGAGGATCGCTGCCCTGCACTGTCAATCAAAGTGTGAAGGGGCGTGCCAGCAGGTTGCCGACGGAGCCGCTAGAGCAGGGCAACGCCCCTGCTCCTAGAGGCTAATTTACATAATATAAAAGTAAGTTTTTCAGACTATATATACAGCGGATTTTTATAAAAAAGACATTATCAAGCTGGTCTGACATTAGCACATAGCTAATGTCAGACAGCTTATAATGTCAAAAGTTGGTGACAGAAACCCTTTAAGGACCAGGCCATTTTTTGCAAATCTGACCAGTGTCACTTTATGTGGTGATAACTTTAAAACGCTTTTACTTATCCATGCCATTCTGAGATTGTTTTTTCGTCACATATTGTACTTCATGACACTGGTAACATTTTGTCAAAAAGTTCATTTTTTTGTATAAAAAAATACTAAATTTACCCAAAATTTTGAAAAATTTGCTAATTTTCAAGTTTTAATTTCTCCACTTCTAAAATACATAGTAATACCTCCAAAAATAGTTATTACTTTACTTTCCCCAAATGTCTACTTCATGTTTGCATCATTTTGGGAACGCCATTTTATTTTTTGGGGACGTTACAAGGCTTTGAAGTTTAGAAGCAAATCTTGAAAATTTTCTGAAAATTTCAAAAACCCAATTTTTAAGGACCAGTTCAGGTCTGAAGTCACTTTGTGAGGCTTACATAAAAGAAACCACCCAAAAATGACCCCATTCTAGAAACTACACCCCTCAAGGTATTCAAAACTAATTTTACAAACATTGTTAACCCTTTAGGTGTTCCACAAGAGTTCATGGCAAATGGACATAAAATTTCAGAATTTCGATTTTTTTTGGGCAAATTTTCCATTTAAATCCATTTTTTCCAGGAACAAAGCAAGCCAAACATAACCCAATATTTATAGCCCTGATTCTATAGTTTGCAGAAACACCCCATATGTGGTTGTAAACTGCTGTATCACCAAACGGCAGGGTGCAAAAGGAAGGGAACGCCATATGGTTTTTGGAAGGCAAATTTTGATTGACTGGTTTATTTACACCATGGCCCATTTCAAGCCCCCCTGATGCACCCCTAGAGTAGAAACTCCAAAAAAGTGACCCCATTTTGGAAAATACTGGATAAGGTGGCAGTTTTGGTGGTATTATTTTTAGGGTACGTATGATTTTTGGTTGCTCTATAATACATTTTTGTGAGACAAGGTAATAAAAAATTGAAATTCTGAAATTTCATTTCCATTTGCCATAAACTCTTGAGGAACACCTAAAGGGTTAATAAAGTTTGTAAAATCAGTTTTCAATACCTTGAGGGGTGTAGTTACTTATATGGGGTCACTTTTATGGAGTTTCTACTCTAGGGGTGCATCAGAGGAGCTTCAAATGTGACATAGTGTAAAAAAAACAGTCCGTCAAAATCTGCCTTCCAAAAACCATATGGCGTTTCTTTCCTTCTGCGCCCTGCCGTTTGGCCATACAGCAGTTTACAACCACATATGGGGTGTTTCTGTAAACTACAGAATCAGGGCAATAAATATAGAGTTTTGTTTGACTGTTAACCCTTGCTTTGTTACTGGAAAAAAATGATTAAAATGGAAAATTTGGAAAAAATTGCTGTTTTGGGACCGTATTTATTTCATTTTTGTGACTGTGTTCATCTGAGGGGTTAGGTCATGTGTTATTTTTATAGAGCAGATTCTTACGAACGTGGCAATACCTAATATGTCTACTCTTTTTAATTTATTTAGGTTTTACACTATAATATCCTTTGTTAAACAAACAAAAAACTATTTTAGTATCTCCATAGTCTGAGTCAGTTTTTTTTTTAGTTTTTGTCCAATTGTCTTAGGTAGGGGCTCATTTTTTGCAGGATGAGATGACTGTTTTAATGGCACTGTTTTGGGGTGCATATGACTTTTTGATCGCTTGCTGTCACACTTTTTGTTATGTTAGGTGACAAAAAACTGCTTTTTACAGTATTTTTTTTTTTTTTGCGGTGTCCACCTGAGGGGTTAGTTCATGTGTTATTTTTATAGTTCAGGATCTTACGGACGCGGCAATACATAATATGTCTACTTTTTATTTATTTATTTAGGTTTTACACAATCATATAATTTTTGAAACAAAAAAAAATCATGTCTGCATAGCCTAAGAGCCATAATTTTTTTATTTTTTGGGCGATTTTCTTAGGTAGGGTATCATTTTTTGTGGGAGGAGATGACGGTTTTAAAGGCACTATTTTGAAATGTATATGACTTTTTGATCGCTTGCTATTAGACGTTTTGTGATGTAAGGTGACAAAAAATGGCTTTTAACACAGTTTTTTTTAAAAACTTTTTGCGGTGTTCACCTGAGGGGTTAGGTCATGTGTTATTTTTATAGTTCAGGTTCTTACGGACGCGGTAATACATAATATGTCTACTTTTTATTTATTTATTTATTTAGGTTTTACACAATCATATTTTTGAAACAAAAAAAAAATTATGTTTTAGTGTCTGCATAGCCTGAGAGCAATCATAGTAACATAGTAACATAGTATATAAGGCCGAAAAAAGACATTTGTCCATCCAGTTCGACCTGTTTCCTGCAAGTTGATCCAGAGGAAGGCAAAAAACCCCTGTGAGGTAGAGCCAATTTTCCCCACTTAAGGGGAAAAAATTCCTTCCCGACTCCAATCAGGCAGTCAGAATAACTCCCTGGATCAACGACCCATCTTTAGTAGCTAAAGCCTGAAATATTATTACGCTCCAGAAATACATCCAGGCCCCTCTTGAATTCCTTTATTGTACTCACCATCACCACCTCCTCAGGCAGAGAGTTCCATAGTCTTACTGCTCTTACCGTGAAGAACCCTTTTCTATGTTTGTGTACAAACCTTCTTTCCTCCAGACGCAGAGGATGTCCCCTCGTCACAGTCACAGTCCTGGGGATAAATAGATGATGGGAGAGATCTTTGTACTGACCCCTGATATATTTATACATAGTTATTAGATCTCCCTCAGTCGTCTTTTTTCTAGAGTGAATAACCCTAATTTTGATACCCTTTCAGGGTACTGTAGTTGCCCCATTCCAGTTATTACTTTAGTTGCCCTCCTCTGAACCCTCTCTAGCTCTGCTATGTCTGCCTTGTTCACGGGAGCTCAGAACTGTACACAGTACTCCATGTGTGGTCTGACTAGTGATTTATAAAGTGGTAAGACTATATTTTCATCACGGGCATCTATGCCCTTTTGATGCAACCCATTATCTTATTGGCCTTAGCAGCAGCTGCCTGACACTGGTTTTTACAGCTTAGTTTGTTATTTATTAAAATTCCTAGATCCTTTTCCATGTCAGTGTTACTTAGTGTTTTACCATTTAGTATGTACGGGTGACTTGCATTATTCCTTCCCATGTGCATAACTTTACATTTGTCAGTGTTAAACCTCATCTGCCATTTCTCTGCCCAAGCCCCCAATCTATCCAGATCCCTCTGTAGCAGAAAACTGTCCTCTTTAGTGTTAATTACTTTACACAGTTTAGTGTCATCTGCAAAAATTTATATATTACTGTGCAATCCTTCTACAAGATCATTAATAAATATATTGAAGAGAATAGGGCCCAATCATATTTTTATTTTTCGGGCGATTTTCTTAGGTAAGGTATCATTTTTTGCGGGACGAGGTGACGGTTTGATTAGTACCATTTGGGTGTAGATAGAACTTTTTTGATCACTTTTATTAACTTTTTTGGGAAGTGAGGTGGGCAAAATTTCAATTTTATCATTGTTTTTTGGGGGGGTTTTTTTATGACGTTCACCGTACGGGAAAAGTAACAAACACATTTTATAGATCAGGTCGTTACGAACGCGGTGATATATAACATGTGTAGTGTGTTTTTTTTTTTATTAGTGATAAATGTGTTTTTTTGTTTTTACCTTTTTTCACTTTTTTTTATTTTTTTTTGGACCCAGACCCACTTGGTTCTTGAAGATCCAGTGGATCTGGTGTCTGTATAATACAGTACAGTACATTGCCTTTAGAAAGTCTGATCAGACTTCTATTACCATGGCAAGCAGGACGCCTTTGAAGGCGTCCTGTTGCCATGGTTACCGTCCTCCGCTGCTATAACAGAGCAGCGGAGGATGAGGAGGGAGGGAAGGTAGGGACTGGAGCTAGGGGGGCTGCACCGGGCACAGCAGCCCCCCACAGCAGCTCCCTCCCTCTTAACCACTTCCATACAGCGGTCCCTACGGACCGCGGCATGGAAGGGGTTAATAGGCTGACATCCGTGCCTGCACTGATGTCAGCCGTTACAAGCAGAGTGTCAGCAATGTGCTGACACTCTGCTTGTCACGCTCGGCCATCCTGAAAATGAGCGGAGGGGCGGGCAGAGGATCGCACGCCTGCCCGCCACCTGCACACCCTCCCGCACCGCCCGCAAGCCTCCCCCCGTCCCCGCACCGCCCATCACAATGAGTGCACACGGGGGGAGGTTATAGGAATAAAAAAAAAACATTTCCCGGCATTTCAAAGTATCTGATTCCCGCGGTCATAGACTGCGGGGATCAGTTACATCGCAAAGCGCTGCAAACCGCAGGTCTGAATTGACCTGCGGTTTGCAGAGATCGCCGATACGGGTGGGTCACAGGACCCCCCTCGGCATATGAACATGGTTCCTGCTGCACGATCGCAGCAGGAACCATGTTTCTAGCGATTTTTTTTTTTTTTTATACAGGATTTAATTTAGGACGTATGGGTACGCCCTGTGTCCTTAAGGACTCGGACATTAGCGCCCTATGTCCTTAAGAGGTTAAAGACAGTGGGGAAATCATTCCCTTTCCACAAACATAGTGAACGCTGCTGAACACTGCAGTATTGGCTTCGGTAAGATTTCTGCCTATTGTGTGAAAAACACGTAGACCTGGAATGAGTTTATACCCACTGACAATAGTTATTTAACGATGAAGGAATGGCCAGTAAGAGATTTCTCCCTACTGTCTTGTGTGTTTAAATATGCAGAGACAAAAAAGATCTCTCTAGTATGAAAAACACATTATTAACCTGGTATGAGATTATTCCCACCCACAACAGCAATAGTACTTTCTAATACCACCATTAATATGGCATACAATGTTGTAGGAAGCGGGGGGGGGGGAATTCCAAATGGTGTGAAATTGGGGGGAAAAAAACGCAATTCCGCCACAGTTTGTTTTGTCTCTACGGCGTTCCCTATGCTGCAAAACTGACTTGTACCCTTTATTCTCTGGGTCAGACTAGATTATTCTGTTTATTGTGTTTGCAGCAGAGCATGCACAGGTTGTAAAGGCATGCCTTAGGCCTCATGCACACGACCGTTGCCTGCATCCGCGTCCGCTCCTCCTTGAAATTTCGCGTCCGTCAAAAAAAACGGATGACGGACCGTTTTTTTTGACGGATCCGATTTTTATGGCAGATCCATTGTAAAAATGCCTATCCTTGAATGGGGAAGCATCCTATCCGTGAAAACAAACGGAACGGACGCGGAAACAAACAACGGTCGTGTGCATGGGGCCCTAATGTGAGAGCTATAGTTGAATTTTAACCCTTCCTGCAGATTGCTCATGTGATCACAATTAGACATATAAATGAAAACTGAAATGCCACCTAAAGGCCAAGACACTCCCCACTGCTGCTGAGATGCAATCAGAGTGAACCTTTGTGAGAAGTCTCTCATTAAGAGCATAGGCTATGATCTTCTTCATAAGACAAACCTTGAGACTATTAGCCTTTTTTTTTTTAGTTGGTCTTCTCTTCTACATAGGTGTAAAGGTTGAAAAGCAACATTTCAGTGCTCGTTGTGAAGATGGCTGCCTTTATTATGAAGGAGAGAGCTTTACGAAAGGAGAAGCAATTATTCTTGACATGAAAGATGAACCACCCTCACAGTAGGCATTTTTTTACTTTGTATGTTAAGACTACTAATTTTAGTGTTTAAAACATCTTCCTGTAAGTGTTTCTGTATCTTGGTACAATGAAGGCTAATAATATTTATAAAAAGATTGTCAGAAGACCACGTTACATGAAACATCTTTTAAAACCACTGACGAAAAGTAGTTTCCACTGATCGATTGGCATTTCAGGAAAATTCTTATAGCAATGCCTAAAGTTGCAAATCAGGTTTACTATTTTTTGTGCTGGCCAAAATGGTTGATGTCAGCCTTACTGCTTTGTCATGGTCAGCTAAAGCTTCATATGTGGCCTGTTAAAAATGCAGCAGAAGATGTATAGAACGAACCCTGTTTCATTTAAGTATAGCTCAAGTAGGCAAGTAGAGCAATCGTGCAAAAGCTACAATTTACTTTTTTCCATAGTCAAACCTTTCATTTATATAGAATGGTGTTCATCATATACCCCAGGGGCATTCTGAAGCTAATAATGTCTTCTGTTTTCAGGGCTGTGATCACAGCAGTAAGTACAGGAGAAGTTTGGCTGAGACGAGGAGACAGCAGCAAAACGAAGATCTACGTTTCACAACTCCAGAAAGGCAAATACTCAGTGAGAAGGGCAGGGAAATGAAAGCAGCCCAAGGGCAGGGAAATGAAAGCAGCCCTACTCTTATTCCAGTGAATTTGAAAAGTGATCCTCTACCACAGGAGGTAACAACTGGGGATGAGTGAATTGACTTCGGATGAAACATCCAAAGTCGATTCGCATAAAACTTCGTTCCAGTACTGTACGGAACAGAAGGTCCGTACAGTATTAGAATGTATTGGCTCTGATGAGCCGAAGTTATTACTTTGTGAAGTCTCGCGAGACTTCGCGTAATAACTTCATAAATTAATTTGTACTGTAAAAAAACATTTCCCGTTTTTTATAGTACAAATTAATTTATGAAGTTATTACGACTTTACGAAGCAATAACTTCGTCTCATCAGAGCCAATACATTATAACACTTTATGGAGCTCCTGCTCCGAACAGTATTGGAACAGAGTTTTATGCGAATCGACTTCGGATGGTTCATCTAAAGTCGATTCGCTCATCCCTAGTAGCAACATTAAGTACTTCAGCTGTTTTGGAGTTGTAGTTTCAAAACACCTGGAGTGTTTGAGGTTATTGACCAATATTCTACACAGGGCTGTGGAGTCGGTAGATAAATTGTCCGACTCCGACTCCTCAGATTTTGAAACTTCCGACTCCTCGACTCCGACTCCTCTGTATTTAATATGCAAATATGAAGCTGTTCCACCAAGTTCTTCTAATCTCCTCTAGCACAGAGAGGTAGTTGAGCAGAAGCTGCTGCCTTCTGCTTTGTGTGCTGATCTTCTGCTGAAGATAGAGCAGTGGGAGGATCCAGGAAGGGGAAGGGGCATTTATTTTAAAACATGATTTTCCTAGTAGAATCCCATAGTCATGTTTAAAATTTAAGCTAACAATCTGAGTTTACATGTTTTATAGCTGAATGATAGCAGTTTTTCAAATGGTTTACAGCTTCAGTCTTGAACTATTGACTATCCATTCCCTTCACTTATACAAGTGTCTCCAGTCCTTAATCAGTTATCAGTGAGAGGCTAGGACAGGCATCAGCAACCTTCGGCTCCCAGCTGTTGTGAAACTACAATTCCCAGCATGCTCCATTCATTTCTATGTAAGTTCTTAGAAGAGCAGAGCAACTATGCATGCTGGGAGTTGTAGTTTCACAACAGCTGGGAGCCAAAGGTTGCCTACCGCTGGGCTAGGATAACCATGGGGTCCCTGTAACAGCAGACCACAAAACAATGGAAAGTGTAAGTATTGCCGCTCCTTAAAGGGACACTGACAGGCTGATTTTCCAGCTAAAGATATATATATACTGGTATTCATCAGAGAATTAGGAATAAAACTATACTAATGTTACCCCCAGTTAAGCTGTACTTGTGTTTAAGAAACATTTTAATCTGTATGCAAATTCACTATCTTTGTGCCCAATGGGGCAGCGTCTCCTGCGGCTTTGTGCCCAGCCGCGCCCAAAGTACAGCTTCCCAGCGCTGTTCCCCTCGTTATTATTCACTGCACTGGCCTTTTTTTTCAGGCTAGCCGAACGCTGAATTCCTGCGCAGGCGCACGTGTAGAGTGCTGGCAGCAGCCTCGTCTGGCTATGCTGAGGCTGTGCCAGCTTTCTCTCTTCCTCCTCGCTACCTAGTCCTGTCTAGTGCTGGCAGTACTCTACATGTGCGCCTGCCCCCTTGGGCACAAAGGTAGAGAATTTGCATATTGATTAAAACGTTTTTAAACACAAGTAACCCTCAACTAGGGGTAACAGTCGTCTAGTTGTATTCCTAATCCTCTGATGAATACCAGCAGATATATCAGCCTGTCAGTGTCCCTTTAACTGCATAGTAAAGCATATGAAAAGCATGCTTCTTCACGGTCACTTAACGTCTTTGTTTAGCGGTAACGTGACGCACTGCGTGCATTGGCCTTTATTCTTACAGTAGAGAAGTAATTAATTATAACTTTATCTGAATTGGGACATTTAAACTTGCTTTTTTTTTATTCTAATTTTTTTTTATTCCAATTTAAATCTAGTAGGAGTCGGAGTCGGTCCATTTTTTGCCGACTCCGACTCCAGGTACCCAAAATTGCCTCCGACTCCGACTCCACAGCCCTGATTCTACAGCATGGTGGTGATTAGAATAGAATGTTAAATGTCGTCATAAATGCTCTTGCTGTGTGTGTAGATTGAATGTTGTGTATTTACTATCTGAAAATAAAATTTATAAAGCTTTTAATAAAACACTTCAGTAAGGCTGGACAGTAGTAAAGTAGCCAAAAAGCTTTTAGATATAGTATATAAATATTTTCCTAGTATATAAATATTTTCCTATATTTACATTTTTGCACAAATGAAATATGTATTTTTATATCCATGAAATTTGTAGGCAATAAAGACACTTGTTTGAGGGTGACCACTTCAGAAAATTTGTGTTTTTAATTATTTAAAGGGGTTATCCAGGAATTTAATATTGATGCCCTATCTTCCTGAAAATTGAGATGTTTACTCTAGTGAAGCAGGAAGGAATGAAAACCTGATTCCAAAATATAATTCATGCATTGTGGGGGGGGCATTCTAAGTTAAAGGGGTTGTGCCAAGTTAGAAACGTATTACTAGTGTCGAGCGAATCCAGCTTTGAATCCTTATTCCGAAATCGATTTGGTGAAACACTTTAATTTTAATGCTGTCTCCGTACAGCATTAAAATGTATTGGCTCCGTAAACCCAAGCTTCATTTCACCCAAAGCCACGCAAGACTTTGGTGAATTAATTCGGTATTCATTTCTGCAACTTTAAAAACATTTAAAATTAGGAATCCAAAATCGGGTTTGGTATCAGCCAATACCTCAGTACCAAACCTGACTTCGGGTGAAACTAATTTTGCCTACTCGTAAGACAAGTCTCAGACAGCATTAAAACCGAAGTGCTTCCACGAATTGACTTCGGATCTATGATCCGAAGCTCCATTCACTCAAGCCTACTTGTTACCTATCCACATGATAGGGAATAATTATCTGATCATTGGGCCCTTACTGTGAGGGGCTCCACCAATCACAGGAATCTGGAGCAGAAGTTTGTGCATATCCGCTGCCCATCCATTCATTCTTTGTGGAACTTCCGGAGTTAGCAGAGTGTAATATTCTATTTCCAGCAGTACTCATAGAGATTAAAAGTAGTGGCAATGCACATACTCCACCTGGTACTCCATTCCTACAGGGACACAAAACCCCTATTCTCATGATCGGTGGGAGTACCAGGACTTTCAGATACAGCTAGTACTAAATAATGTGTAGTAGAGCGTTATGCAGCACTCACCTGGGAGTATAAATCTTCTTGCTTTATTGCTTTCTGGGGGTTACATTGACATGAACATCTAGGCAACAGCCGTTTCATGCATACCTGCACTTCGTCTGGCCTTCCCACACAAACTGTGGCAACCCCCTTAAAGACACTTAATTAACCACTTTATACAACACATGATACAAATCATCACACTAAAAATAAGGATAAAAATGTGTACCTTAGAGACTAGGAATTTCACTTTCTGTTACCTGCTGTAAATAAAACAAACCACAAAACCGCATTTGGCTAATATCACCCAGTGGCGTTGCTAGGGCTGGTGTCACCCGCTGCGGTAGAAAATGGTGTCACCCCCCCTACTCCCACATCAGCTGTCTGTTTACTATCTAAACTCCCATCCATGTTATCGCTTGGGTTTAAATTCTAGCAACCCCAACAGGCCCCCACCCCAACCCCGGGTGTTCTGTCTTTTGTCTGCTTAGCACCCCCCACACACACATATTTGCATACATATTTGCATACATATTATATCCTGTGCTATCCAGAATACTGCACCACATACCTTACATCCAGTAACTTCTCTGATGCAGACCTTCTCTTTCCTCATCTTCTCCTTTCAGACCAGACCGCCACGAAGATTTTTCACCCATCTCTCGTCTCTGTAGTTTGAGAAAAGACATCTTAGGTTCCTACTTTTGCATCATCCTCCTACCTCCTTAACAACTCACCTGCCACCATAATAATAATGATGTGCACTAATTCAAAAGTGCTCCCATTCTGTGTGCCAGTGCAAAAAACTCCCTCAGTTTTGCCAGTTGAGCTAATGTCCCCATAATGTGTGCAAGTATAAAATACCCCTATATAATGCCCCTAGTAAATGCCCACATAGTGCTCCTCTCCTCTTCCCCATAGTGCCCCCATAATGTACCAGTATAAGATTTCCCCATAGTGTCCCCCAGAATGTGCCAGTATTAAATGCCCCTTCTTAGTGCCCCCATAATGTGCCTATATAATATACCCCCATAGTATTCTTCTCCCCTCCAACACCATAGTGTCCCCATAATGTGCCAGCAATGCCCCCATAGTGCCCCCCATGTGCCAGCAATGCCCCCATAGTGTTTCCCATGTGCCAGCCATGCCCCCATAGTGTCCCCCATGTGCCAGCAATGCCCCCATAGTGTCCCCCATGTGCCGGCAATGCCACTAAATTGTCCCCCATGTGCCAGCAATGCCCCCATAGTGTCCCCCATGTGCCAGCCATTGCCACATAATGTCCCCCATGTGCCAGCAATAATGCCCCAAAGTGTCCCCTTTATGCCAGCAATGACCCCCCCAGCGCCTCACAGAAAAAAAAAAAAAAAAACACATACTTACTTCCATGGCAGCGATGGGAAGCAGGCCTCTTCTGGCCTGTTTACCGAACAGTACGGCTCAGGTGGTGCGATACCTATACCTATCGGACCTCCCACCCCTTCCAGAGCTTCCACCCAAACACCCCTCCAGGACCTAACATCCACACACCCCTCCCTAGATCCTCCCTAAGTGTCATCCACACATCCCCCCATCAGTGACATCCACACATCCCCCCATCAGTGTCATCCACGCATCCCCCCCTAATTGTCATCCACACATTCCCCCTAAGTGTCCTCCACACATCCCCCATCAATGTCCTCAACACATACCCCCATCAGTGTCCTCCACACAACCCGATCAGTGTCATGCACACATCACCCATCAGTGTCGTGCACACATCACCCATCAGTGTCGTGCACACATCACCCATCAGTGTCCTGCACACATCCCCCCATCAGTGTCCTGCACACATCCCCCCATCAGTGTCCTGCACACATCCCCCCATCAGTGTCCTGCACACATCCCCCATCAGTGTCCTGCACACATCCCCCATCAGTGTCCTGCACACATCCCCCATCAGTGTCCTGCACACATCCCCCATCAGTGTCCTGCACACATCCCCATCAGTGTCCTGCACATCCCTCCATCAGTGTCCTGCACATCCCTCCATCAGTGTCCTGCACACATCTCCCATCAGTGTCCTCCACACACCCCCCCATCAGTGTCCTCCACACATCCCCCATCAGTGTCCTGCACACATTCCCCCATCAATGTCCTGCACACATCCCCCCTTCAGTGTCCTCCACACACACCCCATCAGTGTCCCCCATCAGTGTCCTCCACACACACCCCCATCAGTGTCCCCCACACATACCCCATCAGTGTCCTGCACACATCCCCCCCATCAGTGTCCTCCACACACACACCCCCATCAGTGTCCCGCACACATCCCCTCATCAGTGTCCTGCACACATCCCCTCATCAGTGTCCCGCACACATCCCCTCATCAGTGTCCCGCACACATCCCTCATCAGTGTCCCGCACACATCCCTCATCAATGTCCCGCACACATCCCCCATCAGTGTCCTGCACACATTCCCCATCAATGTCCTGCACACATCCCCCATCAATGTCCTGCACACATCCCCCCATCAGTGTCCTCCACACACACCCCCATCAGTGTCCTCCACACATCCCCCCCATCAGTGTCCTCCACACATCCCCTCATCAGAGCTTCATATTAACCTGCTATACTAATATTATGGCTAAAAACCTCAGTAATAGTTTCCCATATAAAATACATTTATATTAATATATATATATATATATATATATATATATATATATATATATCAGAAGTAAAAATATATATTATCATACTTCTGATATACATAAATGCATAATTTAGCCTCTATTTCTAAAAGGTTTCCACCAGGATTCGAGCTCACAATCTTTTACATCAGAGACGAGAACCCTAACCACTGAGCTATGAAGCTCAATGCTAAACTGTGCTGGAAAAACATCATAGTAGTTTATCATGTATTAGGTATTCCTATACAGCAGAAGTATAATTAAATAAAAAAATAATTGTGTAATTACTATATATATATATATGTAGTAATTACACATTTATTTTGTGTCATACATTTTTTTTTACAATTACTGAAAAAAAAATATATAAAATTATACTTCTGCTGTAAGGCATACCTAATACTTGATAAACTACTATGAGGTTTTTCTAGCACAGTTTACCATTGAGCTCCATAGCTCAGTGGTTGGTGTTCTTCAGTGCCTCTGATGTAAAAGGTTGTGAGTTCGAATCCTGTTGGCAATCTTTCAGAAATAGAGGCTAAATTAGATTAAAATACATTGGCTGTCCCCAAGCATACTGACAATGCTTGGGGATACCCCCTTTATGTTCATATCACTGACTCCATATATGGACACAACCATTGTGATTGATTGCGCTTCAGGCAAGTGCAGTGAATAAATTATTTTCTGCCGGCACTGGTGTCACCCCATCAGTGGTGTCACCCGGTGCAGCCCGCACCCACCGCACCCCCCTCGCAACGCCACTGATATCACCTCCATGTTGCTCGTGCATGTGGTCGATCAATCTCTGTGTTCCCACCTTAGTTCTAAGTGCGCATGTATGCTCGTCTAAGCGAACCTGCATTTCCCTGATTGTTTTCCCTATGTAATATAAACAACATGTGCATATTATAGCATACACTACATAGTTCCTCTTACAGGTAAAAAAAACCTCATTTAACCCCTTAAGTACATGTACGTCATATCTGACCGTGACTTAAAGACCAATGACATACATGTACGTCATGCTGATCGAGCGGGTGCAGGAGCTTCGCACGCCCGATCAGTGTCAGGGGTCCGGCAGTCACTTATAGCCGTAATATCAGTTTTGATTACCTTGAGGGGTGTATTTTCCAAAATGGGGCCATTTATGGGTGGTTTCTATTATGTAAGCCTCACAAAAGGACTTCAGACCTGAAGTGGGATTTAAAAATTTTCTGAAAAATTTCAAGATTTGCTTCTAAACTTCTAAGCCTTTTAATGTCCCAAAAAAAGAAAATGTAATTTACAAAATGATCCAAACATGAAGTAGACATATGGGAAATGTAAACTTATAACTATTTTAGGAGGTATCACTATCATTTTATTTTTTTATATTTTTTATTTAATTTTTAATTTTTCAAATTGCAAATTACAGACTATTAAAAATGCATAAACATTACTAAAGTTCCCCCTCCCTCCATTCCCCCCTCCCATTGCACCGAGAGAAAAAACAAAAAACAAACAGGTCATTCATTCCACCCTTGCCAAATCCTATCCCATTTTCCGTGAGCTTGTCTTTCCCTATACAGAATCTTTTCATACTTTTTAATTTTATTTAACAGGTTAAGCCAGTTTTTGTAATCGGGGGGGGATCTAGAGAACCACATCCTAGCAATAATGAGCCTTGCCAAAAACATCGCTTTAATCAAAAGGCGAAGTTTTGGAGTTTGACAGGTGACCTCAGATAAATCGCCTAGAATCTATACTCCTGGCAGGAGGGGGATTTGAACCTGCAATTTCTGTATCAAAGTTTCCTGGACCAACCGCCAGTATCCACTCACCCGAGGGCAGTCCCAAAAGATGTGGAGATGGTCTGCGCTGGGGCATCCACAACGCGGACAATTTGAGGAGGCCCTAAAACCTCTCTTCTGGAGCCACAAAGGTGTTACATATATCTTATGAATAATATTAAACTGTACAATCATGTGATTAAAATTGTGGGATACAAACCTGGAGAATAACAATCAAGAAACAGTGCTCTAATCAAATATTTATAGCAATGTGATATTCTAACTCTCCTGTGACCCTTCTTTTGAATCAAATTATGTAGAAATTCTGGTGTTTCTATATTAAAAGAAAATTTATCTAGAATAGAAAAAAGTGCGGAACATAACTGAAAGTATGTGTACCATCGTACCTCACCCAGATTTTCATTTTGTGCAAGCTCCAGAAGAGTAAGAATTTGTCTGTTTTTTATAACTTGACTCAAGTACTGAATATTTTTTTCCCTCCAATACTGGCGGCAGTCCAGGTCATCAAGAATCGCCAGCCTCTGATTGTACCATAATAGAGTACAAAGAGATGCCGAAACTTTGAACCAGATTCTTATTGTCTTCTAAGGTTTAAGGCCATCTTACAGAAAATTTTATAATCCTGCAAGCTCCTAGATAGCCAACTTGACTCTAACACGGTAAAAAAATCAGGAAAACCCGATTCCCTTACCAATTTTCTACTTAAAGAGCTACTTTCCCAGTCATTGAAGAAGCATAGTTGTGAGGCAATAAAATATCCCTTAAAGTTAGGGAGGTTTAAGCCTCTCTGCTCATATGGCATGGAAAAGTAGTCCATCTCGCTTCCTTCCCCACAACAAATCATTGATCATCCTTTCTATTGTTTTAAAAAATGTATCCTCTATCCAGGTAGGAGAGTTTCGGAGAACATAAAGCAGTTGGGGAAGTACGACCATTTTAATCAAGGAAATTCTATCCGCTCTTGTGAGCGAAAGTTTCTGCCATGTTCTAATTTTGGCTCTCATTCTGCTCAAAACCGGAAGCAGGTTCAGTTGTAAATAATCTTGAATATTGGCTGTTACCATAATCCCCAAATATTTAATTGAATCCGAAACAGTCAAACCATGGACCAAGGTCTCATTTAGTGATTGCGATGACTCCAATGGTAATAAACTGGTCTTGGCCCAGTTAACTTCTTGGCCATACAATAAAGGTTAACACATTCCATTACCCGGGAGAGTAATCTTCGTTTGCTGTACAAAAAATAAAATATCATCAGCATACAAGGATATTCGATCCTTCTCCCCCAGGACCGACCCCAAATCCAGTTATTCCCGGGTCCTGTCTGATCTTAGCCGCAAGTGGTTCAAGATAGATATTGAACAGGAGTGGGGAGAGAGGGCAACCCTGGTGGGTTCCCCCCCCCAATGAAAAACACCCAGTCAACATCTCATTGATCCTTAACCTAGCAACAGGGGATTTATATAACAGCTGAGTCATAGCCATAAACCTGGGCCCAAACCCCATTTTTTCCATAACTCTCCAGAGAAATGCCCCATTCCACTCTATCAAAAGCCTTAGTGGCATCTAAGGACAAGATGGAGCAGGCACCGTTTCCAGGAGACTAAATATTCACAAAAATTCGATGTAAATTAAAGTGTGTACCCTTCCCTGGCATAAATCCATTTTGATCGGGATGGATGAGCGAGGAAATGACTCTGGCAAGTCTATTAGCCAGGACCTTGGAGAAAAGTTTAGCATCCGTATTTAGTAAAGGGATAGGCCTGTAAGAATCCAATTCCACTAAGTCTTTATCTTTTTTTGGTATTAAAACAATTAATGCTTCCATCATTGACTTAGGTAAAGCACCTCCCTGCAATGCTTGACCAAACACCTCTAGTAAATACGGAAGAATAATATCTCCATACTTACAGTAGAACTCGTATGGAAAACCGTCTAGGCCGGGTGATGAATTCCCTGTTGTCATTTTCAAAGCCTCCTGTAGCTCCTGTAGGGACACCTCCCTATCTAAGGTGGCTTTTTGAGAATCTGTTAGTACTGGTAAAGAGACATTATCTAAATATGAATCTATAACATTGATTGATGTGCTTGTAGACGCTTTATACACCTGAGTAAAGTAGTCCAAAAAAGTCTCTTTAAGTCCTTCCTGATCCTCTATGATCTCTCTATCCCTTTTCCGGATTGAAGTAATAACCATTTTCCTATTCTCCTGTTGTGCAACTATTCTAGCAAGAAGCCTACCCGGACGTCCTGACTCTGAGAAATATTTTTGCCCCTTAAAAAATAATCTATGATGTGCTTTTTCAAACAGATACTCCCCAAGGGCACCATTAGCTTTCTGCATCTCCACTCGGGTCTGTTCCGAGGGCTGCAAGGTAAATTGTTCCGTTAGAAAGGCCACCTCACTAATCAAGCTCTCCTCTTTTTTCCTAAAGCTTTTCCTCTTTGCTGTAATATCACTGATCAGGACCCCCTCAAATAGGCCTATCACTATCAGTTTTAAAAGCAGAGAAATTAAAATTTTGAAAATTATGAATTTTTCCAAATTTTTGGTAAATTTGGTATTTTCTTATAAATAAAAATCAAATATTTTTTACCACTGTCATGAAGTACAGTTGGATAAGTAAAATAGTTTTAAAGTTATCGCCACATAAAGTGACACATGTCAGATTTACAAAATATGGCCTGGTCCTTAAGGTGAAAAAATGGCAGGGTCCTGAAGGAGTTAAAAAGAATTCACTATTGCCCAGTCTTACATATGATCCCTTTAATAAATTGTTAAAAAAAACAACACTGGCCACAATGATTACCCTCCGGCATCATGCATCTTAGTCAGTTTGGTCCCTGTTCAGACTGTCTCACAAACCTACCCTTCACTAGCAAATCTCGCAGGTTCTTACTGTGTCTAAAACTAACCAGTGGAGACTGATTAGCTACCTCTTTTAACTGGGGATCACTTGCTATTATGTGCCAATTCTTCTTTACAGAGGCCTTTAAGACAGGGCTCGACAAATCCCAGGCGCCAGGTCGCCATGGCGACCAGGATTTTGGTCCTGGCGCCTGGGTATTTGTCAGCCCGTTCTGTCAGGTGCCCGGGCGCAGGGCCGGCGCGTCCTACACGCGGACTAGGAGCGCCGGCCCCTTCTCATGCTGCAGCCGCCCGAGCGCTCTATATAGAGCCTCAGGCGGGTGCAGCACTGCCCGGGCTGGCGCGTCCATGAGGGCGCACCGCCCGGGCACAGCATGAAGAGAGGGACTGACAGGAGGGAAGCGCTCAGCGCTCCCTCCTGTCAGTCCCTCATTGTAGCGTGGCCGAGCCAGGTATGGTCCGCGGTACAGGAGCATCTGTCTCCTGTACCCGGCCGGACTGACATGAAGTGCGCACACAGTGTGCACTTCCTGTCAGTCTGCCCGGGTACAGGAAACTAAAGCTCCTGTACCCGTGGGACCATACTGTTATAGTAATTTTCCCTTACCCCGCGCTCCCAAGCACGTGTATCAGCTCCCTTGTGTAAGGAAAGGCCGCACTATTCCAGTAATGAGTTAAGATGCTTCATGGTTGAGATCTGTAGAGTGACTGCCCTCTCAGAACCTTTCTTTATTTACATAGACCAAGGGATAACAAATAGGAAGTGGGCGGGCCCAACACCTGACCACTCCCTTCAGGTACAGTACAGTCATACAGGAAGTGATGTCACACACACAGAAAGAATACCACAACATGTCTCTTAGTCACCACTAGGGGGGAATCTTGTTCAGCATCGATCAGTGATCAATGCTCAACAAGGCTCACCAGGATTCTTATGTGGGCCTACTTATAAGAACAGCGTCACCATCTCCAGCGGTTGATCAGGCACACTGGAAATAACGAATGCACGTTCCTTTCCGTATATTGTTCTCTTAATAAATGCATACACGCCAAGCCAATAAATCCGCCTTTTGGGCAGAGGGCCCCAGCCGGCATCTATCCATTCGCCAAGAAAACACTGCTTGCTGCGTCTCTATATCCGCAGCAAGATATCCACTTCCAGTGGTTTACACACTGAGAGACACGATGACAATATTAGAAAACACATCATCATAATTTCCACAACAGTCCCTCCTCTTTGTCATATGCTGCTCAGTGTCCCTCGATGATTATTCCTCAGCATCTGGTTGATGGTTTGGTCTTCAGGGCATCTCGTACTCGGTTGGTTATACATCAGGCATATAGAATTAATGGAAGTACATGCCCGGATCCAATGGAAAACCAAGGAGCCCTAAAACCTCCCAATCAGCTGCTACGTAAGATTCCAGGACAAGCTTTACCAGGACACATGACCCTCTGACATTAGGGGAAATTACCTTATAAATGGCTAACCCGCATAAGAAATAGTACAGACCTGTCAACTCCAACCAAGAACTTCTGACAGTCACGGGCCTCCAGTAATAACTGCCTCACAACTGGAGGACCCCACCAACCTATCTCCTTTACCTCATCTGCGGGCCGCCTAGCTGCCGGACACCCATACAGGATTAACAAACAAGGAGCCGGAGCTACTATTAAACCTATATCTGATATTACCCTCTAGGATGTGCTACTAACAAATGTCTTCTTGTGGCCCTTGCCAATTTGAGGTGCCTTCCCTTCCTAAGAATGAAAGTAAACAAGTAAACAAAAGTGATACTCCTCATCCTTTGACGTAGTTGAGCAGCTTCTTGCAGTGACTGGTGTGGATCCAGTTGTCTCGTCCCTCGAACTTTAGAGAGGTTGGCGTCCTCAGCAGCACCTGGAATGGCCCAAGATATCCCGGCTCTAGTCCTGTCTTTGGATGTTTCTTTAGCACGACCCAATCACCTGTATAACTAGAAAGAACACTGGTTATTGAGTCTGGGTCTGGGAGAGACTCCCGAACCCGGTGGTGGACATTGAAAGGGCTACAGCAGAACATTCAGGCCATGGGTCAGCTGTGATTTCTCCTTGCAAAAATCTGACCCAACTACTGTCAAAGAAAAGGCAGTCGTGATGGTTCTTGAGAAAATTGACAGTTAATAGGTTAGTAAAAAGTTTGAAAATGGGTGTTTTCTACACCACTTTCCCCCCCCCCCCCTTCTCATCGTCCTCAAAACCAGGACGAAGAGAAGCTGGGTTCAACATGGTGCATCATCTCAAGGTTAGATGGAGAGATGAGGGAGGGATGAGAGAGAGTATTGGAGTCCATACTTTTAGTTGGACGGGAGTACATGATAGTGATAGTTCACACTGTCTGGGACTTTTGAATGCCCTGTTGCCGGAGCTCAATGAATTTGTGCAGCCACAGTTCTGCCTTCTGGAGGGAACCATGGCCCTAGTTAGACCTCAGGAAAAGGACTAGCAGCGTGAGGAATGGGGCTCTTGCCGACACACGGCAGCCCGGGGCTCACACCGACACACGGTGGCCCTCTGAGTCTCCTAATGAGATATACCAGCCTCGATTTTGGCTCTGAATAGTGACCTGACCACAGGATAGGGCCTCCAATTGCACACAGCTATTGGTATGCCCGGGTGATATATACCACCTTGTCTCCATAAAAAAAAAAGCTCATCAACTCACTTTCCTTTGCCTATATGATCCTATATAGTCAAGCTTTACAGCACACAAAGCCCTGTTTGCAGTGACTGATCAAAAACCTCTCGCTCAGCAGCAACCCTTGAATTCAGACAGTAGTTCCCACACAATATCACGAGACCCCCAGTAACTAACGAAAAATCCCAGATTGAATGCTGCTTCCTATTAAAGGAACATGCAATCTGTTAAAAAAATAATAATAATAATAATAATAAAAAATCATTAAGCTTGCTGCTAAGGAGAATAATGTACCAAACATTAAAAAATATGCAAACTGGTGCACAATCAGAATGCGTAAAAAAAAGAATACGCCCTGATTACCACCAGCCACATTCCGGGAGGGTGTGATTGTCCCCATATCCAATCCTCACCATCACATTTGTCTCACAATAGCAGCTACTTTCTTAAACTACAGTGCAGGCCTCGGGGGGGGGGGGGGGGAACAAAACAGCAAAAATTAAATTTAGAATTTAGCATACCTGACTGCACGTTACATAATTAAATTTAGAGGCTTTTCCCTTAAAAAAATTAAAAAACAAAAACAATATAGAAAGGTCCTCTCATATCTGGTTATTGCCTGCGGGGAAAAATAAAGTTAAAACCGCACATCTCCAGGTTCTTCTGTAAATCTCTAAGTTTCCCTGAAAGACAAAACTAGTAAAATATTAATAATAACAGACAGACAGAATCTCATCAAGAGACGTCACATTGATACAGAACCTTTGGAGCAGATACATTGGAGTGGATATCTTGTATAGGACTAAATTAACACATCAATATCTTGGAGGGTTCACCTGAAACCATAACACTGGCAGGAGAACTTCTTCCCACCCAGTCATTGAAATGCTAATTCGCCCAGCCCCAAACCAACTTCAGATTCATTTTACCAAAGAAGCAGGATTTAACATCACAAGGTCCCACAAAACCGGTTTCAATTGAAAAGAAAAAGTAAATTCAGGTCTCACACAAAATTAGAAACTCTGCTGAATTCCAATAAGCGATCTCTTTCCTCTCTAAGTTTCACATTTTCACATTTTAACCGTTCATACTGGGATTTAAAATCTGCTTCCTGGATCCATGACCTTGGCTGTCCATAGCTTCTGTGCCTTTGCAAAGAACCATGTCTGGGACAATCCCCCCACCTTGCTGAATAAACCACCTTACTTCTGGGAGTGGTTCTGGGGTACCTAACATACCTCTGTCTGTTGCCATTAGTTACCGCACAGTACCTTGCAATGTGCCCAAATCCCCTGCATGCAAAACAGCGAATATCCTGTCTCCCTGCACAAAACCTTCTCTGGGCACATGGTGACCGGCCCTGCTGAACAACATTAATCATCCTAGCATGACTAGGTCCCACAATACTATCTGACTTAAGTCCACTTACCACAGATTTACCTGAGGAATCGTCTGTCTCTGGATCAATACTTCCAACTCCAGGGTCAGATAAAGTGTCCATCCCTGAGTCAGCTTCAGAATCTGATTGAACTTCCTCAGACTTCTCCATACTTACCGCCAATATGTTCTCTGTAACCCCAGAACCATTACTCTCTAACGGTTCCTTCAATACCTCTGGCTGCACTAAGCACTGAGACTGTTCAGCTTCTGTCCTCCTGCAGAGAGCAGACAATTCCCTCACAGCACACTGCGCATGCGCCAGGCTCTCAGACAACTGTTCATTCTCCCTACGTAGCTCAGTATCACACCTCACAGTACATTCATAATTAGCGCTAGCTTCAGCTGCCTTCTGGACAAGAGTTTTCAATTTAACAATTTCCACTTTTAAATTTTCCACTTCTCCCTCCAATCTCAACTTCAGCCGACAAGACTCCTGATATTTATCCGCTATCCACCCAGCAGCAAAAATCAGAGCATACTTGCCTTCACGTTTGCGCCATTTTCTGGTACCGATCAGGTTTGCTACACAATTCTGAGCCTGCAGCCATGGATCAGTAGATCCCTGCATAGCTTGAACAATGGCCTCTGTGTTTTTCACTTTTGTTACTTCTTTAAAAATTCCTTCCATGATATACGTACAAAACACCACAATTGTTACTACAAAAATATACTGCTATCAATCTCTGACTTGTCCAAGTACTTCCAGCACAGAACTACAAATCAAAATCAAACTGAACATAGAAAGGTTACAGGAAGAGAAAATAACTATTCTGCACAAAACTGACATTTGAGGCAAAAACAAACAAATCGCTTTCCATAGACACCAAAACTAAAATATGAACCAGCTCAAACTAAAATGAATTCCTTGGTAAAACCTGCAGCACTAACCTAACCAAGATGTCTGCCAAACGCACATACTTTTCCCACAAAGCAAATCAAAGATGGCCGACAAACCGCATGGCATGGTCTTACACAGAGGAAATCAAAGATGGCCGACAAACCACATGCGTGGACACACAATGAAAGATAACATGGTGTCTCCAAAATCTAGCAATCTCTAAATGCTGTCTCTCCTGTACAAACACTAAAACAGAATGCTTGCTCTACAAATCAGAATCACCTCTTACAAAAGCACACTAAACATAAAAGTTACACAAAAACAGAGAAGTTACAACAAAACAATTGGTCAGCACACACATCACAATCTGACTATACAATCTCTTTACAATCAACTCAGATCCACCAAAAACTACAGAACGAAAAAGCACTTACCTTGTCCTTACACAAAGAGCGAAAATGTTCTTTTACCAAGCAGAGATTTCCTCTGACGCAGCAGACAAACTTACGCTTTACTCTCTCCCCTTTTATCTGCTGTGCAGAGTAGAAAAATCAGTTGATTGTACCTAGCTCGCCATCTGTTATAGTAATTTTCCCTTACCCCGCGCTCCCAAGCACGTGTAGCATGGCACTACATAGTAGGCTCTTCTGAACTCGGCTCTTGACTGGGAAGGACACACACAGATGGGACCCGAAGATGGCTGCACAAATTCATCGAGCTCCGGCAACAGGGCATTCAAAAGTCCCAGACAGTGCGAACTAACACTATCATGTACTCCCGTCCAACTAAAACTACGGACTCCAATACTCTCTCTCATCTCTCTCTCTCTCTCTCATCCCTC
Source organism: Bufotes viridis (assembly GCA_033119425.1). Lineage (NCBI taxonomy): Eukaryota > Metazoa > Chordata > Amphibia > Anura > Bufonidae > Bufotes > Bufotes viridis. The sequence continues at coordinate 53,259,639 of CM065598.1, forward strand.
CCTCATTTCTCCATCTAACCTTGAGATGATGCACCATGTTGAACCCAGCTTCTCTTCGTCCTGGTTTTGAGGACGATGAGAAGGGGGGGGAAAGTGGTGTAGAAAACACCCATTTTCAAACTTTTTACTAACCATTCTAACCTATTAACTGTCAATTTTCTCACATCAAGAACCATCACGACTGCCTTTTCTTTGACAGTAGTTGGGTCAGATTTTTGCAAGGAGAAATCACAGCTGACCCATGGCCTGAATGTTCTGCTGTAGCCCTTTCAATGTCCACCACCGGGTTCGGGAGTCTCTCCCAGACCCAGACTCAATAACCAGTGTTCTTTCTAGTTATACAGGTGATTGGTTCGTGCTAAAGAAACATCCAAAGACAGGACTAGAGCCGGGATATCTTGGGCCATTCCAGGTGCTGCTGAGGACGCTAACGTCTCCGAAGTTCGAGGGACGAGACAACTGGATCCACACCAGTCACTGCAAGAAGCTGCTTAACTACGTCAAAGGATGAGGAGTATCACTTTTGTTTACTTGTTTACTTTCATTCTTAGGAAGGGAAGGCACCTCAAATTGGCAAGGGCCACAAGAAGACATTTGTTAGTAGCACATCCTAGAGGGTAATATCAGATATAGGTTTAATAGTAGCTCCGGCTCCTTGTTTGTTAATCCTGTATGGGTGTCCGGCAGCTAGGCGGCCCGCAGATGAGGTAAAGGAGATAGGTTGGTGGGGTCCTCCAGTTGTGAGGCAGTTATTACTGGAGGCCCGTGACTGTCAGAAGTTCTTGGTTGGAGTTGACAGGTCTGTACTATTTCCTATGCGGGTTAGCCATTTATAAGGTAATCTCCCCTAATGTCAGAGGGTCATGTGTCCTGGTAAAGCTGGTCCCGGAATCTTACGTTGCAGCTGATTGGGAGGTTTTAGGGCTCCTTGGTTTTCCATTGGATCCGGGCATGTACTTATGTTTTTTTGTTTCCATTAATTCTATATGCCTGATGTATAACCAACCGAGTACGAGATGCCCTGAAGACCAAACCATCGACCAGATGCTGAGGAATAATCATCGAGGGACACTGAGCAGCATATGACAAAGAGGAGGGACTGTTGTGGAAATTATTATGATGTGTTTTCTAATATTGTCATCGTGTCTCTCAGTGTGTAAACCACTGGAAGTGGATATCTTGCTGCGGATATAGAGACGCAGCAAGCAGTGTTTTCTTGGCAAATGGATAGATGCCGGCTGGGGCCCTCCGCCCAAAAGGCGGATTTATTGGCTTGGCGTGTATGCATTTATTAAGAGAACAATATACGGAAAGGAACGTGCATTCGTTATTTCCAGTGTGCCTGATCAACCGCTGGAGATGGTGACGCTGTTCTTATAAGTAGACCCACATAAGAATCCTGGTGAGCCTTGTTGGGCATTGATCACTGATCGATGCTGAACAAGACTCCCCCCTAGTGGTGACTAAGAGACATGTTGTGGTATTCTTTCTATGTGTGTGTGTGACATCACTTCCTGTATGACTGTACTTTACCTGAAGGGAGTGGTCAGGTGTTGGGCCCGCCCACTTCCTATTGTTATCCCTTGGTCTATGTAAATAAAGTAAGGTTCTGAGAGGGCAGTCTCTCACCCAGATCTCAACCATGAAACATCTTAACTCATTACTGGAATAGTGCGGCCTTTCCTTACACAAAAGAGCTGATACACGTGCTTGGGAGCGCGGGGTAAGGGAAAATTACTATAACAATACAAAGCTCGGCCACGCTACACTAGAGGCAGGGGAGGAAGGGGGAGGGAGAAAATGACAAGGGGAGAAATAGAATGACAAGGGGGGGAGGGAGAAAGTGAATGACGAGGGGGGGAGGGAGAAAGTGAATGACAAGGGGGGGGGAGAAAGTGAATGACAAGGGGGGGGTGGTGAGAGAAAGTGAATGACAAGGGGGGAAGTGAATGACAAGGGGAGAAAGTGAATGACAAGGGGGGGGGTGGGTGGTGAGAGAAAGTGAATGACAAGGGGGGAAAGATAATGACAAGGGGGAAAGTGAATGACAAGGGGGAGAAAGTGAATGACAAGACGGACCCCCCTGCCCTCCCCTCCGGACCCCTCTGCCCTGCCCCTCCCTCTGAACCCCTCTGCCCTCCCTCCGGACCCTCTGCCCTCCCTCCGGACCCCTCTGCCCTGCCCTCCCTCCGGACCCCTCTTCCCTGCCCTCCCCTCCGGACCCTCTTCCCTGCCCTCCTCCGGACCCCTCTTCCCTGCCCTCCCCTCCGGACCCTCTGCCCTGCCCTCCCTCCGGACCCCTCTGCCCTCCCTCCGGACCCCTCTTCCCTGCCCTCCCTCCGGACCCCTCTTCCCTGCCCTCCCCTCCGGACCCCTCTTCCCTGCCCTCCCCTCCGGACCCCTCTGCCCTGCCCCTCCCTCTGCCCTCCCCTCTGGACCCCTCTGCCCTCCCCTCCGGACCCCTCTGCCCTGCCCCCTCCGGACCCCTCTGCCCTGCCCTCCCTCCGGACCCCTCTGCCCTCCCTCCCTCCGGACCCCTCTACCGTCCCCTCCGGACCCCTCTGCCCTCCCCTCCGGACCCTGTAATCCTTGTAAGGGTTTCCACATGTCATGGCGGCCGCAAGTGGCGATCACTTAGACGCTGGCAGCGTCTGACGTGTCATATAACCTATTGAAGAGGGGAAGCATTATGGGGGCACTATGGAAAACAGGGGTAGGAACACTATGGGGGCATCTACTGGGGGCCCTATGTACTGGCATGCATTATTGGGGGGCTCTATAGAGAAGTGGGGGGGGGAGGAGCACTATGGGGGCATCTATTGGGAGCTTTATGACGCGGCTCCGCCTGGCTCCTAACTTTTTTAGCTGGCTCCTAGATTCAAAGGAAATTTGTCAAGCCCTGCTTTAAGAGCTCCAAGTTATGGGAACTAAATCTTTAGAAAATGGCTTGTTTGGCAGAAAACATTCTGGACATTGATCCTGAATTTGCTGCACAGTGGAATCAATTGCACCTGTAACATTCAATGCAACTTACTAAGTTGGTTAAATCACAGACTGAGACATTAAGGAGCAGTTATTTAAAGTGAATGTGGAGTTAAAATCCAGGATGTCAGATGTGCATTCACAACAAGTTCTAAAACATTTGGACAGTAAAATATTACCCTTACAAGCTCAAATCAAGATCTCTAAACGCGATAAATTCCTTTGGGACAAACATGATTTTGATTTAGGTCATGGGTTTGATTGGAATATGCGTAAAATCAGAAGGAGGCGAGGCTGCAAGAATAGAGGAAATTATAAGGTTTCGAATTACTGGACAACTATCAAACTCTGGTTCAAACTCCAGCACGGGGGAAGAGGCTAATGTGTCATCGGCTACAGAACATGGCCCTTTGGAGATCTACACTCCGAGGGAGAGAGAAGGGGAAGAGGTGATATGAAGCGCAAACAGGCTCTAGCAGAGACCAATGTAAAAGACGTCCAAGATGGACAAGGCGTTATGAAAATTAATTTGACGGACGTAGAATTGTCAGATGATTGTGTGTCTTTACTATCAAAAAGTCTGAATTACTGTGTAAATAATTAATTGGATGAAGTGTAGTTTGAGATTGATTTATTTAAGGCTGTAAGAAAAATGAATTTATTCAAAATATATGTTAATAAATATCAAGAAACCCTGGAGACAAGATCAGTAGGGGAAAGTAATGTAAAAATAGGCCCGCTAGGATTTAGTATGAACACACGCTTCTCACATGAGGATAGGCTTTTGCTATGTGAATTGATGGATATACCTGCTGAACATGTTGTAAATATAATATAACACAAGAAAATATCTTTTTAAGGAGGTGGAAAATCTATGGTGAATAAAATGGTTATGGAAGATATACGGGCCCACATATATCTAGTAGCGGTCTCTAATCTAAATAAAGGTGAGAAGAAAGCATTGAAATGGTTAACCTCTTTTAAAGAGGTAGTGGTGAAGCCGGCAGATAAGGGAGGAAACATCGCCCTTTGTTCCAGATCATCCTATGAAGCAGAGGCAATTAGGAGATTCAAATGTGTATGAGACCCTAAGTAAAGAACCAACTGTGTACCAAGTTGAGACAGGGGTTGGGTGTCAGTTTTTTTTTTCTGAACAATTTGCTCATAAATTGATGTATGATTTTCCGCAAAAACCATATTGGTATATGATCCCTAAAATTCACAAAAATAGGGACTGCCCCCCAGGTTGCCCGATAGTGTCAGGGAGAGGTTCGGTTACCGAGCTCATCATCCAGTACTTGTATTGGGTATTAAGATCTTTATTGGAGGGAGTGATTTCATATTTGCTGGATACATCACAGTTTTTTGATAGCTTATTGTCTTTCCACTGGCAGGAGGGATACCAGTTAGCCAGCATTGATGTCAAGATGTTTAGAGGGGTCATGGTTTCGCCAGAGGGCAGGAACTGCGATGGGAACGCCAGTGGCACCCTCTTTCGCTAACCAGTTCCTGGCGGAATTTGAAGATGACAAGATTTATGATATAAGGAATCCATATGTACAATATATCAAGTTATAGTTGAGATACATTGGTGATGTATTTCTGGTTTGGTCAGGGTCAGAGGAGGAATTCACCAAGTTAATGGCATACCTAAATAATTACTATTGTAATATTTTTTTTACATCACAGTTTGGAGGTAATGCCTTACAGTTTCTAGACGTTGAAATAGAGATAAAAGGAGTGATCCATACTAGAGAATTTAGGAAAAGTACAGCTACTAACTCCTTATTGAAATATGGTAGTTACCATCCTGCATATATTAAACAATCCCTACCGTATGTTCAATTCTTACGACTCCGAAGGATTAACAGTATCACTGAACAATTTGAATTACAAGCACAGCAACTGAGCTACCTTCTAAGGGTCCATTCACCTGTCTGCACTTTGGTTCCGGATCTGTTCCACAATTATGCGGAACGGGTGCGGACCCATTCATTTTTAATGAGGACGGAAAAGATGCGGACAGCACACAGCATCCGCATTTCTGATACACAGACCCGAACTTCTGGTCCGCAGCTCCGCAAAAAAAATAGAACATGTCCTATTGTATTGGGGTGCCGGTCTGGTGTTTTGCGGGTATGCAATTTGCGAATGGACCCCAATTTGTGCGAAGAGAGGATGTCCTCGTAACGTCATACAGGAGTCCTATAAAAGGTCTCAAGGTTAGGATCAATATATGTTATTGCAAACTAACAAAAACGGAAAGAAAAAGAAAAAAGGTTTACTTTTTCTTTCCAGTTTCTATGGCGAATGCAATTAAGGCCTCTGTAAAGAAGAATTGGCACATAATAGCAAGGGACCCCCAGGTAAAAGAGGTAGCTAATCAGTCTCCACTGGTTAGTTTTCGACTCAGTAAGAACCTGCAAGATTTGCTAGTGAAGGGTAGCTTTGTAAGACAGTCGGAACAGGAACCATGAGTGAGAGAATAGTCTGCGGTGCTCTTTCAGTGGGATCCTGAGAGTACCGAGGGGGAGCCACAGAGACGGTTTAGGATGGAGATTAGAGAATTATAGTTGTCAACGATTATTGGCAATGATGGGTAAGACAAAAATCTATAGACCAATCAGGATATTTGGGTATAAATAAAAGGAGGTATATATAAAAAAAAATATAAAAACATACACGTATTTCCTTCCGTATACACCCCTATAAAGCGAACGATGATTGTTGGTGTGTAGAAGGATTTCCATAAAATCGTAAAGGACTTACTTTACCAGGGACTAAGGTATAGGATAAACTCAAGACACCTATACCTCAGCCTCCCCCGCCGAGGTCGCTTGTAAATGGTAGGTCAGGCTTCTTGGTCCCCAAAAGGATGATACTAAGGCTCCAAGGTAAATTAGAAGTCTTTTTAATGACAAATAAAAGCTCAACGCATTTCGGGATGAAATTCCTTTTTCGAGAGCAAAATGACATAACATAGACAGGTACATCAACGTTTATATAGGCATGAGAAAGCACATGATCAGCAGTTATCTGATGGGTTGGGAAAGGAAGTGACATCACTTCCTAGTCATCTTTAACCTTGATAAAGTTTGTTAATGTCAGGATTGCTTATGAACAATAAAGTGCTTGTAAAAAAAAAAAAAACACGCGAAAACACATGGTCAGCAGTTATCTGATGGGGGTGGGGGAGGAAGTGACATCACTTCCTAGTCATCGTTAACCTTGATAAAGTTTGCTAATGTCAGGATTGCTTATGAACAATAAAGTGCTTGAGAAAGAGAGAAAAAATAAATAAATATATATATATATATATAAAATGAGCTGAAGGTATCGAATAAATAGACAAATATATTTAATTGCCTATATAAATAAAATGCATCTAAGTAATAGAGAAAAGAAGAATTGATAAGATAGTAATAAAAAATAGTAATACAGGATGAAATAATAAAGGTATTTTCTACAGATAATTAATAAAGTGCTAAGACCGTGAGGTGGAGATATAATCAAATTAGGCCTCAATAAAAATAGAAATAAATATCAATAAATAGACCACATTAAAGGAAAATATTGGGTTATACTTTAGTAGTTGTTATGCTCTAGTGTCTCATATAGACCAAAAGGAGTCGGAGAATTGAAGCGAAAAATCCAATACATTTCCTTCCTACATAATTGTAGGAAGGATTTGGGGACCCATTCTATCGGAGTAAGTCGTAGAAGTGATGCATCACCAACATGTTTCTGCGCAAAATGTCTGGAGACGCTATGTTTTGCATATTTCTTGTTAATGTTAGAGCGGTGTGAATTGAGCCGGTCTCTGACACTCTGGGTGGTACGGCCCACATGGGCATTCAAGCATGTACACCACATTTGTGGTAATACAATCCATATAACTTAATAGGGGGATTTTTTCACCTGAAAAATTGATAGTTATTTCTTTGGTTTCATGGGTTATTGTGGAACAACATTTGCATAGTTTGTGTCCACGTTTGTGTGATCCCTTTTGGTTTTTCTTGGTCAATTTTGGGTCACTAGTTGGGTTTCCCTTTAACTTAGTTAGTTTTGGGCAAGAGGGTGCCAAGATTTGTTTCAAGGTTTTTGCTCTTCGATACATCATATTGGGTGACTTAGATACGGAATTGCCAACGACCGGGTCTTTTAGGAGGAGTGACCAAAATATATACCTCCTTTTTTTTTTTTATATATATACCTCTTTTTATATATACCTCCTTTTATTTATACCCAAATATCCTGATTGGTCTATAGATCCTCGTCTTACCCTTCATTGTCAATAATCGTTGACAACTATAATTCTGTAATCTCCATCCTAAACCGTCTGTGTGGCGCCCTCTCGGTACTCTCAGGATCCCCCTGAAAGAGCACTGCAGACCATTCTCTCACTCATACTTACCACAATTGTGTACTGCTTCTCTTTCTTTGGCTTGGGGAGCTGCCTCTCCACCAACATGTGTTTGTTTTGTTTGCTTGTTTTTATATCTATGTACCTCTTTTATTACTTCCATCACTAACTACCAACACTTGGTGCATCCCCTGGCGCCTCGTAATCTCCTTTCCCTCCTTTTTTTTTTTTTTTCAAAATTTCCCTACCCCGAGATATCGGTCCAGTCACTCCTTTGTTTCTCTTTCTTTGCCAATTTTTTCTCGTCGCATGAACAGGAACCAAACTGGCTAAAACGCATGATGCCGGAGGGTAATCATCGTTGTGGCCAGTGTCGTTTTTGTAACAATTTATTAAAGGGATCATATCTAAGATTGGGCAATAGTGAATTCTTTTTAAAGGAGTTTTTTTTTACCTGTAAGGGGAACTATGTAGTGTATGCTATTATATGCATATGTGGTTTATATCAGTGTTTCCCAACCAGTGTGCCTCCAGCTGTTGCAAAACTACAACTCCCAGCATGCCCGGCCAGCCTTTGGCTGTGTGGGCATGCTGGGAGTTGTAGTTTTGCAACAGCTGGAGGCACACTGGTTGGGAAACACTGGTTTATATTACATAGGGAAAACAATCAGGGTGATGCAGGTTCGCTTTGGCTTCGGAGCACCGAGATCGATCTACCACACGTGCGAGCATAGTTACATAGTTAATACGGTTAAAAAAAGACATAAGTCCATCAAGTTCAACCTAGTTTTGTGGTTTGTTAAAGACAATAAGGGGGAGTTGGAGAAAAAATGTTACTGCAAAAGGAGGCAGAAATTATTTTAAAAACGAGGGCGTTGGGCCCTCTAGTGTTAAATGACAGGAATTACCTTTGTTTTTATAAAACATCTCCTAAGGGAGCATAATATTGTAAGGTAAGAATTTGCGAAGGTGGAGGCAGAGGAAACGCCTTGTACACCATTGACCACTGTACACAATCTGATATTTCAGCTTCCAACATCAGGAAATCAAGTATAACAATGCGAAAGTGTGTATTTTTTCTAGATTTCTCCTTGGAATTACAGAAGCAGAAGGCTACTTTCTTAGAGATCAAGCGACACTTCAGAGAACCCAACATCTTATATTCCATGGGAAACCCAGCAAAACTACGCATTGTCCATGGTGATCAGACTATATTTTTTGCCTCTCCGAGTGAAGCTTCTGAGTAGTTGGTGCTGCTGCCTAAGTTTCCATGTCGCTGGACCTGGGTTTGCAATCTCTGGGCTATTTCACTTAGTTTTTCTTGTGTGGGAGTTGGTTCTGATAGAGGCAGGATTGGACGGCTTGCAGACAGTCAGAGACAGTGACACACGAGATGAAGTACAAACAAAGTTCTACTTTATTGTGGTTTAAACAGCAAAAAAAAGGCCTTTACATTTCAGGCAAAACACAAAACAAATCCTGCTCTTCTCAGCACTAACTGTCCTAGGTACTGTCAGCACTGAAGTTCACCACAGCAAGTTATTTACAAGCACCAGTATGTCACTTCCAGATATCATCCAGCCCTCAGTCACAGACTCTCTGCCTGGGTTCTCTTTATGCAACTGCTGCAGGTGAAGCTAATCAGGCAGCAGGCTAGATCTTTCCCAGAAGTGGACTGTGGATTGGGGAACCCGCCCAACTCCTCCCCAATCCAAAACAACAGGCCCTATACCGGCTTTTATAAAAAAAAAAAAGAAAAGCCACCTCAGAAAAGCTTGGGCTTTCCACTGGATACTGGGCACTCCCTGGAGCTTAAGCTGCATATTACAAGATTCTAGGGGAAAAGTACCTGCCATCAATCACTCTTCATGTCACTGTCTTACACTTGTTATAACAATATATACCTTCAGCCATGTTTTTTTTTTGCAGGCACCACTTCACTTTTATTATTATGGTATATGCAAAGTTACACTGTTATTCTTTTGATGGCTATGTATAGGTCTATACTCTGCCATTTTATACTGTCTGCATCATGGCAGTTATGCCTCTTTTTGTGGAATGTCAGGCGAATGGGAGCCCCTGACAAAAGATTAATAATCTTCTCACAAGTTAGACTCCGTAATCCGCATATCATTTGCCTTCAAGATACAGATCTTGTCTCTAACAAACTTGCTTAACAAACCATGCGTCCAGTGATCTATACTGATCCATAAATCCATACACTGGGAGGTAAGAGATCTGGTCATAGATGTAGATTGTATATGTTTTTGTACGTTCATTAATAGATTGCTCTTCATATAATATCCTGGAAGTATATGTTCTCCTGCCAGCTGGTATGCATGTCTTGCAGCAGGCTATGGTTTTCTCCACAACTCATGCCCATGCTAGAACTATATGTTTGGGGGATTTTAATATGTTGCATGATAATTGGCTAGATAAATTTCATCCCATAGTTGAACCGAAGGCTCACAAACAAACAAATCTTTCTTGGTCACTATGGACTGGGTGGAATATTGGAAACATGAAATACTCCTGGCAAGAATATATTCCTGCCATAGTAATCTCCATGATTCATTGTCCTGCATAGACTATGTTGTAGGTTTGGGCTTGTTGTCCCTGTTGATCGAATCTATTCAATATTGGCAAGGATTGTATCAGACCATTCTCCAGTTCTCTGTACTTTTATTTGGCTTTGCCGACATTCACCCCTTCTAATTAACCCCCTTTAGCCCCCAGGACAGGATCTAGATAGGATCCAAGACTTTGTTTAAGCCCATACGAACTGGGGCATGCCTTCCTCTTGATGAAAGTCACTATGGTGCTTTTGTTAAAACCTGATACTGAAGTATGAATATGTCTCTGATCATTTGGTCCGATAAAATTATCCTGACCTATGTATGTTTTATTATACTCACTTATATAGCGCTACTATATACCACAGTGATTTACAGACATTAGCATCACACTGTCCCCAATAGGGCTCACAATCTAAGGTCCCTATTAGTATGTCTTTGGAGTGTGGGAGGAAACCGGAGTACCCGGAGGAAACCCATGCAAACACGGGGAGAACATACAAACTCCATGCAGATATTGTCCTTTGTCGGATTCAATCCTAGGACCCCAGCACTGCAAGGCACCAGTGCTAACCACTGAACCACCGTGTATTTTTCTTAACTGTTTATTTGAGACTTTATCCATTTATGTCTGATGAAACAATCAAAAAAGCTGTTGTGGAAATGTTTACGGAAAGACAAAGAAGACGCATACAAGGCATTATCCCATTTATTTGATGACCTCTAAATGAATTGTTTGGAAATATGTGTACAAGAGAGTAATGCATTGTCTGCATAGTTTGTCTTTGGCCACTCTAGGCTTCATTATAATAACAGATAAACAAGATATACACAGTGACTATCATGGATTGCATAAGCTGGCTACATTAGGATTTGAAGCTCTTTGGCTAAAACGGTATAAAAGCTAGACTGTTTCAGTTAAAAAAATTGGAGTTCACCTATGAAGAAACGTGCTTAGGAAAATTGGTGTTCCCAATCGAGGCTTTGACCACTTTCGCTGAAACAGGCTTCCCAGCTGATGTTTGTTGCTGTTAGATGTGGCTCTGGAAAGAAATTAAAAGTGGCCCCAAGTTCTAGGCGAGTCTGGGACAACAGAAGTAGGTGGGGCCAGCAATACCACAGTACAGCACAAAATACCGCCCAGGAAAATGCAGCATAAAATACTGCCCTAACTTCTTTAACTGCTTGCCGTCACACTAACGCCGATAGGCGTCAGCACGGCAGCGCTCTCAGGTCTCAGCAACGCCTATTGGCGTCATCTCGTGAGACCCGAGAGTTGCTGGGAGCGCGTGTTCACAGCAGCAAGCTGTTATGAAGTTAAACTACAGCCTGCCAGCGCTCATTATTGGCTGGCAGGCTGTAGATGTAAAAAACCCAATCAAAAAGGTATATTAGATGCTGTTTTGTAAAGAGCGTCTGAGATACCTGCTACCTGCTCCTCTGGTGGTTCCTTTTGCTTGGATCGACCACCAGAGGACACAGGCAGCTCTGTAAGTAGCACCAAGCACCACACTACATTTCAAACACCCCCCCTGTCACTGATTAACCCCTGATCACCCCATATTGACTCCCTGATCACCACCCCCCTGTCTTTGATCACCACCCCTCCCTTATCACCGCCAGTTAGTTAGCAACTTGTTAGGTAGTTAGCGCCCAACCCACTGCACCGCAATTACTGATTAGTCGCTGATTAGCGTCATCGCAGTCGCTAATCAGCACTAGTACTATATAGTATATGTAAGTAATCAAGGCTGATCGCAATCAGATTTATATCAGTACATTAGGGTCACCTTAGGCTCTACAAAAAACGCAGTGTTCGCCCGATCAGGCCTGATCTTGTGCCCACACTTGCGTTCAGTCCGCCCTACCGCAGTGACAGAATTTTTTTTTCTGATCACTGCAAAAACACCGTAAAATCGCTGCAGCGCTATAAAGATTACTTTTGAGCTTTTTGGATCTTTAATAGCGATCGCAGCTTTACTTTGCAAGCACTCCTTTTTACTAGGCAGGTGTGCTCGATCAACCAGCTGCGGCACTGATGTAAATTCTGACAGAAGCATTGCGCTGCTGTCAGATTACACATAGCGGTTCGGCGCATGTCCTTCCACCACCAAGAATCGCAGGGCATTATTCTTTGCCTCCTATTGCCTCCTACTTCGCATCCTCCTCTTCTACCACCCCCACATCCGGTCATCGAAAGAACCTCACCCCCAACTTCAGCACAGCCAGGGGTAAACGTCAGCAGGTGATTTTAAAACTCATGTGTTTGGGTGACAAACCCCACACCGCACAGGAGCTTTGGAGGGGTATAGAACAACAGACCGATGAGTGATTGTTGCCAGTGAGCCTCAAGCCTGGCCTGGTGGTGTGCGATAATGGGCGAAATCTCGTTGCATCTCTGGGACTAGCCGGTTTGATGCACATCCCCTTGCCTGGCGCATGTGCTGAATCTGGTGGTACAGAAGTTTCTTAAAAACTACCCAGGCATGTCAGAGCTGCTGCTGAAAGTGCGGTCCATCTGTGCTCGCTTTTGGCATTCTCACCCTGCTCCTGCTCACCTGTCTGCGCTGCAGCGTAACTTTGGCCTACCAGATCACCGCCTCATATGCGACTTGCCCACCAGGTGGAACTCCACCTTGCATATGCTGGAGAGACTGTGCGAGCAGCAGCAGGCGATAGTGGAGTTTCAGCTGCAGCACGCACGGGTCACTCGCTCTGCGGATTAGCAACACTTCACCACCAATGACTGGGCCTGCATGCGAGACCTGTGTACCTTGTTGCGGTCTTTTGAATACTTAACCAACATGGCCATTGCTGATGACGCCATTGTTAGCATTACAATACCACTTCTATGTCTTCTTGTAAGAATCAGTTACGTCGATGATGGAAGATGTGGCAGATGAAGAGGGGGCATTTCACAGGGTTTCAAGCCGTTCATTCCGAAGTGGCTCAGAGGGTGGGTTCCTGCACCAGCAGAGGCCAGGTACACATGTAGCCAGCCAGGGCACAGTTCTGGCGGACGAGGAGGATGAGGTAGAGGAGGAGTAGGAACCAGGTTCATTGCAGGGTGGCACCCAACGCAGCTCAGGGCCATTACTGGAGCGTGGCTGGGGGCTACGGAGGACACAGACGATACACCACCTACAGAGGACAGCTTATCTCTACCTCTAAGCAGCCTGGCACACATGAGCAACTACATGCTGAAGTGCCTGCACAACTACAGCAGAGTTGCCCACATTGTAACTTGTGCTGACTACTGGGTTGCCACCCTGCTGGATCCCCGGTACAAAGACAACGTGCCCACCTTCATACCCGCACTGGAGAGTGATAGGAAGATGCGCGAGTAACCACGCACGCTGGTAGACGCGCTCCTTAGGGCATTCCCAACTGACACGGGGGGACAAGTGGAAGCACAAGGCAAAGGAGGACCAAAAGGTCGCCAACGCAGCTGTGTCACGGCCAGCTCCTCAGAAGGCAGGGTTAGCATGGCCGAGATGTGCAAAAGTTTTGTCACCGCGCCACAGCAACCTGCACCACCAGCTAATACGGAACTTCTTAGCACGCCTCCACGTATTAACTGATTGGTCTGCCCTATTCAACTCCTGGGTCTCCAAATTGTCCACATGGCATGAGCTTGCCCTTTATGACTTGGAGGTGCCGGCAGGGGTGAGTCATTACAGACAAAAGCAGCCGCCTGTCCACAGCCAACGTGGACAAGCTCACATTCATTAAAATGAACCAGGCATAGATCCCACAGGACTTGTCCGTACCTTGTGCAGAATAGACATTTATAACCGCCTTAACCATACATTCTTGTACTCCAGTGCACTGATTCATTGAATCCTTTTTTTATTTGTACAATTATTTCGGGGGCTACCCCAATTTGAATGAACCTCTCCTCTGTCTGGGTGCCTGCGGCCTAAATTACTGAAAATGACCTGTTGCTTTGGTGGTTGACATGAAGCTTGTTTTGCCGTGCATTGACCTCTCTCCTCTGTCTGGGTGCCTGCGGCCTACATTAATGATAATCGCCTGTTCCATTGCTGGGTGACATGAAGCCTGTTTTGCTGTTACAGGACCTGTCTCCTCTGTCAGGGTGCTAGGGTCTAAATTACTGGAAGTGGCCTGTTCCATTGCTGGTGACATGAAGCCTGTTTTGCCGTGTATTGACCTCTCTCCTCTGTCTGGGTGGCTGCGGCCTACATTTATAATAACTGCCTGTTGCTTTGGTGGTGACGTTAACCTCTTTTTGCCGAGCATTGACCTCTTCCCTGTCAGGTGCCAGGGGCTTACATTTATGATAATCGACTGCTGCATTGCTGGTTGACATGATGCCTGTTTTGCTGTTACATGACTTCTCTCCTCTGTCTGGGTGCCAGGGGCCTAAATTACTGAAAATGGCCTGTTCCATTGCTTAGTGACATGAAGCCTCTTTTGCCCTGCATTGCCCTCTCCTCTGTCTGGGTGCCAGGGGCCTATATTTCAGATAATCGCCTGTTGCTTTGGTGGGTGACATGAAGCCTGTTTTGCCGAGCATTCTCTGTCTGGTTGCCAGGGGCCTAACATTTCTAAATGTCACCTGTTCTATTGGTGGGTGACATTAACCCATCTTTGCCAGTGATAAGCCACAGCTGTGCATTGCTGGCAGGAAACCAAATTTTGTAAAAACGTATGTTACTGATCAAAAGATGCGTGACTACTGACTTCAAAACGCACTCTGGTAGACGCGCTGCTGATGGCATTCTCACCTGATGCCGCCCCAATCTCCAATTCCCCCTTCTCTTCCGAGTTGCCAATTGATATCGTTTAATTTTAAGTTATTTTATTTTAAGTTATTTCCCTATCCACATTTGTTTGCAGCCCTTTACAGCCATTTTACAGCCATTTTAGTGCCCAAAAGTTCGGGTCCCTATTGACTTCAATGGGGTTCGGGGTCAAGTTCGGATCACAATCCCAAACATTTCCGTGAAATTTGGCAAAATTTCCCGAACCCGAACATCCAGGTGTCTGCTCAACTCTATTGATGACTTATCCTGGCAGAGGCGCCGGATGTTGGACCCCCGCCGATCCAATATTGAGGACCTATCAATATTAAAAGCCCAGAGATAAACGTGATCGTAAATGTAATTGACATTGTATGTTTGAAGTTAGAGTTAAGTAAAGTAAAGTGGACAGCATGGGTGGCTCGGTGGTTGGCACTGTGGCCTTGCAGCACTGGGGTCCTAGGTTCGAATCCGACCAAGGACAACATCTGCATGGAGTTTGTATGTTCTTCCCATGTTTGCATTGGTTTCCTCTGGTTGCCTCCCACATGCAAAAGACATACATATAGGGAACTTAGATTGTGAGCCCTGTTGGGGACAGTGCTAATGTATGTAAAGTGCTGCAGAATATAAGTGAGTAAAATAAAAAAGTAATAGGTCTTTCTGCTTCTGTGTTAATTTGACTGGGAGGGGGAACAAGTAGCAGAAAGATAAGTGAAAGAGTGTACAGCTTAGTGCATTTAACAGCTTTCAACACCTGTTTTAGTACATAACTTGCAATATGGAAATGTTATTGTTTTCTTCATACAAGGTACAGAAGAGTAAAGATTAACGCCTTAAGGACCCGCGCGTACATGTTCAGCGCAGCTGTATGTGACTTAAGGTCCAGCGCCGTACATATACGGCACAAGGTCCGCCGGGGCCCCATGGCTGCTCTTAATGGCAGGCATCCATGCCGGGTAAGGGCAGCATGGTGTCTTTTGCCCCCCTGCAGATCCAAGTGCTGCGATTGGCTGGTCAATGAAGACCAGCACATCGCAGCGCTGGAAGCAGACGGACACTTCGGGCGGGGGATCATGGGGAGGTGACCGGTGCTGAACTAGGCAAGGGACTCCAGTGTTTGGTGTCCTCTGCCAGTGCTGCGATTGGCTTGAACAATGCTCCAGCCAATGGCAGCGCTTTAGCAGCACAGGAAAAGGTTGAACTTCTCTGCAGGCAGCCATTCTAACTGGTGACTGCATGCAGAGAGGTTCTGTGCTTTTCTGTGCTGCTTGTTGGCTTGTTGGAACTTGTGGTTCACCACCACTGCTTACTGGTACCTGTGAAAAGAAGAACAACATCTGCAACAGCGGCAGAAGTTCCAGATCCCTAACCCCCCCCCCCCCCTTTTCCCAAGCCCTAATCCCTGCCCTTATCCCCCTTGTTGGCTTTTGGCTTGCTGGGACTTGTGGTGCACCACCACTGCTTACTTAAATTGTGACTTTTTTTGTCACTTTTATTTGGCTTTTTTTTTTTCCTGCTCTGCACCACTTTTTATGTGTGAGAGCTGTGAATGCCAATCGCTTATCAGTCCGTAATCCACTGTTCAGCACCTGGGATATGTGTTTGTGTTATATATATATATAAATAAAGTTGATTTTTAGATGGTGTTTTTTTTTTTGTATCTGCAGTAAATTTTTATACTGCAGTGTCTGCACGGATGCACCAAACGTCAGCTTGTGTTCTGCAGCCCTGAGCACCAATAAGTGCCATTTTTTTTACTGATCGCTTTTGTCCTCATTTTTTTTTTTTTGTGTAAAAAATACATTTAGTGTTAAATAGAAATCAATTTTAGGTAGTGTTAGTGTAGATTTTTATAAATATAATATCTGTGTGCATGCGTCCTGCACCTGCTGAGCGCTGATCAGAAACATTAATTTTTCTGATCGGTCTGCTCAGTTTACTGTGCAGATTTTAATTTGTGTACTTGGTTATATCTATCTATCTATATATTGTAAGGGATTAGCTCGGTTTCGGGGGGTCACTTTCACAAGTATCTTCAGGACACACGATATCTTCAAACGATATGTTCAAACAGTGCATTTATTTAGTTCCAGCACAACATAAACTGTACAGAAAATAAACACCTTGCCCGGCTGGGCCCTAACTAAACATAGACAGTGTCCCTACCTCGCTATTAGTCACAGTTCACACCTGGAACTCATGCGCCTTGTAGTCCTCCAGCCCTCCCAGGCCTACAGTCCTCCAGCCCTTGGGGGATTTGGGCTCACTAGTCCACCTGACTAGGACCCATGCAACCCACTACCAGGCGTTGCTTCGTCCCCCAAGACCAGGCTATACCAAGCCTTGTGGTCCCTCAGCCTTGCCCAGCTGTGGCCACCTCACAGAGCCATCCCAGGCCTCTGCTTCAAACTCTCTCCCAGAGCCTCCATGGCTCTCCTTCAAAACATCTCCATTGAATGAGACAGAGGGAGGTGCTTTATCCCATCCTGATACCACCAGCTCTCCCAACTGTGGTGGAATAGGGGTGTGGACAGCACTATCCATCCCTTTGTTACCAGTAACCAGAGTGAGACCTGTCACTGTCTCACAATATATATATGTCCAAAAAGATGGCAGCACTCCGAATTCCAAAGCAGATAGTTTATTAATAGAGTTGAGCGAACACCTGGATGTTCGGGTTTGAGAAGTTCGGCCGAACTTCCCGAAAATGTTCGGGTTAGGGATCCGAACTCGACCCGAACTTCATCCCGAACCCCATTGAAGTCAATGGGGACCCGAACTTTTGGGCACTAAAAAGGCTGTAAAACAGTCCAGGATAGGGCTAGAGGGCTGCAAAAGGCAGCAAAATGTAGGTAAATCCCCTGCAAACAAATGTGGACAGGGAAATGAATTAAAATAAATAAAAATTAAGCAATATGAATTGGAGAGAGATCCCATAGCAGAGAATCAGGCTTCAAGTCACCCACCAATGGAGAATGCCACTTTCATTTATTTAGGCCCGAGCACCCAGACAGAGGACAGAGGTCGCATAGCAGAGAATCAGGCGTCATGTCACCCACCAATGGAGAAGGCCACTTTTATATAATTAGGCCCCTGGCACCCAGACGGAGGAGAGAAGTCGCATAGCAGAGAATCAGGCGTCATGTCACCCACCAATGGAACAGGCCACTTCCAGATAATTAGTCCCTGGCACCTAGACGGAGGAGAGGTTCATTCAACTTTTGGTTACACTGCAATATAATGGTAAAATGAAAAAAAGAGGATTCAATAAAGAAGTGTCCCAGAGTACAAGAATATATGATTGAGGGGGAGGCAGTTATAAATGTTTATTCTGCAGAAGGGATGGACAGGTCCTGTGGGATCCATGCCTGGTTCATTTTTATGAACGTCAGCTTGTCCATGTTGGCTGTAGACAGACGGCTGCGTTCGTCAGTAATGACGCCCCCTGCCGTGCTGAATACACGTTCAGACAAAACGCTGGCCGCCGGGCAGGCTAGCACCTCCAAGGCATAAAAGGCTAGCTCTGGCCACGTGGACAATTTGGAGACCTAGAAGTTGAATGGGGCCAAACCATCAGTCAGTACGTGGAGGGTTGTGCACACGTACTGTTCAACCATGTTAGTGAAATGCTGCCTCCTGCTAACACGTTCCATATCAGGTGGTGGTGCAGTTAGCTGTGGCGTGGAGACAAAACTTTTCCACATTTCTGCCATGCTAACCCTGCCCTCAGAGGAGCTGGCCGTGACACAGCTGCGTTGGCGACCTCTTGCTCCTCCTCTGCCTTCGCCTTGGGCTTCGACTTGTTCCCCTGTGACATTTGGGAATGCTCTCAGGAGCGCCTCTACCAGCGTGCGCTTGTACTCGCGCATCTTCCTTTCACGCTCCAGTGCAGGAAATAAGGTGGGCACATTGTCTTTGTACCGGGGATCTAGCAGGGTGGCAACCCAGTAGTCTGCACACCTTAAAATGTGGGCAACTCTGCTGTCATTGCACAGGCACTGCAGCATGTAGTCGCTCATGTGTGCCAGGCTGCCCAGAGGTAAGGACAAGCTGTCCTCTGTGGGAGGTGTATCCTCATCGTCCTTCGTATCCCTCCAGCCACGCACCAGTGATGGGCCTGAGCTGTGTTGGGTGCCACCCCGCTGTGGACCTGCTTCATCCTCGGGCCCTGGCTGGCCACATTTGTACCTGGCCTCTGCTGTTGCAAAAAACCTCCCTCTGAGGCACTTCTAACAGACTGGCCTGAAAGTGCTAAAAATGACCCCTCATCCTCCTCCTCCTCCTGGGCCACCTCCTCTTCCATCATTGCCCTAACTGTTTTCTCAAGGAGACATAGAAGTGGTATTGTAACGCTGATAACGGCGTCATCGCCACTGGCCATGTTGGTGGAGTACTCGAAACAGCACAACAGGGCACACAGGTCTCGCATGGAGGCCCAGTCATTGGTGGTGAAGTGGTGCTGTTCCGCAGTGCGACTGACCCGTGCGTGCTGCAGCTGAAACTCCGCTATGGCCTGCTGCTGCTCGCACAGTCTCTCCAGCATGTGCAAAGTGGAGTTCCACCTGGTGGGCACGTCGAATATGAGGTGGTGAGTGGGAAGGCCGAAGTTACGCTGTAGCGCAGGCAGGCGAGCAGAGGCAGGATGTGAACACCGGAAGTGCGCACAGACGGCACGCAATTTATGCAGCAGCTCTGACATGTCGGGGTAGTTGTAAATGAACTTCTGCACCACCAAATTCAGCACATGCGCCAGGCAAGGGATGTGCATCAAACCGGCTAGTCCCAGAGCTGCGACAAGATTTTGCCCATTATCGCACACCACCAGGTCGGGCTTGAGGCCCACCGGCAGCAACCAATGGTCGGTCTGTTGTTCAATTCCCCGCCACAACTACTGCGCGGTGTGGGGCCTGTCCCCCAAACATTTGAGTTTCAGAACGGCCTGCTGACGTTTACCCCGGGCTGTGCTGAAGTTGGTGGTGAAGGTGTGTGGCTGACTGGATGATCAGGTGGAAGCAGAGGAGAAGGAAGCCGAGTAGGAGGAGAAGGCTACAGGAGGCAAAGAATGATGCCCTGCGATCCTTGGCGGCGGACGGACGTGCGCCAAAAAACTCTCCGCCTGGGGCCCAGCCGCCACTACATTTACCCAGTGTGCAGTTAGTGAGATATAGCGTCCCTGGCCGTGCTTACTGGTCCACATATCTGTGGTTAGGTGGACCTTGCCACAGATGGCATTGCGCAGTGCACACTTGATTTTATCGGATACTTGGTTGTGCAGGGAAGGCACGGCTGTCTTGGAGAAGTAGTGGCGACTGGGAACAACATACTGTGGGACAGCCATCGCCTTCAGCTGTATGAAGCTGTCTGTGTCCACCAGCCTGAATGACAGCATTTTAAAGACCAGTAGTTTAGAAATGCTGGCATTCAGGCCCAGGGCTAGAGGGTGGCTAGGTGGGAATTTACGCTTTCTCTCCAAGGTTTGTGAGATAGAGAGCTGAACGCTGCCGTGTGACATGGTGGAGATGCTTGGTGACGCAGGTGGTGGTGTCGTGGCACATCCTCTGTTTGGTGGGCGACAGGTGCCAACATTCCTCCCGAGGCGGAGGAAGAGGCCGAGGCAGCAGCAGAAGAGGGAGCAGGGGGAGCCTGAGTGTGTTCCTTGTTTTTAAGGTGTTTATTCCACTGCAGTTCATGCTTTGCATGCAGATGCCTGGTCATGCAGGTTGTGCTAAGGTTCAGAACGTTAATGCCTCGCTTCAGGCTCTGATGGCACAGCGTGCAAACCACTCGGGTCTTGTCGTCAGCACATTGTTTAAAGAAGTGCCATGCCAGGGAACTCTTCGAAGCTGCCTTTGGGGTGCTTGGTCCCTGGTGGCGGTGGCCAGTAGCAGGCGAACTCTCTTGGCGGCGGCTGTTCTGCTTTTGCCCCCTGCTCCCTCTTTTGCTACGCTGTTGGCTCGTTCTCACCACTGCCTCTTCCTCCGAACTATGAAAGTCAGTGGCATGACCTTCATTCCATGTGGGGTCTAGAACCTCATCGTCCCCTGCATCGTCTTACACACAGTCTTCCTCCCTGACCTCCTGTTCAGTCTGCACACTGCAAAAAGATGCAGCAGTTGGCACCTGTGTTTCGTCATCATCAGAGACGTGCGGACTCTGATAAGGTGGTATTCCCATGTCCTCATCATCAGGAAACATCAGTGGTTGTGCATCAGTGCATTCTATGTCTTCCACCATTGGGGAAGGGCTAGGTGGATTCCCTTGGGAAACCCTGCCAACAGAGTCTTCAAACAGCATAAGAGACTGCTGCATAACTTGAGGCTCAGACAGTTTCCCTGATATGCATGGGGGTGATGTGACAGACTGATAGGCTTGGTTTTCAGGCACCACCTGTGCACTTTCTGCAGAAGACTGGGTGGGAGATAATGTTGTGAACGTGCTAGATCCACTGTCGGCCACCCAATTTACTAGCGCCTGTACTTGCTCAGCCCTTACTATCCTTAGAACGGCATTGGGCCCCACCTAATATCGCTGTAAATTCTGGCGGGTACTGGAACCTGAGGTAGTTGGTGCACTAGGACGTGTGGCTGTGGCAGAATGGCCACGTCCTCTCCCAGCACCAGAGGGTCCACTAACACCACCACGACTGCATCCACGTCCCTTACTAGATGTTTTCCTCATTGTTACCATTCACCAAGCACCACAATAAGAAAAAAAATATTTGGCCCAATGTATTGATTTCAAATTCAGGCCTTTTTTTTCAGGCACGTAACACTATCTGCCTATTTATTTATGTACCGTATTACACTATTTCAGGCACAGCAGTAACCACTGATGTAAGGGGAATATCAATTGTAGGCCTAGTATTTAGGCCCTGGATGAAAGGTATCCTTTTATGGACAGATTTACACTTGGAGATGCACAATAGCGTGTAAAAAATATGTAGGATTATGCCTGCAGCAATTGTATTTTAACACTTTGTGTAATATACCCTTTAACGGACAGAAATACAATTGGAGATGCACGGTAGCGTGTGAAGTTATTGAGGATGACCCTCTCAGCACTTGTTTATACACCTTAAGTGTAATATACCCTTTTACAGACAGATTAACACTTGGCTTGTAACAGCTGGAACACCAGATTCAGGGTATTGCTATATTGGTAAGTGAATTTCACCCCAGAACAAAATCTATCCTTTGACGGATACTATTAAACTTGTCCAGTCACAGCTGGAACACCAGATTTACTGTATTTCTATTTTGGCAATTGAATTTCACTCCAGAAAAAAATATATCCTTTGCCGGACACTATTAAACTTGTCCAGCCACAGCTCGAACACCAGATTTACTGTATTTCTATTTTTGCAACTGTATTTCACCCCAGAAAATAATATATCCTTTGACGACACTATTAAACTTGGCCAGCCACTGCTGGGACACCAGATTTACGGTATTGCTATTTTGGCAATTGAATTTCACCCCAGAAAACAAAAATATCCTTTGCCGGAAACTATTAAACTTGTCAAGTCACAGCTGGAACACCAGATTTACTGAATTTATATATTTTTGCAACTGTATTTCACCCCAGAACAAAATCTATCCTTTGACGGACATTATGAAAATTATCCAGTCACAGCTGGAACACCAGATTTACAGTATTTATATTTTTTGCAACTGTATTTCACCACAGAACAAAATCTGTCCTTTGACGGATACTATTAAATTTGTCCAGTCACAGCTGGAACACCAGATTTAGGGTATTGCTATTTTGGCAATTAAATTTCACCCCAGAAAAAAAAAATACACTTTTACAGACAGGTTTAAACTAGGCCTGCAACAGCTGGAACACCAGATTCAGGGTATTGCTATTTTGGCAATTAAATTTCACCCCAGAAAATAATATGCTCTTATACGGACAGATTTAAACTAGGCCTGCAACAGCTGGAACACCAGATTTACTGTATTTCTATTTTTGCTACTGACTTTCACCCCAGAAAATAATATATCCTTTGACGGACACTAGGATAATTGTCCAGTCACAGCTGGAACACCAGATTTACTGTATTGCTATTTTGGCAAATAAATTTCACCCCAGAACAAAATCTATCCTGTGACGAACACTATTAAACTTGGCCAGCCACAGCTGGAACCACTGATTTATGGTATTGCTATTTTGGCAATTGAATTTCACCCCAGAAAAAAATATATCCTTTGCCGGACACTATTAAACTTGTCCAGCCACAGCTAGAACACCAGATTTACTGTATTTCTATTTTTTGCAACTGTATTTCACCCCAGAACAATAATCTATCCTTTGACGGACACTATTAAAATTAGTCCAGCCACTGCTGGGACACCAGATTTACAGTATTGCTATTTTGGCAACTGTATTTCACCACAGAACAAAATCTGTCCTTTGATCGGATACTATTAAATTTGTCCAGTCACAGCTGGAACACCAGATTTAGGGTATTGCTATTTTGGCAATTAAATTTCACCCCAGAAAAAAAATACACTTTTACAGACAGGTTTAAACTAGGCCTGCAACAGCTGGAACACCAGATTCAGGGTATTGCTATTTTGGCAATTAAATTTCACCCCAGAAAATAATATGCTCTTATACGGACAGATTTAAACTAGGCCTGCAACAGCTGGAACACCAGATTTACTGTATTTCTATTTTTGCTACTGACTTTCACCCCAGAAAATAATATATCCTTTGACGGACACTAGGATAATTGTCCAGTCACAGCTGGAACACCAGATTCAGGGTATTGCTATTTTGGCAAATAAATTTCACCCCAGAACAAAATCTATCCTGTGACGAACACTATTAAACTTGGCCAGCCACAGCTGAAACCACTGATTTATGGTATTGCTATTTTGGCAATTGAATTTCACCCCAGAAAAAAATATATCCTTTGCCGGACACTATTAAACTTGTCCAGCCACAGCTAGAACACCAGATTTACTGTATTTCTATTTTTGCAACTGTATTTCACCCCAGAAAATAATATATCCTTTGACGGACACTATTAAACTTGGTCAGCCACTGCTGGGACACCAGATTTACGGTATTGCTATTTTGGCAATTTCATTTTACCCCAGAAAAAAATATATCCTTTGACCGACACTAGGGAAATTGTCCGGTCACAGCTGGAACACCAGATTCAAGGTATTGCTATTTTGTCAAATACATTTCACCCCAGAACAAAATCTATCCTGTGACGGACACTATTAAACTTGGCCAGCCACAGCTGAAACCACTGATTTATGGTATTGCTATTTTGGCAATTGAATTTCACTCCAGAAAAAAATATATCCTTTGCCGGACACTATTAAACTTGTCCAGCCACAGCTGGAACACCAGATTTACTGTATTTCTATTTTTGCAACTGTATTTCACCCCAGAAAATAATATATCCTTTGACGACACTATTAAACTTGGCCAGCCACTGCTGGGACACCAGATTTACGGTATTGCTATTTTGGCAATTGAATTTCACCCCAGAAAACAAAAATATCCTTTGCCGGAAACTATTAAACTTGTCCAGTCACAGCTGGAACACCAGATTTACTGAATTTATATATTTTTGCAACTGTATTTCACCCCAGAACAAAATCTATCCTTTGACGGACATTATGAAAATTATCCAGTCACAGCTGGAACACCAGATTTACTGTATTTATATTTTTGCAACTGTATTTCACCACAGAACAAAATCTGTCCTTTGACGGATACTATTACATTTTTCCAGTCACAGCTGGAACACCAGATTCAGGGTATTGCTATTTTGGCAATTAAATTGC
The DNA here is from genome assembly GCA_033119425.1 of Bufotes viridis. NCBI lineage: Eukaryota > Metazoa > Chordata > Amphibia > Anura > Bufonidae > Bufotes > Bufotes viridis. The sequence continues at coordinate 53,284,129 of CM065598.1, forward strand.
ACCCCAGAAAAAAAAATACACTTTTACGAACAGATTTAAACTAGGCCTGCAACAGCTGGAACACCAGATTCAGGGTATTGCTATTTTGGCAATTAATTTTCACCCCAGAAAAAAAAATACACTTTTACGGACAGATTTCAACTAGGCCAGCAACAGCTGGAACAACCATATTCAGGGTATTGCTATTTTGACAATTAAATTTCACCCCAGAAAATAATATGCTCTTATACGGACGGATTTAAACTAGGCCTGCAACAGCTGGAACACCAGATTTACTGTATTTCTATTTTTGCTACTGACTTTCACCCCAGAAAATAATATATCCTTTGACGGACACTAGGAAAATTGTCCAGTCACAGCTGGAACACCAGATTCAGGGTATTGCTATTTTGGCAAATAAATTTCACCCCAGAACAAAATCTATCCTGTGACGAACACTATTAAACTTGGCCAGCCACAGCTGAAACTACTGATTTATGGTATTGCTATTTTGGCAATTGAATTTCACCCCAGAAAAAAATATATCCTTTGCCGGACACTATTAAACTTGTCCAGCCACAGCTGGAACACCAGATTTACTGTATTTCTATTTTTGCAAATGTATTTCAACCCAGAAAATAATATATCCTTTGACGGACACTATTAAACTTGGTCAGCCACTGCTGGGACACCAGATTTACGGTATTGCTATTTTGGCAATTGAATTTCACCCCAGAAAAAAAAATCCTTTGCCGGAAACTATTAAACTTGTCCAGTCACAGCTGGAACACCAGATTTACTGTATTTATATATTTTTGCAACTGTATTTCACCCCAGAACAAAATCTATTCTTTGACGGACACTATGAAAATTATCCAGTCACAGCTGGAACACCAGATTTACTGTATTTATATTTTTGCAACTGTATTTCACCACAGAAGAAAATCTATGCTTTGACGGATACTATTAAACTTGTCCAGTCACAGCTGGAACACCAGATTTACTGTATTTCTATTTTGGCAACTAAATTTCACCCCAGAAAAATATTTATCCTTTGACAGACACTAGGGAAATTGTCCAGTCACAGCTGGAACACCAGATTCAGGGTATTGCTATTTTGGCAATTAAATTTCACCCCAGAAAAAAATATACCCTTTTACGGACAGATTTAAACTAGGCCTGCAACAGCTTGAACACCAGATTTACTGTATTTCTATTTTTGCTACTGACTTTCACCTCAGAATATAACATATCCTTTGACGGACACTAGGGAAATTGTCCAGTCACAGCTGGAACACAAGATTCAGGGTATTGCTATTTTGGCAATTAAATTTCACCCCAGTAAAAAATATACCCTTATACGGACAGATTTAAACTAGGCCTGCAACAGCTGGAACACCAGATTTACTGTACTGTATTTCTATTTTTGCTACTAACTTTCACCCCAGAAAATAATATATCCTTCGCGGGACACTAGGGAAATTGTCCAGTCACAGCTGGAACACCAGATTCAGAGTATTGCTATTTTGGCAATTAAATTTCACTTACTCCAGCAAATTAATGATCCCTTAAAACATAACTTTTAATAATACTACATATAAAAGACAACTAAATGTCTACACTAATGCATAAACTTGTCACCCCTTTAACAACCCATAGCACGCATTGACATCTGTATCCAGCACGGCACATCGACGGATAATGTTGTAATCATAGGTATGCAGTTGAGGTATAGGTACACACCAGTCTGTCCCTAGTGCCTACCCTGCTCTACCCTACGCCCAGAGACCTCCCCTGATGGTGGGGATCCTCTGTCCTCGTGCCTTCTCTAGTTGTCCCTAGTAAATACCCTTACAGGACAGTCGATAAATGCATAATGGGTACAGATGTCAATAAAACCCCAACAAGGGGTAGACCAATCTCTCTCAGAATCAATCACTACACAGGGAGCTCATGTAGTTGGATCCCACAGAACCCCTGTGCACGTCAAAACCTCTTAGGGCACTGATATTCCTGGCCTCAGAGGTGTTCCAGCCTCAACGCGTTTCCCCCGCTAATAAACGGGGTTCATCAGGAGGACAAAAGAAACAAAAATGAGATTTCTGCATAGACACATATCATGTGTACCATACAGATATTTATAACATATATAGATATACACCGATTGGTCCAACACTCTTATTTGGGAGCATCAGCCCTAAGTGAAACGATGAGTGCCAATAGTAAAGCACATACCACTTAAAACATTGTTCGTAGGAGGCACCGCGTCCTCTTAGTATGGAGCTGTCACAGGAGTGCAGTACCTAGAAATAAAGACAAAAGAGGATGCCAGTACGTAAGACACAAATCATCATATCACCAGGGAGGGTGTATAATGATGCTCACTCCACCACTCACATTTCTATAGTGATATATCCACGTATTGATGCGGTCATGGATCGTACTTCAACCCCTAGTCACATACTGTTAACCAAAATGTCATAATTATAGGCACAGTTAAAACCTCCAAACAGTCAAACGCAAGGCTACTGCCTCCTCATAGTACTCACGCTCCCGGGACGTTCACCATGCTTGCCTCTCCTACGTTCAATGATACCACACATACCTCCTCTTTTAAATCCTCCCGCTACTGCCTAGGTCACTTTCTGTCCCGGATGTATAAATTGATTGACACCTAGGAATATCCAATCAGACACCCTCACTATCTGAGTAGGTTTCATGATGTACCTGCGCCTCAGGGAGCTCACCCATCTTACCGACGTCATGATTGGTAGGCGCCGAAGTCGACTTCCACCCCTACTGTGCGTCACTTCCCGTCGGTGGGACGCATGCGGGGCGGCCGCTCACGGCGCTTCCTATAGTTGGACCGCATAGACGCAGGGTACTTCAGGCGTGTCGATTTGTATCCAGTTAGGCAGCGCCGATGTAGGTCACTTCCGGGGCTGTGGCCATCCACCCCAGCTCCTCCTCATTGATATACGTCACCATGGCTACATCCTGACAACAACATGCCCAATCATGTGCATCTTCACTCAATAATGCCGACAGAAACATCCAACCAATGTACACCAGAGAGGTCCGTGCCTATATCGGCCCTAGGGCACTTTGCTGCCCATACATCTGCCTTACGGCATTTCATTAGACAAGGTACTGTCAATGTTGGGGGATGTGGATAGTGACAAAGGTCCGTCAGTAATATCTCACAGAGTTCTGGGATGTCCACAATATTAACAGGGAAGCAGGATGGAAGAGGGGTATTGCGGAGTGGCCATTAATGGGATGACCCACACGGTTGAGATAAATCGGGTATGACCGAAAACACACCCTAATCTGGGGCATGAAATTTGTTTATCGTTCGGATGTTTCCCACATCCAGCCCAGCAATGTCCTATACGGTAACGCTATATCTCAAGGTAATTGTTCAGACAGAAGACACAAGCACCAGGTATGGTTATGTTTAATATTCCTTACAAAAAACAAGTAAATGTGATCCTCTCATTCAGACCCAAAGGGGCCTGTGATTTAAAACGATGGATCCACTTGCACTCCTTCTAGAGTATTTTTTGATCCCAATTCCCTCCTCTCATGGGGGGTGGTACAATCTCTAGAATAATAAACCTAAGAGCCCTTGGGTCACCACCATGTTTGTCTTTGACATGAAGTGCAATAGGGGTGTCCTTTTTCTTGATGGTATCATTTATGTGTTCTAGGAATCTCCTCCGTGCCTCCCTTGTAGTTTTTCCAACATAATCAAGGGGGCATGTGCATTGGCATACATAAATTGCCCCCCTGCTTCTGCAGTTATGGAAGTCACGGATCTCAAACTTCTGGCCAGTCACTGAGCAGGTTATCATCTTCGTAGTTGTAACATATTCGCATGCTTTACATCCCCCACATTTATACATGCCTATAGGTTTACGATCCAGCCAGGTATTCCTCGCTGGGGGGGAGGTGTAATGGCTATGTACCAGCCTATCCCTCAGACTCCTGCCCCGTCTGTATGTTATGCTGGGGTGTGGGGGTAGTATGTCTCCCAGATCAGGGTCCATCAACAAAATTGGCCAGTATCGTCTCAAAATGTCCACTACCTCAGTATTAGCTGAGTCATATGTAGATATTATCCGGGCTAACTGCCCACCATTGGGCTCCTGGACACGTGGTGTCAGTAGGTGGTCACGATTTTTTTGCGAGGCATTTTTAAATGCCTCCTTGAGAACACCCTGCGGGTAACCCCTGTCTGAGAATCTCTTTTGGAGATCCTTTGCTTCCCTAAAAAATGACTCCGTAGTTGTACAGTTCCTTTGTACCCGCAAATATTGTCCCCTGGGGATACCTCGTCGCAGGGGTCCTGGGTGATGGCTCTCCCAGTGCAGAAGAGAGTTCGTTGCAGTCACCTTCCTATGTATACCTGCAACCAGTTTATCATCTTGCCTCGTCACTCTCACATCTAAAAATGCCAATGAGACCGGGTCTATCTCAAAGGTGAACCTAAGGCCTATTTCATTATTATTAAGCTCATTGACAAAGCATCGGAATTCCTCTGGCACACCTTTCCAGACCACGAACACATCATCTATATAGCGTGTCCAAAAGATGATCTTGTCGGACCACCATGTGTCGTGGTCTGGAAAGACACACCGATCCTCCCACCAGCCCAGGAAGAAGTTGGCATAAGTAGGGGCACAGGGGCTCCCATAGCCGTCCCCCTGAGCTGGTGGTAGAACCGGGTGTTGAAGAGAAAAAAATTGAACTCCAATAGGGACAAGACGAATTGGTTGTGTGAGTTAAACTGAACTCCCCTCGTTTTTAAGTAGTAGTTGACCGCTTGAAGCTCCTTCTCATGGGGAATGGAACTGTATAGTGACTCCACGTCCACACTAGCCAAATGACAGCATGGGTCCACTGTGATGGAGTCTATCTTATTGAGGAAGTCCATTGTGTCCCTCGTGTACGTCGGCAGGGACACAACAAACTCCCTCAAGACTTTGTCAAGATATATACCAGTATTTTGTGTGAGGGATCCCACCCCTGATACAATTGGGCACCCTCTTAATGGGGTTGTCTCCTTGTGTACCTTGGGGAGGCCATAGAAGGTTGCTACAATTGGATGTTTAGGCAGAAGATAGTCATACTCCACCGGAGAAATCACTCTTTCACAGAGTCCTTTGTCCAGTAGGCCCTTAAGTTCTTCTGTAAATTAAACCAAGGGATTGGAGGATAGTACTCTATACCCTCCCTTATCCCTTAACAGATCGAGACACATCCGCTGGTATAGTTCATGATCCAGCAAGACTAGATTACCCCCCTTATCCGAGGGTTTTATAATTAAAGTCGTATCTCTTTCTAGGGAGTTCAAGGCCAACATTTTAGATCGAGTCAGATTGTACCTACTAGGTCTATTCTTTTCTAGATGTTCAAGATCGGAGGACATCATCTGCAAAAAGATGTCAATACATTCATAGTTAAGTGGAGGAGGCATTTTAGTGCTTTTACATTTCAATTTCGTGAAGGGTCCCTGTCCAGGTGGCCTCTGTCTCTCCTCCTGCAGTTCAACCAAGTTTTGCAAATCATCATAGTCCACCTTATTTAAGCCAAGACTGTTACATGTTTGTCTATTTGTTTGTCTAAAAATCCCTTGGTTCAATTTACAGAACTACTGGACAAAGGACTCTGTGAAAGAGTGATTTCTCCGGTGGAGTATGACTATCTTCTGCCTAAACATCCAATTGTAGCAACCTTCTATGGCCTCCCCAAGGTACACAAGGAGACAACCCCATTAAGAGGGCGCCCAATTGTATCAGGGGTGGGATCCCTCACACAAAATACTGGTATATATCTTGACAAAGTCTTGAGGGAGTTTGTTGTGTCCCTGCCGACGTACACGAGGGACACAATGGACTTCCTCAATAAGATAGACTCCATCACAGTGGACCCATGCTGTCATTTGGCTAGTGTGGACGTGGAGTCACTATACAGTTCCATTCCCCATGAGAAGGAGCTTCAAGCGGTCAACTACTACTTAAAAACGAGGGGAGTTCAGTTTAACTCACACAACCAATTCGTCTTGTCCCTATTGGAGTTCAATTTTTTTCTCTTCAACACCCGGTTCTACCACCAGCTCAGGGGGACGGCTATGGGGAGCCCCTGTGCCCCTACTTATGCCAACTTCTTCCTGGGCTGGTGGGAGGATCGGTGTGTCTTTCCAGACCACGACACATGGTGGTCCGACAAGATCATCTTTTGGACACGCTATATAGATGATGTGTTCGTGGTCTGGAAAGGTGTGCCAGAGGAATTCCGATGCTTTGTCAATGAGCTTAATAATAATGAAATAGGCCTTAGGTTCACCTTTGAGATAGACCCGGTCTCATTGGCATTTTTAGATGTGAGAGTGACGAGGCAAGATGATAAACTGGTTGCAGGTATACATAGGAAGGTGACTGCAACGAACTCTCTTCTGCACTGGGAGAGCCATCACCCAGGACCCCTGCGACAAGGTATCCCCAGGGGACAATATTTGCGGGTACGAAGGAACTGTACAACTACGGAGTCATTCTTTAGGGAAGCAAAGGATCTCCAAAAGAGATTCTCAGACAGGGGTTACCCGCAGGGTGTTCTCAAGGAGGCATTTAAAAATGCCTCGCAAAAAAATCGTGACCACCTACTGACACCACGTGTCCAGGAGCCCAATGGTGGGCAGTTAGCCCGGATAATATCTACATATGACTCAGCTAATACTGAGGTAGTGGACATTTTGAGACGATACTGGCCAATTTTGTTGATGGACCCTGATCTGGGAGACATACTACCCCCACACCCCAGCATAACATACAGACGGGGCAGGAGTCTGAGGGATAGGCTGGTACATAGCCATTACACCTCCCCCCAGCGAGGTATACCTGGCTGGATCGTAAACCTATAGGCATGTATAAATGTGGGGGATGTAAAGCATGCGAATATGTTACAACTACGAAGATGATAACCTGCTCAGTGACTGGCCAGAAGTTTGAGATCCGTGACTTCCATAACTGCAGAAGCAGGGGGGCAATTTATGTATGCCAATGCACATGCCCCCTTGATTATTTTGGAAAAACTACAAGGGAGGCACGGAGGAGATTCCTAGAACACATAAATGATACCATCAAGAAAAAGGACACCCCTATTGAACTTCATGTCAAAGACAAACATGGTGGTGACCCAAGGGCTCTTAGGTTTATTATTCTAGAGATTGTACCACCCCCCATGAGAGGAGGGAATTGGGTATATCAATGATACCGAGGAGCTGGGGTGGATGGCCACAGCCCCGGAAGTGACCTACATCGGCGCTGTCTAACTGGATACAAATCGACACGCCGGAAGTGCCCTGCGTCTATGCGGTCCAACTATAGGAAGCGCCGTGAGCACCCACCCCGTATGCGTCCCACCGACGGGAAGTGACGCACAGTAGGGGTGGAAGTCGACTTTGGCACCTCCCAATCATGATGTCGGTAAGATGGATGAGCTCCCTGAGGCGCAGGTACATTGCGAAACCTACTCAGATAGTGAGGGTGTCTGATTGGATATTCCTAGGTGTCAATCAATTTATACATCCGGGACAGGAAGTGACCTAGGCAGTAGCGGGAGGATTTAAAAGAGGAGGTATGTGTGGTATCATTGAACGTAGGAGAGGCAAGCATGGTGAACGTCCCGGGAGCGTGAGTACTATGAGGAGGCAGTAGCTTTGCGTTTGACTGTTTGGAGGTTTTAACTGTGCCTATAATTATGACATTTTGGTTAACAGTATGTGACTAGGGGTTGAAGTACGATCCATGACCGCATCAATACGTGGATATATCATTATAGAAATGTGAGTGGTGGAGTGAGCATCATTATACACCCTCCCTGGTGATATGATGATTTGTGTCTTACGTACTGGCATCCTCTTTTGTCTTTATTTCTAGGTACTGCACTCCTGTGACAGCTCCATACTAAGAGGACGCGGTGCCTCCTACGAACAATGTTTTAAGTGGGATGTGCTTTACTATTGGCACTCATCGTTTCACTTAGGGCTGATGCTCCCAAATAAGAGTGTTGGACCAATCGGTGTATATCTATATATGTTATAAATATCTGTATGGTACACATGATATGTGTCTATGCAGAAATCTCATTTTTGTTTCTTTTGTCCTCCTGATGAACCCCGTTTATTAGCGGGGGGAAACGCGTTGAGGCTGGAACACCTCTGAGGCCAGGAATATCAGTGCCCTAAGAGGTTTTGACGTGCACAGGGGTTCTGTGGGATCCAACTACATGAGCTCCCTGTGAAGTGATTGATTCTGTGAGAGATTGGTCTACCCCTTGTTGGGGTTTTATTGACATCTGTACCCATTATGCATTTATCGACTGTCCTGTAAGGGTATTTACTAGGGACAACTAGAGAAGGCACGAGGACAGAGGATCCCCACCATCAGGGGAGGTCTCTGGGCGTAGGGTAGAGCAGGGTAGGCACTAGGGACAGACTGGTGTGTACCTATACCTCAACTGCATACCTATGATTACAACATCATCCGTCGATGTGCCGTGCTGGATACAGATGTCAATGCGTGCTATGGGTTGTTAAAGGGGTGACAAGTTTATGCATTAGTGTAGACATTTAGTTGTCTTTTATATGTAGTATTATTAAAAGTTATGTTTTAAGGGATCATTCATTTGCTGGACTAATATATGTGCTTGGTCCCATTTATCTGAATATAGTAATTGGTTGGAATTCAATTAAATTTCACCCCAGAAAAAAATATACCCTTTTACGGACAGATTTAAACTAGGCCTGAAACAGCTGGAACATCAGTTTCAGGATATTGCTATTTTGGCAATTAAATTTCACCCCAGAAAAAAATATCTCCTTTGCCGGACACTATTAAACTTGGCCAGCCACAGTTGAAACCACTGATTTATGGTATTGCTATTTTGGCAATTGAATTTCACCCCAGAAAAAATATATCCTTTGCCAGACACTATTAAACTTGTCTAGCCACAGCTGGAACATCAGATTTATGTATTTCTATTTTTGCAACTGTATTTCACCCCAGAAAATAATATATCCTTTGACGGACACTTGGGAAATTGTCCAGTCACAGCTGGAACACCAGATTCAGAGTATTGCTATTTTGGCAATTAAATTTCACCCCAGAAAAAAATATACCCTTTTACGGACAGATTTAAACTAGGCCTGCAACAGCTGGAACACCAGATTCAGGGTATTGCTATTTTGGCAATTAAATTTCACCCCAGAAAAAAATATATCCTTTGCCGAACACTATTAAACTTTGCCAGCCACTGCTGGGACACCAGATTTAGGGGATTTCTATTTTGGCAATTCAATTTCACCACAGAAAAAAATCTATCATTTGCCAGACAGCAGACAGTATTACACTTGGCTAGCCACAGCTGGAACACCAGATTTAGGGGATTGCTATTTTGGCAATTGAATTTAACCCCTTAATAAAATATATACATTTCTATCCTGAGTTTCTAGGGGTGACAATAAGCACAGCCAAGCCCCTGATGTAGGATATAGCAAATAAAAACCCTAGTATTGATGGATTGATGGACTTGGTAGCAGCTTGTGCTGGTGTACCACAAGACACAAAATGGCCGCCGATCAAAGTGACAGAAAAACGCTCTGTGTAGCCTAAAAACCAGTGAGCAATTAGCTAGCAGAAGTTGACTGATTAACAGCTGTAGATCGATCACTTTATTAGATGTTTTTGCTGACTTTTCCTTGCCTAATCTCGCCCTCACAGAAGCTGCTTCCTCTCCCTACACTAATCAGAGCAGAGTGACATGCGGCGCTACGTGACTCCAGCTTAACCTCTTTCCGACCGCCTCACGCAGGATTGCGTCCTGCGGGCGGTCGGTTCATTCCTCCTTGACGCGCTCCTGAGCCCGGTGGAACGCAAATGGAACGCACCGCCGGGCTCAGGACAAGTTCGTCACCAGCCTGCCAGCCAATGATCAGCGCTGGCAGGCTGGTGATTTTCAAAATCACCTATAGAAATCATCAATATAGTTTTTATTTATAAATATAAGGATGTTAGAAGGGATCTGTGCCATGTGCTGGGTCCTTTTCATCGGTTGGACCCAGCACAGAGCACAGATCCCAAGTAAGTGCACCAATCACTACATATCAGGCCCTGATCACCCCCTGATCACCTATAATTAACCCCTTGATCACCTGTCAATACATAGTGAAAGGGAAAAAGTGATCAGTGTCACTTTTGTGAACTGTCACTTTTTTTTTTCACCAGTATTGACTGTTAGGTTTAGGTTAGTTTAGGTCCCTTTGGTAGGTAGTTAGCGTTAGCGCCCAGCCCACCGCACCGCAGTCACTGATTCGCTGATTAGCGTAGCGCTAATCAGCGTTTGTACTTTTATAGTATCTGTAAGTGATCAGAACTGATCACGGTCAGATCTATAATAGTATTACTGTCACTTTAGTTCGCCCTCCACCCCAAACGCAGTGTTTGCCCGATCAGACCTGATCGGTCGCCCACACCTGCGCTCACCCACGCCCGCTCGCCGCAGTGACAAAAAATTTTTTTTGTATCACTGCACAATCACTTCATAGCGCTGCGGCGATAAAAAATCAGTTTTGATCTTTTTATCAATCGCAGCGGCTTCTGTACTTCGCTACACTCCCATTTGTAAGACAGGCTTGCTTTTTTCTTGGGTAGTCTCAGGGAATACCCCCAAATTTAGACGCCCAAATGTCAAACAAGGGGTATTCCTCTGAAGAGGCCTACAGGATTCTGACCCAGTCGGATGAGGAATGGGAACCCTCATCTGACGAATCTAGCGGGTCAGAATACTGAACCTGTAGAGAGCAGTGGCTCTCTGACTCAAAGTTCTGACGAGGAGGTGGAGGTCCCTGATAGAACCAGGCGTACCCGGCCCCGTGTTGCTAGACCGCAGGTTGCGCAGGATCCGCTTCAAGGGCAGCAGAGTGGGGCTGGCGCTGCCGGATTACGTGGTGAGGCATACACCAGCAGCGCAGCCCGTCCTGGACCTAGTACCAGCACTGCCGTAGAACATGGTGAAGTGGCGAGCACCAGAAGGGCAGTTGAAGCTGGTACGGTGGCACGTGCAGTAGTTTCCCGCCGCAGCCACCGCAAAGACAGGCCCGTAGAGCCCCTAGAGTCCCTGAGGTGCTGGCAAATCCTGATTGGCAGCCCCCAACTTCAGCCGCACCAGTAGTTCCCCTTTCACCGCCCAGTCAGGAGTTCGGTGGAAACAGCTCAGATAGGATCGGCGCTGGGGTTTTTGAGCTGTTTTTCACTGCGGAGCTCTATGACTTAGTCGTGGCAGAAACAAATCGGTATGCCACTCAATTTATCGCCGACAACCCGGGAAGCTTCTATGCCCAGCCTTTCCGGTGGAAACCAGTCCAAGTTTCCGAATTTAGAACTTTTCTGGGCCTTCTCCTCAACATGGGCATTACAAAAACATGAATTGCGGTCATATTGGTCCACGAACCCAATTCATCACATGCCCATGTACTCTGCTGCCATGTCCAGGACACGTTTTGAGACCATCCTGCGTTTCCTGCACTTTAGTGACAACACCACCTCCCGTCCCAGAGGCCACCCAGCTTTTGACCGGCTCCACAAAATTCGGCCCTCATAGACCATTTCAACCTGAAATTTGCAGATTTGTATACCCCTGCACAAAACATCTGCGTAGACGAGTCCCTAATACATTTTACCGGGCGCCTTGGCTTCAAGCAGTACATCCCAAGCAAGCGCGCCCGGTATGGGGTCAAATTGTATAAGCTCTGTGAAAGGGCCACAGGCTATACGCACAAATTTCGGATCTATGAGGGAAAAGATCAGACCCTGGAGCCGGTCGGTTGCCCTGACTACCTGGGGAGCAGTGGGAAGATAGTCTGGGACTTGGTGTCACCCTTATTCGGCAAGGGTACCATCTTTACGTGGACAACTTTTACACAAGTGTGGCCCTCTTCAAGCATTTGTTCCTAGAACAGATTGGCTGCTGCGGCACCGCACGACCTAGTCGCCGGGCTACCCCCAACGGCTTCTTACCACCCGACTCTGCAAGGGGGCAGAGGGCTGCACTGTGTAACGACGAACTGCTCGCGGTGAAATGGAGAGACAAGCGTGACGCTTACATGCTCTCCTCCATTCACGCAGACACGACAGTCCAAATTGAACGGGCAACCAGTGTCGTTGAAAAGCCCCTCTCGGTCCACGACTATAACCTCCACATGGGAGGGGTGGACTTCAACGACCAGATGTTGGCCCCGTATTTAATTTCCCGACGCACCAGACGCCGGTATAAGAAGGTGTCTGTATATTTATTTCAATTGGCTGCCTATAATAGTTATGTTCTCTACAGTAAGGCTGGGAGAACAGGATCCTTCCTCAAATTTCAGGAAGAGATCATTTCGAACTCCTGTATCCAGGAGGTTCCGTGGCCCCATCCACCAGTGTAGTTAGCCGTCTCACACGAGCGGCACTTCCCTAGCGTTGTGCCTGGTACCTCAACCCAACCGCCACCCCGAAAAAGATGTCGTGGTCTGTAGCAGGAGTGGAATAAGGCGTGACACCCGTTATTTCTGTCCTGACTGTCCTGACCACCCTGCCCTATGCCTAGGGGAGTGTTTCCGGAAGTACCACACTCAGGTACACTTAGGGACCTAGGGATTGCAGGACACAGGTAGTTTTTACAATCAGGCTCAAGGGTCTCTCAGGATACTAGGTTTTGAGAGACCCTAACACATAGGGGACCGTGCTGCTGTGCTGCTGTGCTACTGCAGAAGTGTGAAACGGTAGAAACCTCTCCTTTCACTTGGGATAACGTGTATAGTGTACTTCTCACCATCTCTGTGTGATTTACACTTTACACATTGTCCCATGGGAAAGGAGAGGTTTCTGCTAGGAAAATAAAGCGTGAAATGGTTAAAAAAAGAAAAAAATGAAACAGGTAGCAAGAAAAAAATCTTGAGTTAGTTCAGGTTTTAAAAGTTCATTTTTTTTTCATGTTCAGGTTTTATTCATGTTTTATAAAGTTTGCAACGTTCAAGTCATGTGCCTGTTGCCTGTTTTTTCTTTTTTTTTTTTTTTCCCCTAACCACCCTTTATTTTCCAGGTAGATCAACGGACCAACCGATGAAAACGCCGCAGCACTGATGTGAATTCTGAGAGAAGCATTGCGCTGCTGTCAGAAGACACGTGAAGTCGGTGTATGCGGCGCTGCAAGACGAGATTTCTCCTCTGCAGGACAGGTACGCTTGCCCTGGCATGTGAGCTGAGGAGAGGTGTTGGAGTTCATATGCTTTGGCAAACACTTTGTATCAAAAATCTGGCAAAGATGTCTTCCTCCACACCGATCGATTGATCGATGTGAATGGAGAAATCACGCTTGCCAGGACATAGGAGCTGAAGTGGGTATGGATGTTTGGGCGGAGCCTCTATGTCCTGGCAATCGCCAGGCCCTCTATTTTTTTGCATATTTTTTGGCAGAGATTTTTTCATCCACATCGATTGATGCGAATGAGGAAATCTGTGCCGTTCATTTTTTCTTTCAGCCCAGAGGCTGAACGGAAAAATCTCATTACCCGTATGCTCCATATAAGGAGAATAGCAGAAACTCCTAATGCTGGCCATACGTGTAATGATTATGGAGACCCTCAAATGCCAGGGCAGTACAAAACCTCACATGTGACCCCATTTTGGAAAGAAGACACCCCAAGGTATTCGCTGAGGGGCATATTGAGTCCATGAAAGATTGAATTTTTGTCACAAGTTAGCGGAAAGGGAGACTTTGTGTGAAAAACAAAAAATCAAATTCCGCTAACTTGTGCCAAAAAAATCTTGTATGAACTCACCATGCCCTCACAGAATACCTTGGGGTGTCTTCTTCTAAAATGGGGTCACATGTGGGGTATTTATACTGCCCTGGCATTTTAGGGGCCCTAAAGCGTGAGAAGAAAAATGCGTAAAAATGCCCTCCTGAAAGGTACTCATTGGAATTGGGGTCCTTTGGATCTTGGCTGCAAAAGTGCCACACATGTGGTATCGCCATACTCAGGAGAAGTAGGGCAATGTGTTTTGGGGTGTATTTTTACATATACCCATGCTGGGTGAGAGAAATATCTCTGTAAATTGACAACTTTGTATAAAAAAATGGAAAAAGTTGTCATTTACAGAGATATTTTTCACACCCAGTATGGGTATATGTAAAAATACACCCCAAAACACATTGTTCTTCTTCTGCCGAGTACGGCAATACCACATGAGTGGCACTTTTTTGCAGCCAAGATGCGCAAAGGGGCCCTAAATCCAATGAGTACCTTTAGGATTTCACAGGACATTTCTACTCATTTGGATTCCAAACAGCTTCTCACGCTTTAGGGGCCCCTAAAATGCCAGGGCAGTAAAAATACCCCACAAGTGACCCCATTTTAGAAAGTAGACACCCCAAGGTGTTCTGTGAGGGGCATAGTGAGTCCATGTAAAATTTTATTTTTTGTCACAATCACAAGTTAGTGGAATATGAGACTTTGTAAGAAAAAAAAAAAAAAAAAAACATTTCCGCTAACTTGTGACAAAAAATAAAAACTTCCATGAATTCACTATGCCCATCAGCGAATACCTTAGGTGTCTACTTTCAGAATGGGGTCACTTGTGGGATATTTTATTGTCCCGCATTTTAGGGGCCCCTAAAGCGTGAGAAGGAGTTTGGAATCCAAATGCGTAAATGCCCTGTGAAATCCTAAAGGTACTCATTGGATTTAGGGCCCTTTGCACGTCTTGGCTGCAAAAGTGGCACACATGGGTATCGCCGTACTCAGGAGAAGTAGGCATGTGTTTGGGGTGTATTTTACATATACCCATGCTGGGTGAGAGAAATATCTCTGTAAATTGACAACTTTGTATAAAAAATGGAAAAAGTTGTCATTTACAGAGATATTTTTCACACCCAGTATGGGTATATGTAAAAATACACCCCAAAACACATTGCCCTACTTCTGCCGAGTACGGCCATACCACATGTGTGGCACTTTTTGCAGCCAAGATGCGCAAAGGGGCCCTAAATCCAATGAGTACCTTTAGGATTTCACAGGGCATTTCTACTCATTTGGATTCCAAACCGCTCTCATGCTTTAGGGGCCCCTAAAATGCCAGGGCAGTAAAAATACCCCACAAGTGACCCCATTTTAGAAAGTAGACACCCCAAGGTGTTCTGTGAGGGGCATAGTGAGTCCATGTAAAATTTTATTTTTTGTCACAAGTTAGTGGAATATGAGACTTTGTAAGAAAAAAAAAAAAATACATTTCGCTAACTTGTGACAAAAATAAAAACTTCCATGAATTCACTATGCTCATCAGCGAATACCTTAGGGTGTCTACTTTCCAGAATGGGGTCACTTGTGGGGTATTTTTATTGTCCCGGCATTTTAGGGCCCCTAAAGCGTGAGAAGGGGTTTGGAATTCAAATGCGTAAAATGCCCAGTGAAATCCTAAAGGTACTCATTGGTTTTAGGGCCTTTGCGCATTTGGCTGCAAAAGTGGCACACATGTGGTATCTCAGTACTCAGGAGAAGTAGGGCAATGACTTTTGGGGTGTATTTTTATATATACCCATACTTTGTGTGATAAATACCGCTGTAAACGACAACTTTTAAAAAAATTTATACAAAGTTGTCAATTTACAGTGATATTTCTCTCACCCAGCATGGGTATATGTAAAAATACACCCCAAAACACATTGCCCTACTTCTCCTGAGTACGGTGATACCACATGTGTGCCACTTTTTTGCAGCCAAGATGCGCAAAAGGGCCCTAATTCCAAAGAGTACCTTTAGGATTTCACAGGGCATTTTTACGCATTTGGATTCTCACGCTTTAGGGGCCCCTAAAATGCCAGGGCAGTAAAAATACCCCACAAGTGACCCCATTTCGGAAAGTAGACACCCTAAGGTATTCGCTGATGGGCATAGTGAGTTCATGGAAGTTTTTATTTTTGTCACAAGTTTATGGAAAATGAAATTTTTGAAAAAAAAAAAAACATTTCCGCTAACTTGTGACAAAAATAAAAACTTCCATGAACTCACTATGCCCCTCAGTGAATACCTTAGGGTGTCTACTTTCGGAAATGGGGTCATTTATGGGGTATTTCTACTGTCTGGGCATTGTAGTACGTCAGGAAACAGGACAGGTGCTCAGAAAGTCAAAGTGCGGAAATTCACTTTTTTGCACCATAGTTTGTAAACGCTATAACTTTTACCCAAACCAATAAATATACACTTATTGCATTTTTTTTTATCAAAGACATGTAGAACAATAAATTTTGAGAAAAATTTATATAGAAATGTAGTTTTATTTGACAAATTTTCAAACAGAAAGTGAAAAATGTCATTTTTTTGCAAAAATTTCGGTAATTTTTGATTAATAGCAAAAAAAGTAAAAATGTCAGCAAGAATGAAATAGCACCAAATGAAAGCTCTATTAGTGAGGAGGTAAAATTCATTTGGGTGGTAAGTTGTATGGCCGAGCAATAAACGGTGAAAGTAGTGTAGTGCAGAATTGTAAAAAGTGGCCTGGTCATTAAGGGTGTTTAAGCTAGGGGGGCTTAAGTGGTTAAATAGAGGCTGGGTCACATGCTGCACTTGGGCAATCACAGCCATGCCATTACTAGGCATGGCTGTGATGGCTTCTTAGGGCAAGAAGTAAAACGCTAGCTGATTGGCTGCTGTGCAGCCCTTTAGAAAGCGGGAAGAAATCGCCGAACAACGAACCCGAACACGAACTTTTTTGAAAATTCGGGTTCGCTCATCCCTATTTATTAACCCAGTGACAGCAACGTTCCGACTGATCAATGCAGTCTTTATCAAGCCATGTGTTACAATGCATTCAGTGTGGTTTATATAGGAGAACAACAATAATGTGCTCATTAAATAATTACATTAATAATTCATACAATTATTCATGTTACGGTTACTCCCAGGCTAGCTGGAAGCTGGACCACTTGAATAGTCTGGATCTCTGTTTAGGGAGAGAGAGAGGAGCCGCTTCGTCTCGATATCCAGATGGATCCTGTAAATGTAGAACAATCCCACTAGCTATTTTACAGCTAGGGTAATCTTTCCCCCACAAAAAACGAGTCGAGGCTGCGATTTGAAGGTCAAGCTAGGACTGACTGTCCTGGGGCATACAGCCTCTTTTATTTACAATCCACAAACATAGTAGTGCCCACAGGGGTTTGAAATACAACCAATCAATCCGTACAATAAACACAGACACTCCCACACAAAATCCTCCTCTCTGCCTGTGATTAGTGTTGAGCGAACAGTTCGAGCATAGTTCGGGTTCGTACCGAATTTTGGGGTGTCCGGGACACGGACCCGAACCCGGACATTTTCAAAAAAGTTCGGGTTCGTTGTTCGGAGATTACTTCCCGCTTTCTGAAGGGCTGCACAGCAGCCAATCAGCTAGCGTTTTACTTCTTGCCCTAAGAGCCCATCACAGCCATCCCTACTAATGGCATGGCTGTGATTGGCCAAGTGCAGCATGTGACCCAGCCTCTATTTAAGCTGGAGTCACGTAGCGCAGCACGTCACACTGCTCTGATTAGTGTAGGGAGAGGACGCAGCTTCTGTGAGGGCGAGATTAGGCAGGGAAAAGTCAGCAACAGCACCTAATGAACGGATCCATCTACAGCTTTGAATGATTTAACTTCTGCTAATTACTTGCTCACTGGTTTTTAGGCTGCACAGAGCGTTTTTCTGTCACTTATTTTCAGGAGTGATCGGCGGCCATTTTGTGACTTGTGATGCACCAGAACAAGCTGCCACCAAGTCCATCAATCCATCAATACTAGTTTTTTTTTGCTATATCCTACATCAGGGGCTTGGCTGTGCTAATTGTCCCCCCTAGAAACTCAGGATAGCAATTTCTATATTTTATTAAGGGGTTAAATACAATTGCCCAAATACCAATCCCCTAAATCTGGTGTTCCAGCTTTGGCTAGCCAAGTATAATACTGTCTGCTGTCTGACAAAGGATAGATTATTTTATGTGGTGAAATTCAATTGCCAAAATAGCAATACCATAAATCAGTGGTTTCAGCTGTGGCTGGCAAAGTATAATAGTGTCCGCCAAAACATATATTTTGTTGTGGGGTGAAATTCAATTGCCAAAATAGCAATACCCTGAATCTGGTGTCCCAGCTGTTGCAGGCCAAGATTCATAGTGTCCGGAAAAACATATATCTTGTTCTGGGGTGAAATTCAATTGCCAAAATAGCAATACCATAAATCAGTGGTTTCAGCTGTGGCTGGCAAAGTATAATAGTGTCCGCCAAAACATATATTTTGTTGTGGGGTGAAATTCAATTGCCAAAATAGCAATACCATAAATCAGTGGTTTCAGCTGTGGCTGGCAAAGTATAATTGTGTCCGCCAAAGCATATATTTTGTGCTGGGGTGAAATTCAATTGCCAAAATAGCAATACCATAAATCAGTGGTTTCAGCTGTGGCTGGCCAAGTTTCATAGTGTCCTGCAAATTATATATTTTGTTCTGGGGTGAAATTCAATTGCCAAAATAGCAATACCATAAATCAGTGGTTTCAGCTGTGGCTGGCAAAGTATAATAGTGTCCGCCAAAACATATATTTTGTTGTGGGGTGAAATTCAATTGCCAAAATAGCAATACCATAAATCAGTGGTTTCAGCTGTGGCTGGCAAAGTATAATAGTGTCCGCCAAAACATATATTTTGTTGTGGGGTGAAATTCAATTGCCATAATAGCAATACCCTGAATCTGGTGTCCCAGCTTTTGCAGGCCAAGATTCATAGTGTCCGCAAAAACATATATTTTGTTCTGGGGTGAAATTCAATTGCCAAAATAGCAATACCCTGAATCTGGTGTCCCAGCTGTTGCAGGCCAAGATTCATAGTGTCCGCAAAAACATATATTTTGTTCTGGGGTGAAATTCAATTGCCAAAATAGCAATACCCTGAATCTGGTGTCCCAGCTGTTGCAGGCCAAGTTTCATAGTGTCCGCTAAAACATATATTTTGTTCTGGGGTTAAATTCAATTGCCAAAATAGCAATTTCCTGAATCTGGTGTTCGAGCTGTTGCAGGCCAGTTGTAAATCTGTTCATAAAAGGATACCTTTCATCCAGGGCCTAAATACTAGCCCTAAAAGAGATATTCCCCTAAATCAGTGGTTACTGCTGTGCCTGGATTAGTGTAATACGCTACATAAATAAATAGGCAGATAGTGTTAGATGTTAGATGCTTGTAAAAAAAGGCCTGAATTTGAAATCAATACATTGGGCCAAATATTTTTTTTCTTATTGTGGTGCTTGGTGAACAATGAGGAAAACATCTAGTAAGGGACACGGATGCGGTCGTGGTGGTGTTGGTGTACCCTCTTGTGCTGGGAGAGGACGTGGCCATTCTGCCACAGCCACACGTCCTAGTGAACCAACTACCTCAGGTTCCAGTACCCGCCAGAATTTACAGCGATATTTGGTGGGGCCCAATGCCGTTCTAAGGATGGTAAGGCCTGAGCAGGTACAGGCGCTAGTCAATTGGGTGGCCGACAGTGGATCTAGCATGTTCACAACATTATCTCCCACCCAGTCTTCTGCAGAAAGCACACAGGTGGCACCTGAAAACCAAGATCAACCAAGACCAACATCAGTCTGTCACATCACCCCCATGCATATCAGGGAAACTGTCTGAGCCTCAAGTTATGCAGCAGTCTCTTATGCTGTTTGAAGACTCTGCTGGCAGGGTTTCCCAAGGGAATCCACCTAACCCTTCCCCAGTGGTGGAAGACATAGAATGCAATGATGCACAACCACTGATGTTTCCTGATGATGAGGACATGGGAATGCCACCTCATCGGAGTCCGCTCGTCTCTGATGATGACGAAACACAGGTGCCAACTGCTGCGTCTTTCTGCAGTGTGCAGACCGAACAGGAGGTCAGGGAGGAAGACTGTGTGGAAGACGATGCAGGGGACGATGAGGTCCTAGACCCCACATGGAATGATGGTCGTGCCACTGACTTTCATAGTTCAGAGCAAGAGACAGTGGTGAGACCGAGCCAACAGCGTAGCAAAAGAGGGAGCAGGGGGCAAAAGCAGAACAGCCGCCTCCAAGAGAGTTCGCCTGCTACTGGCCACCGCCACCAGGGACCAAGCACCCCAAAGGCAGCTTCGAAGAGTTCCCTGGCATGGCACTTCTTTAAACAATGTGCTGACGACAAGACCCGAGTGGTTTGCACGCTGTGCCATCAGAGCCTGAAGCGAGGCATTAACGTTCTGAACCTTAGCACAACCTGCATGACCAGGCATCTACATGTAAAGCATGAACTGCAGTGGAGTAAACACCTTAAAAACAAGGAACTCACTCTGGCTCCCCCTGCTCCTTCTTCTGCTGCTGCCTCGGCCTCTTCCTCCGCCTCGGTAGGAATGTTGGCACCTGCCGCCCACCAAACAGAGTATGTGCCACCAACAACACCACCTGCGTCACCAAGCATCTCCACCATGTCACACGGCAGCGTTCAGCTCTCCATCTCACAAACCTTGGAGACAAAGCGTAAATTCCCACCTAGCCACCCTTGAGCCCTGGGCCCGAATGCCACCATTTCTAAACTACTGGCCTTTGAAATGCTGTCATTCAGGCTGGTGGACACAGAGAGCTTCAAACAGCAAATGTCCATGGCTGTCCCACAGTATGTTGTTCCCAGCCGCCACTACTTCTCCAAGACAGCCGTGCCTTCCCTGCACAACCAAGTATCCGATAAAATCAAGTGTGCACTGCGCAACGCGATCTGTGGCAAGGTCCACCTAACCACGGATACGTGGACCAGTAAGCACGGCCAGGGACGCTATATCTCCCTAACTGCACACTGGGTAAATGTAGTGGCGGCTGGGCCGCAGGCGGAGAGTTCCTTGGCGCACGTCCTTCCGCCGCCAAGGATCGCAGGGCATCATTCTTTGCCTCCTGTAGCCTCCTCCTCCTACTCGGCTTCCTCCTCCTCTGCTTCCAAAAGCTCATTCAGTCAGCCACACACCTTCACCACCAACTTCAGCACAGCCCGGGGTAAACGTCAGCAGGCCATTCTGAAACTCATATGTTTGGAGGACAGGCCCCACACTGCGCAGGAGTTGTAGCGGGGTATTGAACAACAGACCGACGAGTGGTTTCTGCCGGTGGGCCTCAAGCCCGGCCTGGTGGTGTGCGATAATGGGCGAAATCTCGTCGCAGCTCTAGGACTAGCCGGTTTGACGCACATCCCTTGCCTGGCGCATGTGCTAAATTTGGTGGTGCAGAAGTTCATTCACAACTACCCCGACATGTCAGAGCTGCTGCATAAAGTGAGGGCCGTCTGTGCGCGCTTCCGGCATTCACATCCTGCCGCTGCTCGCCTGTCTGCGCTACAGCGGAACTTCAGACTTCCCGCTCCCTGCCTCATATGTGGCGTGCCCACCAGGTGGAACTCCACCTTGCACATGCTGGATAGACTGTACGAGCAGCAGCAGGCCATAGTGGAGTTTCAGCTGCAGCACGCACGCGTCAGTCGCACTGCGGAACAGCACCACTTCACCATCAATGATTGGGCCTCCATGCGAGACCTGTGTGCCCTGTTGCGCTGTTTCGAGTACTCCACCAACATGGCCAGGGGCGATGACACCGTTATCAGCGTTACAATACCACTTCTATGTCTCCTTGAGAAAACGCTTAGGGCGATGATGGAAGAAGAGGTGGCCCAGGAGGAGGAGGAGGATGAGGGGTCATTTTTAGCACTTTCAGGCCAGTCTGTTAGAAGTGGCTCAGAGGGAGGTTTTTTACAACAGCAGAGGCCAGGTACAAATGTGGCCAGCCAGCATAAAGCAGGTTCACAGCGAGGTGGCATCCGACACAGCTCAGGCCCATCACTGGTGCGTGGCTGGGGGGATACGGAGGACGATGACTATACGCCTCCCACAGAGGAGAGCTTGTCCTTACCTCTGGGGAGCCTGGCACACATGAGAGACTACATGCTGCAGTGCCTGAGCAACGACAGCAGAGTTGCCCACATTTTAACGTGTGCGGACTACTGGGTTGCCACCCTGCTGGATCCCCGGTACAAAGACAATGTGCCCACCTTACTTCCTGCACTGGAGCATGATAGGAAGATGCGCGAGTACAAGCGCACGCTGGTAAAGGCGCTCCTGAGAGCATTCCCAAATGTCACAGTGGAACAGGTGGAAGCCCAAGGCGAAGGCAGAGTCGAAGCAAGAGGTCGCCAACGCAGCTGTGTCACGGCCAGCTCCTCAGCTTCAGAACGTTTTCCCTGTCACATCCTTAAAGCTTGTAAAAAAGCGGGATCTTGACATAGGGGCCACTTAATATGGTGGATTTGGTGATCTCTGTAATGGAGACACCCCTTCGCTTGGTTTTCCTTCCTTTGAGGGATATCTGGCTTTCATTGTGTTGTAGACCCATAACTGGGGCTCCACATTTATTTTGCATATTCCTGTTTCCCAGGGAACTTTGCACTTCGGATTGCTGTGTTGAGACTCTTAAGTGAGGCTCCGCTGTGTTTTTTGTAGCTGGTCTCCCTGAGATCAGCTATTGTTGTGTTTGAGTGGTCTCCGAGGCATTGCTCCCGGTTAGCCAGAATCCTACTCCACACTGATGAGGGGCAACACCCCGAAACAGCTGTCTGTGGATGGATACCTAGCTTAGGTTTTCCCTGTCACATCCTTAAAGCTTGTAAAAAAGCGGGATCTTGACATAGGGGCCACTTAATATGGTGGATCTGGTGATCTCTGTAATGGAGACACCCCTTCGCTTGGTTTTCCTTCCTTTGAGGGATATCTGGTTTTCATTGTGTTGTAGACCCATAACTGGGGCTCCACATTTATTTTGCATATTCCTGTTTCCCAGGGAACTTTGCACTTCGGATTGCTGTGTTGAGACTCTTAAGTGAGGCTTCGCTGTGTTTTTTGTAGCTGGTCTCCCTGAGATCAGCTATTGTTGTGTTTGAGTGGTCTCCGAGGCATTGCTCCCGGTTAGCCAGAATCCTACTCCACACTGATGAGGGGCAACACCCCGAAACAGCTGTCTGTGGATGGATACCTAGCTTAGGTTTTCCCTGTCACATCCTTAAAGCTTGTAAAAAGCGGGATCTTGACATAGGGGCCACTTAATATGGTGGATTTGGTGATCTCTGTAATGGAGACACCCCTTCGCTTGGTTTTCCTTCCTTTGAGGGATATCTGGCTTTCATTGTGTTGTAGACCCATAACTGGGGCTCCACATTTATTTTGCATATTCCTGTTTCCCAGGGAACTTTGCAGTTCGGATTGCTGTGTTGAGACTCTTAAGTGAGGCTCCGCGGTGTTTTTTGTAGCTGGTCTCCCTGAGATCAGCTATTGTTGTGTTTGAGTGGTCTCCGAGGCATTGCTCCCGGTTAGCCAGAATCCTACTCCACACTGATGAGGGGCAACACCCCGAAACAGCTGTCTGTGGAAGGATACCTAGCTCAGGTTTTCCCTGTCACATCCTTAAAGCTTGTAAAAAAGCGGGATCTTGACATAGGGGCCATTTAATATGGTGGATTTGGTGATCTCTGTAATGGAGACACCCCTTCGCTTGGTTTTCCTTCCTTTGAGGGATATCTGGCTTTCATTGTGTTGTAGACCCATAACTGGGGCTCCACATTTATTTTGCATATTCCTGTTTCCCAGGGAACTTTGCACTTCGGATTGCTGTGTTGAGACTCTTAAGTGAGGCTCCGCGGTGTTTTTTGTAGCTGGTCTCCCTGAGATCAGCTATTGTTATGTTTGAGTGGTCTCCGAGGCATTGCTCCCGGTTAGCCAGAATCCTACTCCACACTGATGAGGGGCAACACCCCGAAACAGCTGTCTGTGGAAGGATACCTAGCTCAGGTTTTCCCTGTCACATCCTTAAAGCTTGTAAAAAAGCGGGATCTTGACATAGGGGCCACTTAATATGGTGGATTTGGTGATCTCTGTAATGGAGACACCCCTTCGCTTGGTTTTCCTTCCTTTGAGGGATATCTGGCTTTCATTGTGTTGTAGACCCATAACTGGGGCTCCACATTTATTTTGCATATTCCTGTTTCCCAGGGAACTTTGCACTTCGGATTGCTGTCTTGAGACTCTTAAGTGAGGCTCCGCGGTGTTTTTTGTAGCTGGTCTCCCTGAGATCAGCTATTGTTGTGTTTGAACGGCCAGCTCCTCTGAGGGCAGGGTTAGCATGGCAGAAATGTGGAAAAGTTTAGTATCCACGCCACAGCTAACTGCACCACCACCCGATACGTAACGTGTTAGCAGGAGGCAGCATTTCACTAACATGGTTGAACAGTACGTCTGCACACCCCTCCACATACTGACTGATGGTTCAGCCCCTTTCAACTTCTGGGTCTCCAAATTGTCCACGTGGCCAGAGTTAGCATTTTATGCCTTGGAGGTGCTGGCCTTCCCGGCGGCCAGCGTTTTGTCTGAACGTGTATTCAGCACGGCAGGGGGCGTCATTACTGACAAACGCAGCCGCCTGTCCACAGCCAACGTGGACAAGCTGACGTTCATAAAAATGAGCCAGGCATGGATCCCACAGGACCTGTGCCTCCCTTGTGCAGAATAGACATTTATAACTGCCTCCCCCTCAACCATGTATTCTTGTACTCCGGGGCACTTCTTTATTAAATCCTCATTTTTTAACTTTACCATGATCTTGCGGTGCAACCCAAAGTTGAATGAACCTCTCCTCTGTCTGGTTGGTGGTGGGGCCGAAATAACTGAGAGTGGCCTTCTCCGGTGGTGGTTGATATGACGCATGATTCCTTGCTGTGGGACCTCTCTCCTCTGTCTGGGTGCTGGGCGGAAATAACTGAGAGTGGCCTTCTCCGGTGGTGGTTGATATGACGCATGATTCCTTGCTGTGGGACCTCTCTCCTCTGACTGGGTGCTGGGCCGAAATAACTGAGAGTGGCCTTCTCTGGTGGTGCTTGATATGACGCATGATTGCTTGCTGTGGGACCTCTCTCCTCTGTCTGGGTGCTGGGCCGAAATAACTGAGAGTGGCCTTCTCCAGTGGTGGTTGATATGACGCATGATTCCTTGCTGTGGGACCTCTCTCCTCTGTCTGGGTGCTTGGCCGAAATGACTGAGAGTGGCCTTCTCCGGTGGTGGTTGATATGACGCATGATTCCTTGCTGTGGGACCTCTCTCCTCTTTCTGGGTGCTGGGCCGAAATAACTGAGAGTGGCCTTCTCCGGTGGTGGTTGATATGACACATGATTCTCTGCTGTGGGACCTCTCTCCTCTGTCTGGGTGCTGGGCCGAAATACCTGAAAGTGGCCTTCTCCGGTGGTGGGTGATATGACGCATGATTCCTTGCTGTGGGACCTCTCTCCTCTGTCTGGGTACTGAGCCGATATAACTGAGAGTGGCCTTCTCCGGTGGTGGTTGATATGACGCATGATTCCTTGCTGTGGGACCTCTCTCCTCTGTCTGGGTGCTGGGCCAAAATAACTGAAAGTGGCCTTCTCCAGTGTTGGGTGATATGACGCATGATTCCTTGCAGTGGGACCTCTCTCCAATTGATATTGGTTAAATTTTATTTATTTTATTTTAATTTATTTCCCTATCCACATTTGTTTGCAGGGGATTTACCTACATTTTGCTGCCTCTGGCAGCACTCTAGCCCGTTCCTGGACTATTTTACAGACTTTTTAGTGCCTAAAAGTTCGGGTCCCCATTGACTTCAAAAAAATAAAGTTCGGGTCGAGTTCGGATCCCGAACCCGAACATTTTCGGGAAGTTCGGCCGAACTTCTCGAACCCGAATATCCAGGTGTTCGCTCATCTCTACCTGTGATCTGATTACTGAACACAATGGCTAATATAATTATCACAGGCAGAAAAATACAGATTTATAAAACATATCACAGGAACCCCAAACATGCAATAACCCCATAACAAGTATATCCTCAGAACCGGGGGATCTGGGTGAACCACATATCCAAAATTCACCCAGATCCGTTCAGTAGTTTGGAAGATACAGTTTAATGCAGATTCCGCAGAACATATACAGGCTATATAAAAAATAATTAGTGTATAATGTGTCCCCTGCTGTATAGTTTAAAACTACTGCCCGATGTCTTTGTGCACCAAATACCGGCGAGATGGCACCGTGTAGAAAATTCCAAACAGTGTCTGTGAGTTAAAATGGCCACCATCCATTGTTCTCACCTTGTGCTTCATCCATTGTTCTCACCATGTGCCTCTGATACATGAAATGGTGGCCATCCAGTAACTTCACAGTATGTCCCCAGATGGTTCTTAAAGGGCCGTAATCCAGAGGCAGGAGGCGGGTAAGCAGTCCTCTACAGGCACAAGTGACGGAGCTGATTCCGCCACATTTCTCCCCTTTAACAATCAGACTAACAGGGTAAATAACAGTTTTGTAACACAATAATTAATTATACACTATAAAAAATACATATAACATAAAGTGCTCAGTGCTTAATTCAGTGCATTTCTTTTGAATGTACATATTCGACATTATATATGAAAAATCTGTGTTAACATTTATTTTTTCATAATCAACACCTGGTGCCAATAATAGTAATCAAGTATACCCTATTTGTGAAATTAAAGAAATGTGCTTTCTGCAGAAGACTGGGTGGGAGATAATGTTGTGAACGTGCTGGATCCACTGTCGGCCACCCACTGATTGACTAGCGCCTGTACTTGCTCAGGCCTTACCATCCTTAGAACGGCATTGGGCTCCACCAAATATCGCTGTAAATTCTGGCGGGTACTGGAACCTGAGGTATTTGGTTCACTAGGACGTGTGGCTGTGGCAGAATGGCCACGTCCTCTCCCAGCACAAGAGGGTCCACTAACACCACCACGACTGCATCCACGTCTCTTACTAGATGTTTTCCTCATATGACGCCTTTTTCCTTGCTGTGGGACTTCTCTCCTCTGTCTGGGTGCTGGAGCCTAAATAACTGAAAGTGGCCTTCTCCAGTGGTGGGTGATATGACGCCTTATTCCTTGCTGTGGGACCTCTCTCCTCTGTCAGAGTGCTGGGGACTAAATAACTGAAAGTGGCCTTCTCCAGTGGTGGGTGATATGACACCTTATTCCTTGCTGTAGGACCTCTCTCCTCTGTCTGGGTGCTGGGGCCTAAATAACTGAAAGTGGCCGTCTCCAGTGGTGGGTGATATGATGCCTTATTCCATGCTGTGGGACCTCTCTCCTCTGTCTGGGTGCTGAAGTCTAATTAACTGAAAGTGGCCCTTTCCAGTTGTGGGTGATATGACGCTTTATTCCTTGCTGTGGGACCTCTCTCCTCTGTCTGGGTGCTGGGGCCTAAATAACTGAAAGTGGCCTTCTCCAGTCGTGGGTGATATGACGCCTTATTCCTTGCTGTGGGAGCTCTCTCCTCTGTCTGGGTGCTGGGGCCTAAATAACTGAAAGTGACCTTCTCCATTGGAGGGTGATATGACGCCTTATTCCTTGGTGTTGGACCTCTCTCCTCTGTCTGGGTTCTGGGGCCTAAATAACTGAAAGTGGCCTTCTCCAGTTGTGGGTGATATGACGCCTTATTCCTTGCTGTGGGACCTCTCTCCTCTGTCTGGGTGCTGGGGCCTAAATAACTGAAGGTGGCCTACTCCAGTGGTTGGTGATATGACGCCTTATTCCTTGCTGTGGGACCTCTCTCCTCTGTTTGGGTGCTGGGGCCTAAATTACTGAAAGTGGCCTTCTCCAGTGGTGGGTGATATGATGCCTTATTCCTTGCTGTGGGACCTATCTCCTCTGTCTGGGTGCTGGGGCTTAATAACTGAAAGTGGCCTTCTCCAGTTGTGGGTGATATGACGCTTGATTCTCTGCTGTGGGACCTCTCTCCTCTGTCTGGGTGCTGGGGCCTAAATAACTGAAAGTGGCCTAATCTATTGGAGAGTGATATGACGCCTTATTCCTTGCTGTGGGACCTCTCTCCTCTGTCTGGGTGCTGGGGCCTAAATAACTTAAAGTGGCCATCTCCAGTGGTGGGTGATATGACGCATGATTCTCTGCTGTGGGACCTCTCTCCTCTGTCTGGGTGCTGGGCCCCAAATAACTGAAAGTGGCCTTCTCCAGTGGTGGGTGATATTATGCATGATTCTCTGCTGTGGGACCTCTCTCCCCTGTCTGGGTGCTGGAGCCTAAATAACTGAAATTGGCCATCTCTAGTGGAGGGTGATATGACGCCTTCTTTCCTTGCTGTGGGACCTCTCTACTCTGTCTGGGTGCTGGGGCCTAAATAACTGAAAGTGGCCTTCTCCAGTGGTGGGTGATATGACACATTATTCTCTGCTGTGGGACCTCTCTCCTCTGTCTGGGTGCTGGGGCCTAAATTACTGAAAGTGGCCTTCTCCAGTGGTGTGTGATATGACGCCTTATTCCATGCTGTGGGACCTCTCTCCTCTGTCTGAGTACTGGGGTCTAAATTACTGAAAATAGCCTTTTCCAGTGGTGGGTGTTATGACGCATGATTCTCTGCTGTGTGACCTCTCTCCTCTGTCTGGGTGCTGGGGCCTAAATAACTGAAAGTGGCCTTCTCCAGTGGTGGGTGATATGACTCATGATTCTCTGCTGTGGGACCTCTCTCCTCTGTCTAAGAGCTGGCGCCTAATTGACTGAAAGTGGCCTTTTCCAGTGGTGGGCGTTATGACGCATGATTCTCTGCTGTGTGACCTCTCTCCTCTGTCTGAGTGCTTGGGCCTAAATAACTGAATGTAGCCTTCTCCATTGGAGGGTGATATGATGCCTTATTCCTTGCTGTGGGACCTCTCTCCTCTGTCAGGGTGCTGGGGCCTAAATAACTGAAAATGGCCTTCTCCAGTGGTGGGTGATATGACGCCTTATTCCTTGCTGTGGGACCTCTCTCCACTGTCTGGGTGCTGGGGCCTAAATAACTGAAAGTGGCCTTCTCCAGTGGTGGGTGATATGACGCATGATTCTCTGCTGTGGGACCTCTCTCCTCTGTCTGGGTGCTGGGGCCTAAATAACTGAAAGTGGCCTTCTCCAGTGGTGGGTGATATGATGCATGATTATTAGCAGTGAGACCTCTCTTCTCTGTCTGAGTGCTGTGGCCTAAATAACTGAAAGTGGCATTCTCCAGTGGTGGGTGATATAACGCCTTATTCCTTGCTTTGGGACCTCTCTCCCCTGTCTGGGTGCTGGGGCCTAAATAACTGAAATTGGCCATCTCTAGTGGAGGGTGATATGACGCTTTCTTTCCTTGCTGTGGGACCTCTCTACTCTGTCTGGGTGCTGGGGCCTAAATAACTGAAAGTGGCCTTCTCCAGTGGTGGGTGATATGACGCATTATTCTCTGCTGTGGGACCTCTCTCCTCTGTCTGGGTGCTGGGGCCTAAATTACTGAAAGTGGCCTTCTCCAGTGGTGCGTGATATGACGCCTTATTCCATGCTGTGGGACCTCTCTCCTCTGTCTGGGTACAGGGGTCTAAATTACTGAAAATAGCCTTTTCCAGTGGTGGGTGTTATGACGCATGATTCTCTGCTGTGTGACCTCTCTCCTCTGTCTTGGTGCTGGGGCCTAAATAACTGAAAGTGGCCTTCTCCAGTGGTGGGTGATATGACTCATGATTCTCTGCTGTGGGACCTCTCTCCTCTGTCTGGGTGCTTTGGCCTAAATAACTGAAAGTGGCCTTTACCAGTGGTGGGTGATATGACGCCTTATTCCTTGCTGTGGGACCTCTCTCCACTGTCTGGGTGCTGGGGCTTAATAACTGAAAGTGGCCTTCTCCAGTGGTGGGTGATATGACGCATGATTCTCTGCTGTGGGACCTCTATCCTCTGTCTTCGTGCTGAGGCCAAAAAAACGGAAAGTGGCCTTCTCCAGTAGTGGGTGATATGACGCATGATTCTCTGCTGTCGGACCTCTCTCCTCTGTCTGGGTGCTGGGGCCTAAATAACTGAAAGTGGCCTTCTCCAATGGTGGGTGATATGACGCATGATTCTCTGCTGTCGGACCTCTCTCCTCTGTCTGGGTGCTGGGGCCTAAATAACTGAAAGTGGCCTTCTCCATTGGAAGGTGATATGACGCCCTACTCCTTGGTGTGGGACCTCTCTCCTCTGTTTGGGTGCTGGGGCCTAAATAACTGAAAGTGGCCTTCTCCAGTTGTGGGTGATATGACGCCTTATTCCTTGCTGTGGGACCTCTCTCCTCTGTTTGGGTGCTGGGGCCTAAATAACTGAAAGTGGCCTTCTCCAGTTGTGGGTGATATGACGCCTTATTCCTTGCTGTGGGACCTCTCTCCTCTGTCTAGGTGCTGGGGCCTAAATGACTGAAAGTGGCCTTCTCCAGTGTTGGGTGATATGATGCTTTATTCCATGATGTGGGACCTCTCTCCTCTGTCTGAGTGCTGGAGTCTAAATAACTGAAAGTGGCCTTCTCCAGTTGTGGGTGATATGACGCCTTATTCCTTGCTGTGGGACCTCTCTCATCTGTCAGGGTGCTGGGGCCTAAATAACTGAAAGTGGCCTTCTCCAGTGGTGGGTGATATGACTTATGATTCTCTGCTGTGGGACCTTTCTCCTCTGTCTGGGTGCTGAGGCCAAAAAACGGAATGTGGCCTTCTCCAGTAGTGGGTGATATGACGCATGATTCTCTGCTGTGTGAGCTCTCTCCTCTGTCTGGGTGCTGGGGCCTAAATAACTGAAAGTGGCCTTCTCCAGCGGTGGGTGATATGACGCCTTATTCCTTGCTGTGGGACCTCTCTCCTCTGTCTGGGTGCTGGGGCCTAAATAACTGAAAGTGGCCTTCTCCAGTGGAGGGTGATATGACGCCTTATTCATTTGGGTGGGACCTCTCTCCTCTGTCTGGGTGCTGGGGCCTAAATAACTGAAAGTGGCCTTCTCCAGTGGTGGGTGATATGAAGACTTATTCCTTGCTGTGGGATCTCTCTCCTCTGTCTGGTTTCTGAGGCCTAAATAACTGAAAGTAGCCTTCTCCAGTTGTGGGTGATATGACGCCTTATTCCTTGCTGTGGGACCTCTCTCCTCTGTCTGGGTGCTGGGGCCGAAATGACTGAAAGTGGCCTTCTCCAGTGTTGGGTGATATGACGCTTTATTCCATGCTGTGGGACCTCTCTCCTTTGTCTTAGTGCTGGGGTCTAAATAACTGAAAGTCGCCTTCTCCAGTTGTGGGTGATATGACGCCTTATTCCATGCTGTGGGACCTCTCTCATCTGTCAGGGTGCTGGGGCCTAAATAACTGAAAGTGGCCTTCTCCAGTGGTGGGTGATATGACTTATGATTCTCTGCTGTGGGACCTTTCTCCTCTGTCTGGGTGCTGAGGCCAAAAACGGAATGTGGCCTTCTCCAGTAGTGGGTGATATGACGCATGATTCTCTGCTGTGTGAGCTCTCTCCTCTGTCTGGGTGCTGGGGCCTAAATAACTGAAAGTGGCCTTCTCCAGCGGTGGGTGATATGACGCCTTATTCCTTGCTGTGGGACCTCTCTCCTCTGTCTGGGTGCTGGGGCCTAAATAACTGAAAGTGGCCTTCTCCAGTGGAGGGTGATATGACGCCTTATTCATTTGGGTGGGACCTCTCTCCTCTGTCTGGGTGCTGGGGCCTAAATAACTGAAAGTGGCCTTCTCCAGTGGTGGGTGATATGAAGACTTATTCCTTGCTGTGGGATCTCTCTCCTCTGTCTGGTTTCTGAGGCCTAAATAACTGAAAGTAGCCTTCTCCAGTTGTGGGTGATATGACGCCTTATTCCTTGCTGTGGGACCTCTCCTCTGTCTGGGTGCTGGGGCCTAAATAACTGAAAGTGGCCTTCTCCAATGGTGGGTGATATGACGCCTTATTCCTTGCTGTGGGACCTCTCTCCTCTGTCTGTGTTCTGGGGCCTAAATAACTGAAAGTGGCCTTCTCCATTGGAAGGTGATATGACGCCCTACTCCTTGGTGTGGGACCTCTCTCCTCTGTCTGTGTGCTGGGGCCTAAATAACTGAAAGTGGCCTTCTCCAGCGGTGGGTGATATGACGCCTTATTCCTTGCTGTGGGACCTCTCTCCTCTGTCTGGGTGCTGGGGCCTAAATAACTGAAAGTGGCCTTCTCCAGTGGAGGGTGATATGACGCCTTATTCATTTGTGTGGGAGCTCTCTCCTCTGTCTGGGTTCTGGGGCCTAAATAACTGAAAGTGGCCTTCTCCAGTGGTGGGTGACATGAAGACTTATTCCTTGCTGTGGGATCTCTCTCCTCTGTCTGGTTTCTGAGGCCTAAATAACTGAAAGTAGCCTTCTCCAGTTGTGGGTGATATGACGCCTTATTCCTTGCTGTGGGACCTCTCCTCTGTCTGGGTGCTGGGGCCTACATAACTGAAAGTGGCCTTCTCCAGTGGTGGGTGATATGACGCCTGATTCTTTGGTGTGGGACCTCTCCTCTGTCTGGGTGCTGGGGCCTAAATAACTGAAAGTGGCCTTCTCCAGTGGTCGGTGATATGATTCCTTATTCTTTGGTGTGGGACCTCTCTCCTCTGTCTGGGTGCTGGGGCCTAAATAACTGAAAATGGCCTTCTCCATTGGTCGGTGATATGATTCCTTATTCTTTGGTGTGGGACCTCTCTCCTCTGTCTGGGTGCTGGGGCCTAAATAACTGAAAGTGGCCTTCTCCAGTGGTGGGTGATATGACGCATGATTCTATGCTGTGGGATTTCTCTCCTCTGTATGGGAGCTGGGGCCTAAATGACTGAGAGTGGCCTTTTCCAGTGGTGGGCGTTATGACGCATGATTCTCTGCTGTGTGACCTCTCTCCTCTGTCTGGGTGCTGGGGCCTAAATAACTTAAAGTGGCATTCTCCATTGGAGTGTGATATGACGCCTTATTCCTTGGTGTGGGACCTCTCTCCTCTGTCTGGGTGCTGGGGCCTGAATAACTGAAAGTGGCCTTCTCCAGTGGTGGGTGATATGACGCCTTATTCCTTGCTGTGGGACGTCTCTCCTCTGTCTGGGTTCTGGGGCCTAAATAACTGAAAGTGGCCTTCTCCAGTGGTGGGTGATATGACGCATGATTCTCTGCTGTGGGACCTCTCTCCTCTGTCTGGGTGCTGGGGCCTAAATAACTGAAGGTGGCCTACTCCAGTGGTGGGTGATATGACGCATTATTCCTTGCTGTGGGACCTCTCTCCTCTTTCTGGGTGCTGGGGCCTAAATTACTGAAAGTGGCCTTCTCCAGTGGTGGGTGATATGTTGCCTTATTCCTTGCTGTGGGACCTATCTCCTCTGTCTGGGTGCTGGGGTTTAATAACTGAAAGTGGCCTTCTCCAGTTGTGGGTGATATGATGCATGATTCTCTGCTGTGGGACCTCTCTCCTCTGTCTAGGTGCTGTGGCCTAAATAACTGAAAGTGGCCTCATCTATTGGAGAGTGATATGACGCTTTATTCCTTGCTGTGGGACCTCTCTCCTCTGTCTGGGTGCTGGGGCCTAAATAACTGAAAGTGGCCTTCTCCAGTGGTGGGTGATATGACGCATGATTCTCTGCTGTGGGACCTCTCTTCTCTGTCTGGGTGCTGAGGCCTAAATAACTGAAAGTGGCTTTCTCCAGTGGTGGGTGATATGACGCATGATTCTCTGCTGTGGGACCTCTCTCCTCTGTCTTGGTGCTAGGTCCTAAATAACTGAAAGTGTCCTTCTCTAGTTGTGGGTGATATGACCCCTTATTCCTTTCTGTGGGACCTCTCTCCTCTGTCTGGTTGCTGGGGCCTAAATAACTGAAAGTGGCCTTCTCCAGTGGTACGTGATATGACGCTTTATTCCTTGCTGTGGGACCTCTCTCCTCTGTCTGGGTGCTGTGGCTTAATTAATGAAAGTGGCCTTCTCCAGTGGTGGGTGATATGACGCATGATTCTCTGCTGTGGGACCTCTCTCCTCTGTCTGGGTGCTGGGGCCTAAATAACTGAAAGTGGCCTTCTCCAATGGTGGGTGATATGACGCCTTATTCCTTGCTGTGGGACCTCTCTCCTCTGTCTGTGTTCTGGGGCCTAAATAACTGAAAGTGGCCTTCTCCAGTGGTGGGTGACATGAAGACTTATTCCTTGCTGTGGGATCTCTCTCCTCTGTCTGGTTTCTGAGGCCTAAATAACTGAAAGTAGCCTTCTCCAGTTGTGGGTGATATGACGCCTTATTCCTTGCTGTGGGACCTCTCTCCTCTGTCTGGGTGCTGGGGCCTACATAACTGAAAGTGGCCTTCTCCAGTGGTGGGTGATATGACGCCTGATTCTTTGGTGTGGGACCTCTCTCCTCTGTCTGGGTGCTGGGGCCTAAATAACTGAAATTGGCCTTCTCCAGTGGTCGGTGATATGATTCCTTATTCTTTGGTGTGGGACCTCTCTCCTCTGTCTGGGTGCTGGGGCCTATATAACTGAAAATGGCCTTCTCCAGTGGTCGGTGATATGATGCCTTATTCCTTGCTGTGGGACCTCTCTCCTCTGTCTGGGTGCTGGGGCCTAAATAACTGAAAGTGGCCTTCTCCAGTGGTGGGTGATATGACGCATGATTCTATGCTGTGGGACTTCTCTCCTCTGTCTGGGAGCTGGGGCCTAAATGACTGAAAGTGGCCTTTTCCAGTGGTGGGCGATATGACGCCTGATTCTCTGCTGTGGGACCTCTCTCCTCTGTCTGGGTGCTGGGGCCTAAATAACTGAAAGTGGCCTTCTCCAGTGGTGGGTGATATGACGCCTGATTCCTGTGCTGTGGGACCTCTCTCCTCTGTCTGGGTGCTGGGGCCTAAATAACTGAAAGTGGCCTTCTCCAGTGGTGGGTGATATGACGCCTTATTCCTTGCTGTGGGACCTCTCTCCTCTGTCTGGGTGCTGGGGCCTAAATAACTGAAAGTGGCCTTCTCCAGTGGTGGGTGATATGACGCCTTATTCCTTGCTGTGGGACCTCTCTCCTCTGTCTGGGTGCTGGGGCCTAAATAACTGAAAGTGGCCTTCTCCAGTGGTGGGTGATATGACGCCTTATTCCTTGCTGTGGGACCTCTCTCCTCTGTCTGGGTGCTGGGGCCTAAATAACTGAAAGTGGCCTTCTCCAGTGGTGGGTGATATGACGCATGATTCTCTGCTGTGGGACCTCTCTCCTCTGTCTGGGTGCTGGGGTCTAAATAACTGAAAGTGGCCTTCTCCAGTTGGTGGGTGATATGACGCCTTAGTCCTTGCTGTGGGACCTCTCTCCTCTGTCTGGGTGCTGGGGCCTAAATAACTGAAAGTGGCCTTCTCCAGTGGTGGGTGATATGATGCATGATTCTGTGCTGTGGGACCTCTCTCCTCTGTCTGGGTGCTGGGGCCTAAATAACTAAAAGTGGCCTTCTCCAGTGGTGGGTGATATGACGCATGATTCTCTGCTGTGGGACCTCTCTCCTCTGTCTGGGTGCTGGGGCCTAAATAACTGAAAGTGGCCTTCTCCAGTGGTGGGTGATATGATGCCTTATTCCTTGCTGTGGGACCTCTCTCCTCTGTCTGGGTGCTGGGGCCTAAATAACTGAAAATGGCCTACTCCAGTGGTGGGTGATATGAAGCATGATTCTCTGCTGTGGGACCTCTCTCCTCTGTCTGGGTGCTGGGGCCTAAATAACTGAAAGTGGCCTTCTCCAGTGGTGGGTGATATGACGCATGATTCTCTGCTGTGGGACCTCTCTCCTCTGTCTGGGTGCTGGGGCCTAAATAACTGAAAGTGGCCTTCTCCAGTGGTGGGTGATATGATGCCTTATTCTGTTGCTGTGGGACCTCTCTCCTCTGTTTGGGTGCTGGGGCCTAAATAACTGAAAGTGGCCTTCTCCAGTGGTGGGTGATATTATGCATGATTCTGTGCTGTGGGACCTCTCTCCTCTGTCTGGGTTCTGAGGCCTAAATAACTGAAAGTGGCCTTCTCCAGTGGTGGGTGATATGACGCCTTATTCCTTGCTGTGGGACCTCTCACCTCTGTCTGGGTGCTGGGGCCTAAATAACTGAAAGTGGCCTTCTCCAGTGGTGGGTTATATGATGCCTTATTCCTTGCTGTGGGACCTCTCTCCTCTGTCTGGGTGCTGGGGCCTAAATAACTGAAAGTGTCATTCTCCAGTGGTGGGTGAAATGACGCCTTATTCCTTGCTGTGGGACCTCTCACCTCTGTCTGGGTGCTGGGGCCTAAATAACTGAAAGTGGCCTTCTCCAGTGGTGGGTTATATGATGCCTTATTCCATGCTGTGGGACCTCTCTCCTCTGTCTGGGTGCTGAAGCCTAAATAACTGGAAATGGCCTTCTCCAGTGGTGGGTGATATGATGCATGATTCTCTGCTGTGGGACCTCTCTCCTCTGTCTGGGTGCTGGGGCCTAAATAACTGAAAGTGGCCTTCTCCAGTGGTGGGTGATATGATGCCTTATTTCTTGTTGTGGGACCTCTCTCCTCTGTCTGGGTGCTGGGGCCTAAATAACTGAAAGTGGCCTTCTCCAGTGGTGGGTGATATTATGCATGATTCTGTGCTGTGGGAGCTCTCTCCTCTGTCTGGGTACTGGGGCCTAAATAACTCAAAGTGGCCTTCTCCAGTGGTGGGTGATATGACGCCTTATTCCTTGCTGTGGGACCTCTCTCCTCTGTCTGGGTGCTGGGGCCTAAATAACTGAAAGTGGCATTCTCCAGTGGTGGGTGAAATGACGCCTTATTCCTTGCTGTGGGACCTCTCTCCTCTGTCTGGGTGCTGGGGCCTAAATAACTGAAAGTGGCCTTCTCCAGTGGTGGGTGATATGACGCATGATTCTCTGATGTGGGACCTCTCTCCTCTGTCTGGGTGCTGGGGCCTAAATAACTGAAAATGGCATTTTCCAGTGGTGGGTGATATGACGCATGATTCTCTGCTGTGGGACCTCTCTCCTCTGTCTGGGTGCTGGGGCCTAAATAACTGAAAGTGGCCTTCTCCAGTGGTGGGTGATATGACGCCTTATTCCTTGCTGTGGGACCTCTCTCCTCTGTCTGGGTGCTGGGGCCTAAATAACTGAAAGTGGCCTTCTCCAGTGGTGGGTGATATGACGCATGATTCTCTGCTGTGGGACCTCTCTCCTCTGTCTGGGTGCTGGGGCCTAAATAACTGAAAGTGGCCTTCTCCAGTGGTGGGTGATATGACGCATGATTCTCTGCTGTGGGACCTCTCTCCTCTGTCTGGGTGCTGGGGCCTAAATAACTGAAAGTGGCCTTCTCCAGTGGTGGGTGATATGACGCCTTATTCCTTGCTGTGGGACCTCTCTCCTCTGTCTGGGTGCTGGGGCCTAAATAACTGAAAGTGGCCTTCTCCAGTGGTGGGTGATATGATGCATGATTCTGTGCTGTGGGACCTCTCTCCTCTGTCTGGGTGCTGGGGCCTAAATAACTGAAAATGGCCTACTCCAGTTGTGGGTGATATGAAGCATGATTCTCTGCTGTGGGACCTCTCTCCTCTGACTGGGTGCTGGGGCCTAAATAACTGAAAGTGGCCTTCTCCAGTGGTGGGTGATATGATGCCTTATTCCTTGCTGTGGGACCTCTCTCCTCTGTCTGGGTGCTGGGGCCTAAATAACTGAAAGTGGCCTTCTCCAGTGGTGGGTGATATGACTCCTTATTCCTTGCTGTGGGACCTCTCTCCTCTGTCTGGGTGCTGAGGCCTAAATAACTGAAAGTGGCCTTCTCCAGTGGTGGGTGATATGATGCATGATTCTGTACTGTGGGACCTCTCTCCTCTGTCTGGGTGCTGGGGCCTAAATAACTGAAAGTGGCCTTCTCCAGTGGTGGGTGATATGACGCCTTATTCCTTGCTGTGGGACCGCTCTCCTCTGTCTGGGTGCTGGGGCCTGAATAACTGAAAGTGGCCTTCTCCAGTGGTGGGTGATATGACGCCTTATTCCTTGCTGTGGGACCTCTCTCCTCTGTCTGGGTGTTGGGGCCTAAATAACTGAAAGTGGCCTTCTCCAGTGGTGGGTGATATGACACCTTCTTCCTTGCTGGGGGACCTCTCTCCTCTGTCTAGGTGCTGGGGCCTAAATAACTGAAAGTGGCCTTCTCCAGTGGTGGGTGATATGATGAATGATTCTGTGCTGTGGGACCTCTCTCCTCTGTCTGGGTGCTGGGGCCTAAATAACTGAAAGTGGCCTTCTCCAGTGGTGGGTGATATGACGGCTTCTTCCTTGCTGTGGGACCTCTCTCCTCTGTCTGGGTGCTGGGGCCTAAATAACTGAAAGTGGCCTTTTCCAGTGGTGGGTGATATGACTCCTTATTCCTTGCTGTGGGACCTCTCTCTTCTGTCTGGGTGCTGGGTCCTAATTAGCTGAAAGTGGCCTTCTCCAGTGGTGGGTGATATGACGCCTGATTCTCTGCTTTGGGACTTCTCTCCTCTGTCTGGGTACTGGGGCCTAAATACCTAAAAGTGGCCTTCTCCAGGGGTAGGTGATATGACGCCTTATTCCTTGCTGTGGGACCTCTCTCCTCTGTCTGGGTGCTGGGGCCTAAATAACTGAAAGTGGCCTGCTCCAGTGATGGGTGATATGACGCATGATTCTCTGCTGTGGGACCTCTCTCCTCTGTCTGGGTGCTGGGGCCTAAATAACTGAAACTGGCCTTCTCCAGTGGTTGGTGATATGACGCCTTATTCCTTGCTGTGGGACCTCTCTCCTCTGTCTGGGTGCTGAGGCCTAAATAACTGAAAGTGGCCTTCTCCAGTGGTGGGTGATATGATGCATGATTCTGTGCTCTGGGACCTCTCTCCTCTGTCTGGGTGCTGGGGCCTAAATAACTGAAAGTGGCCTTCTCCAGTGGTGGGTGATATGATGCCTTATTCCTTGCTGTGGGACCGCTCTCCTCTGTCTGGGTGCTGGGGCCTAAATAACTGAAAGTGGCCTTCTCCAGTGGTGGGTGATATGACGCCTTATTCCTTGCTGTGGGACCTCTCTCCTCTGTCTGGGTGCTGGGGCCTAAATAACTGAAAGTGGCCTTCTCCATTGGTGGGTGAGATAATGCCTTATTCCTTGCTGTGGGACCTCTATCCTCTGTCTGGGTGCTGGGGCCTAAATAACTGAAAATGGCCTTCTCCAGTGGTGGGTGATATGACGCATGATTCTCTGCTGTGGGACCTCTCTCCTATGTCTGGGTGCTGGGGCCTAAATAACTGAAAGTGGCCTTCTCCAGTGGTGGGTTATATGATGCTTTATTCCTTGCTGTGGGACCTCTCTCCTCTGTCTGGGTGCTGAAGCCTAAATAACTGAAAATGGCCTTCTCCAGTGGTGGGTGATATGATGCATTATTCTCTGCTGTGGGACCTCTCTCCTCTGTCTGGGTGCTGGGGCCTAAATAACTGAAAGTGGCCTTCTCCAGTGGTGGGTGATATGATGCCTTATTTCGTGTTGTGGGACCTCTCTCTCTGTCTGGGTGCTGGGGCCTAAATAACTGAAAGTGGCCTTCTCCAGTGGTGGGTGATATTATGCATGATTCTGTGCTGTGGGAGCTCTCTCCTCTGTCTGGGTACTGGGGCCTAAATAACTCAAAGTGGCCTTCTCCAGTGGTGGGTGATATGACGCCTTATTCCTTGCTGTGGGACCTCTCTCCTCTGTCTGGGTGCTGGGGCCTAAATAACTGAAAGTGGCCTTCTCCAGTGGTGGGTGATATGACGCATGATTCTCTGCTGTGGGACCTCTCTCCTCTGTCTGGGTGCTGGGGCCTAAATAACTGAAAGTGGCCTTCTCCATTGGTGGGTGATATGACTCCTTAGTCCTTGCTGTGGGACCTCTCTCCTCTGTCTGGCTGCTGGGGCCTAAATAACTGAAAGTGGCCTTCTCCAGTGGTGGGTGATATGATGCATGATTCTGTGCTGTGGGACATCTCTCCTCTGTCTGGGTGCTGGGGCCTAAAAAACTAAAAATGGCCTACTCCAGTTGTGGGTGATATGAAGCATGATTCTCTGCTTTGGGACCTCTCTCCTCTGACTGGGTGCTGGGGCCTAAATAACTGAAAGTGGCCTTCTCCAGTGGTGGGTGATATGATGCCTTATTCCTTGCTGTGGGACCTCTCTCCTCTGACTGGGTGCTGGGGCCTAAATAACTGAAAGTGGCCTTCTCCAGTGGTGGGTGATATGACTCCTTATTCCTTGCTGTGGGACCTCTCTCCTCTGTCTGGGTGCTGAGGCCTAAATAACTGAAAGTGGCTTTCTCCAGTGGTGGGTGATATGATGCATGATTCTGTACTGTGGGACCTCTCTCCTCTGTCTGGGTGCTGGGGCCTAATAACTGAAAGTGGCCTTCTCCAGTGGTGGGTGATATGACGCCTTATTCCTTGCTGTGGGACCGCTCTCCTCTGTCTGGGTGCTGGGGCCTAAATAACTGAAAGTGGCCTTCTCCAGTGGTGGGTGATATGACGCCTTATTCCTTGCTGTGGGACCTCTCTCCTCTGTCTGGGTGCTGGGGCCTAAATAACTGAAAGTGGCCTTCTCCAGTGGTGGGTGATATGATGCCTTATTCCTTGCTGTGGGACCTCTCTCCTCTGTCTGGGTGTTGGGGCCTAAATAACTGAAAGTGGCCTTCTCCAGTGGTGGGTGATATGATGCATTATTCTGTGCTGTGGGACCTCTCTCCTCTGTCTGGGTGCTGGGGCCTAAATAACTGAAAGTGGCCTTCTCCAGTGGTGGGTGATATGACGCCTTCTTCCTTGCTGTGGGACCTCTCTCCTCTGTCTGGGTGCTGGGGCCTAAATAACTGAAAGTGGCCTTTTCCAGTGGTGGGTGATATGACTCCTTATTCCTTGCTGTGGGACCTCTCTCTTCTGTCTTGGTGCTGGGGCCTAAATAACTGAAAGTGGCCTTCTCCATTGGTGGGTGATATGACGCCTTCTTCCTTGCTGTGGGACCTCTCTCCTCTGTCTGGGTGCTGGGGCCTAAATAACTGAAAGTGGCCTTTTCCAGTGGTGGGTGATATGACTCCTTATTCCTTGCTGTGGGACCTCTCTCTTCTGTCTGGGTGCTGGGGCCTAATTAACTGAAAGTGGCCTTCTCCAGTGGTGGGTGATATGACGCCTGATTCTCTGCTTTGGGACTTCTCTCCTCTGTCTGGGTACTGGGGCCTAAATACCTAAAAGTGGCCTTCTCCAGGGGTAGGTGATATGACGCCTTATTCCTTGCTGTGCGACCTCTCTCCTCTTTCTGGGTGCTGGGGCCTAAATAACTGAAAGTGGCCTGCTCCAGTGATGGGTGATATGACGCATGATTCTCTGCTGTGGGACCTCTCTCCTCTGTCTGGGTGCTGGGGCCTAAATATCTGAAACTGGCCTTCTCCAGTGGTGGGTGATATGACGCCTTATTCCTTGCTGTGCGACCTCTCTCCTCTTTCTGGGTGCTGGGGCCTAAATAACTGAAAGTGGCCTGCTCCAGTGATGGGTGATATGACGCATGATTCTCTGCTGTGGGACCTCTCTCCTCTGTCTGGGTGCTGAGGCCTAAATAACTGAAAGTGTCTTTCTCCAGTGGTGGGTGATATGATGCATGATTCTGTGGTCTGGGACCTCTCTCTCTGTCTGGGTGCTGGGGCCTAAATAACTGAAAGTGGCCTTCTCCAGTGGTGGGTGATATGATGCCTTATTCCTTGCTGTGGGACCGCTCTCCACTGTCTGGGTGCTGGGGCCTAAATAACTGAAAGTGGCCTTCTCCAGTGGTGGGTGATATGACGCCTTATTCCTTGCTGTGGGACCTCTCTCCTCTGTCTGGATGCTGGGGCCTAAATAACTGAAAGTGGCCTTCTCCAGTGGTGGGTGATATGACGCCTGATTCTCTGCTGTGGGACCTCTCTCCTCTGTCTGGGTACTGGGGCCTAAATACCTCAAAGTGGCCTTCTCCAGGGGTAGGTGATATGACGCCTTATTCCTTGCTGTGGGACCTCTCTCTTCTGTCTGAGTGCTGGGGCCTAAATAACTGAAAGTGGCCTTCTCCAGTGATGTGTGATATGACGATTGATTCTCTGCTGTGGGACCTCTCTCCTCTGCCTGGGTGCTGGGGCCTAAATAACTGAAAGTGGCCTTCTCCAGTGGTGGGTGAAATGACGCCTTATTCCTTGCTGTGGGACCTCTCTCCTCTGTCTGGGTGCTGAGGCCTAAATAACTGAAAGTGGCTTTCTCCAGTGGTGGGTGATATGATGCATGATTCTGTGCTGTGGGACCTCTCTCCTCTGTCAGAGTGCTGGGGCCTAAATAACTGAAAGTGGCCTTTCCAGTGATGGGTGATATGACGCATGATTCTCTGCTGTGGGACCTCTCTCCTTTGCCTGGGTGCTGGGGCCTAAATAACTGAAAGTGGCCTTCTCCAGTGGTGGGTGAAATGACGCCATATTCATTGCTGTGGGACCTCTTTCCTCTGTCTGGTTGCTGGGGCCAAAATAACTGAAAGTGGCATTCTCCAATTGTGGGTGATATGACGTATGATTCTCTGCTGTGGGACCTCACTCCTCTGTCTGGGTGATGGAGCCTAAATAACTGAAAGTGGCCTTCTCCAGTGGTGGGTGATATCAAGCCTTATTCCTTGCTGTGGGACCTCTCTCCTCTGTCTGGGTGCTGGGGCCTAAATAACTGAAAGTGGCCTTCTCCATTGGTGGGTGAGATAATGCCTTATTCCTTGCTGTGGGACCTCTCTCCTCTGTCTGGGTGCTGGGGCCTAAATAACTGAAAATGGCCTTCTCCAGTGGTGGGTGATATGACGCATGATTCTCTGCTGTGGGACCTCTCTCCTCTGTCTGGGTGCTGGGGCCTAAATAACTGAAAGTGGCCTTCTCCAGTAGTGGGTGATATGACTCCTTATTCTTTGCTGTGGGACCTCTCTCCTCTGTCTGGGTGCTGAGGCCTAAATAACTGAAAGTGGCTTTCTCCAGTGGTGGGTGATATGATGCATGATTCTGTGCTGTGGGACCTCTCTCCTCTGTCTGAGTGCTGGGGCCTAAATAACTGAAAGTGGCCTTCTCCAGTGATGGGTGATATGACGCATGATTCTCTGCTGGGGACCTCTCTCCTTTGCCTGGGTGCTGGGGCCTAAATAACTGAAAGTGGCCTTCTCCAGTGGTGGGTGAAATGACGCCTTATTCCTTGCTGTGGGACCTCTTTCCTCTGTCTGGTTGCTGGGGCCTAAATAACTGAAAGTGGCATTCTCCAATTGTGGGTGATATGACGTATGATTCTCTGCTGTGGGACCTCACTCCTCTGTCTGGGTGATGGAGCCTAAATAACTGAAAGTGGCCTTCTCCAGTGGTGGGTGATATCAAGCCTTATTCCTTGCTGTGGGACCTCTCTCCTCTGTCTGGGTGCTGGGGCCTAAATAACTGAAAGTGGCCTTCTCCATTGGTGGGTGAGATAATGCCTTATTCCTTGCTGTGGGACCTCTCTCCTCTGTCTGGGTGCTGGGACCTAAATAACTGAAAATGGCCTTCTCCAGTGGTGGGTGATATGACGCATGATTCTCTGCTGTGGGACCTCTCTCCTCTGTCTGGGTGCTGGGGCCTAAATAACTAAAAGTGGCCTTCTCCAGTGGTGGGTTATATGATGCTTTATTCCTTGCTGTGGGACCTCTCTCCTCAGTCTGGGTGCTGAAGCCTAAATAACTGAAAATGGCCTTCTCCAGTGGTGGGTGATATGATGCATTATTCTCTGCTGTGGGACCTCTCTCCTCTGTCTGGGTGCTGGGGCCTAAATAACTGAAAGTGGCCTTCTCCAGTGGTGGGTGATATGATGCCTTATTTCTTGTTGTGGGACCTCTCTCCTCTGTCTGGGTGCTGGGGCCTAAATAACTGAAAGTGGCCTTCTCCAGTGGTGGGTGATATTATGCATGATTCTGTGCTGTGGGAGCTCTCTCCTCTGTCTGGGTACTGGGGCCTAAATAACTCAAAGTGGCCTTCTCCAGTGGTGGGTGATATGACGCCTTATTCCTTGCTGTGGGACCTCTCTCCTCTGTCTGGGTGCTGGGGCCTAAATAACTGAAAGTGGCCTTCTCCAGTGGTGGGTGATATGACGCATGATTCTCTGCTGTGGGACCTCTCTCCTCTGTCTGGGTGCTGGGGCCTAAATAACTGAAAATGGCATTTTCCAGTGGTGGGTGATATAACGCATGATTCTCTGCTGTGGGACCTCTCTCCTCTGTCTGGGTGCTGGGGCCTAAATAACTGAAAGTGGCCTTCTCCATTGGTGGGTGATATGACTCCTTAATCCTTGATGTGGGACCTCTCTCCTCTGTCTGGCTGCTGGGGCCTAAATAACTGAAAGTGGCCTTCTCCAGTGGTGGGTGATATGATGCATGATTCTCTGTCTGGGTGCTGGGGCCTAAAAAACTAAAAATGGCCTACTCCAGTTGTGGGTGATATGAAGCATGATTCTCTGCTTTGGGACCTCTCTCCTCTGACTGGGTGCTGGGGCCTAAATAACTGAAAGTGGCCTTCTCCAGTGGTGGGTGATATGATGCCTTATTCCTTGCTGTGGGACCTCTCTCCTCTGACTGGGTGCTGGGGCCTAAATAACTGAAAGTGGCCTTCTCCAGTGGTGGGTGATATGACTCCTTATTCCTTGCTGTGGGACCTCTCTCCTCTGTCTGGGTGCTGAGGCCTAAATAACTGAAAGTGGCTTTCTCCAGTGGTGGGTGATATGATGCATGATTCTGTACTGTGGGACCTCTCTCCTCTGTCTGGGTGCTGGGGCCTAATAACTGAAAG
This sequence comes from Bufotes viridis, assembly GCA_033119425.1. Classification (NCBI taxonomy): domain Eukaryota; kingdom Metazoa; phylum Chordata; class Amphibia; order Anura; family Bufonidae; genus Bufotes; species Bufotes viridis. Next base: position 53,328,886 of record CM065598.1, read on the forward strand.
TGGCCTTCTCCAGTGGTGGGTGATATGACGCCTTATTCCTTGCTGTGGGACCGCTCTCCTCTGTCTGGGTGCTGGGGCCTAAATAACTGAAAGTGGCCTTCTCCAGTGGTGGGTGATATGACGCCTTATTCCTTGCTGTGGGACCTCTCTCCTCTGTCTGGGTGCTGGGGCCTAAATAACTGAAAGTGGCCTTCTCCAGTGGTGGGTGATATGATGCCTTATTCCTTGCTGTGGGACCTCTCTCCTCTGTCTGGGTGTTGGGGCCTAAATAACTGAAAGTGGCCTTCTCCAGTGGTGGGTGATATGATGCATTATTCTGTGCTGTGGGACCTCTCTCCTCTGTCTGGGTGCTGGGGCCTAAATAACTGAAAGTGGCCTTCTCCAGTGGTGGGTGATATGACGCCTTCTTCCTTGCTGTGGGACCTCTCTCCTCTGTCTGGGTGCTGGGGCCTAAATAACTGAAAGTGGCCTTTTCCAGTGGTGGGTGATATGACTCCTTATTCCTTGCTGTGGGACCTCTCTCTTCTGTCTTGGTGCTGGGGCCTAAATAACTGAAAGTGGCCTTCTCCATTGGTGGGTGATATGACGCCTTCTTCCTTGCTGTGGGACCTCTCTCCTCTGTCTGGGTGCTGGGGCCTAAATAACTGAAAGTGGCCTTTTCCAGTGGTGGGTGATATGACTCCTTATTCCTTGCTGTGGGACCTCTCTCTTCTGTCTGGGTGCTGGGGCCTAATTAACTGAAAGTGGCCTTCTCCAGTGGTGGGTGATATGACGCCTGATTCTCTGCTTTGGGACTTCTCTCCTCTGTCTGGGTACTGGGGCCTAAATACCTAAAAGTGGCCTTCTCCAGGGGTAGGTGATATGACGCCTTATTCCTTGCTGTGCGACCTCTCTCCTCTTTCTGGGTGCTGGGGCCTAAATAACTGAAAGTGGCCTGCTCCAGTGATGGGTGATATGACGCATGATTCTCTGCTGTGGGACCTCTCTCCTCTGTCTGGGTGCTGGGGCCTAAATATCTGAAACTGGCCTTCTCCAGTGGTGGGTGATATGACGCCTTATTCCTTGCTGTGCGACCTCTCTCCTCTTTCTGGGTGCTGGGGCCTAAATAACTGAAAGTGGCCTGCTCCAGTGATGGGTGATATGACGCATGATTCTCTGCTGTGGGACCTCTCTCCTCTGTCTGGGTGCTGAGGCCTAAATAACTGAAAGTGTCTTTCTCCAGTGGTGGGTGATATGATGCATGATTCTGTGGTCTGGGACCTCTCTTCTCTGTCTGGGTGCTGGGGCCTAAATAACTGAAAGTGGCCTTCTCCAGTGGTGGGTGATATGATGCCTTATTCCTTGCTGTGGGACCGCTCTCCACTGTCTGGGTGCTGGGGCCTAAATAACTGAAAGTGGCCTTCTCCAGTGGTGGGTGATATGACGCCTTATTCCTTGCTGTGGGACCTCTCTCCTCTGTCTGGATGCTGGGGCCTAAATAACTGAAAGTGGCCTTCTCCAGTGGTGGGTGATATGACGCCTGATTCTCTGCTGTGGGACCTCTCTCCTCTGTCTGGGTACTGGGGCCTAAATACCTCAAAGTGGCCTTCTCCAGGGGTAGGTGATATGACGCCTTATTCCTTGCTGTGGGACCTCTCTCTCTGTCTGAGTGCTGGGGCCTAAATAACTGAAAGTGGCCTTCTCCAGTGATGTGTGATATGACGATTGATTCTCTGCTGTGGGACCTCTCTCCTCTGCCTGGGTGCTGGGGCCTAAATAACTGAAAGTGGCCTTCTCCAGTGGTGGGTGAAATGACGCCTTATTCCTTGCTGTGGGACCTCTTTCCTCTGTCTGGTTGCTGGGGCCTAAATATCTGAAAGTGGCCTTCTCCAATTGTGGGTGATATGACGCATGATTCTCTGCTGTGGGACCTCACTCCTCTGTCTGGGTGATGGAGCCTAAATAACTGAAAATGGCCTTCTCCAGTGGTGGGTGATATGACGCATGATTCTCTGCTGTGGGACCTCTCTCCTCTGTCTGGGTGCTGGGGCCTAAATAACTGAAAGTGGCCTTCTCCAGTAGTGGGTGATATGACTCCTTATTCTTTGCTGTGGGACCTCTCTCCTCTGTCTGGGTGCTGAGGCCTAAATAACTGAAAGTGGCTTTCTCCAGTGGTGGGTGATATGATGCATGATTCTGTGCTGTGGGACCTCTCTCCTCTGTCAGAGTGCTGGGGCCTAAATAACTGAAAGTGGCCTTTCCAGTGATGGGTGATATGACGCATGATTCTCTGCTGGGGACCTCTCTCCTTTGCCTGGGTGCTGGGGCCTAAATAACTGAAAGTGGCCTTCTCCAGTGGTGGGTGAAATGACGCCTTATTCATTGCTGTGGGACCTCTTTCCTCTGTCTGGTTGCTGGGGCCAAAATAACTGAAAGTGGCATTCTCCAATTGTGGGTGATATGACGTATGATTCTCTGCTGTGGGACCTCACTCCTCTGTCTGGGTGATGGAGCCTAAATAACTGAAAGTGGCCTTCTCCAGTGGTGGGTGATATCAAGCCTTATTCCTTGCTGTGGGACCTCTCTCCTCTGTCTGGGTGCTGGGGCCTAAATAACTGAAAGTGGCCTTCTCCATTGGTGGGTGAGATAATGCCTTATTCCTTGCTGTGGGACCTCTCTCCTCTGTCTGGGTGCTGGGGCCTAAATAACTGAAAATGGCCTTCTCCAGTGGTGGGTGATATGACGCATGATTCTCTGCTGTGGGACCTCTCTCCTCTGTCTGGGTGCTGGGGCCTAAATAACTGAAAGTGGCCTTCTCCAGTAGTGGGTGATATGACTCCTTATTCTTTGCTGTGGGACCTCTCTCCTCTGTCTGGGTGCTGAGGCCTAAATAACTGAAAGTGGCTTTCTCCAGTGGTGGGTGATATGATGCATGATTCTGTGCTGTGGGACCTCTCTCCTCTGTCTGAGTGCTGGGGCCTAAATAACTGAAAGTGGCCTTCTCCAGTGATGGGTGATATGACGCATGATTCTCTGCTGGGGACCTCTCTCCTTTGCCTGGGTGCTGGGGCCTAAATAACTGAAAGTGGCCTTCTCCAGTGGTGGGTGAAATGACGCCTTATTCCTTGCTGTGGGACCTCTTTCCTCTGTCTGGTTGCTGGGGCCTAAATAACTGAAAGTGGCATTCTCCAATTGTGGGTGATATGACGTATGATTCTCTGCTGTGGGACCTCACTCCTCTGTCTGGGTGATGGAGCCTAAATAACTGAAAGTGGCCTTCTCCAGTGGTGGGTGATATCAAGCCTTATTCCTTGCTGTGGGACCTCTCTCCTCTGTCTGGGTGCTGGGGCCTAAATAACTGAAAGTGGCCTTCTCCATTGGTGGGTGAGATAATGCCTTATTCCTTGCTGTGGGACCTCTCTCCTCTGTCTGGGTGCTGGGACCTAAATAACTGAAAATGGCCTTCTCCAGTGGTGGGTGATATGACGCATGATTCTCTGCTGTGGGACCTCTCTCCTCTGTCTGGGTGCTGGGGCCTAAATAACTAAAAGTGGCCTTCTCCAGTGGTGGGTTATATGATGCTTTATTCCTTGCTGTGGGACCTCTCTCCTCAGTCTGGGTGCTGAAGCCTAAATAACTGAAAATGGCCTTCTCCAGTGGTGGGTGATATGATGCATTATTCTCTGCTGTGGGACCTCTCTCCTCTGTCTGGGTGCTGGGGCCTAAATAACTGAAAGTGGCCTTCTCCAGTGGTGGGTGATATGATGCCTTATTTCTTGTTGTGGGACCTCTCTCCTCTGTCTGGGTGCTGGGGCCTAAATAACTGAAAGTGGCCTTCTCCAGTGGTGGGTGATATTATGCATGATTCTGTGCTGTGGGAGCTCTCTCCTCTGTCTGGGTACTGGGGCCTAAATAACTCAAAGTGGCCTTCTCCAGTGGTGGGTGATATGACGCCTTATTCCTTGCTGTGGGACCTCTCTCCTCTGTCTGGGTGCTGGGGCCTAAATAACTGAAAGTGGCCTTCTCCAGTGGTGGGTGATATGACGCATGATTCTCTGATGTGGGACCTCTCTCCTCTGTCTGGGTGCTGGGGCCTAAATAACTGAAAATGGCATTTTCCAGTGGTGGGTGATATAACGCATGATTCTCTGCTGTGGGACCTCTCTCCTCTGTCTGGGTGCTGGGGCCTAAATAACTGAAAGTGGCCTTCTCCATTGGTGGGTGATATGACTCCTTAATCCTTGATGTGGGACCTCTCTCCTCTGTCTGGCTGCTGGGGCCTAAATAACTGAAAGTGGCCTTCTCCAGTGGTGGGTGATATGATGCATGATTCTGTGCTGTGGGACCTCTCCTCTGTCTGGGTGCTGGGGCCTAAAAACTAAAAATGGCCTACTCCAGTTGTGGGTGATATGAAGCATGATTCTCTGCTGTGGGACCTCTCTCCTCTGACTGGGTGCTGGGGCCTAAATAACTGAAAGTGGCCTTCTCCAGTGGTGGGTGATATGATGCCTTATTCCTTGCTGTGGGACCTCTCTCCTCTGTCTGGGTGCTGGGGCCTAAATAACTGAAAGTGGCCTTCTCCAGTGGTGGGTGATATGACTCCTTATTCCTTGCTGTGGGACCTCTCTCCTCTGTCTGGGTGCTGAGGCCTAAATAACTGAAAGTGGCTTTCTCCAGTGGTGGGTGATATGATGCATGATTCTGTGCTGTGGGACCTCTCTCCTCTGTCTGGGTGCTGGGGCCTAAAAAATGAAAATGGCCTACTTCAGTGGTGGGTGATATGAAGCATGATTCTCTGCTGTGGGACCTCTCTCCTCTGTCTGGGTGCTGGGGCCTAAATAACTGAAAGTGGCCTTCTCCAGTGGTGGGTTATATGATGCCTTATTCCTTGCTGTGGGACCTCTCCTCTGCCTGGGTGCTGGGGCCTAAATAACTGATAGTGGCCTTCTCCAGTGGTGGGTGATATGATGAATGATTCTGTGCTGTGGGACCTCTCTCATCTGTCTGGGTGCTGGGGCCTAAATAACTGAAACTGGCCTTCTCCAGTGGTGGGTGATATAACGCATGATTCTCTGCTGTGGGACCTCTCTCCTCTGTCTGGGTGCTGGGGCCTAAATAACTGAAAGTGGCCTTCTCCAGTGGTGGGTGATATGATGCCTTATTTGTTGCTGTGGGACCTCTCTCCTCTGTTTGGGTGCTGGGGCCTAAATAACTGAAAGTGGCCTTCTCCAGTGGTGGGTGATATTATGCATGATTCTGTGCTGTGGGACCTCTCTCCTCTTTCTGGGTTCTGAGGCCTAAATAACTGAAAGTGGCCTTCTCCAGTGGTGGGTGATATGACGCCTTATTCCTTGCTGTGGGGCCTCTCACCTCTGTCTGGGTGCTGGGGCCTAAATAACTGAAAGTGGCCTTCTCCAGTGGTGGGTTATATGATGCCTTATTCCTTGCTGTGGGACCTCTCTCCTCTGTCTGGGTGCTGGGGCCTAAATAACTGAAAGTGTCATTCTCCAGTGGTGGGTGAAATGACGCCTTATTCCTTGCTGTGGGACCTCTCACCTCTGTCTGGGTGCTGGGGCCTAAATAACTGAAAGTGGCCTTCTCCAGTGGTGGGTTATATGATGCCTTATTCCATGCTGTGGGACCTCTCTCCTCTGTCTGGGTGCTGAAGCCTAAATAACTGGAAATGGCCTTCTCCAGTGGTGGGTGATATGATGCATGATTCTCTGCTGTGGGACCTCTCTCCTCTGTCTGGGTGCTGGGGCCTAAATAACTGAAAGTGGCCTTCTCCAGTGGTGGGTGATATGATGCCTTATTTCTTGTTGTGGGACCTCTCTCCTCTGTCTGGGTGCTGGGGCCTAAATAACTGAAAGTGGCCTTCTCCAGTGGTGGGTGATATGATGCATGATTCTGTGCTGTGGGAGCTCTCTCCTCTGTCTGGGTACTGGGGCCTAAATAACTCAAAGTGGCCTTCTCCAGTGGTGGGTGATATGACGCCTTATTCCTTGCTGTGGGACCTCTCTCCTCTGTCTGGGTGCTGGGGCCTAAATAACTGAAAGTGGCATTCTCCAGTGGTGGGTGAAATGACGCCTTATTCCTTGCTGTGGGACCTCTCTCCTCTGTCTGGGTGCTGGGGCCTAAATAACTGAAAGTGGCCTTCTCCAGTGGTGGGTGATATGACGCATGATTCTCTGATGTGGGACCTCTCTCCTCTGTCTGGGTGCTGGGGCCTAAATAACTGAAAATGGCATTTTCCAGTGGTGGGTGATATAACGCATGATTCTCTGCTGTGGGACCTCTCTCCTCTGTCTGAGTGCTGGGGTCTAAATAACTGAAAGTGGCCTTCTCCATTGGTGGGTGATATGACTCCTTAGTCCTTGCTGTGGGACCTCTCTCCTCTGTCTGGCTGCTGGGGCCTAAATAACTGAAAGTGGCCTTCTCCAGTGGTGGGTGATATGATGCATGATTCTGTGCTGTGGGACCTCTCTCCTCTGTCTGGGTGCTGGGGCCTAAAAAACTAAAAATGGCCTACTCCAGTTGTGGGAGATATGAAGCATGATTCTCTGCTGTGGGACCTCTCTCCTCTGACTGGGTGCTGGGGCCTAAATAACTGAAAGTGGCCTTCTCCAGTGGTGGGTGATATGATGCCTTATTCCTTGCTGTGGGACCTCTCTCCTCTGTCTGGGTGCTGTGGCCTAAATAACTGAAAGTGGCCTTCTCCAGTGGTGGGTGATATGACTCCTTATTCCTTGCTGTGGGACCTCTCTCCTCTGTCTGGGTGCTGAGGCCTAAATAACTGAAAGTGGCTTTCTCCAGTGGTGGGTGATATGATGCATGATTCTGTACTGTGGGACCTCTCTCCTCTGTCTGGGTGCTGGGGCCTAAATAACTGAAAGTGGCCTTCTCCAGTGGTGGATGATATGACGCCTTATTCCTTGCTGTGGGACCGCTCTCCTCTGTCTGGGTGCTGGGGCCTAAATAACTGAAAGTGGCCTTCTCCAGTGGTGGGTGATATGATGCCTTATTCCTTGCTGTGGGACCTCTCTCCTCTGTCTGGGTGTTGGGGCCTAAATAACTGAAAGTGGCCTTCTCCAGTGGTGGGTGATATGACACCTTCTTCCTTGCTGGGGGACCTCTCTCCTCTGTCTAGGTGCTGGGGCCTAAATAACTGAAAGTGGCCTTCTCCAGTGGTGGGTGATATGATGAATGATTCTGTGCTGTGGGACCTCTCTCCTCTGTCTGGGTGCTGGGGCCTAAATAACTGAAAGTGGCCTTCTCCAGTGGTGGGTGATATGACGCCTTCTTCCTTGCTGTGGGACCTCTCTCCTCTGTCTGGGTGCTGGGGCCTAAATAACTGAAAGTGGCCTTTTCCAGTGGTGGGTGATATGACTCCTTATTCCTTGCTGTGGGACCTCTCTTCTGTCTGGGTGCTGGGTCCTAATTAGCTGAAAGTGGCCTTCTCCAGTGGTGGGTGATATGACGCCTGATTCTCTGCTTTGGGACTTCTCTCCTCTGTCTGGGTACTGGGGCCTAAATACCTAAAAGTGGCCTTCTCCAGGGGTAGGTGATATGACGCCTTATTCCTTGCTGTGCGACCTCTCTCCTCTTTCTGGGTGCTGGGGCCTAAATAACTGAAAGTGGCCTGCTCCAGTGATGGGTGATATGACGCATGATTCTCTGCTGTGGGACCTCTCTCCTCTGTCTGGGTGCTGGGGCCTAAATAACTGAAACTGGCCTTCTCCAGTGGTTGGTGATATGACTCCTTATTCCTTGCTGTGGGACCTCTCTCCTCTGTCTGGGTGCTGAGGCCTAAATAACTGAAAGTGGCTTTCTCCAGTGGTGGGTGATATGATGCATGATTCTGTGCTGTGGGACCTCTCTCCTCTGTCTGGGTGCTGGGGCCTAAATAACTGAAAGTGGCCTTCTCCAGTGGTGGGTGATATGATGCCTTATTCCTTGCTGTGGGACCTCTCTCTCTGTCTGGGTGCTGGGGCCTAAATAACTGAAAGTGGCCTTCTCCAGTGGTGGGTGATATGATGCCTTATTCCTTGCTGTGGGACCTCTCTCCTCTGTCTGGGTGTTGGGGCCTAAATAACTGAAAGTGGCCTTCTCCAGTGGTGGGTGATATGACACCTTCTTCCTTGCTGGGGACCTCTCCTCTGTCTAGGTGCTGGGGCCTAAATAACTGAAAGTGGCCTTCTCCAGTGGTGGGTGATATGATGAATGATTCTGTGCTGTGGGACCTCTCTCCTCTGTCTGGGTGCTGGGGCCTAAATAACTGAAAGTGGCCTTCTCCAGTGGTGGGTGATATGACGCCTTCTTCCTTGCTGTGGGACCTCTCTCTCTGTCTGGGTGCTGGGGCCTAAATAACTGAAAGTGGCCTTTTCCAGTGGTGGGTGATATGACTCCTTATTCCTTGCTGTGGGACCTCTCTTCTGTCTGGGTGCTGGGTCCTAATTAGCTGAAAGTGGCCTTCTCCAGTGGTGGGTGATATGACGCCTGATTCTCTGCTTTGGGACTTCTCTCCTCTGTCTGGGTACTGGGGCCTAAATACCTAAAAGTGGCCTTCTCCAGGGGTAGGTGATATGACGCCTTATTCCTTGCTGTGCGACCTCTCTCCTCTTTCTGGGTGCTGGGGCCTAAATAACTGAAAGTGGCCTGCTCCAGTGATGGGTGATATGACGCATGATTCTCTGCTGTGGGACCTCTCTCCTCTGTCTGGGTGCTGGGGCCTAAATAACTGAAACTGGCCTTCTCCAGTGGTTGGTGATATGACTCCTTATTCCTTGCTGTGGGACCTCTCTCCTCTGTCTGGGTGCTGAGGCCTAAATAACTGAAAGTGGCTTTCTCCAGTGGTGGGTGATATGATGCATGATTCTGTGCTCTGGGACCTCTCTTCTCTGTCTGGGTGCTGGGGCCTAAATAACTGAAAGTGGCCTTCTCCAGTGGTGGGTGATATGATGCCTTATTCCTTGCTGTGGGACCGCTCTCCTCTGTCTGGGTGCTGGGGCCTAAATAACTGAAAGTGGCCTTCTCCAGTGATGGGTGATATGACGCATGATTCTCTGCTGGGGGACCTCTCTCCTTTGCCTGGGTGCTGGGGCCTAAATAACTGAAAGTGGCCTTCTCCAGTGGTGGGTGATATGACGCATGATTCTCTGCTGGGGGACCTCTCTCCTTTGCCTGGGTGCTGGGGCCTAAATAACTGAAAGTGGCCTTCTCCAGTGGTGGGTGAAATGACGCCTTATTCCTTGCTGTGGGACCTCTTTCCTCTGTCTGGTTGCTGGGGCCTAAATAACTGAAAGTGGCATTCTCCAATTGTGGGTGATATGACGTATGATTCTCTGCTGTGGGACCTCACTCCTCTGTCTGGGTGATGGAGCCTAAATAACTGAAAGTGTCCTTCTCCAGTGGTGGGTGATATCAAGCCTTATTCCTTGCTGTGGGACCTCTCTCCTCTGCTGGGTGCTGGGGCCTAAATAACTGAAAGTGGCCTTCTCCATTGGTGGGTGAGATAATGCCTTATTCCTTGCTGTGGGACCTCTCTCCTCTGTCTGGGTGCTGGGGCCTAAATAACTGAAAATGGCCTTCTCCAGTGGTGGGTGATATGACGCATGATTCTCTGCTGTGGGACCTCTCTCCTCTGTCTGGGTGCTGGGGCCTAAATCACTGAAAGTGGCCTTCTCCAGTGGTGGGTTATATGATGCCTTATTCCTTGCTGTGGGACCTCTTTCCTCTGTCTGGGTGCTGAAGCCTATATAACTGAAAATGGCCTTCTCCAGTGGTGGGTGATATGATGCATTATTCTCTGCTGTGGGAACTCTCTCCTCTGTCTGGGTGCTGGGGCCTAAATAACTGAAAGTGGCCTTCTCCAGTGGTGGGTGATATGATGCCTTATTTCTTGTTATGGGACCTCTCTCCTCTGTCTGGGTGCTGGGGCCTAAATAACTGAAAGTGGCCTTCTCCAGTGGTGGGTGATATTATGCATGATTCTGTGCTGTGGGAGCTCTCTCCTCTGTCTGGGTACTGGGGCCTAAATAACTCAAAGTGGCCTTCTCCAGTGGTGGGTGATATGACGCCTTATTCCTTGCTGAGGGACCTCTCTCCTCTGTCTGGGTGCTGGGGCCTAAATAACTGAAAGTGGCCTTCTCCAGTGATGTGTGATATGACGAATGATTCTCTGCTGCGGGACCTCTCTCCTCTGCCTGGGTGCTGGGGCCTAAATAACTGAAAGTGGCCTTCTCCAGTGGTGGGTGAAATGACGCCTTCTTCCTTGCTGTGGGACCTCTTTCCTCTGTCTGGTTGCTGGGGCCTAAATATCTGAAAGTGGCCTTCTCCAATTGTGGGTGATATGATGCATGATTCTCTTCTGTGGGACCTCACTCCTCTGTCTGGGTGATGGAGCCTAAATAACTGAAAGTGGCCTTCTCCAGTGGTGGGTGATATCAAGCCTTATTCCTTGCTGTGGAACCTCTCTCCTCTGTCTGGGTGCTGGGGCCTAAATAACTGAAAATGGCCTTCTCCAGTGGTGGGTGATATGACGCATGATTCTCTGCTGTGGGACCTCTCTTCTCTGTCTGGGTGCTGGGGCCTAAATAACTGAAAGTGGCCTTCTCCAGTAGTGGGTGATTTGACTCCTTATTCTTTGCTGTGGGACCTCTCTCCTCTGTCTGGGTGCTGAGGCCTAAATAACTGAAAGTGGCTTTCTCCAGTGGTGGGTGATATGATGCATGATTCTGTGCTGTGGGACCTCTCTCCTCTGTCAGAGTGCTGGGGCCTAAATAACTGAAAGTGGCCTTCTCCAGTGATGGGTGATATGACGCATGATTCTCTGCTGGGGACCTCTCTCCTTTGCCTGGGTGCTGGGGCCTAAATAACTGAAAGTGGCCTTCTCCAGTGGTGGGTGAAATGACGCCTTATTCCTTGCTGTGGGACCTCTTTCCTCTGTCTGGTTGCTGGGGCCTAAATAACTGAAAGTGGCATTCTCCAATTGTGGGTGATATGACGTATGATTCTCTGCTGTGGGACCTCACTCCTCTGTCTGGGTGATGGAGCCTAAATAACTGAAAGTGGCCTTCTCCAGTGGTGGGTGATATCAAGCCTTATTCCTTGCTGTGGGACCTCTCTCCTCTGCTGGGTGCTGGGGCCTAAATAACTGAAAGTGGCCTTCTCCATTGGTGGGTGAGATAATGCCTTATTCCTTGCTGTGGGACCTCTCTCTCTGTCTGGGTGCTGGGGCCTAAATAACTGAAAATGGCCTTCTCCAGTGGTGGGTGATATGACGCATGATTCTCTGCTGTGGGACCTCTCTTCTCTGTCTGGGTGCTGGGGCCTAAATAACTGAAAGTGGCCTTCTCCAGTGGTGGGTTATATGATGCCTTATTCCTTGCTGTGGGACCTCTCTCCTCTGTCTGGGTGCTGAAGCCTATATAACTGAAAATGGCCTTCTCCAGTGGTGGGTGATATGATGCATTATTCTCTGCTGTGGGACCTCTCTCCTCTGTCTGGGTGCTGGGGCCTAAATAACTGAAAGTGGCCTTCTCCAGTGGTGGGTGATATGATGCCTTATTTCTTGTTGTGGGACCTCTCTCCTCTGTCTGGGTGCTGGGGCCTAAATAACTGAAAGTGGCCTTCTCCAGTGGTGGGTGATATTATGCATGATTCTGTGCTGTGGGAGCTCTCTCCTCTGTCTGGGTACTGGGGCCTAAATAACTCAAAGTGGCCTTCTCCAGTGGTGGGTGATATGACGCCTTATTCCTTGCTGTGGGACCTCTCTCCTCTGTCTGGGTGCTGGGGCCTAAATAACTGAAAGTGGCATTCTCCAGTGGTGGGTGAAATGACGCCTTATTCCTTGCTGTGGGACCTCTCTCCTCTGTCTGGGTGCTGGGGCCTAAATAACTGAAAGTGGCCTTCTCCAGTGGTGGGTGATATGACGCATGATTCTCTGATGTGGGACCTCTCTTCTCTCTGGGTGCTGGGGCCTAAATAACTGAAAATGGCATTTTCCAGTGGTGGGTGATATAACGCATGATTCTCAGCTGTGGGACCCTCTCCTCTGTCTGGGTGCTGGGGCCTAAATAACTTGAAAGTGGCCTTCTCCATTGGTGGGTGATATGACTCCTTAGTCCTTGCTGTGGGACCTCTCTCTCTGTCTGGCTGCTTGGGCCTAAATAACTGAAAGTGGCCTTCTCCAGTGGTGGGTGATATGATGCATGATTCTGTGCTGTGGGACCTCTGTCCTCTGTCTGGGTGCTGGGGCCTAAAAACTAAAAATGGCCTACTCCAGTTGTGGGTGATATGAAGCATGATTCTCTGCTGTGGGACCTCTCTCCTCTGACTGGGTGCTGGGGCCTAAATAACTGAAAGTGGCCTTCTCCAGTGGTGGGTGATATGATGCCTTATTCCTTGCTGTGGGACCTCTCTCCTCTGTCTGGGTGCTGGGGCCTAAATAACTGAAAGTGGCCTTCTCCAGTGGTGGGTGATATGACTCCTTATTCCTTGCTGTGGGACCTCTCCTCTGTCTGGGTGCTGAGGCCTAAATAACTGAAAGTGGCTTTCTCCAGTGGTGGGTGATATGATGCATGATTCTGTGCTGTGGGACCTCTCTCCTCTGTCTGGGTGCTGGGGCCTAAATAACTGAAAGTGGCCTTCTCCAGTGGTGGGTGATATGACGCCTTATTCCTTGCTGTGGGACCGCTCTCCTCTGTCTGGGTGCTGGGGCCTAAATAACTGAAAGTGGCCTTCTCCAGTGGTGGGTGATATGACGGCTTATTCCTTGCTGTAAGACCTCTCTCCTCTGTCTGGTTGCTGGGGCCTAAATAACTGAAAGTGGCCTTCTCCAGTGGTGGGTGATATGATGCCTTATTCCTTGCTGTGGGACCTCTCTCCTCTGTCTGGGTGTTGGGGCCTAAATAACTGAAAGTGGCCTTCTCCAGTGGTGGGTGATATGACACCTTCTTCCTTGCTGTGGGACCTCTCTCCTCTGTCTAGGTGCTGGGGCCTAAATAACTGAAAGTGGCCTTCTCCAGTGGTGGGTGATATGATGCATTATTCTGTGCTGTGGGACCTCTCTCCTCTGTCTGGGTGCTGGGGCCTAAATTACTGAAAGTGGCCTTCTCCAGTGGTGGGTGATATGACGCCTTCTTACTTGCTGTGGGACCTCTCTCCTCTGTCTGGGTGCTAGGGCCTAAATAACTGAAAGAGGCCTTTTCCAGTGGTGGGTGATATGACTCCTTATTCCTTGCTGTGGGACCTTTCTCTTCTGTCTGGGTGCTGGGGCCTAATTAACTGAAAGTGGCCTTCTCCAGTGGTGGGTGATATGACGCCTGATTCTCTGCTTTGGGACTTCTCTCCTCTGTCTGGGTACTGGGGCCTAAATACCTCAAAGTGGCCTTCTCCAGGGGTAGGTGATATGACGCCTTATTCCTTGCTGTGCGACCTCTCTCCTCTTTCTGGGTGCTGGGGCCTAAATAACTGAAAGTGGCCTGCTCCAGTGATGGGTGATATGACGCATGATTCTCTGCTGTGGGACCTCTCTCTCTGTCTGGGTGCTGGGGCCTAAATAACTGAAAGTGGCCTTCTCCAGTGGTGGGTGATATGACTCCTTATTCCTTGCTGTTGGACCTCTCTCCTCTGTCTGGGTGCTGAGGCCTAAATAACTGAAAGTGGCTTTCTCCAGTGGTGGGTGATATGATGCATGATTCTGTGCTCTGGGACCTCTCTTCTCTGTCTGGGTGATGGGGCCTAAATAACTGAAAGTGGCCTTCTCCAGTGGTGGGTGATATGATGCATGATTCTGTGCTGTGGGACCTCTCTCCTCTGTCTGGGTGCTGGGGCCTAAATAACTGAAAGTGGCCTTCTCCAGTGGTGGGTGATATGACGCCTTCTTACTTGCTGTGGGACCTCTCTCCTCTGTCTGGGTGCTGGGGCCTAAATAACTGAAAGTGGCCTTTTCCAGTGGTGGGTGATATGACTCCTTATTCCTTGCTGTGGGACCTTTCTCTTCTGTCTGGGTGCTGGGGCCTAATTAACTGAAAGTGGCCTTCTCCAGTGGTGGGTGATATGACGCCTGATTCTCTGCTTTGGGACTTCTCTCCTCTGTCTGGGTACTGGGGCCTAAATACCTCAAAGTGGCCTTCTCCAGGGGTAGGTGATATGACGCCTTATTCCTTGCTGTGCGACCTCTCTCCTCTTTCTGGGTGCTGGGGCCTAAATAACTGAAAGTGGCCTGCTCCAGTGATGGGTGATATGACGCATGATTCTCTGCTGTGGGACCTCTCTCCTCTGTCTGGGTGCTGAGGCCTAAATAACTGAAAGTGGCTTTCTCCAGTGGTGGGTGATATGATGCATGATTCTGTGCTCTGGGACCTCTCTTCTCTGTCTGGGTGATGGGGCCTAAATAACTGAAAGTGGCCTTCTCCAGTGGTGGGTGATATGATGCCTTATTCCTTGCTGTGGGACCGCTCTCCTCTGTCTGGGTGCTGGGGCCTAAATAACTGAAAGTGGCCTTCTCCAGTGGTGGGTGATATGACGCCTTATTCCTTGCTGTGGGACCTCTCTCCTCTGTCTGGATGCTGGGGCCTAAATAACTGAAAGTGGCCTTCTCCAGTGGTGGGTGATATGACGCCTGATTCTCTGCTGTGGGACCTCTCTCCTCTGTCTGGGAACTGGGGCCTAAATACCTCAATGTGGCCTTCTCCAGGGGTAGGTGATATGACGCCTTATTCCTTGCAGTGGGACCTCTCTCTTCTGTCTGAGTGCTGGGGCCTAAATAACTGAAAGTGGCCTTCTCCAGTGATGTGTGATATGACGAATGATTCTCTGCTGTGGGACCTCTCTCCTCTGCCTGGGTGCTGGGGCCTAAATAACTGAAAGTGGCCTTCTCCAGTGGTGGGTGAAATGACGCCTTATTCCTTGCTGTGGGACCTCTTTCCTCTGTCTGGTTGCTGGGGCCTAAATATCTGAAAGTGGCTTTCTCCAGTGGTGGGTGATATGATGCATGAATCTCTGCTGTGGGACCTCACTCCTCTGTCTGGGTGATGGAGCCTAAATAACTGAAAGTGGCCTTCTCCAGTGGTGGGTGATATCAAGCCTTATTCCTTGCTGTGGGACCTCTCTCCTCTGTCTGGGTGCTGGGGCCTAAATAACTGAAAGTGGCCTTCTCCATTGGTGGGTGAGATAATGCCTTATTCCTTGCTGTGGGACCTCTCTCCTCTGTCTGGGTGCTGGGGCCTAAATAACTGAAAATGGCCTTCTCCAGTGGTGGGTGATATGACGCATGATTCTCTGCTGTGGGACCTCTCTCCTCTGTCTGGGTGCTGGGGCCTAAATAACTGAAAGTGGCCTTCTCCAGTAGTGGGTGATATGACTCCTTATTCTTTGCTGTGGGACCTCTCTCCTCTGTCTGGGTGCTGAGGCCTAAATAACTGAAAGTGGCTTTCTCCAGTGGTGGGTGATATGATGCATGATTCTGTGCTGTGGGACCTCTCTCCTCTGTCTGAGTGCTGGGGCCTAAATAACTGAAAGTGGCCCTCTCCAGTGATGGGTGATATGACGCATGATTCTCTGCTGGGGGACCTCTCTCCTTTGCCTGGGTGCTGGGGCCTAAATAACTGAAAGTGGCCTTCTCCAGTGGTGGGTGAAATGACGCCTTATTCCTTGCTGTGGGACCTCTTTCCTCTGTCTGGTTGCTGGGGCCTAAATAACTGAAAGTGGCATTCTCCAATTGTGGGTGATATGACGCATGATTCTCTGCTGTGGGACCTCACTCCTCTGTCTGGGTGATGAAGCCTAAATAACTGAAAGTGGCCTTCTCCAGTGGTGGGTGATATCAAGCCTTATTCCTTGCTGTGGACCTCTCTCCTCTGTCTGGGTGCTGGGGCCTAAATAACTGAAAGTGGCCTTCTCCATTGGTGGGTGAGATAATGCCTTATTCCTTGCTGTGGGACCTCTCTCCTCTGTCTGGGTGCTGGGGCCTAAATAACTGAAAATGGCCTTCTCCAGTGGTGGGTGATATGACGCATGATTCTCTGCTGTGGGACCTCTCTCCTCTGTCTGGGTGCTGGGGCCTAAATAACTGAAAGTGGCCTTCTCCAGTAGTGGGTGATATGACTCCTTATTCTTTGCTGTGGGACCTCTCTCCTCTGTCTGGGTGCTGAGGCCTAAATAACTGAAAGTGGCTTTCTCCAGTGGTGGGTGATATGATGCATGATTCTGTGCTGTGGGACCTCTCTCCTCTGTCTGGGTGCTGAGGCCTAAAAAACTAAAAATGGCCTTCTCCAGTGGTGGGTGATATGAAGCATGATACTCTGCTGTGGGACCTCTCTCCTCTGTCTGGGTACTGGGGCCTAAATACCTCAAAGTGGAATTCTCCAGGGGTAGGTGATATGACGCCTTATTCCTTGCTGTGGGACCTCTCTCTTCTGTCTGAGTGCTGGGGCCTAAATAACTGAAAGTGGCCTTCTCCAGTGATGTGTGATATGACGAATGATTCTCTGCTGCGGGACCTCTCTCCTCTGCCTGGGTGCTGGGGCCTAAATAACTGAAAGTGGCCTTCTCCAGTGGTGGGTGAAATGACGCCTTATTCCTTGCTGTGGGACCTCTTTCCTCTGTCTGGTTGCTGGGGCCTAAATATCTGAAAGTGGCCTTCTCCAATTGTGGGTGATATGACGCATGATTCTCTGCTGTGGGACCTCACTCCTCTGTCTGGGTGATGGAGCCTAAATAACTGAAAGTGGCCTTCTCCAGTGGTGGGTGATATCAAGCCTTATTCCTTGCTGTGGAACCTCTCTCCTCTGTCTGGGTGCTGGGGCCTAAATAACTGAAAATGGCCTTCTCCAGTGGTGGGTGATATGACGCATGATTCTCTGCTGTGGGACCTCTCTCTCTGTCTGGGTGCTGGGGCCTAAATAACTGAAAGTGGCCTTCTCCAGTAGTGGGTGATATGACTCCTTATTCTTTGCTGTGGGACCTCTCTCCTCTGTCTGGGTGCTGAGGCCTAAATAACTGAAAGTGGCTTTCTCCAGTGGTGGGTGATATGATGCATGATTCTGTGCTGTGGGACCTCTCTCCTCTGTCTGAGTGCTGGGGCCTAAATAACTGAAAGTGGCCTTCTCCAGTGATGGGTGATATGACGCATGATTCTCTGCTGGGGACCTCTCCTTTGCCTGGGTGCTGGGGCCTAAATAACTGAAAGTGGCCTTCTCCAGTGGTGGGTGAAATGACGCCTTATTCCTTGCTGTGGGACCTCTTTCCTCTGTCTGGTTGCTGGGGCCTAAATAACTGAAAGTGGCATTCTCCAATTGTGGGTGATATGACGTATGATTCTCTGCTGTGGGACCTCACTCCTCTGTCTGGGTGATGGAGCCTAAATAACTGAAAGTGGCCTTCTCCAGTGGTGGGTGATATCAAGCCTTATTCCTTGCTGTGGGACCTCTCTCCTCTGCTGGGTGCTGGGGCCTAAATAACTGAAAGTGGCCTTCTCCATTGGTGGGTGAGATAATGCCTTATTCCTTGCTGTGGGACCTCTCTCCTCTGTCTGGGTGCTGGGGCCTAAATCACTGAAAGTGGCCTTCTCCAGTGGTGGGTTATATGATGCCTTATTCCTTGCTGTGGGACCTCTCTCCTCTGTCTGGGTGCTGAAGCCTATATAACTGAAAATGGCCTTCTCCAGTGGTGGGTGATATGATGCATTATTCTCTGCTGTGGGACCTCTCTCCTCTGTCTGGGTGCTGGGGCCTAAATAAATGAAAGTGGCCTTCTCCAGTGGTGGGTGATATTATGCATGATTCTGTGCTGTGGGAGCTCTCTCCTCTGTCTGGGTACTGGGGCCTAAATAACTCAAAGTGGCCTTCTCCAGTGGTGGGTGATATGACGCCTTATTCCTTGCTGTGGGACCTCTCTCCTCTGTCTGGGTGCTGGGGCCTAAATAACTGAAAGTGGCCTTCTCCAGTGATGTGTGATATGACAAATGATTCTCTGCTGCGGGACCTCTCTCCTCTGCCTGGGTGCTGGGGCCTAAATAACTGAAAGTGGCCTTCTCCAGTGGTGGGTGAAATGACGCCTTATTCCTTGCTGTGGGACCTCTTTCCTCTGTCTGGTTGCTGGGGCCTAAATATCTGAAAGTGGCCTTCTCCAATTGTGGGTGATATGACGCATGATTCTCTGCTGTGGGACCTCACTCCTCTGTCTGGGTGATGGAGCCTAAATAACTGAAAGTGGCCTTCTCCAGTGGTGGGTGATATCAAGCCTTATTCCTTGCTGTGGAACCTCTCTCCTCTGTCTGGGTGCTGGGGCCTAAATAACTGAAAATGGCCTTCTCCAGTGGTGGGTGATATGACGCATGATTCTCTGCTGTGGGACCTCTCTTCTCTGTCTGGGTGCTGGGGCCTAAATAACTGAAAGTGGCCTTCTCCAGTAGTGGGTGATATGACTCCTTATTCTTTGCTGTGGGACCTCTCTCCTCTGTCTGGGTGCTGAGGCCTAAATAACTGAAAGTGGCTTTCTCCAGTGGTGGGTGATATGATGCATGATTCTGTGCTGTGGGACCTCTCTCCTCTGTCAGAGTGCTGGGGCCTAAATAACTGAAAGTGGCCTTCTCCAGTGATGGGTGATATGACGCATGATTCTCTGCTGGGGACCTCTCTCCTTTGCCTGGGTGCTGGGGCCTAAATAACTGAAAGTGGCCTTCTCCAGTGGTGGGTGAAATGACGCCTTATTCCTTGCTGTGGGACCTCTTTCCTCTGTCTGGTTGCTGGGGCCTAAATAACTGAAAGTGGCATTCTCCAATTGTGGGTGATATGACGTATGATTCTCTGCTGTGGGACCTCACTCCTCTGTCTGGGTGATGGAGCCTAAATAACTGAAAGTGGCCTTCTCCAGTGGTGGGTGATATCAAGCCTTATTCCTTGCTGTGGGACCTCTCTCCTCTGCTGGGTGCTGGGGCCTAAATAACTGAAAGTGGCCTTCTCCATTGGTGGGTGAGATAATGCCTTATTCCTTGCTGTGGGACCTCTCTCCTCTGTCTGGGTGCTGGGGCCTAAATAACTGAAAATGGCCTTCTCCAGTGGTGGGTGATATGACGCATGATTCTCTGCTGTGGGACCTCTCTTCTCTGTCTGGGTGCTGGGGCCTAAATAACTGAAAGTGGCCTTCTCCAGTGGTGGGTTATATGATGCCTTATTCCTTGCTGTGGGACCTCTCTCCTCTGTCTGGGTGCTGAAGCCTATATAACTGAAAATGGCCTTCTCCAGTGGTGGGTGATATGATGCATTATTCTCTGCTGTGGGACCTCTCTCCTCTGTCTGGGTGCTGGGGCCTAAATAACTGAAAGTGGCCTTCTCCAGTGGTGGGTGATATGACGCATGATTCTCTGATGTGGGACCTCTCTTCTCTCTGGGTGCTGGGGCCTAAATAACTGAAAATGGCATTTTCCAGTGGTGGGTGATATAACGCATGATTCTCAGCTGTGGGACCTCTCTCCTCTGTCTGGGTGCTGGGGCCTAAATAACTGAAAGTGGCCTTCTCCATTGGTGGGTGATATGACTCCTTAGTCCTTGCTGTGGGACCTCTCTCCTCTGTCTGGCTGCTGGGGCCTAAATAACTGAAAGTGGCCTTCTCCAGTGGTGGGTGATATGATGCATGATTCTGTGCTGTGGGACCTCTGTCCTCTGTCTGGGTGCTGGGGCCTAAAAACTAAAAATGGCCTACTCCAGTTGTGGGTGATATGAAGCATGATTCTCTGCTGTGGGACCTCTCTCCTCTGTCTGGGTGCTGGGGCCTAAATAACTGAAAGTGGCCTTCTCCAGTGGTGGGTGATATGATGCCTTATTCCTTGCTGTGGGACCTCTCTCCTCTGTCTGGGTGCTGGGGCCTAAATAACTGAAAGTGGCCTTCTCCAGTGGTGGGTGATATGACTCCTTATTCCTTGCTGTGGGACCTCTCTCCTCTGTCTGGGTGCTGAGGCCTAAATAACTGAAAGTGGCTTTCTCCAGTGGTGGGTGATATGATGCATGATTCTGTGCTGTGGGACCTCTCTCCTCTGTCTGGGTGCTGGGGCCTAAATAACTGAAAGTGGCCTTCTCCAGTGGTGGGTGATATGACGCCTTATTCCTTGCTGTGGGACCGCTCTCCTCTGTCTGGGTGCTGGGGCCTAAATAACTGAAAGTGGCCTTCTCCAGTGGTGGGTGATATGACGGCTTATTCCTTGCTGTAGGACCTCTCTCCTCTGTCTGGTTGCTGGGGCCTAAATAACTGAAAGTGGCCTTCTCCAGTGGTGGGTGATATGATGCCTTATTCCTTGCTGTGGGACCTCTCTCCTCTGTCTGGGTGTTGGGGCCTAAATAACTGAAAGTGGCCTTCTCCAGTGGTGGGTGATATGACACCTTCTTCCTTGCTGTGGGACCTCTCTCCTCTGTCTAGGTGCTGGGGCCTAAATAACTGAAAGTGGCCTTCTCCAGTGGTGGGTGATATGATGCATTATTCTGTGCTGTGGGACCTCTCTCCTCTGTCTGGGTGCTGGGGCCTAAATAACTGAAAGTGGCCTTCTCCAGTGGTGGGTGATATGACGCCTTCTTACTTGCTGTGGGACCTCTCTCCTCTGTCTGGGTGCTAGGGCCTAAATAACTGAAAGTGGCCTTTTCCAGTGGTGGGTGATATGACTCCTTATTCCTTGCTGTGGGACCTTTCTCTTCTGTCTGGGTGCTGGGGCCTAATTAACTGAAAGTGGCCTTCTCCAGTGGTGGGTGATATGACGCCTGATTCTCTGCTTTGGGACTTCTCTCCTCTGTCTGGGTACTGGGGCCTAAATACCTCAAAGTGGCCTTCTCCAGGGGTAGGTGATATGACGCCTTATTCCTTGCTGTGCGACCTCTCTCCTCTTTCTGGGTGCTGGGGCCTAAATAACTGAAAGTGGCCTGCTCCAGTGATGGGTGATATGACGCATGATTCTCTGCTGTGGGACCTCTCTCCTCTGTCTGGGTGCTGGGGCCTAAATAACTGAAAGTGGCCTTCTCCAGTGGTGGGTGATATGACTCCTTATTCCTTGCTGTGGGACCTCTCTCCTCTGTCTGGGTGCTGAGGCCTAAATAACTGAAAGTGGCTTTCTCCAGTGGTGGGTGATATGATGCATGATTCTGTGCTCTGGGACCTCTCTTCTCTGTCTGGGTGATGGGGCCTAAATAACTGAAAGTGGCCTTCTCCAGTGGTGGGTGATATGATGCATGATTCTGTGCTGTGGGACCTCTCTCCTCTGTCTGGGTGCTGGGGCCTAAATAACTGAAAGTGGCCTTCTCCAGTGGTGGGTGATATGACGCCTTCTTACTTGCTGTGGGACCTCTCTCCTCTGTCTGGGTGCTGGGGCCTAAATAACTGAAAGTGGCCTTTTCCAGTGGTGGGTGATATGACTCCTTATTCCTTGCTGTGGGACCTTTCTCTTCTGTCTGGGTGCTGGGGCCTAATTAACTGAAAGTGGCCTTCTCCAGTGGTGGGTGATATGACGCCTGATTCTCTGCTTTGGGACTTCTCTCCTCTGTCTGGGTACTGGGGCCTAAATACCTCAAAGTGGCCTTCTCCAGGGGTAGGTGATATGACGCCTTATTCCTTGCTGTGCGACCTCTCTCCTCTTTCTGGGTGCTGGGGCCTAAATAACTGAAAGTGGCCTGCTCCAGTGATGGGTGATATGACTCATGATTCCTCTGCTGTGGGACCTCTCTCCTCTGTCTGGGTGCTGAGGCCTAAATAACTGAAAGTGGCTTTCTCCAGTGGTGGGTGATATGATGCATGATTCTGTGCTCTGGGACCTCTCTTCTCTGTCTGGGTGATGGGGCCTAAATAACTGAAAGTGGCCTTCTCCAGTGGTGGGTGATATGATGCCTTATTCCTTGCTGTGGGACCGCTCTCCTCTGTCTGGGTGCTGGGGCCTAAATAACTGAAAGTGGCCTTCTCCAGTGGTGGGTGATATGACGCCTTATTCCTTGCTGTGGGACCTCTCTCCTCTGTCTGGATGCTGGGGCCTAAATAACTGAAAGTGGCCTTCTCCAGTGGTGGGTGATATGACGCCTGATTCTCTGCTGTGGGACCTCTCTCCTCTGTCTGGGAACTGGGGCCTAAATACCTCAATGTGGCCTTCTCCAGGGGTAGGTGATATGACGCCTTATTCCTTGCAGTGGGACCTCTCTCTTCTGTCTGAGTGCTGGGGCCTAAATAACTGAAAGTGGCCTTCTCCAGTGATGTGTGATATGACGAATGATTCTCTGCTGTGGGACCTCTCTCCTCTGCCTGGGTGCTGGGGCCTAAATAACTGAAAGTGGCCTTCTCCAGTGGTGGGTGAAATGACGCCTTATTCCTTGCTGTGGGACCTCTTTCCTCTGTCTGGTTGCTGGGGCCTAAATATCTGAAAGTGGCTTTCTCCAGTGGTGGGTGATATGATGCATGATTCTCTGCTGTGGGACCTCACTCCTCTGTCTGGGTGATGGAGCCTAAATAACTGAAAGTGGCCTTCTCCAGTGGTGGGTGATATCAAGCCTTATTCCTTGCTGTGGGACCTCTCTCCTCTGTCTGGGTGCTGGGGCCTAAATAACTGAAAGTGGCCTTCTCCATTGGTGGGTGAGATAATGCCTTATTCCTTGCTGTGGGACCTCTCTCCTCTGTCTGGGTGCTGGGGCCTAAATAACTGAAAATGGCCTTCTCCAGTGGTGGGTGATATGACGCATGATTCTCTGCTGTGGGACCTCTCTCCTCTGTCTGGGTGCTGGGGCCTAAATAACTGAAAGTGGCCTTCTCCAGTAGTGGGTGATATGACTCCTTATTCTTTGCTGTGGGACCTCTCTCCTCTGTCTGGGTGCTGAGGCCTAAATAACTGAAAGTGGCTTTCTCCAGTGGTGGGTGATATGATGCATGATTCTGTGCTGTGGGACCTCTCTCCTCTGTCTGAGTGCTGGGGCCTAAATAACTGAAAGTGGCCCTCTCCAGTGATGGGTGATATGACGCATGATTCTCTGCTGGGGACCTCTCTCCTTTGCCTGGGTGCTGGGGCCTAAATAACTGAAAGTGGCCTTCTCCAGTGGTGGGTGAAATGACGCCTTATTCCTTGCTGTGGGACCTCTTTCCTCTGTCTGGTTGCTGGGGCCTAAATAACTGAAAGTGGCATTCTCCAATTGTGGGTGATATGACGCATGATTCTCTGCTGTGGGACCTCACTCCTCTGTCTGGGTGATGAAGCCTAAATAACTGAAAGTGGCCTTCTCCAGTGGTGGGTGATATCAAGCCTTATTCCTTGCTGTGGGACCTCTCTCCTCTGTCTGGGTGCTGGGGCCTAAATAACTGAAAGTGGCCTTCTCCATTGGTGGGTGAGATAATGCCTTATTCCTTGCTGTGGGACCTCTCTCCTCTGTCTGGGTGCTGGGGCCTAAATAACTGAAAATGGCCTTCTCCAGTGGTGGGTGATATGACGCATGATTCTCTGCTGTGGGACCTCTCTCCTCTGTCTGGGTGCTGGGGCCTAAATAACTGAAAGTGGCCTTCTCCAGTAGTGGGTGATATGACTCCTTATTCTTTGCTGTGGGACCTCTCTCCTCTGTCTGGGTGCTGAGGCCTAAATAACTGAAAGTGGCTTTCTCCAGTGGTGGGTGATATGATGCATGATTCTGTGCTGTGGGACCTCTCTCCTCTGTCTGGGTGCTGAGGCCTAAAAAACTAAAAATGGCCTTCTCCAGTGGTGGGTGATATGAAGCATGATACTCTGCTGTGGGACCGCTCTCCTCTGTCTGGGTGCTGGGGCCTAAATAACTGAAAGTGGCTTTCTCCAGTGGTGGGTGATATGACGCCTTATTCCTTGCTGTGGGACCTCTCTCCTCTGTCTGGGTGCTGGGGCCTAAATAACTGAAAGTGGCCTTCTCCAGTGGTGGGTGATATGACGCCTGATTCCTTGCTGTGGGACCTCTCTCCTCTGTCTGGGTGCTGGGGCCTAAATAACTGAAAGTGGCCTTCTCCAGTGGTGGGTGATATGACGCCTTATTCCCTTGCTGTGGGACCTCTCTTCTCTGTCTGGGTGCTGGGGCCTAAATAACTGAAAGTGGCCTTCTCCAGTGGTGGGTGATATGACGCATGATTCTCTGCTGTGGGACCTCTCTCCTCTGTCTGGGTGCTGGGGCCTAAATAACTGAAAGTGGCCTTCTCCAGTGGTGGGTGATATGACGCCTTATTCCTTGCTGTGGGACCTCTCTCCTCTGTCTGGGTGCTGGGGCCTAAATAACTGAAAGTGGCCTTCTCCAGTGGTGGGTGATATGATGCATGATTCTCTGCTCTGGGACCTCTCTTCTCTGTCTGGGTGCTGGGGCCTAAATAACTGAAAGTGGCCTTCTCCAGTGGTGGGTGATATGATGCATGATTCTGTGCTGTGGGACCTCTCTCCTCTGTCTGGGTGCTGGGGCCTAAATAACTGAAAGTGGCCTTCTCCAGTGGTGGGTGATATGACGCCTGCTTCCTTGCTGTGGGACCTCTCTCCTCTGTCTGGGTGCTGGGGCCTAAATAACTGAAAGTGGCCTTCTCCAGTGGTGGGTGATATGACTCCTTATTCCTTGCTGTGGGACCTCTCTCTTCTGTCTGGGTGCTGGGGCCTAATTAACTGAAAGTGGCCTTCTCCAGTGGTGGGTGATATGACGCCTGATTCTCTGCTTTGGGACCTCTCTCCTCTGTCTGGGTGCTGGGGCCTAAATACCTCAAAGTGGCCTTCTCCAGGGGTAGGTGATATGACGCCTTATTCCTTGCTGTGCGACCTCTCTCCTCTGTCTGGGTGCTGGGGCCTAAATAACTGAAAGTGGCCTTCTCCAGTGGTGGGTGATATGACTCCTTATTCCTTGCTGTGGGACCTCTCTCCTCTGTCTGGGTGCTGAGGCCTAAATAACTGAAAGTGGCTTTCTCCAGTGGTGGGTGATATGATGCATGATTCTGTGCTCTGGGACCTCTCTCTCTGTCTGGGTGATGGGGCCTAAATAACTGAAAGTGGCCTTCTCCAGTGGTGGGTGATATGATGCCTTATTCCTTGCTGTGGGACCGCTCTCCTCTGTCTGGGTGCTGGGGCCTAAATAACTGAAAGTGGCCTTCTCCAGTGGTGGGTGATATGACGCCTTATTCCTTGCTGTGGGACCTCTCTCCTCTGTCTGGATGCTGGGGCCTAAATAACTGAAAGTGGCCTTCTCCAGTGGTGGGTGATATGACGCCTGATTCTCTGCTGTGGGACCTCTCTCCTCTGTCTGGGAACTGGGGCCTAAATACCTCAATGTGGCCTTCTCCAGGGGTAGGTGATATGACGCCTTATTCCTTGCAGTGGGACCTCTCTCTTCTGTCTGAGTGCTGGGGCCTAAATAACTGAAAGTGGCCTTCTCCAGTGATGTGTGATATGACGAATGATTCTCTGCTGTGGGACCTCTCTCCTCTGCCTGGGTGCTGGGGCCTAAATAACTGAAAGTGGCCTTCTCCAGTGGTGGGTGAAATGACGCCTTATTCCTTGCTGTGGGACCTCTTTCCTCTGTCTGGTTGCTGGGGCCTAAATATCTGAAAGTGGCTTTCTCCAGTGGTGGGTGATATGATGCATGATTCTCTGCTGTGGGACCTCACTCCTCTGTCTGGGTGATGGAGCCTAAATAACTGAAAGTGGCCTTCTCCAGTGGTGGGTGATATCAAGCCTTATTCCTTGCTGTGGGACCTCTCTCCTCTGTCTGGGTGCTGGGGCCTAAATAACTGAAAGTGGCCTTCTCCATTGGTGGGTGAGATAATGCCTTATTCCTTGCTGTGGGACCTCTCTCCTCTGTCTGGGTGCTGGGGCCTAAATAACTGAAAATGGCCTTCTCCAGTGGTGGGTGATATGACGCATGATTCTCTGCTGTGGGACCTCTCTCCTCTGTCTGGGTGCTGGGGCCTAAATAACTGAAAGTGGCCTTCTCCAGTAGTGGGTGATATGACTCCTTATTCTTTGCTGTGGGACCTCTCTCCTCTGTCTGGGTGCTGAGGCCTAAATAACTGAAAGTGGCTTTCTCCAGTGGTGGGTGATATGATGCATGATTCTGTGCTGTGGGACCTCTCTCCTCTGTCTGAGTGCTGGGGCCTAAATAACTGAAAGTGGCCCTCTCCAGTGATGGGTGATATGACGCATGATTCTCTGCTGGGGACCTCTCTCCTTTGCCTGGGTGCTGGGGCCTAAATAACTGAAAGTGGCCTTCTCCAGTGGTGGGTGAAATGACGCCTTATTCCTTGCTGTGGGACCTCTTTCCTCTGTCTGGTTGCTGGGGCCTAAATAACTGAAAGTGGCATTCTCCAATTGTGGGTGATATGACGCATGATTCTCTGCTGTGGGACCTCACTCCTCTGTCTGGGTGATGAAGCCTAAATAACTGAAAGTGGCCTTCTCCAGTGGTGGGTGATATCAAGCCTTATTCCTTGCTGTGGGACCTCTCTCCTCTGTCTGGGTGCTGGGGCCTAAATAACTGAAAGTGGCCTTCTCCATTGGTGGGTGAGATAATGCCTTATTCCTTGCTGTGGGACCTCTCTCCTCTGTCTGGGTGCTGGGGCCTAAATAACTGAAAATGGCCTTCTCCAGTGGTGGGTGATATGACGCATGATTCTCTGCTGTGGGACCTCTCTCCTCTGTCTGGGTGCTGGGGCCTAAATAACTGAAAGTGGCCTTCTCCAGTAGTGGGTGATATGACTCCTTATTCTTTGCTGTGGGACCTCTCTCCTCTGTCTGGGTGCTGAGGCCTAAATAACTGAAAGTGGCTTTCTCCAGTGGTGGGTGATATGATGCATGATTCTATGCTGTGGGACCTCTCTCCTCTGTCTGGGTGCTGAGGCCTAAAAAACTAAAAATGGCCTTCTCCAGTGGTGGGTGATATGAAGCATGATACTCTGCTGTGGGACCGATCTCCTCTGTCTGGGTGCTGGGGCCTAAATAACTGAAAGTGGCTTTCTCTAGTGCTGTGTGATATGACGCCTTATTCCTTGCTGTGGGACCTCTCTTCTCTGTCTGGGTGCTGGGGCCTAAATATCTGAAAGTGGCCTTCTTAAGTGGTGGCTGATATGATGCCTTATTCCTTGCTGTGGGACCTCTCTCCACTGTCTGGGTGCTGGGGCCTAAATAACTGAAAGTGGCCTTCTCCAGTGGTGGGTCATATGATGCCTTATCCCTTGCTGTGGGACCTCTCTTCTCTGTCTGGGTGCTGGGGCCTAAATAACTGAAAGTGGCCTTCTCCAGTGGTGGGTGATATGACGCCTTATTCCTTGCTGTGGGACCTCTCTCCTTTGTCTGGGGCCTAAATAACTGAAAGTGGCCTTCTCCAGTGGTGGGTGATATGACGCCTGATTCTCTGCTGTGGGACCTCTATCCTCTGTCTGGTACTGGGGCCTAAATAACTCAAAGTGGCCTTCTCCAGTGGTGGATGATATGACGCTTTATTCCTTGCTGTGGGACCTCTCTCCTCTTTCTGGGTGCTGGGGCCTAAATAACTGAAAATGGCCTTCTCCAGTGGTGGGTGATATGATGCATGATTCTGTGCTGTGAGACCTCTCTCCTCTGTCTGGGTGCTGGGGCCTAAAAAACTGAAAATGGCCTACTCCAGTGGTGAGTGATATGAAGCATGATTCTCTGCTGTGGGACCTCTCTCCACTGTCTGGGTGCTGGGGCCTAAATAACTGAAAGTGGCCTTCTCCAGTGGTGGGTGAAAAGACGCATGATTCTCTGCTGTGGGACCTCTCTCCTTTGTCTTGGTGCTGGGGCCTAAATAACTGAAAGTGGCCTTCTCCATTGGTGGGTGATATGACGCATGATTCTCTGCTGTGGGACATCTCTCCTCTGTCTGGGTGCTGGGGCCTAAATAACTGAAAGTGGCCTTCTCCAGTGGTGGGTGATATGATGCATGATTCTGTGCTGTGGGACCTCTCTCCTCTGTCTGGGTGCTGGAGCCTAAAAAACTAAAAATGGCCTACTCCAGTTGTGGGTGATATGAAGCATGATTCTCTGCTGTGGGACCTCTCTCCTCTGTCTGGGTGCTGGGGCCTAAATAACTGAAAGTGGCCTTCTCCAGTGGTGGCTGATATGATGCCTTATTCCTTGCTGTGGGACCTCTATCCTCTGTCTGGGTGCTGGGGCCTAAATAACTGAAAGTGGCCTTCTCCAGTGGTGGGTGATATGACTCCTTATTCCTTGCTGTGGGACCTCTCACCTCTGTCTGGGTGCTGAGTCCTAAATAACTGAAAGTGGCTTTCTCCAGTGGTGGGTGATATGATGCATGATTCTGTGCTGTGGGACCTCTCTCCTCTGTCTGGGTGCTGGGGCCTAAATAACTGAAAGTGGCCTTCTCCAGTGGTGGGTGATATGACGCCTTATTCCTTGCTGTGGGGCCTCTCTCCTCTGTCTGGGTGCTGGGGCCTAAAAAACTGAAAATGGCCTACTCCAGTTGTGGGTGATATGAAGCATGATTCTCTGCTGTGGGACCTCTCTCCTCTGTCTGGGTGCTGGGGCCTAAATAACTGAAAGTGGCCTTCTCCAGTGGTGGGTGATATGATGCTTTATGCCTTGCTGTGGGACCTCTCTCCTCTGTCTGGATGTTGGGGCCTAAATAACTGAAAGTGGCCTTCTCCAGTGGTGGGTGATATGACGCCTTCTTCCTTGCTGGGGACCTCTCTCCTCTGTCTAGGTGCTGGGGCCTAAATAACTGAAAGTGGCCTTCTCCAGTGGTGGGTGATATGATGCATGATTCTGTGCTGTGGGACCTCTCTCCTCTGTCTGGGTGCTGGGGCCTAAATAACTGAAAGTGGCTTTCTCCAGTGGTGGGTGATATGACGCCTTCTTCCTTGCTGTGGGACCTCTCTCCTCTGTCTGGGTGCTGGGGCCTAAATAACTGAAAGTGGCCTTTTCCAGTGGTGGGTGATATGACTCCTTATTCCTTGCTGTGGGACCTCTCTCTTCTGTCTGGGTGCTGGGGCCTAATTAAGTGAAAGTGGCCTTCTCCAGTGGTGGGTGATATGACGCCTGATTCTCTGCTGTGGGACTTCTCTCCTCTGTCTGGGTACTGGGGCCTAAATACCTCAAAGTGGCCTTCTCCAGGGTTAGGTGATATGACGCATTATTCCTTGCTGTGGGACCTCTCTCCTCTGTCTGGGTGCTGGGGCCTAAATAACTGAAAGTGGCCTTCTCCAGTGGTGGGTGATATGACGCCTTATTCCTTGCTGTGGGACCTCTCTCCTCTGTCTGGGTGCTGAGGCCGAAATAACTGAAAGTGGCTTTCTCCAGTGGTGGGTGATATGATGCATGATTCTGTGCTGTGGGACCTCTCCTCTGCCTGGGTGCTGGGGCCTAAATAACTGAAAGTGGCCTTCTCCAGTGGTGGGTGATATGACGCCTTATTCCGTGCTGTGGGACCGCTCTTCTCTGTCTGGGTGCTGGGGCCTAAATAACTGAAAGTGGCCTTCTCCAGTGGTGGGTGATATGACTCCTTATTCCTTGCTGTGGGACCTCTCTCCTCTGTCTTAGTGCTGAGGCCGAAATAACTGAAAGTGGCCTTCTCCAGTGGTGGGTGATATGATGCATGATTCTGTGCTGTGGGACCTCTCTCCTCTGTCTGGGTGCTGGGGCCAAAATAACTGAAAGTGGCCTTCTCCAGTGGTGGGTGATATGACGCCTTATTCCGTGCTGTGGGACCGCTCTCCTCTGTCTGGGTGCTGTTGCCTAAATAACTGAAAGTGGCCTTCTCAAGTGGTGGGTGATATGATGCCTTATTCCTTGCTGTGGGACCTCTCTCCTCTGTCTGGGTGCTGGGGCCTAAATAACTGAAAGTGGCCTTCTCCAGTGGTGGGTGATATGACGCCTTATTCCTTGCTGTGGGACCTCTCTCCTCTGTCTGGGTGCTGAGGCCGAAATAACTGAAAGTGGCTTTCTCCAGTGGTGGGTGATATGATGCATGATTCTGTGCTGTGGGACCTCTCTCCTCTGTCTGGGTGCTGGGGCCTAAATAACTGAAAGTGGCCTTCTCCAGTGGTGGGTGATATGACGCCTTATTCCGTGCTGTGGGACCGCTCTTCTCTGTCTGGGTGCTGGGGCCTAAATAACTGAAAGTGGCCTTCTCCAGTGGTGGGTGATATGACTCCTTATTCCTTGCTGTGGGACCTCTCTCCTCTGTCTTAGTGCTGAGGCCGAAATAACTGAAAGTGGCTTTCTCCAGTGGTGGGTGATATGATGCATGATTCTGTGCTGTGGGACCTCTCTCCTCTGTCTGGGTGCTGGGGCCAAAATAACTGAAAGTGGCCTTCTCCAGTGGTGGGTGATATGACGCCTGATTCCGTGCTGTGGGACCGCTCTCCTCTGTCTGGGTGCTGTTGCCTAAATAACTGAAAGTGGCCTTCTTAAGTGGTGGGTGATATGATGCCTTATTCCTTGCTGTGGGACCTCTCTCCTCTGTCTTGGTGCTGGGGCCTAAATAACTGAAAGTGGCCTTCTCCAGTGGTGGGTGATATGATGCCTTATTCCTTGCTGTGGGACCTCTCTTCTCTGTTTTGGTGCTGGGGCCTAAATAACTGAAAGTGGCCTTCTCCAGTGGTGGGTGATATGACGCCTTATTCCTTGCTGTGGGACCTCTCTCCTCTGTCTGGGTGCTGGGGCCTAAATAACTGAAAGTGGCCTTCTCCAGTGGTCGGTGATATGACGCCTGATTCTCTGCTGTGGGACCTCTCTCCTCTGTCTGGGTACTGGGGCCTAAATAACTCAAAGTGGCCTTCTCCAGTGGTGGATGATATGACGCCTTATTCCTTGCTGTGGGACCTCTCTCCTCTGTCTGGGTGCTGGGGCCTAAATAACTGAAAGTGGCCTTCTCCAGTGGTGGGTGATATGATGCATGATTCTGTGCTGTGAGACCTCTCTCCTCTGTCTGGGTGCTGGGGCCTAAAAACTGAAAATGGACTACTCCAGTGGTGAGTGATATGAAGCATGATTCTCTGCTGTGGGACCTCTCTCCACTGTCTGGGTCCTGGGGCCTAAATAATTGAAAGTGGCCTTCTCCAGTGGTGGGTGATATGACGCATGATTCTCTGCTGTGGGACATCTCTCCTCTGTCTGGGTGCTGGGGCCTAAATAACTTAAAGTGGCCTTCTCCAGTGATGGGTGATATGACTCCTTAGTCCTTGATGTGGGACCTCTCCTCTGTCTGGGTGCTGGGGCCTAAATAACTGAAAGTGGCCTTCTCCAGTGGTGGGTGATATGATGCATGATTCTGTGCTGTGGGACCTCTCTCTCCTCTGTCTGGGTGCTGGGGCCTAAAAAACTGAAAATATAATACTCCAGTGTTGGGTGATATGAAGCATGATTCTCTGCTGTGGGACCTCTCTCCTCTGTCTGGGTGTTGGGGCCTAAATAACTAAAAGTGGCCTTCTCCAGTGGAGGGTGATATGATGCCTTATTCCTTGCTGTGGGACCTCTCTCCTCTGTCTGGGTGCTGGGGCCTAAATAACTGAAAGTGTCCTTCTCCAGTGGTGGGTGATATGATGCCTTATTCATAGCTGTGGGACCTCTCTCCTCTGTCTGGGTGCTGGGGATTAAATAACTGAAAGTGGCCTTCTCCTTGGTGGGTGATATGATGCCTTATTCCTTGATGTGGAACCTCTCTTCTCTGTCTGGGTGCTGGGGCCTAAATAACTGAAAATGGCCTTCTCCAGTGGTGGGTGATATGACGCCTTATTCCTTGCTGTGGGACCTCTCTCCTCTGTCTGGGTGCTGGGGCCTAAATAACTGATAGTGGCCTTCTCCAGTGGTGGGTGATATGATGCCTAATTCCTTGCTGTGGAACCTCTCTCCTCTGTCTGGGTGCTGGGTCCTAAATAACTGAAAATGGCCTTCTCCAGTGGTGGGTGATATGACGCCTTATTCCGTGCTGTGGGACCTCTCTCCTCTGTCTTGGTGCTGGGGCCTAAATAACTGAAAGTGGCCTTCTCCAGTGGTGGGTGATATAATGCATGATTCTGTGCTGTGGGACCTCTCTCCTCTGTCTGGGTGCTGGGGCCTAAATAACTGAAAGTGGCCTTCTCCAGTGGTGGGTGATATGATGCCTTATTCCTTGCTGTGGGACCTCTCTTCTCTGTTTTGGTGCTGGGGCCTAAATAACTGAAAGTGGCCTTCTCCAGTGGTGGGTGATATGACGCCTTATTCCATGCTGTGGGACCTCTCTCCTCTGTCTGGGTGCTGGGGCCTAAATAACTGAAAGTGGCCTTCTCCAGTGGTGGGTCATATGATGCCTTATCCCTTGCTGTGGGACCTCTCTTCTCTGTCTGGGTGCTGGGGCCTAAATAACTGAAAGTGGCCTTCTACAGTGGTGGGTGATATGACGCCTTATTCCTTGCTGTGGGACCTCTCTCCTTTGTCTGGGTGCTGGGGCCTAAATAACTGAAAGTGGCCTTCTCCAGTGGTGGGTGATATGACGCCGGATTCTCTGCTGTGGGACCTCTATCCTCTGTCTGGGTACTGGGGCCTAAATAACTCAAAGTGGCCTTCTCCAGTGGTGGATGATATGACGCTTTATTCCTTGCTGTGGGACCTCTCTCCTCTTTCTGGGTGCTGGGGCCTAAATAACTGAAAATGGCCTTCTCCAGTGGTGGGTGATATGATGCATGATTCTGTGCTGTGAGACCTCTCTCCTCTGTCTGGGTGCTGGGGCCTAAAAAACTGAAAATGGCCTACTCCAGTGGTGAGTGATATGAAGCATGATTCTCTGCTGTGGGACCTCTCTCCACTGTCTGGGTGCTGGGGCCTAAATAACTGAAAGTGGCCTTCTCCAGTGGTGGGTGAAAAGACACATGATTCTCTGCTGTGGGACCTCTCTCCTTTGTCTGGGTGCTGAGGCCTAAATAACTGAAAGTGGCCTTCTCCAGTGGTGGGTGATATGATGCATGATTCTCTGCTGTGGGACATCTCTCCTCTGTCTGGGTGCTGGGGCCTAAATAACTGAAAGTGGCCTTCTCCAGTGGTGGGTGATATGATGCATGATTCTGTGCTGTGGGACCTCTCTCCTCTGTCTGGGTGCTGGAGCCTAAAAAACTAAAAATGGCCTACTCCAGTTGTGGGTGATATGAAGCATGATTCTCTGCTGTGGGACCTCTCTCCTCTGTCTGGGTGCTGGGGCCTAAATAACTGAAAGTGGCCTTCTCCAGTGGTGGGTGATATGATGCCTTATTCCTTGCTGTGGGACCTCTATCCTCTGTCTGGGTGCTGGGGCCTAAATAACTGAAAGTGGCCTTCTCCAGTGGTGGGTGATATGACTCCTTATTCCTTGCTGTGGGACCTCTCACCTCTGTCTGGGTGCTGAGTCCTAAATAACTGAAAGTGGCTTTCTCCAGTGGTGGGTGATATGATGCATGATTCTGTGCTGTGGGACCTCTCTCCTCTGTCTGGGTGCTGGGGCCTAAATAACTGAAAGTGGCCTTCTGTAAGGATACGGTGGTTTGCGCTCCAGCCTGGATCCATGCCCTGTGTAACCATGACAACGATAGCTGTTTGCCTCCCAGGCTGGAAGCAGTGGCCGCTGGGCCGTCTAAGGTGGCTCCGCCCATCCACACTTGGTCAATAAATAGGAGCCAGGTGCTGCACAGGGTGTTCCACTAATGGAGTGCGCACCCTGCCTGCTCCATTCACCACGAGGACGCAAGCTTCTAACTACCTGCAACTCTGAACCTCCAGGAGAAACCCTCACCTACCTTATCCAGCTCCACCACAGCAGGATCCCTGCATGACTTCTAACAGCAAGTATCAGCCTGTCATTTTGTTCACTGACATTGCTCACTGAAAGGAAGGGACACGCGCTGGTGACTATTAGTACTGCAGGCCTGGGATTTCTGAACATTGCCTAGAGCTGTTATTCATGAACTTTAATCTGTACTCTGATTCCTAAAACAAACTTTCCTCACTATTAGTTTTACACTCTATCTTTAGTACGCGGTACATGATTTTGTTACCCCATACTCTCCGCTTAAGACTGAGAGAGCCGCCTGGGGTACACACTGAGCAGCCGCAAAAGACTCCATCAACACTCAAGTAGTGTGATAGGAGTGGATGTCAAAGGACTCCGCAGTTGAGATCCTAACTGATCAATTTGGTGCGTTACACCTTCTCCAGTGGTGGGTGATATGACGCCTTATTCCTTGCTGTGGGGCCTCTCTCCTCTGTCTGGGTGCTGGGGCCTAAAAAACTGAAAATGGCCTACTCCAGTTGTGGGTGATATGAAGCATGATTCTCTGCTGTGGGACCTCTCTCCTCTGTCTGGGTGCTGGGGCCTAAATAACTGAAAGTGGCCTTCTCCAGTGGTGGGTGATATGATGCCTTATGCCTCGCTGTGGGACCTCTCTCCTCTGTCTGGATGTTGGGGCCTAAATAACTGAAAGTGGCCTTCTCCAGTGGTGGGTGATATGACGCCTTCTTCCTTGCTGGGGACCTCTCTCCTCTGTCTAGGTGCTGGGGCCTAAATAACTGAAAGTGGCCTTCTCCAGTGGTGGGTGATATGATGCATGATTCTGTGCTGTGGGACCTCTCTCCTCTGTCTGGGTGCTGGGGCCTAAATAACTGAAAGTGGCTTTCTCCAGTGGTGGGTGATATGACGCCTTCTTCCTTGCTGTGGGACCTCTCTCCTCTGTCTGGGTGCTGGGGCCTAAATAACTGAAAGTGGCCTTTTCCAGTGGTGGGTGATATGACTCCATATTCCTTGCTGTGGGACCTCTCTCTTCTGTCTGGGTGCTGGGGCCTAATTAACTGAAAGTGGCCTTCTCCAGTGGTGGGTGATATGACGCCTGATTCTCTGCTGTGGGACTTCTCTCCTCTGTCTGGGTACTGGGGCCTAAATACCTCAAAGTGGCCTTCTCCAGGGTTAGGTGATATGACGCATTATTCCTTGCTGTGGGACCTCTCTCCTCTGTCTGGGTGCTGGGGCCTAAATAACTGAAAGTGGCCTTCTCCAGTGGTGGGTGATATGACTCCTTATTCCTTGCTGTGGGACCTCTCTCCTCTGTCTGGGTGCTGAGGCCGAAATAACTGAAAGTGGCTTTCTCCAGTGGTGGGTGATATGATGCATGATTCTGTGCTGTGGGACCTCTCTCCTCTGTCTGGGTGCTGGGGCCTAAATAACTGAAAGTGGCCTTCTCCAGTGGTGGGTGATATGACGCCTTATTCCGTGCTGTGGGACCGCTCTTCTCTGTCTGGGTGCTGGGGCCTAAATAACTGAAAGTGGCCTTCTCCAGTGGTGGGTGATATGACTCCTTATTCCTTGCTGTGGGACCTCTCTCCTCTGTCTGGGTGCTGAGGCCGAAATAACTGAAAGTGGCTTTCTCCAGTGGTGGGTGATATGATGCATGATTCTGTGCTGTGGGACCTCTCTCCTCTGTCTGGGTGCTGGGGCCAAAATAACTGAAAGTGGCCTTCTCCAGTGGTGGGTGATATGACGCCTTATTCCGTGCTGTGGGACCGCTCTCCTCTGTCTGGGTGCTGTTGCCTAAATAACTGAAAGTGGCCTTCTTAAGTGGTGGGTGATATGATGCCTTATTCCTTGCTGTGGGACCTCTCTCCTCTGTCTTGGTGCTGGGGCCTAAATAACTGAAAGTGGCCTTCTCCAGTGGTGGGTGATATGATGCCTTATTCCTTGCTGTGGGACCTCTCTCTCTGTTTTGGTGCTGGGGCCTAAATAACTGAAAGTGGCCTTCTCCAGTGGTGGGTGATATGACGCCTTATTCCTTGCTGTGGGACCTCTCTCCTCTGTCTGGGTGCTGGGGCCTAAATAACTGAAAGTGGCCTTCTCCAGTGGTCGGTGATATGACGCCTGATTCTCTGCTGTGGGACCTCTCTCCTCTGTCTGGGTACTGGGGCCTAAATAACTCAAAGTGGCCTTCTCCAGTGGTGGATGATATGACGCCTTATTCCTTGCTGTGGGACCTCTCTCCTCTGTCTGGGTGCTGGGGCCTAAATAACTGAAAGTGGCCTTCTCCAGTGGTGGGTGATATGATGCATGATTCTGTGCTGTGAGACCTCTCTCCTCTGTCTGGGTGCTGGGGCCTAAATAACTGAAAATGGCCTACTCCAGTGGTGAGTGATATGAAGCATGATTCTCTGCTGTGGGACCTCTCTCCACTGTATGGGTGCTGGGGCCTAAATAACTGAAAGTAGCCTTCTCCAGTGGTGGGTGATATGATGCATGATTCTCTGCTGTGGGACATCTCTCCTCTGTCTGGGTGCTGGGGCCTAAATAACTTAAAGTGGCCTTCTCCAGTGATGGGTGATATGACTCCTTAGTCCTTGATGTGGGACCTCTCTCCTCTGTCTGGGTGCTGGGGCCTAAATAACTGAAAGTGGCCTTCTCCAGTGGTGGGTGATATGATGCATGATTCTGTGCTGTGGGACCTCACTCTCCTCTGTCTGGGTGCTGGGGCCTAAAAAACTGAAAATATAATACTCCAGTGGTGGGTGATATGAAGCATGATTCTCTGCTGTGGGACCTCTCTCCTCTGTCTGGGTGTTGGGGCCTAAATAACTGAAAGTGGCCTTCTCCAGTGGAGGGTGATATGATGCCTTATTCCTTGCTGTGGGACCTCTCTCCTCTGTCTGGGTGCTGGGGCCTAAATAACTGAAAGTGGCCTTCTCCAGTGGTGGGTGATATGATGCCTTATTCATAGCTGTGGGACCTCTCTCCTCTGTCTGGGTGCTGGGGATTAAATAACTGAAAGTGGCCTTCTCCTTGGTGGGTGATATGATGCCTTATTCCTTGATGTGGAACCTCTCTTCTCTGTCTGGGTGCTGGGGCCTAAATAACTGAAAATGGCCTTCTCCAGTGGTGGGTGATATGACGCCTTATTCCTTGCTGTGGGACCTCTCTCCTCTGTCTGGGTGCTGGGGCCTAAATAACTGATAGTGGCCTTCTCCAGTGGTGGGTGATATGATGCCTAATTCCTTGCTGTGGGACCTCTCTCTCTGTCTGGGTGCTGGGTCCTAAATAACTGAAAATGGCCTTCTCCAGTGGTGGGTGATATGACGCCTTATTCCGTGCTGTGGGACCTCTCTCCTCTGTCTGGGTGCTGGGGCCTAAATAACTGAAAGTGGCCTTCTCCAGTGGTGGGTGATATGATGCATGATTCTGTGCTGTGGGACCTCTCTCCTCTGTCTGGGTGCTGGGGCCTAAATAACTGAAAGTGTCCTTCTCCAGTGGTGGGTGATATGATGCCTAATTCCTTGCTGTGGGACCTCTCTCCTCTGTCTGGGTGCTGGGGCCTAAATAACTGATAGTGGCCTTCTCCAGTGGTGGGTGATATGATGCCTTATTCCTTGCTGTGGGACCTCTCTCCTCTGTCTGGGTGCTGGGGCCTAAATAACTGAAAGTGGCCTTCTCCGTTGGTGGGTGATATGATGCCTTATTCCTTGCATTGGGAGCTCTCTCCTCTGTCTGTGTGCTGGGGCCTAAATAACTGAAAGTGGCCTTCTCCAGTGATGGATAATATGATGCATGATTCTCTGCTGTGGGACCTCTTTCCTCTGTCTGGGTGCTGGGGCCAAAATAACTGAAAGTGGCCTTCTCCAGTGGTGGGTGAAATGACGCCTTATTCCTTGCTGTGGGACCTCTCTCCTCTGTCTGGGTGCTGAGGCCTAAATAACTGAAAGTGGCCTTCTCCAGTAGTGGGTGATATGATGCATGATTCTGCGCTGTGGGACCTCTCTCCTCTGTCTGGGTGCTGGGGCCTAAAAAAATGAAAATGGCCTACTCCAGTGGTGGGTGATATGAAGCATGATTCTCTGCTGTGGGACCTCTCTCCTCTGTCTGGGTGCTGGGGCCTAAATAACTGAAAGTGCCCTTCTCCAGTTGTGGGTTATATGACGCCTTATTCCTTGCTGTGGGACCTCTCTCTCTGTCTGGGTGCTGGGGCCTAAATAACTGAAAGTGGCCTTCTCCAGTGGTGGGTGAAATGATTAATGATTCTGTGCTGTGGGACCTTTCTCCTCTGTCTGGGTGCTGGGGCCTAAATAACTGAAAGTGGCCTTCTCCAGTGATGGGTGATATGACGCATGATTCTCTGCTGGGGACCTCTCTCCTTGCCTGGGTGCTGGGGCCTAAATAACTGAAAGTGGCCTTCTCCAGTGGTGGGTGAAATGATGCCTTATTCCTTGCTGTGGGACCTCTTTCCTCTG
This sequence comes from Bufotes viridis, assembly GCA_033119425.1. Lineage (NCBI taxonomy): Eukaryota > Metazoa > Chordata > Amphibia > Anura > Bufonidae > Bufotes > Bufotes viridis. The sequence goes on from CM065598.1 coordinate 53,367,050, forward strand.
TCTGGTTGCTGGGGCCTAAATAACTGAAAGTGGCCTTCTCCAATTGTGGGTGATATGACGCATGATTCTCTGCTGTGGGACCTCTCTCCTCTGTCTGGGTGCTGGGGCCTAAATAACTGAAAGTGGCCTTCTCCAGTGGTGGGTGATATGATGCCTTATTCCTTGCTGTGGGACCTCTCTCCTCTGTCTGGGTGTTGGGGCCTAAATAACTGAAAGTGGCCTTTTCCAGTGGTGGGTGATATGACTCCTTATTCCTTGCTGTGGGACCTCTCTCTTCTGTCTGGGTGCTGGGGCCTAATTAACTGAAAGTGGCCTTCTCCAGTGGTGGGTGATATGACGCCTGATTCTCTGCTTTGGGACTTCTCTCCTCTGTCTGGGTACTGGGGCCTAAATACATCAAAGTGGCCTTCTCCAGGGGTAGGTGATATGACGCCTTATTCCTTGCTGTGCAACCTCTCTCCTCTTTCTGGGTGCTGGGGCCTAAATAACTGAAAGTGGCCTGCTCCAGTGATGGGTGATTTGAAGCATGATTCTCTGCTGTGGGACCTCTCTCCTCTGTCTGGGTGCTGGGGCCTAAATAACTGAAAGTGGCCTTCTTCAGTGGTGGGTGATATGACTCCTTATTCCTTGCTGGGGGACCTCTCTCCTCTGTCTGGGTGCTGAGGCCTAAATAACTGAAAGTGGCTTTCTCCAGTGGTGGGTGATATGATGCATGATTCTGTGCTCTGGGACCTCTCTTCTCTGTCTGGGTGCTGGGGCCTAAATAACTGAAAGTGGCCTTCTCCAGTGGTGGGTGATATGATGCCTTATTCCTTGCTGTGGGACAGCTCTCCTCTGTCTGGGTGCTGGGGCCTAAATAACTGAAAGTGGCCTTCTCCAGTGGTGGGTGATATGACGCCTTATTCCTTGCTGTGGGACCTCTCTCCTCTGTCTGAATGCTGGGGCCTAAATAACTGAAAGTGGCCTTCTCCAGTGGTGGGTGATATGACGCCTGATTCTCTGCTGTGGGACCTCTCTCCTCTGTCTGGGTACTGGGGCCTAAATACCTCAAAGTGGCCTTCTCCAGGGGTAAGTGATATGACGCCTTATTCCTTGCTGTGGGACCTCTCTTCTGTCTGAGTGCTGGGGCCTAAATAACTGAAAGTGGCCTTCTCCAGTGATGTGTGATATGACGAATGATTCACTGCTGTGGGACCTCTCTCCTCTGCCTGGGTGCTGGGGCCTAAATAACTGAAAGTGGCCTTCTCCAGTGGTGGGTGAAATGACGCCTTATTTCTTGCTGTGGGACCTCTCTCCTCTGCCTGGGTGCTGGGGCCTAAATATCTGAAAGTGGCCTTCTCCAATTGTGGGTGATATGACGCATGATTCTCTGCTGTGGGACCTCACTCCTCTGTCTGGGTGATGGAGCCTAAATAACTGAAAGTGGCCTTCTCCAGTGGTGGGTGATATCAAGCCTTATTCCTTGCTGTGGGACCTCTCTCCTCTGTCTTGATGCTGGGGCCTAAATAACTGAAAGTGGCCTTCTCCATTGGTGGGTGAGATAATGCCTTATTCCTTGCTGTGGGACCTCTCTCCTCTGTCTGGGTGCTGGGGCCTAAATAACTGAAAATGGCCTTCTCCAGTGGTGGGTGATATGACGCATGATTCTCTGCTGTGGGACCTCTCTCCTCTGTCTGGGTGCTGGGGCCTAAATAACTGAAAGTGGCCTTCTCCAGTAGTGGGTGATATGACTCCTTATTCTTTGCTGTGGGACCTCTATCCTCTGTCTGGGTGCTGAGGCCTAAATAACTGAAAGTGGCTTTCTCCAGTGTTGGGTGATATGATGCATGATTCTGTGCTGTGGGACCTCTCTCCTCTGTCTGAGTGCTGGGGCCTAAATAACTGAAAGTGGCCTTCTCCAGTGATGGGTGATATGACGCATGATTCTCTGCTGTGGGACCTCTCTCTTTGCCTGGGTGCTGGGGCCTAAATAACTGAAAGTGGCCTTCTCCAGTGGTGGGTGAAATGACGCCTTATTCCTTGCTGTGGGACCTCTTTCCTCTGTCTGGTTGCTGGGGCCTAAATAACTGAAAGTGGCCTTCTCCAATTGTGGGTGATATGACGCATGATTCTCTGCTGTGGGACCTCACTCTTCTGTCTGGGTGATGGAGCCTAAATAACTGAAAGTGGCCTTCTCCAGTGGTGGGTGATATCAAGCCTTATTCCTTGCTGTGGGACCTCTCTCCTCTGTCTGGGTGCTGGGGCCTAAATAACTGAAAGTGGCCTTCTCCATTGGTGGGTGAGATAATGCCTTATTCCTTGCTGTGGGACCTCTCTCCTCTGTCTGGGTGCTGGGGCCTAAATAACTGAAAATGGCCTTCTCCAGTGGTGGGTGATATGACGCATGATTCTCTGCTGTGGGACCTCTCTCCTCTGTCTGGGTGCTGGGGCCTAAATAACTGAAAGTGGCCTTCTCCAGTAGTGGGTGATATGACTCCTTATTCTTTGCTGTGGGACCTCTCTCCTCTGTCTGGGTGCTGAGGCCTAAATAACTGAAAGTGGCTTTCTCCAGTGGTGGGTGATATGATGCATGATTCTGTGCTGTGGGACCTCTCTCCTCTGTCTGGGTGCTGAGGCCTAAAAACTAAAAATGGCCTTCTCCAGTGGTGGGTGATATGAAGCATGATACTCTGCTGTGGGACCGATCTCCTCTGTCTGGGTGCTGGGGCCTAAATAACTGAAAGTGGCCTTCTCCAGTGGTGGGTCATATGATGCCTTATCCCTTGCTGTGGGACCTCTCTTCTCTGTCTGGGTGCTGGGGCCTAAATAAATGAAAGTGGCCTTCTCCAGTGGTGGGTGATATGACGCCTTATTCCTTGCTGTGGGACCTCTCTCTTTGTCTGGGTGCTGGGGCCTAAATAACTGAAAGTGGCCTTCTCCAGTGGTGGGTGATATGACGCCTGATTCTCTGCTGTGGGACCTCTCTCCTCTGTCTGGGTACTGGGGCCTAAATAACTCAAAGTGGCCTTCTCCAGTGGTGGATGATATGACGCTTATTCCTTGCTGTGGGACCTCTCTCTCTTTCTGGGTTCTGGGGCCTAAATAACTGAAAGTGGCCTTCTCCAGTGGTGGGTGATATGATGCATGATTCTGTGCTGTGAGACCTCTCTCCTCTGTCTGGGTGCTGGGGCCTAAAAACTGAAAATGGCCTACTCCAGTGGTGAGTGATATGAAGCATGATTCTCTGCTGTGGGACCTCTCTCCACTGTCTGGGTGCTGGGGCCTAAATAACTGAAAGTAGCCTTCTCCAGTGGTGGGTGATATGACGCATGATTCTCTGCTGTGGGACCTCTCTCCTTTGTCTGGGTGCTGGGGCCTAATTAACTGAAAGTGGCCTTCTCCAATTGTGGGTGATATGACGCATGATTCTCTGCTGTGGGACCTCACTCCTCTGTCTGGGTGATGGAGCCTAAATAACTGAAAGTGGCCTTCTCCAGTGGTGGGTGATATCAAGCCTTATTCCTTGCTGTGGACCTCTCTCCTCTGTCTGGGTGCTGGGGCCTAAATAACTGAAAGTGGCCTGCTCCAGTGATGGGTGATATGACGCATGATTCTCTGCTGTGGGACCTCTCTCCTCTGTCTGGGTGCTGGGGCCTAAATAACTGAAAGTGGCCTTCTCCAGTGGTGGGTGATATGACTCCTTATTCCTTGCTGTGGGACCTCTCCTCTGTCTGGGTGCTGAGGCCTAAATAACTGAAAGTGGCTTTCTCCAGTGGTGGGTGATATGATGCATGATTCTGTGCTCTGGGACCTCTCTTCTCTGTCTGGGTGATGGGGCCTAAATAACTGAAAGTGGCCTTCTCCAGTGGTGGGTGATATGATGCATGATTCTGTGCTGTGGGACCTCTCTCCTCTGTCTGGGTGCTGGGGCCTAAATAACTGAAAGTGGCCTTCTCCAGTGGTGGGTGATATGACGCCTTCTTACTTGCTGTGGGACCTCTCTCCTCTGTCTGGGTGCTGGGGCCTAAATAACTGAAAGTGGCCTTTTCCAGTGGTGGGTGATATGACTCCTTATTACTTGCTGTGGGACCTTTCTCTTCTGTCTGGGTGCTGGGGCCTAATTAACTGAAAGTGGCCTTCTCCAGTGGTGGGTGATATGACGCCTGATTCTCTGCTTTGGGACTTCTCTCCTCTGTCTGGGTACTGGGGCCTAAATACCTCAAAGTGGCCTTCTCCAGGGGTAGGTGATATGACGCCTTATTCCTTGCTGTGCGACCTCTCTCCTCTTTCTGGGTGCTGGGGCCTAAATAACTGAAAGTGGCCTGCTCCAGTGATGGGTGATATGACGCATGATTCTCTGCTGTGGGACCTCTCTCCTCTGTCTGGGTGCTGGGGCCTAAATAACTGAAAGTGGCCTTCTCCTGTGGTGGGTGATATGACTCCTTATTCCTTGCTGTGGGACCTCTCTCCTCTGTCTGGGTGCTGAGGCCTAAATAACTGAAAGTGGCTTTCTCCAGTGGTGGGTGATATGATGCATGATTCTGTGCTCTGGGACCTCTCTCTCTGTCTGGGTGATGGGGCCTAAATAACTGAAAGTGGCCTTCTCCAGTGGTGGGTGATATGATGCCTTATTCCTTGCTGTGGGACCGCTCTCCTCTGTCTGGGTGCTGGGGCCTAAATAACTGAAAGTGGCCTTCTCCAGTGGTGGGTGATATGACGCCTTATTCCTTGCTGTGGGACCTCTCTCCTCTGTCTGGATGCTGGGGCCTAAATAACTGAAAGTGGCCTTCTCCAGTGGTGGGTGATATGACGCCTGATTCTCTGCTGTGGGACCTCTCTCCTCTGTCTGGGAACTGGGGCCTAAATACCTCAATGTGGCCTTCTCCAGGGGTAGGTGATATGACGCCTTATTCCTTGCAGTGGGACCTCTCTTCTGTCTGAGTGCTGGGGCCTAAATAACTGAAAGTGGCCTTCTCCAGTGATGTGTGATATGACGAATGATTCTCTGCTGTGGGACCTCTCTCTCTGCCTGGGTGCTGGGGCCTAAATAACTGAAAGTGGCCTTCTCCAGTGGTGGGTGAAATGACGCCTTATTCCTTGCTGTGGGACCTCTTTCCTCTGTCTGGTTGCTGGGGCCTAAATATCTGAAAGTGGCTTTCTCCAGTGGTGGGTGATATGATGCATGATTCTCTGCTGTGGGACCTCACTCCTCTGTCTGGGTGATGGAGCCTAAATAACTGAAAGTGGCCTTCTCCAGTGGTGGGTGATATCAAGCCTTATTCCTTGCTGTGGGACCTCTCTCCTCTGTCTGGGTGCTGGGGCCTAAATAACTGAAAGTGGCCTTCTCCATTGGTGGGTGAGATAATGCCTTATTCCTTGCTGTGGGACCTCTCTCCTCTGTCTGGGTGCTGGGGCCTAAATAACTGAAAATGGCCTTCTCCAGTGGTGGGTGATATGACGCATGATTCTCTGCTGTGGGACCTCTCTCCTCTGTCTGGGTGCTGGGGCCTAAATAACTGAAAGTGGCCTTCTCCAGTAGTGGGTGATATGACTCCTTATTCTTTGCTGTGGGACCTCTCTCCTCTGTCTGGGTGCTGAGGCCTAAATAACTGAAAGTGGCTTTCTCCAGTGGTGGGTGATATGATGCATGATTCTGTGCTGTGGGACCTCTCTCCTCTGTCTGGGTGCTGAGGCCTAAAAACTAAAAATGGCCTTCTCCAGTGGTGGGTGATATGAAGCATGATACTCAGCTGTGGGACCGATCTCCTCTGTCTGGGTGCTGGGGCCTAAATAACTGAAAGTGGCTTTCTCAGTGCTGGGTGATATGACGCCTTATTCCTTGCTGTGGGACCTATCTTCTCTGTCTGGGTGCTGGGGCCTAAATATCTGAAAGTGGCCTTCTTAAGTGGTGGCTGATATGATGCCTTATTCCTTGCTGTGGGACCTCTCTCCTCTGTCTGGGTGCTGGGGCCTAAATAACTGAAAGTGGCCTTCTCCAGTGGTGGGTCATATGATGCCTTATCCCTTGCTGTGGGACCTCTCTTCTCTGTCTGGGTGCTGGGGCCTAAATAACTGAAAGTGGCCTTCTACAGTGGTGGGTGATATGACGCCTTATTCCTTGCTGTGGTACCTCTCTCCTCTGTCTGGGTGCTGGGGCCTAAATAACTGAAAGTGGCCTTCTCCAGTGGTGGGTGATATGACGCCTGATTCTCTGCTGTGGGACCTCTATCCTCTGTCTGGGTACTGGGGCCTAAATAACTCAAAGTGGCCTTCTCCAGTGGTGGATGATATGACGCTTATTCCTTGCTGTGGGACCTCTCTCCTCTTTCTGGGTGCTGGGGCCTAAATAACTGAAAGTGGCCTTCTCCAGTGGTGGGTGATATGATGCATGATTCTGTGCTGTGAGACCTCTCTCCTCTGTCTGGGTGCTGGGGCCTAAAAAACTGAAAATGGCCTACTCCAGTGGTGAGTGATATGAAGCATGATTCTCTGCTGTGGGACCTCTCTCCACTGTCTGGGTGCTGGGGCCTAAATAACTGAAAGTGGCCTTCTCCAGTGGTGGGTGAAAAGACGCATGATTCTCTGCTGTGGGACCTATCTCCTTTGTCTTGGTGCTGGGGCCTAAATAACTGAAAGTGGCCTTCTCCAGTGGTGGGTGATATGACGCATGATTCTCTGCTGTGGGACATCTCTCCTCTGTCTGGGTGCTGGGGCCTAAATAACTGAAAGTGGCCTTCTCCAGTGGTGGGTGATATGATGCATGATTCTGTGCTGTGGACCCTCTCCTCTGTCTGGGTGCTGGAGCCTAAAAACTAAAATGGCCTACTCCAGTTGTGGGTGATATGAAGCATGATTCTCTGCTGTGGGACCTCTCTCCTCTGTCTGGGTGCTGGGGCCTAAATAACTGAAAGTGGCCTTCTCCAGTGGTGGGTGATATGATGCCTTATTCCTTGCTGTGGGACCTCTATCCTCTGTCTGGGTGCTGGGGCCTAAATAACTGAAAGTGGCCTTCTCCAGTGGTGGGTGATATGACTCCTTATTCCTTGCTGTGGGCCTCTCTCCTCTGTCTGGGTGCTGGGGCCTAAAAACTGAAAATGGCCTACTCCAGTTGTGGGTGATATGAAGCATGATTCTCTGCTGTGGGACCTCTCCCTCTGTCTGGGTGCTGGGGCCTAAATAACTGAAAGTGGCCTTCTCCAGTGGTGGGTGATATGATGCCTTATGCCTTGCTGTGGGACCCTCTCCTCTGTCTGGATGTTGGGGCCTAAATAACTGAAAGTGGCCTTCTCCAGTGGTGGGTGATATGACGCCTTCTTCCTTGCTGGGGACCTCTCTCATCTGTCTAGGTGCTGGGGCCTAAATAACTGAAAGTGGCCTTCTCCAGTGGTGGGTGATATGATGCATGATTCTGTGCTGTGGGACCTCTCTCCTCTGTCTGGGTGCTGGAGCCTAAATAACTGAAAGTGGCCTTCTCCAGTGGTGGGTGATATGACGCCTTCTTCCTTGCTGTGGGACCTCTCTCCTCTGTCTGGGTGCTGGGGCCTAAATAACTGAAAGTGGCCTTTTCCAGTGGTGGGTGATATGACTCCTTATTCCTTGCTGTGGGACCTCTCTCTTCTGTCTGGGTGCTGGGGCCTAATTAACTGAAAGTGGCCTTCTCCAGTGGTGGGTGATATGACGCCTGATTCTCTGCTGTGGGACTTCTCTCCTCTGTCTGGGTACTGGGGCCTAAATACCTCAAAGTGGCCTTCTCCAGGGTTAGGTGATATGACGCATTATTCCTTGCTGTGGGACCTCTCTCCTCTGTCTGGGTGCTGGGGCCTAAATAACTGAAAGTGGCCTTCTCCAGTGGTGGGTGATATGACTCCTTATTCCTTGCTGTGGGACCTCTCTCCTCTGTCTGGGTGCTGAGGCCGAAATAACTGAAAGTGGCTTTCTCCAGTGGTGGGTGATATGATGCATGATTCTGTGCTGTGGGACCTCTCTCCTCTGTCTGGGTGCTGGGGCCTAAATAACTGAAAGTGGCCTTCTCCAGTGGTGAGTGATATGACGCCTTATTCCTTGCTGTGGGACCGCTCTTCTCTGTCTGGGTGCTGGGGCCTAAATAACTGAAAGTGGCCTTCTCCAGTGGTGGGTGATATGACGCCTTATTCCTTGCTGTGGGACCTCTCTCCTCTGTCTGGGTGCAGTTGCCTAAATAACTGAAAGTGGCCTTCTTAAGTGGTGGGTGATATGATGCCTTATTCCTTGCTGTGGGACCTCTCTCCTCTGTCTTGGTGCTGGGGCCTAAATAACTGAAAGTGGCCTTCTCCAGTGGTGGGTGATATGATGCCTTATTCCTTGCTGTGGGACCTCTCTTCTCTGTTTTGGTGCTGGGGCCTAAATAACTGAAAGTGGCCTTCTCCAGTGGTGGGTGATATGACGCCTTATTCCTTGCTGTGGGACCTCTCTCCTCTGTCTGGGTGCTGGGGCCTAAATAACTGAAAGTGGCCTTCTCCAGTGGTGGGTCATATGATGCCTTATCCCTTGCTGTGGGACCTCTCTTCTCTGTCTGGGTGCTGGGGCCTAAATAACTGAAAGTGGCCTTCTACAGTGGTGGGTGATATGACGCCTTATTCCTTGCTGTGGGACCTCTCTCCTTTGTCTGGGTGCTGGGGCCTAAATAACTGAAAGTGGCCTTCTCCAGTGGTGGGTGATATGACGCCTGATTCTCTGCTGTGGGACCTCTATCCTCTGTCTGGGTACTGGGGCCTAAATAACTCAAAGTGGCCTTCTCCAGTGGTGGATGATATGACGCTTTATTCCTTGCTGTGGGACCTCTCTCCTCTTTCTGGGTGCTGGGGCCTAAATAACTGAAAATGGCCTTCTCCAGTGGTGGGTGATATGATGCATGATTCTGTGCTGTGAGACCTCTCCTCTGTCTGGGTGCTGGGGCCTAAAAACTGAAAATGGCCTACTCCAGTGGTGAGTGATATGAAGCATGATTCTCTGCTGTGGGACCTCTCTCCACTGTCTGGGTGCTGGGGCCTAAATAACTGAAAGTGGCCTTCTCCAGTGGTGGGTGAAAAGACGCATGATTCTCTGCTGTGGGACCTCTCTCCTTTGTCTGGGTGCTGGTGCCTAAATAACTGAAAGTGGCCTTCTCCAGTGGTGGGTGATATGACGCATGAATCTCTGCTGTGGGACATCTCTCCTCTGTCTGGGTGCTGGGGCCTAAATAACTGAAAGTGGCCTTCTCCAGTGGTGGGTGATATGATGCATGATTCTGTGCTGTGGGACCTCTCTAATCTGTCTGGGTGCTGGAGCCTAAAAAACTAAAAATGGCCTACTCCAGTTGTGGGTGATATGAAGCATGATTCTCTGCTGTGGGACCTCTCTCCTCTGTCTGGGTGCTGGGGCCTAAATAACTGAAAGTGGCCTTCTCCAGTGGTGGGTGATATGATGCCTTATTCATTGCTGTGGGACCTCTATCCTCTGTCTGGGTGCTGGGGCCTAAATAACTGAAAGTGGCCTTCTCCAGTGGTGGGTGATATGACTCCGTATTCCTTGCTGTGGGACCTCTCACCTCTGTCTGGGTGCTGAGTCCTAAATAACTGAAAGTGGCTTTCTCCAGTGGTGGGTGATATGATGCATGATTCTGTGCTGTGGGACCTCTCTCCTCTGTCTGGGTGCTGGGGCCTAAATAACTGAAAGTGGCCTTCTCCAGTGGTGGGTGATATGACGCCTTATTCCTTGCTGTGGGGCCACTCTCCTCTGTCTGGGTGCTGGGGCCTAAAAAACCGAAAATGGCCTACTCCAGTTGTGGGTGATATGAAGCATGATTCTCTGCTGTGGGACCTCTCTCCTCTGTCTGGGTGCTGGGGCCTAAATAACTGAAAGTGGCCTTCTCCAGTGGTGGGTGATATGATGCCTTATGCCTTGCTGTGGGACCTCTCTCCTCTGTCTGGATGTTGGGGCCTAAATAACTGAAAGTGGCCTTCTCCAGTGGTGGGTGATATGACGCCTTCTTCCTTGCTGGGGGACCTCTCTCCTCTGTCTAGGTGCTGAAGCCTAAATAACTGAAAGTGGCCTTCTCCAGTGGTGGGTGATATGATGCATGATTCTGTGCTGTGGGACCTCTCTCCTCTGTCTGGGTGCTGGGGCCTAAATAACTGAAAGTGGCTTTCTCCAGTGGTGGGTGATATGACGCCTTCTTCCTTGCTGTGGGACCTCTCTCCTCTGTCTGGGTGCTGGGGCCTAAATAACTGAAAGTGGCCTTCTCCAGTGATGGGTGATATGACGCATGATTCTCTGCTGGGGGACCTCTCTCCTTTGCCTGGGTGCTGGGGCCTAAATAACTGAAAGTGGCCTTCCCCAGTGGTGGGTGAAATGATGCCTTATTCCTTGCTGTGGGACCTCTTTCCTCTGTCTGGTTGCTGGGGCCTAAATAACTGAAAGTGGCCTTCTCCAATTGTGGGTGATATGACGCATGATTCTCTGCTGTGGGACCTCACTCCCTGTCTGGGTGATGGAGCCTAAATAACTGAAAGTGGCCTTCTCCAGTGGTGGGTGATATCAAGCCTTATTCCTTGCTGTGGGACCTCTCTCTCTGTCTGGGTGCTGGGGCCTAAATAACTGAAAGTGGCCTTCTCCATTGGTGGGTGAGATAATGCCTTATTCCTTGCTGTGGGACCTCTCTCCTCTGTCTGGGTGCTGGGGCCTAAATAACTGAAAGTGGCCTTCTCCAGTGGTGGGTGATATGATGCCTTATTCATAGCTGTGGGACCTCTCTCTCTGTCTGGGTGCTGGGGATTAAATAACTGAAAGTGGCCTTCTCCTTGGTGGGTGTTGTGATGCCTTATTCCTTGATGTGGAACCTCTCTCCTCTGTCTGGGAGCTGGGGCCTAAATAACTGAAAATGGCCTTCTCCAGTGGTGGGTGATATGACGCCTTATTCCTTGCTGTGGGACCTCTCTCCTCTGTCTGGGTGCTGGGGCCTAAATAACTGATAGTGGCCTTCTCCAGTGGTGGGTGATATGATGCCTAATTCCTTGCTGTGGGACCTCTCTCCTCTGTCTGGGTGCTGGGGCCTAAATAACTGAAAATGGCCTTCTCCAGTGGTGGGTGATATGACGCCTTATTCCGTGCTGTGGGACCTCTCTCCTCTGTCTGGGTGCTGGGACCTAAATAACTGAAAGTGGCCTTCTCCAGTGGTGGGTGATATGATGCATGATTCTGTGCTGTGGGACCTCTCTCCTCTGTCTGGGTGCTGGGGCCTAAATAACTGAAAGTGTCCTTCTCCAGTGGTGGGTGATATGATGCCTAATTCCTTGCTGTGGGACCTCTCTCCTCTGTCTGGGTGCTGGGGCCTAAATAACTGAAAGTGGCCTTCTCCAGTTGGTGGGTGATATGATGCCTTATTCCTTGCTGTGGGACCTCTCTCCTCTGTCTGGGTGCTGGGGCCTAAATAACTGAAAGTGGCCTTCTCCATTGATGGATAATATGATGCATGATTCTCTGCTGTGGGACCTCACTCCTCTGTCTGGGTGCTGGGGCCAAAATAACTGAAAGTGGCCTTCTCCAGTGGTGGGTGAAATGACGCCTTATTCCTTGCTGTGGGACCTCTCTCCTCTGTCTGGGTGCTGAGGCCTAAATAACTGAAAGTGGCCTTCTCCAGTAGTGGGTGATATGATGCATGATTCTGTGCTGTGGGACCTCTCTCCTCTGTCTGGGTGCTGGGGCCTAAAAAATGAAAATGGCCTACTCCAGTGGTGGGTGATATGAAGCATGATTCTCTGCTGTGGGACCTCTCTCCTCTGTCTGGGTGCTGGGGCCTAAATAACTGAAAGTGCCCTTCTCCAGTGGTGGGTTATATGACGCCTTATTCCTTGCTGTGGGACCTCTCTCCTCTGTCTGGGTGCTGGGGCCTAAATAACTGAAAGTGGCCTTCTCCAGTGGTGGGTGAAATGATTAATGATTCTTTGCTGTGGACCTTTCTCCTCTGTCTGGGTGCTGGGGCCTAAATAACTGAAAGTGGCCTTCTCCAGTGATGGGTGATATGACGCATGATTCTCTGCTGTGGGACCTCTCTCCTTTGCCTGGGTGCTGGGGCCTAAATAACTGAAAGTGGCCTTCCCAGTGGTGGGTGAAATGATGCCTTATTCCTTGCTGTGGGACCTCTCTCCTCTGTCTGGTTGCTGGGGCCTAAATAACTGAAAGTGGCCTTCTCCAATTGTGGGTGATATGACGCATGATTCTCTGCTGTGGGACCTCTCTCCTCTGTCTGGGTGCTGGGGCCTAAATAACTGAAAGTGGCCTTCTCCAGTGGTGGGTGATATGATGCCTTATTCTTGCTGTGGGACCCTCTCCTCTGTCTGGGTGCTGGGGCCTAAATAACTGAAAGTGGCCTCTCCAGTGGTGGGTGATATGACGCCTTATTCCTTGCTGTGGACCTCTCTCCTCTGTCTGGGTGCTGGGGCCTAAATAACTGAAAGTGGCCTTCTCCAGTGGTGGGTGATATGACGCCTGATTCCTTGCTGTGGGACCTCTCTCCTCTGTCTGGGTGCTGGGGCCTAAATAACTGAAAGTGGCCTTCTCCAGTGGTGGGTGATATGACGCCTGATTCCTTGCTGTGGGACCTCTCTCCTCTGTCTGGGTGCTGGGGCCTAAATAACTGAAAGTGGCCTTCTCCAGTGGTGGGTGATATGACGCCTTATTCCTTGCTGAGGACCTCTCTCCTCTGTCTGGGTGCTGGGGCCTAAATAACTGAAAGTGGCCTTCTCCAGTGGTGGGTGATATGACGCATGATTCTCTGCTGTGGGACCTCTCTCCTCTGTCTGGGTGCTGGGGCCTAAATAACTGAAAGTGGCCTTCTCCAGTGGTGGGTGATATCAAGCCTTATTCCTTGCTGTGGGACCTCTCTCCTCTGTCTGGGTGCTGGGGCGTAAATAACTGAAAGTGGCCTTCTCAGTGGTGGTTGATATGACTCCTTATTCCTTGCTGTGGGACCTCTCTCCTCTGTCTGGGTGCTGGGGCCTAAATAACTGAAAGTGGGCTTCTCCAGTGGTGGGTGATATGATGCCTTATTCATAGCTGTGGGACCTCTCTCCTCTGTCTGGGTGCTGGGACTAAATAACTGAAAGTGGCCTTCTCCATTGGTGGGTGATATGATGCCTTATTCCTTGATGTGGAACCTCTCTCCTCTGTCTGGGTGCTGGGGCCTAAATAACTGAAAATGGCCTTCTCCAGTGGTGGGTGATATGACGCCTTATTCCTTGCTGTGGGACCTCTCTCCTCTGTCTGGGTGCTGGGGCCTAAATAACTGATAGTGGCCTTCTCCAGTGGTGGGTGATATGATGCCTAATTCCTTGCTGTGGGACCTCTCTCCTCTGTCTGGGTGCTGGGGCCTAAATAACTGAAAATGGCCTTCTCCAGTGGTGGGTGATATGACGCCTTATTCCGTGCTGTGGGACCTCTCTCCTCTGTCTGGGTGCTGGGGCCTAAATAACTGAAAGTGGCCTTCTCCAGTGGTGGGTGATATGATGCATGATTCTGTGCTGTGGGACCTCTCTCCTCTGTCTGGGTGCTGGGGCCTAAATAACTGAAAGTGTCCTTCTCCAGTGGTGGGTGATATGATGCCTAATTCCTTGCTGTGGGACCTCTCTCCTCTGTCTGGGTGCTGGGGCCTAAATAACTGATAGTGGCCTTCTCCAGTGGTGGGTGATATGATGCCTTATTCCTTGCTGTGGGACCTCTCTCCTCTGTCTGGGTGCTGGGGCCTAAATAACTGAAAGTGGCCTTCTCCGTTGGTGGGTGATATGATGCCTTATTCCTTGCTGTGGGACCTCTCTCCTCTGTCTGGGTGCTGGGGCCTAAATAACTGAAAGTGGCCTTCTCCAGTGATGGATAATATGATGCATGATTCTCTGCTGTGGGACCTCTCTCCTCTGTCTGGGTGCTGGGGCCAAAATAACTGAAAGTGGCCTTCTCCAGTGGTGGGTGAAATGACGCCTTATTCCTTGCTGTGGGACCTCTCTCCTCTGTCTGTGTGCTGAGGCCTAAATAACTGAAAGTGGCCTTCTCCAGTAGTGGGTGATATGATGCATGATTCTGTGCTGTGGGACCTCTCTCCTCTGTCTGGGTGCTGGGGCCTAAAAAATGAAAATGGCCTACTCCAGTGGTGGGTAATATGAAGCATGATTCTCTGCTGTGGGACCTCTCTCCTCTGTCTGGGTGCTGGGGCCTAAATAACTGAAAGTGCCCTTCTCCAGTGGTGGGTTATATGACGCCTTATTCCTTGCTGTGGGACCTCTCTCCTCTGTCTGGGTTCTGGGGCCTAAATAACTGAAAGTGGCCTTCTCCAGTGGTGGGTGAAATGATTAATGATTCTGTGCTGTGGGACCTTTCTCCTCTGTCTGGGTGCTGGGGCCTAAATAACTGAAAGTGGCCTTCTCCAGTGATGGGTGATATGACGCATGATTCTCTGCTGTGGGACCTCTCTCCTTTGCCTGGGTGCTGGGGCCTAAATAACTGAAAGTGGCCTTCCCCAGTGGTGGGTGAAATGATGCCTTATTCCTTGCTGTGGGACCTCTTTCCTCTGTCTGGTTGCTGGGGCCTAAATAACTGAAAGTGGCCTTCTCCAATTGTGGGTGATATGACGCATGATTCTCTGCTGTGGGACCTCACTCCTCTGTCTGGGTGATGGAGCCTAAATAACTGAAAGTGGCCTTCTCCAGTGGTGGGTGATATCAAGCCTTATTCCTTGCTGTGGGACCTCTCTCCTCTGTCTGGGTGCTGGGGCCTAAATAACTGAAAGTGGCCTTCTCCATTGGTGGGTGAGATAATGCCTTATTCCTTGCTGTGGGACCTCTCTCCTCTGTCTGGGTGCTGGTGCCTAAATAACTGAAAGTGGCCTTCTCCAGTGGTGGGTGATATGATGCCTTATTCCTTGCTGTGGGACCTCTCTCCTCTGTCTGGGTGCTGGGGCCTAAATAACTGAAAGTGGCCTTCTCCAGTGGTGGGTGATATGATGCCTTATTCCTTGCTGTGGGACCTCTCTCCTCTGTCTGGGTGTTGGGGCCTAAATAACTGAAAGTGGCCTTTTCCAGTGGTGGGTGATATGACTCCTTATTCCTTGCTGTGGGACCTCTCTCTTCTGTCTGGGTGCTGGGGCCTAATTAACTGAAAGTGGCCTTCTCCAGTGGTGGGTGATATGACGCCTGATTCTCTGCTTTGGGACTTCTCTCCTCTGTCTGGGTACTGGGGCCTAAATACATCAAAGTGGCCTTCTCCAGGGGTAGGTGATATGACGCCTTATTCCTTGCTGTGCGACCTCTCTCCTCTTTCTGGGTGCTGGGGCCTAAATAACTGAAAGTGGCCTTCTCCAGTGGTGGGTGATATGACTCCTTATTCCTTGCTGGGGGACCTCTCTCCTCTGTCTGGGTGCTGAGGCCTAAATAACTGAAAGTGGCTTTCTCCAGTGGTGGGTGATATGATGCATGATTCTGTGCTCTGGGACCTCTCTTCTCTGTCTGGGTGCTGGGGCCTAAATAACTGAAAGTGGCCTTCTCCAGTGGTGGGTGATATGACTCCTTATTCCTTGCTGGGGGACCTCTCTCCTCTGTCTGGGTGCTGAGGCCTAAATAACTGAAAGTGGCTTTCTCCAGTGGTGGGTGATATGATGCATGATTCTGTGCTCTGGGACCTCTCTTCTCTGTCTGGGTGCTGGGGCCTAAATAACTGAAAGTGGCCTTCTCCAGTGGTGGGTGATATGACTCCTTATTCCTTGCTGGGGGACCTCTCTCCTCTGTCTGGGTGCTGAGGCCTAAATAACTGAAAGTGGCTTTCTCCAGTGGTGGGTGATATGATGCATGATTCTGTGCTCTGGGACCTCTCTCTCTGTCTGGGTGCTGGGGCCTAAATAACTGAAAGTGGCCTTCTCCAGTGGTGGGTGATATGATGCCTTATTCCTTGCTGTGGGACAGCTCTCCTCTGTCTGGGTGCTGGGGCCTAAATAACTGAAAGTGGCCTTCTCCAGTGGTGGGTGATATGACGCCTTATTCCTTGCTGTGGGACCTCTCTCCTCTGTCTGAATGCTGGGGCCTAAATAACTGAAAGTGGCCTTCTCCAGTGGTGGGTGATATGACGCCTGATTCTCTGCTGTGGGACCTCTCTCCTCTGTCTGGGTGCTGGGGCCTAAATAACTCGAAAGTGGCCTTCTCCAGTGGTGAGTGATATGACGCCTGATTCCTTGCTGTGGGACCTCTCTTCTGTCTGGGTGCTGGGGCCTAAATAACTGAAAGTGGCCTTCTCCAGTGGTGGGTGATATGACGCCTTATTCCTTGCTGTGGGACCTCTCTCTCTGTCTGGGTGCTGTGGCCTAAATAACTGAAAGTGGCCTTCTCAAGTGGTGGGTGATATGATGCCTTATTCCTTGCTGTGGGACCTCTCTCCTCTGTCTGGGTGCTGGGGCCTAAATAACTGAAAGTGGCCTTCTCCAGTGGTGGGTGATATGATGCCTTATTCCTTGCTGTGGGACCTCTCTCCTCTGTCTGGGTGCTGGGGCCTAAATAACTGAAAGTGGCCTTTCCAGTGGTGGGTGATATGACGCCTTATTCCTTGCTGTGGGACTCTCTCCTCTGTCTGGGTGCTGGGGCCTAAATAACTGAAAGTGGCCTTCTCCAGTGGTGGGTGATATGATGCCTGATTCCTTGCTGTGGGACCTCTCTCCTCTGTCTGGGTGCTGGGGCCTAAATAACTGAAAGTGGCCTTCTCCAGTGGTGGGTGAAATGACGCCTTATTCCTTGCTGTGGGACCTCTCTCCTCTGCCTGGGTGCTGGGGCCTAAATATCTGAAAGTGGCCTTCTCCAATTGTGGGTGATATGACGCATGATTCTCTGCTGTGGGACCTCACTCCTCTGTCTGGGTGATGGAGCCTAAATAACTGAAAGTGGCCTTCTCCAGTGGTGGGTGATATCAAGCCTTATTCCTTGCTGTGGGACCTCTCTCCTCTGTCTGGGTGCTGGGGCCTAAATAACTGAAAGTGGCCTTCTCCATTGGTGGGTGATATGATGCCTTATTCCTTGCTGTGGGACCTCTCTCCTCTGTCTGGGTGCTGGGGCCTAAATAACTGAAAATGGCCTTCTCCAGTGGTGGGTGATATGACGCATGATTCTCTGCTGTGGGACCTCTCTCCTCTGTCTGGGTGCTGGGGCCTAAATAACTGAAAGTGGCCTTCTCCAGTAGTGGGTGATATGACTCCTTATTCTTTGCTGTGGGACCTCTATCCTCTGTCTGGGTGCTGAGGCCTAAATAACTGAAAGTGGCTTTCTCCAGTGGTGGGTGATATGATGCATGATTCTGTGCTTTGGGACCTCTCTCCTCTGTCTGAGTGCTGGGGCCTAAATAACTGAAAGTGGCCTTCTCCAGTGATGGGTGATATGACGCATGATTCTCTGCTGTGGGACCTCTCTCCTCTGTCTGGGTGCTGGGGCCTAAATAACTGAAAGTGGCCTTCTCCAGTGATGGATAATATGATGCATGATTCTCTGCTGTGGGACCTCTCTCCTCTGTCTGGGTGCTGGGGCCAAAATAACTGAAAGTGGCCTTCTCCAGTGGTGGGTGATATGATGCCTTATTCCTTGCTGTGGGACCTCTATCCTCTGTCTGGGTGCTGGGGCCTAAATAACTGAAAGTGGCCTTCTCCAGTGGTGGGTGATATGACTCTGTATTCCTTGCTGTGGGACCTCTCACCTCTGTCTGGGTGCTGAGTCCTAAATAACTGAAAGTGGCTTTCTCCAGTGGTGGGTGATATGATGCATGATTCTGTGCTGTGGGACCTCTCTCCTCTGTCTGGGTGCTGGGGCCTAAATAACTGAAAGTGGCCTTCTCCAGTGGTGGGTGATATGACGCCTTATTCCTTGCTGTGGGGCCACTCTCCTCTGTCTGGGTGCTGGGGCCTAAAAAACCGAAAATGGCCTACTCCAGTTGTGGGTGATATGAAGCATGATTCTCTGCTGTGGGACCTCTCTCCTCTGTCTGGGTGCTGGGGCCTAAATAACTGAAAGTGGCCTTCTCCAGTGGTGGGTGATATGATGCCTTATGCCTTGCTGTGGGACCTCTCTCCTCTGTCTGGATGTTGGGGCCTAAATAACTGAAAGTGGCCTTCTCCAGTGGTGGGTGATATGACGCCTTCTTCCTTGCTGGGGACCTCTCTCCTCTGTCTAGGTGCTGGGGCCTAAATAACTGAAAGTGGCCTTCTCCAGTGGTGGGTGATATGATGCATGATTCTGTGCTGTGGGACCTCTCTCCTCTGTCTGAGTGCTGGGGCCTAAATAACTGAAAGTGGCTTTCTCCAGTGGTGGGTGATATGACGCCTTCTTCCTTGCTGTGGGACCTCTCTCCTCTGTCTGGGTGCTGGGGCCTAAATAACTGAAAGTGGCCTTCTCCAGTGATGGGTGATATGACGCATGATTCTCTGCTGGGGACCTCTCTCCTTTGCCTGGGTGCTGGGGCCTAAATAACTGAAAGTGGCCTTCCCCAGTGGTGGGTGAAATGATGCCTTATTCCTTGCTGTGGGACCTCTTTCCTCTGTCTGGTTGCTGGGGCCTAAATAACTGAAAGTGGCCTTCTCCAATTGTGGGTGATATGACGCATGATTCTCTGCTGTGGGACCTCACTCCCCTGTCTGGGTGATGGAGCCTAAATAACTGAAAGTGGCCTTCTCCAGTGGTGGGTGATATCAAGCCTTATTCCTTGCTGTGGGACCTCTCTCCTCTGTCTGGGTGCTGGGGCCTAAATAACTGAAAGTGGCCTTCTCCATTGGTGGGTGAGATAATGCCTTATTCCTTGCTGTGGGACCTCTCTCCTCTGTCTGGGTGCTGGGGCCTAAATAACTGAAAGTGGCCTTCTCCAGTGGTGGGTGATATGATGCCTTATTCATAGCTGTGGGACCTCTCTCCTCTGTCTGGGTGCTGGGGATTAAATAACTGAAAGTGGCCTTCTCCTTGGTGGGTGTTGTGATGCCTTATTCCTTGATGTGGAACCTCTCTCCTCTGTCTGGGAGCTGGGGCCTAAATAACTGAAAATGGCCTTCTCCAGTGGTGGGTGATATGACGCCTTATTCCTTGCTGTGGGACCTCTCTCCTCTGTCTGGGTGCTGGGGCCTAAATAACTGATAGTGGCCTTCTCCAGTGGTGGGTGATATGATGCCTAATTCCTTGCTGTGGGACCTCTCTCCTCTGTCTGGGTGCTGGGGCCTAAATAACTGAAAATGGCCTTCTCCAGTGGTGGGTGATATGACGCCTTATTCCGTGCTGTGGGACCTCTCTCCTCTGTCTGGGTGCTGGGGCCTAAATAACTGAAAGTGGCCTTCTCCAGTGGTGGGTGATATGATGCATGATTCTGTGCTGTGGGACCTCTCTCCTCTGTCTGGGTGCTGGGGCCTAAATAACTGAAAGTGTCCTTCTCCAGTGGTGGGTGATATGATGCCTAATTCCTTGCTGTGGGACCTCTCTCCTCTGTCTGGGTGCTGGGGCCTAAATAACTGATAGTGGCCTTCTCCAGTGGTGGGTGATATGATGCCTTATTCCTTGCTGTGGGACCTCTCTCCTCTGTCTGGGTGCTGGGGCCTAAATAACTGAAAGTGGCCTTCTCCGTTGGTGGGTGATATGATGCCTTATTCCTTGCTGTGGGACCTCTCTCCTCTGTCTGGGTGCTGGGGCCTAAATAACTGAAAGTGGCCTTCTCCATTGATGGATAATATGATGCATGATTCTCTGCTGTGGGACCTCACTCCTCTGTCTGGGTGCTGGGGCCAAAATAACTGAAAGTGGCCTTCTCCAGTGGTGGGTGAAATGACGCCTTATTCCTTGCTGTGGGACCTCTCTCCTCTGTCTGGGTGCTGAGGCCTAAATAACTGAAAGTGGCCTTCTCCAGTAGTGGGTGATATGATGCATGATTCTGTGCTGTGGGACCTCTCTCCTCTGTCTGGGTGCTGGGGCCTAAAAAATGAAAATGGCCTACTCCAGTGGTGGGTGATATGAAGCATGATTCTCTGCTGTGGGACCTCTCTCCTCTGTCTGGGTGCTGGGGCCTAAATAACTGAAAGTGCCCTTCTCCAGTGGTGGGTTATATGACGCCTTATTCCTTGCTGTGGGACCTCTCTCCTCTGTCTGGGTGCTGGGGCCTAAATAACTGAAAGTGGCCTTCTCCAGTGGTGGGTGAAATGATTAATGATTCTGTGCTGTGGGACCTTTCTCCTCTGTCTGGGTGCTGGGGCCTAAATAACTGAAAGTGGCCTTCTCCAGTGATGGGTGATATGACGCATGATTCTCTGCTGGGGACCTCTCTCCTTTGCCTGGGTGCTGGGGCCTAAATAACTGAAAGTGGCCTTCCCCAGTGGTGGGTGAAATGATGCCTTATTCCTTGCTGTGGGACCTCTTTCCTCTGTCTGGTTGCTGGGGCCTAAATAACTGAAAGTGGCCTTCTCCAATTGTGGGTGATATGACGCATGATTCTCTGCTGTGGGACCTCACTCCCCTGTCTGGGTGATGGAGCCTAAATAACTGAAAGTGGCCTTCTCCAGTGGTGGGTGATATCAAGCCTTATTCCTTGCTGTGGGACCTCTCTCCTCTGTCTGGGTGCTGGGGTGTAAATAACTGAAAGTGGTCTTCTCCAGTGGTGGTTGATATGACTCCTTATTCCTTGCTGTGGGACCTCTCTCCTCTGTCTGGGTGCTGGGGCCTAAATAACTGAAAGTGGGCTTCTCCAGTGGTGGGTGATATGATGCCTTATTCATAGCTGTGGGACCTCTCTCCTCTGTCTGGGTGCTGGGGATTAAATAACTGAAAGTGGCCTTCTCCTTGGTGGGTGATATGATGCCTTATTCCTTGATGTGGAACCTCTCTCCTCTGTCTGGGTGCTGGGGCCTAAATAACTGAAAATGGCCTTCTCCAGTGGTGGGTGATATGACGCCTTATTCCTTGCTGTGGGACCTCTCTCCTCTGTCTGGGTGCTGGGGCCTAAATAACTGATAGTGGCCTTCTCCAGTGGTGGGTGATATGATGCCTAATTCCTTGCTGTGGGACCTCTCTCCTCTGTCTGGGTGCTGGGGCCTAAATAACTGAAAATGGCCTTCTCCAGTGGTGGGTGATATGACGCCTTATTCCGTGCTGTGGGACCTCTCTCCTCTGTCTGGGTGCTGGGGCCTAAA
This sequence comes from Bufotes viridis, assembly GCA_033119425.1. Lineage (NCBI taxonomy): Eukaryota > Metazoa > Chordata > Amphibia > Anura > Bufonidae > Bufotes > Bufotes viridis. The sequence continues at coordinate 53,388,219 of CM065598.1, forward strand.
TAACTGAAAGTGGCCTTCTCCAGTGGTGGGTGATATGATGCATGATTCTGTGCTGTGGGACCTCTCTCCTCTGTCTGGGTGCTGGGGCATAAATAACTGAAAGTGTCCTTCTCCAGTGGTGGGTGATATGATGCCTAATTCCTTGCTGTGGGACCTCTCTCCTCTGTCTGGGTGCTGGGGCCTAAATAACTGATAGTGGCCTTCTCCAGTGGTGGGTGATATGATGCCTTATTCCTTGCTGTGGGACCTCTCTCCTCTGTCTGGGTGCTGGGGCCTAAATAACTGAAAGTGGCCTTCTCCGTTGGTGGGTGATATGATGCCTTATTCCTTGCTGTGGGACCTCTCTCCTCTGTCTGGGTGCTGGGGCCTAAATAACTGAAAGTGGCCTTCTCCAGTGATGGATAATATGATGCATGATTCTCTGCTGTGGGACCTCTCTCCTCTGTCTGGGTGCTGGGGCCAAAATAACTGAAAGTGGCCTTCTCCAGTGGTGGGTGAAATGACGCCTTATTCCTTGCTGTGGGACCTCTCTCCTCTGTCTGTGTGCTGAGGCCTAAATAACTGAAAGTGGCCTTCTCCAGTAGTGGGTGATATGATGCATGATTCTGTGCTGTGGGACCTCTCTCCTCTGTCTGGGTGCTGGGGCCTAAAAAATGAAAATGGCCTACTCCAGTGGTGGGTGATATGAAGCATGATTCTCTGCTGTGGGACCTCTCTCCTCTGTCTGGGTGCTGGGGCCTAAATAACTGAAAGTGCCCTTCTCCAGTGGTGGGTTATATGACGCCTTATTCCTTGCTGTGGGACCTCTCTCCTCTGTCTGGGTGCTGGGGCCTAAATAACTGAAAGTGGCCTTCTCCAGTGGTGGGTGAAATGATTAATGATTCTGTGCTGTGGGACCTTTCTCCTCTGTCTGGGTGCTGGGGCCTAAATAACTGAAAGTGGCCTTCTCCAGTGATGGGTGATATGACGCATGATTCTCTGCTGGGGGACCTCTCTCCTTTGCCTGGGTGCTGGGGCCTAAATAACTGAAAGTGGCCTTCCCCAGTGGTGGGTGAAATGATGCCTTATTCCTTGCTGTGGGACCTCTTTCCTCTGTCTGGTTGCTGGGGCCTAAATAACTGAAAGTGGCCTTCTCCAATTGTGGGTGATATGACGCATGATTCTCTGCTGTGGGACCTCACTCCCCTGTCTGGGTGATGGAGCCTAAATAACTGAAAGTGGCCTTCTCCAGTGGTGGGTGATATCAAGCCTTATTCCTTGCTGTGGGACCTCTCTCCTCTGTCTGGGTGCTGGGGCCTAAATAACTGAAAGTGGCCTTCTCCATTGGTGGGTGAGATAATGCCTTATTCCTTGCTGTGGGACCTCTCTCCTCTGTCTGGGTGCTGGGGCCTAAATAACTGAAAGTGGCCTTCTCCAGTGGTGGGTGATATGATGCCTTATTCCTTGCTGTGGGACCTCTCTCCTCTGTCTGGGTGCTGGGGCCTAAATAACTGAAAGTGGCCTTCTCCAGTGGTGGGTGATATGATGCCTTATTCCTTGCTGTGGTACCTCTCTCCTCTGTCTGGGTGTTGGGGCCTAAATAACTGAAAGTGGCCTTTTCCAGTGGTGGGTGATATGACTCCTTATTCCTTGCTGTGGGACCTCTCTCTTCTGTCTGGGTGCTGGGGCCTAATTAACTGAAAGTGGCCTTCTCCAGTGGTGGGTGATATGACGCCTGATTCTCTGCTTTGGGACTTCTCTCCTCTGTCTGGGTACTGGGGCCTAAATACATCAAAGTGGCCTTCTCCAGGGGTAGGTGATATGACGCCTTATTCCTTGCTGTGCGACCTCTCTCCTCTTTCTGGGTGCTGGGGCCTAAATAACTGAAAGTGGCCTGCTCCAGTGATGGGTGATTTGAAGCATGATTCTCTGCTGTGGGACCTCTCTCCTCTGTCTGGGTGCTGGGGCCTAAATAACTGAAAGTGGCCTTCTCCAGTGGTGGGTGATATGACTCCTTATTCCTTGCTGGGGACCCTCTCCTCTGTCTGGGTGCTGAGGCCTAAATAACTGAAAGTGGCTTTCTCCAGTGGTGGGTGATATGATGCATGATTCTGTGCTCTGGGACCTCTCTTCTCTGTCTGGGTGCTGGGGCCTAAATAACTGAAAGTGGCCTTCTCCAGTTGGTGGGTGATATGATGCCTTATTCCTTGCTGTGGGACAGCTCTCCTCTGTCTGGGTGCTGGGGCCTAAATAACTGAAAGTGGCCTTCTCCAGTGGTGGGTGATATGACGCCTTATTCCTTGCTGTGGGACCTCTCTCCTCTGTCTGAATGCTGGGGCCTAAATAACTGAAAGTGGCCTTCTCCAGTGGTGGGTGATATGACGCCTGATTCTCTGCTGTGGGACCTCTCTCCTCTGTCTGGGTACTGGGGCCTAAATACCTCAAAGTGGCCTTCTCCAGGGGTAAGTGATATGACGCCTTATTCCTTGCTGTGGGACCTCTCTCTTCTGTCTGAGTGCTGGGGCCTAAATAACTGAAAGTGGCCTTCTCCAGTGATGTGTGATATGACGAATGATTCTCTGCTGTGGGACCTCTCTCCTCTGCCTGGGTGCTGGGGCCTAAATAACTGAAAGTGGCCTTCTCCAGTGGTGGGTGAAATGACGCCTTATTCCTTGCTGTGGGACCTCTCTCCTCTGCCTGGGTGCTGGGGCCTAAATATCTGAAAGTGGCCTTCTCCAATTGTGGGTGATATGACGCATGATTCTCTGCTGTGGGACCTCACTCCTCTGTCTGGGTGATGGAGCCTAAATAACTGAAAGTGGCCTTCTCCAGTGGTGGGTGATATCAAGCCTTATTCCTTGCTGTGGGACCTCTCTCCTCTGTCTGGGTGCTGGGGCCTAAATAACTGAAAGTGGCCTTCTCCATTGGTGGGTGAGATAATGCCTTATTCCTTGCTGTGGGACCTCTCTCCTCTGTCTGGGTGCTGGGGCCTAAATAACTGAAAATGGCCTTCTCCAGTGGTGGGTGATATGACGCATGATTCTCTGCTGTGGGACCTCTCTCCTCTGTCTGGGTGCTGGGGCCTAAATAACTGAAAGTGGCCTTCTCCAGTAGTGGGTGATATGACTCCTTATTCTTTGCTGTGGGACCTCTATCCTCTGTCTGGGTGCTGAGGCCTAAATAACTGAAAGTGGCTTTCTCCAGTGGTGGGTGATATGATGCATGATTCTGTGCTGTGGGACCTCTCTCCTCTGTCTGAGTGCTGGGGCCTAAATAACTGAAAGTGGCCTTCTCCAGTGATGGGTGATATGACGCATGATTCTCTGCTGTGGGACCTCTCTCCTTTGCCTGGGTGCTGGGGCCTAAATAACTGAAAGTGGCCTTCTCCAGTGGTGGGTGAAATGACGCCTTATTCCTTGCTGTGGGACCTCTTTCCTCTGTCTGGTTGCTGGGGCCTAAATAACTGAAAGTGGCCTTCTCCAATTGTGGGTGATATGACGCATGATTCTCTGCTGTGGGACCTCACTCCTCTGTCTGGGTGATGGAGCCTAAATAACTGAAAGTGGCCTTCTCCAGTGGTGGGTGATATCAAGCCTTATTCCTTGCTGTGGGACCTCTCTCCTCTGTCTGGGTGCTGGGGCCTAAATAACTGAAAGTGGCCTTCTCCATTGGTGGGTGAGATAATGCCTTATTCCTTGCTGTGGGACCTCTCTCCTCTGTCTGGGTGCTGGGGCCTAAATAACTGAAAATGGCCTTCTCCAGTGGTGGGTGATATGACGCATGATTCTCTGCTGTGGGACCTCTCTCCTCTGTCTGGGTGCTGGGGCCTAAATAACTGAAAGTGGCCTTCTCCAGTAGTGGGTGATATGACTCCTTATTCTTTGCTGTGGGACCTCTCTCCTCTGTCTGGGTGCTGAGGCCTAAATAACTGAAAGTGGCTTTCTCCAGTGGTGGGTGATATGATGCATGATTCTGTGCTGTGGGACCTCTCTCCTCTGTCTGGGTGCTGAGGCCTAAAAACTAAAAATGGCCTTCTCCAGTGGTGGGTGATATGAAGCATGATACTCTGCTGTGGGACCGATCTCCTCTGTCTGGGTGCTGGGGCCTAAATAACTGAAAGTGGCCTTCTCCAGTGGTGGGTCATAAGATGCCTTATCCCTTGCTGTGGGACCTCTCTTCTCTGTCTGGGTGCTGGGGCCTAAATAAATGAAAGTGGCCTTCTCCAGTGGTGGGTGATATGACGCCTTATTCCTTGCTGTGGGACCTCTCTCCTTTGTCTGGGTGCTGGGGCCTAAATAACTGAAAGTGGCCTTCTCCAGTGGTGGGTGATATGACGCCTGATTCTCTGCTGTGGGACCTCTCTCCTCTGTCTGGGTACTGGGGCCTAAATAACTCAAAGTGGCCTTCTCCAGTGGTGGATGATATGACGCTTAATTCCTTGCTGTGGGACCTCTCTCCTCTTTCTGGGTGCTGGGGCCTAAATAACTGAAAGTGGCCTTCTCCAGTGGTGGGTGATATGATGCATGATTCTGTGCTGTGAGACCTCTCTCCTCTGTCTGGGTGCTGGGGCCTAAAAAACTGAAAATGGCCTACTCCAGTGGTGAGTGATATGAAGCATGATTCTCTGCTGTGGGACCTCTCTCCACTGTCTGGGTGCTGGGGCCTAAATAACTGAAAGTAGCCTTCTCCAGTGGTGGGTGATATGACGCATGATTCTCTGCTGTGGGACCTCTCTCCTTTGTCTGGGTGCTGGGGCCTAAATAACTGAAAGTGGCCTTCTCCAATTGTGGGTGATATGACGAATGATTCTCTGCTGTGGGACCTCACTCCTCTGTCTGGGTGATGGAGCCTAAATAACTGAAAGTGGCCTTCTCCAGTGGTGGGTGATATCAAGCCTTATTCCTTGCTGTGGGACCTCTCTCCTCTGTCTGGGTGCTGGGGCCTAAATAACTGAAAGTGGCCTTCTCCATTGGTGGGTGAGATAATGCCTTATTCCTTGCTGTGGGACCTCTCTCCTCTGTCTGGGTGCTGGGGCCTAAATAACTGAAAATGGCCTTCTCCAGTGGTGGGTGATATGACGCATGATTCTCTGCTGTGGGACCTCTCTCCTCTGTCTGGGTGCTGGGGCCTAAATAACTGAAAGTGGCCTTCTCCAGTAGTGGGTGATATGACTCCTTATTCTTTGCTGTGGGACCTCTCTCCTCTGTCTGGGTGCTGAGGCCTAAATAACTGAAAGTGGCTTTCTCCAGTGGTGGGTGATATGATGCATGATTCTGTGCTGTTGGACCTCTCTTCTCTGTCTGGGTGCTGAGGCCTAAAAAACTAAAAATGGCCTTCTCCAGTGGTGGGTGATATGAAGCATGATACTCTGCTGTGGGACCGATCTCCTCTGTCTGGGTGCTGGGGCCTAAATAACTGAAAGTGGCCTTCTCCAGTGGTGGGTCATATGATGCCTTATCCCTTGCTGTGGGACCTCTCTTCTCTGTCTGGGTGCTGGGGCCTAAATAAATGAAAGTGGCCTTCTCCAGTGGTGGGTGATATGACGCCTTATTCCTTGCTGTGGGACCTCTCTCCTTTGTCTGGGTGCTGGGGCCTAAATAACTGAAAGTGGCCTCCAGTGGTGGGTGATATGACGCCTGATTCTCTGCTGTGGGACCTCTCTCCTCTGTCTGGGTACTGGGGCCTAAATAACTCAAAGTGGCGTTCTCCAGTGGTGGATGATATGACGCTTTATTCCTTGCTGTGGGACCTCTCTACTCTTTCTGGGTGCTGGGGCCTAAATAACTGAAAGTGGCCTTCTCCAGTGGTGGGTGATATGATGCATGATTCTGTGCTGTGAGACCTCTCTCCTCTGTCTGGGTGCTGGGGCCTAAAAAACTGAAAATGGCCTACTCCAGTGGTGAGTGATATGAAGCATGATTCTCATCTGTGGGACCTCTCTCCACTGTCTGGGTGCTGGGGCCTAAATAACTGAAAGTAGCCTTCTCCAGTGGTGGGTGATATGACGCATGATTCTCTGCTGTGGGACCTCTCTCCTTTGTCTGGGTGCTGGGGCCTAAATAACTGAAAGTGGCCTTCTCCAGTGGTGGGTGATATGACGCATGATTCTCTGCTGTGGGACCTCTCTCCTTTGTCTGGGTGCTGGGGCCTAAATAACTGAAAGTGGCCTTCTCCAGTGGTGGGTGATATGATGCATGATTCTGTGCTGTGGGACCTCTCTCCTCTGTCTGGGTGCTGGAGCCTAAAAACTAAAACTGGCCTACTCCAGTTGTGGGTGATATGAAGCATGATTCTCTGCTGTGGGACCTCTCTCCTCTGTCTGGGTGCTGGGGCCTAAATAACTGAAAGTGGCCTTCTCCAGTGGTGGGTGATATGATGCCATATTCCTTGCTGTGGGACCTCTATCCTCTGTCTGGGTGCTGGGCCTAAATAACTGAAAGTGGCCTTCTCCAGTGGTGGGTGATATGACTCCTTATTCCTTGCTGTGGGACCTCTCACCTCTGTCTGGGTGCTGAGGCCTAAATAACTGAAAGTGGCTTTCTCCAGTGGTGGGTGATATGATGCATGATTCTGTGCTGTGGGACCTCTCTCCTCTGTCTGGGTGCTGGGGCCTAAATAACTGAAAGTGGCCTTCTCCAGTGGTGGGTGATATGACGCCTTATTCCTTGCTTTGGGGCCTCTCTCCTCTGTCTGGGTGCTGGGGCCTAAAAAACTGAAAATGGCCTACTCCAGTTGTGGGTGATATGAAGCATGATTCTCTGCTGTGGGACCTCTCTCCTCTGGGTGCTGGGGCCTAAATAACTGAAAGTGGCCTTCTCCAGTGGTGGGTGATATGACGCCTTCTTCCTTGCTGGGGGACCTCTCTCCTCTGTCTAGGTGCTGGGGCCTAAATAACTGAAAGTGGCCTTCTCCAGTGGTGGGTGATATGATGCATGATTCTGTGCTGTGGGACCTCTCTCCTCTGTCTGGGTGCTGGGGCCTAAATAACTGAAAGTGGCCTTCTCCAGTGGTGGGTGATATGACGCCTTCTTCCTTACTGTGGGACCTGTCTCCTCTGTCTGGGTGCTGGGGCCTAAATAACTGAAAGTGGCCTTCTCCAGTGGTGGGTGATATGACGCATGATTCTCTGCTGTGGGACATCTCTCCTTTGTCTGGGTGCTGGGGTCTAAATAACTGAAAGTGGCCTTCTCCAGTGGTGGGTGATATGATGCATGATTCTGTGCTCTGGGACCTCTCTTCTCTGTCTGGGTGCTGGGGCCTTAATAACTGAAAGTGGCCTTCTCCAGTGGTGGGTGATATGATGCCTTATTCCTTGCTGTGGGACCGCTCTCCTCTGTCTGGGTGCTGGGGCCTAAATAACTGAAAGTGGCATTCTCCAGTGGTGGGTGATATGACGCATGATTCTCTGCTGTGGGACCTCTCTCCTCTGCCTGGGTGCTGGGGCCTAAATAACTGAAAGTGGCCTTCTCCAGTGGTGGGTGAAATGTCGCCTTATTCCTTGCTGTGGGACCTCTTTCCTCTGTCTGGTTGCTGGGGCCTAAATATCTGAAAGTGGCCTTCTCCAATTGTGGGTGATATGACGCATGATTCTCTGCTGTGGGACCTCACTCCTCTGTCTGGGTGATGGAGCCTAAATAACTGAAAGTGGCCTTCTCCAGTGGTGGGTGATATCAAGCCTTATTCCTTGCTGTGGGACCTCTCTCCTCTGTCTGGGTGCTGGGGCCTAAATAACTGAAAGTGGCCTTCTCCATTGGTGGGTGAGATAATGCCTTATTCCTTGCTGTGGGACCTCTCTCCTCTGTCTGGGTGCTGGGGCCTAAATAACTGAAAATGGCCTTCTCCAGTGGTGGGTGATATGACGCATGATTCTCTGCTGTGGGACCTCTCTCCTCTGTCTGGGTGCTGGGGCCTAAATAACTGAAAGTGGCCTTCTCCAGTAGTGGGTGATATGACTCCTTATTCTTTGCTGTGGGACCTCTTTCCTCTGTCTGGTTGCTGGGGCCTAAATATCTGAAAGTGGCCTTCTCCAATTGTGGGTGATATGACGCATGATTCTCTGCTGTGGGACCTCACTCCTCTGTCTGGGTGATGGAGCCTAAATAACTGAAAGTGGCCTTCTCCATTGGTGGGTGAGATAATGCCTTATTCCTTGCTGTGGGACCTCTCTCCTCTGTCTGGGTGCTGAGGCCTAAATAACTGAAAGTGGCTTTCTCCAGTGGTGGGTGATATGATGCATGATTCTGTGCTGTGGGACCTCTCTCCTCTGTCTGGGTGCTGAGGCCTAAAAAACTAAAAATGGCCTTCTCCAGTGGTGGGTGATATGAAGCATGATACTCTGCTGTGGGACCGATCTCCTCTGTCTGGGTGCTGGGGCCTATATAACTGAAAGTGGCCTTCTCCAGTGGTGGGTCATATGATGCCTTATCCTTTGCTGTGGGACCTCTCTTCTCTGTCTGGGTGCTGGGGCCTAAATAAATGAAAGTGGCCTTCTCCAGTGGTGGGTGATATGACGCCTTATTCCTTGCTGTGGGACCTCTCTCCTTTGTCTGGGTGCTGGGGCCTAAATAACTGAAAGTGGCCTTCTCCAGTGGTGGGTGATATGACGCCTGATTCTCTGCTGTGGGACCTCTCTCCTCTGTCTGGGTACTGGGGCCTAAAAACTCAAAGTGGCCTTCTCCAGTGGTGGATGATATGACGCTTTATTCCTTGCTGTGGGACCTCTCTCCTCTTTCTGGGTGCTGGGGCCTAAATAACTGAAAGTGGCCTTCTCCAGTGGTGGGTGATATGATGCATGATTCTGTGCTGTGAGACCTCTCTCCTCTGTCTGGGTGCTGGGGCCTAAAAAACTGAAAATGGCCTACTCCAGTGGTGAGTGATATGAAGCATGATTCTCTGCTGTGCGACCTCTCTCCACTGTATGGGTGCTGGGGCCTAAATAACTGAAAGTGGCCTTCTCCAGTGGTGGGTGATATGATGCATGATTCTGTGCTGTGAGACCTCTCTCCTCTGTCTGGGTGCTGGGGCCTAAAAAACTGAAAATGGCCTACTCCAGTGGTGAGTGATATGAAGCATGATTCTCTGCTGTGGGACCTCTCTCCACTGTATGGGTGCTGGGGCCTAAATAACTGAAAGTAGCCTTCTCCAGTGGTGGGTGATATGATGCATGATTCTCTGCTGTGGGACCTCTCTCCTATGTCTGGGTGCTGGGGCCTAAATAACTGAAAGTGGCCTTCTCCAGTGGTGGGTGATATGACGCATGATTCTCTGCTGTGGGACATCTCTCCTTTGTCTGGGTGCTGGGGCCTAAATACCTCAAAGTGGCCTTCTCCAGGGTTAGGTGATATGACGCTTTATTCCTTGCTGTGGGACCTCTCTCCTCTGTCTGGGTGCTGGGGCCTAAATAAATGAAAGTGGCCTTCTCCAGTGGTGGGTGATATGATGCCTTATTCCTTGCTGTGGGACCTCTATCCTCTGTCTGGGTGCTGGGGCCTAAATAACTGAAAGTGGCTTTCTCCAGTGGTGGGTGATATGACTCCTTATTCCTTGCTGTGGGACCTCTCACCTCTGTCTGGGTGCTGAGGCCTAAATAACTGAAAGTGGCTTTCTCCAGTGGTGGGTGATATGATGCATGATTCTGTGCTGTGGGACCTCTCTCCTCTGTCTGGGTGCTGGGGCCTAAATAACTGAAAGTGGCCTTCTCCAGTGGTGGGTGATATGACGCCTTATTCCTTGCTGTGGGGCCTCTCTCCTCTGTCTGGGTGCTGGGGCCTAAAAACTGAAAATGGCCTACTCCAGTTGTGGGTGATATGAAGCATGATTCTCTGCTGTGGGACCTCTCTACTCTGTCTGGGTGCTGGGGCCTAAATAACTGAAAGTGGCCTTCTCCAGTGGTGGGTGATATGATGCCTTATGCCTTGCTGTGGGACCTCTCTCCTCTGTCTGGATGTTGGTGCCTAAATAACTGAAAGTGGCCTTCTCCAGTGGTGGGTGATATGACGCCTTCTTCCTTGCTGGGGACATCTCTCCTCTGTCTAGGTGCTGGGGCCTAAATAACTGAAAGTGGCCTTCTCCAGTGGTGGGTGATATGATGCATGATTCTGTACTGTGGGACCTCTCTCCTCTGTCTGGGTGCTGGGGCCTAAATAACTGAAAGTGGCCTTTTCCAGTGGTGGGTGATATGACTCCTTATTCCTTGCTGTGGGACCTCTCTCTTCTGTCTGGGTGCTGGGGCCTAATTAACTGAAAGTGGCCTTCTCCAGTGGTGGGTGATATGACGCCTGATTCTCTGCTGTGGGACTTCTCTCCTCTGTCTGGGTACTGGGGCCTAAATACCTCAAAGTGGCCTTCTCCAGGGTTAGGTGATATGACGCTTTATTCCTTGCTGTGGGACCTCTCTCCTCTGTCTGGGTGCTGGGGCCTAAATAAATGAAAGTGGCCTTCTCCAGTGGTGGGTGATATGATGCCTTATTCCTTGCTGTGGGACCTCTATCCTCTGTCTGGGTGCTGGGGCCTAAATAACTGAAAGTGGCTTTCTCCAGTGGTGGGTGATATGACTCCTTATTCCTTGCTGTGGGACCTCTCACCTCTGTCTGGGTGCTGAGGCCTAAATAACTGAAAGTGGCTTTCTCCAGTGGTGGGTGATATGATGCATGATTCTGTGCTGTGGGACCTCTCTCCTCTGTCTGGGTGCTGGGGCCTAAATAACTGAAAGTGGCCTTCTCCAGTGGTGGGTGATATGACGCCTTATTCCTTGCTGTGGGGCCTCTCTCCTCTGTCTGGGTGCTGGGGCCTAAAAAACTGAAAATGGCCTACTCCAGTTGTGGGTGATATGAAGCATGATTCTCTGCTGTGGGACCTCTCTCCTCTGTCTGGGTGCTGGGGCCTAAATAACTGAAAGTGGCCTTCTCCAGTGGTGGGTGATATGATGCCTTATGCCTTGCTGTGGGACCTCTCTCCTCTGTCTGGATGTTGGTGCCTAAATAACTAAAAGTGGCCTTCTCCAGTGGTGGGTGATATGACGCCTTCTTCCTTGCTGGGGACCTCTCTCCTCTGTCTAGGTGCTGGGGCCTAAATAACTGAAAGTGGCCTTCTCCAGTGGTGGGTGATATGATGCATGATTCTGTGCTGTGGGACCTCTCTCCTCTGTCTGGGTGCTGGGGCCTAAATAACTGAAAGTGGCCTTTTCCAGTGGTGGGTGATATGACTCCTTATTCCTTGCTGTGGGACCTCTCTCTTCTGTCTGGGTGCTGGGGCCTAATTAACTGAAAGTGGCCTTCTCCAGTGGTGGGTGATATGACGCCTGATTCTCTGCTGTGGGACTTCTCTCCTCTGTCTGGGTACTGGGGCCTAAATACCTCAAAGTGGCCTTCTCCAGGGTTAGGTGATATGACGCTTTATTCCTTGCTGTGGGACCTCTCTCCTCTGTCTGGGTGCTGGGGCCCAAATAACTGAAAGTGGCCTTCTCCAGTGGTGGGTGATATGACTCCTTATTCCTTGCTGTGGGACCTCTCTCCTCTGTCTGGGTGCTGAGGCCGAAATAACTGAAAGTGGCTTTCTCCAGTGGTGGGTGATATGATGCATGATTCTGTGCTGTGGTACCTCTCTCCTCTGTCTGGGTGCTGGGGCCTAAATAACTGAAAGTGGCCTTCTCCAGTGGTGGGTGATATGACGCCTTATTCCTTGCTGTGGGACCGCTCTTCTCTGTCTGGGTGCTGGTGCCTAAATAACTGAAAGTGGCCTTCTCCAGTGGTGGGTGATATGACGCCTTATTCCTTGCTGTGGGACCTCTCTCCTCTGTCTGGGTGCTGTTGCCTAAATAACTGAAAGTGGCCTTCTTAAGTGGTGGGTGATATGATGCCTTATTCCTTGCTGTGGGACCTCTCTCCTCTGTCTTGGTGCTGGGGCCTAAATAACTGAAAGTGGCCTTCTCCAGTTGTGGGTGATATGATGCCTTATTCCTTGCTGTGGGACCTCTCTTCTCTGTTTGGGTGCTGGGGCCTAAATAACTGAAAGTGGCCTTCTCCAGTGGTGGGTGATATGACGCCTTATTCCTTGCTGTGGGACCTCTCTCCTCTGTCTGGGTGCTGGGGCCTAAATAACTGAAAGTGGCCTTCTCCAGTGGTGGGTGATATGATGCCTTATTCCTTGCTGTGGGACCTCTCTCCTCTGTCTTGGTACTGGGGCCTAAATAACTCAAAGTGGCCTTCTCCAGTGGTGGGTGATATGACGCCTTATTCCTTGCTGTGGGACCTCTCTCCTCTGTCTGGGTGCTGTTGCCTAAATAACTGAAAGTGGCCTTCTTAAGTGGTGGGTGATATGATGCCTTATTCCTTGCTGTGGGACCTCTCTCCTCTGTCTTGGTGCTGGGGCCTAAATAACTGAAAGTGGCCTTCTCCAGTTGTGGGTGATATGATGCCTTATTCCTTGCTGTGGGACCTCTCTTCTCTGTTTGGGTGCTGGGGCCTAAATAACTGAAAGTGGCCTTCTCCAGTGGTGGGTGATATGACGCCTTATTCCTTGCTGTGGGACCTCTCTCCTCTGTCTGGGTGCTGGGGCCTAAATAACTGAAAGTGGCCTTCTCCAGTGGTGGGTGAAATGATGCCTTATTCCTTGCTGTGGGACCTCTCTCCTCTGTCTGGGTACTGGGGCCTAAATAACTCAAAGTGGCCTTCTCCAGTGGTGGGTGATATGACGCCTTATTCCTTGCTGTGGGACCTCTCTCCTCTGTCTGGGTGCTGGGGCCTAAATAACTGAAAGTGGCCTTCTCCAGTGGTGGGTGATATGATGCATGATTCTGTGCTGTGAGACCTCTCTCCTCTGTCTGGGTGCTGGGGCCTAAAAACTGAAAATGGACTACTCCAGTAGTGAGTGATATGAAGCATGATTCTCTGCTGTGGGACCTCTCTCCACTGTCTGGGTCCTGGGGCCTAAATAATTGAAAGTGGCCTTCTCCAGTGGTGGGTGATATGACGCCTTATTCCTTGCTGTGGGACCGCTCTTCTCTGTCTGGGTGCTGGGGCCTAAATAACTGAAAGTGGCCTTCTCCAGTGGTGGGTGATATGACGCCTTATTCCTTGCTGTGTGACCTCTCTCCTCTGTCTGGGTGCTGTTGCCTAAATAACTGAAAGTGGCCTTCTTAAGTGGTGGGTGATATGATGCCTTATTCCTTGCTGTGGGACCTCTCTCCTCTGTCTTGGTGCTGGGGCCTAAATAACTGAAAGTGGCCTTCTCCAGTTGTGGGTGATATGATGCCTTATTCCTTGCTGTGGGACCTCTCTTCTCTGTTTGGGTGCTGGGGCCTAAATAACTGAAAGTGGCCTTCTCCAGTGGTGGGTGATATGACGCCTTATTCCTTGCTGTGGGACCTCTCTCCTCTGTCTGGGTGCTGGGGCCTAAATAACTGAAAGTGGCCTTCTCCAGTGGTGGGTGATATGATGCCTTATTCCTTGCTGTGGGACCTCTCTCCTCTGTCTGGTTACTGGGGCCTAAATAACTCAAAGTGGCCTTCTCCAGTGGTGGGTGATATGACGCCTTATTCCTTGCTGTGGGACCTCTCTCCTCTGTCTGGGTGCTGGGGCCTAAATAACTGAAAGTGGCCTTCTCCAGTGGTGGGTGATATGATGCATGATTCTGTGCTGTGAGACCTCTCTCCTCTGTCTGGGTGCTGGGGCCTAAAAAACTGAAAATGGACTACTCCAGTAGTGAGTGATATGAAGCATGATTCTCTGCTGTGGGACCTCTCTCCACTGTCTGGGTCCTGGAGCCTAATTAATTGAAAGTGGCCTTCTCCAGTGGTGGGTGATATGACGCATGATTCTCTGCTGTGGGAAATCTCTCCTCTGTCTGGGTGCTGGGGCCTAAATAACTTAAAGTGGCCTTCTCCAGTGATGGGTGATATGACTCCTTAGTCCTTGATGTGGGACCTCTCTCCTCTGTCTGGGTGCTGGGGCCTAAATAACTGAAAGTGGCCTTCTCCAGTGGAGGGTGATATGATGCATGATTCTGTGCTGTGGGACCTCTCTCTCCTCTGTCTGGGTGCTGGGGCCTAAAAAACTGAAAATATAATACTCCAGTGGTGGGTGATATGAACCATGATTCTGTGCTGTGGGACCGCTCTCCTCTGTCTGGGTGTTGGGGCCTAAATAACTGAAAGTGGCCTTCTCCAGTGGTGGGTGATATGACGCCTTATTCCTTGCTGTGGGACCTCTCTCCTCTGTCTGGGTGCTGGGGCCTAAATAACTGAAAGTGGCCTTCTCCAGTGGTGGGTGATATGATGCCTTATTCATATCTGTGGGACCTCTCTCCTCTGTCTGGGTGCTGGGGATTAAATAACTGAAAGTGGCCTTCTCCATTGGAGGGTGATATGATGCCTTATTCCTTGCTGTGGGACCTCTCTCCTCTGTCTGGGTGCTGGGGCCTAAATAACTGAAAATGGCCTTCTCCAGTGGTGGGTGATATGACGCCTTATTCCTTGCTGTGGGACCTCTCTCCTCTGTCTGGGTGCTGGGGCCTAAATAACTGAAAGTGGCCTTCTCCAGTGGTGGGTGAGATGATGCCTAATTCCTTGCTGTGGGACCTCTCTCCTCTGTCTGGGTGCTGGGGCCTAAATAACTGAAAATGGCCTTCTCCAGTGGTGGGTGATCTGACGCCTTATTCCGTGCTGTGGGACCTCTCTCCTCTGTCTGGGTGCTGGGGCCTAAATAACTGAAAGTGGCCTTCTCCAGTGGTGGGTGATATGATGCATGATTCTGTGCTGTGGGACCTCTCTCCTCTGTCTGGGTGCTGGGGCCTAAATAACTGAAAGTGTCCTTCTCCAGTGGTGGGTGATATGATGCCTAATTCCTTGCTGTGGGACCTCTCTCCTCTGTCTGGGTGCTGGGGCCTAAATAACTGATAGTGGCCTTCTCCAGTGGTGGGTGATATGATGCCTTATTCCTTGCTGTGGGACCTCTCTCCTCTGTCTGGGTACTGGGGCCTAAATAACTCAAAGTGGCCTTCTCCAGTGGTGGGTGATATGACGCCTTATTCCTTGCTGTGGGACCTCTCTCCTCTGTCTGGGTGCTGGGGCCTAAATAACTGAAAGTGGCATTCTCCAGTGGTGGGTGAAATGACGCCTTATTCCTTGCTGTGGGACCTCTCTCTCTGTCTGGGTGCTGGGGCCTAAATAACTGAAAGTGGCCTTCTCCAGTGGTGGGTGATATGACGCATGATTCTCTGATGTGGGACCTCTCTCCTCTGTCTGGGTGCTGGGGCCTAAATAACTGAAAGTGGCCTTTTCCAGTGGTGGGTGATATGACTCCTTATTCCTTGCTGTGGGACCTCTCTCTTCTGTCTGGGTGCTGGGGCCTAATTAACTGAAAGTGGCCTTCTCCAGTGGTGGGTGATATGACGCCTTATTCTCTGCTGTGGGACTTCTCTCCTCTGTCTGGGTACTGGGGCCTAAATACCTCAAAGTGGCCTTCTCCAGGGTTAGGTGATATGACGCTTTATTCCTTGCTGTGGGACCTCTCTCCTCTGTCTGGGTGCTGGGGCCTAAATAACTGAAAGTGGCCTTCTCCAGTGGTGGGTTATATGACTCCTTATTCCTTGCTGTGGGACCTCTCTCCTCTGTCTGGGTGCTGAGGCCGAAATAACTGAAAGTGGCTTTCTCCAGTGGTGGGTGATATGATGCATGATTCTGTGCTGTGGGACCTCTCTCCTCTGTCTGGGTGCTGGGGCCTAAATAACTGAAAGTGGCTTTCTCCAGTTGTGGGTGATATGATGCCTTATTCCTTGCTGTGGGACCTCTCTTCTCTGTTTGGGTGCTGGGGCCTAAATAACTGAAAGTGGCCTTCTCCAGTGGTGGGTGATATGACGCCTTATTCCTTGCTGTGGGACCTCTCTCCTCTGTCTGGGTGCTGGGGCCTAAATAACTGAAAGTGGCCTTCTCCAGTGGTGGGTGATATGATGCCTTATTCCTTGCTGTGGGACCTCTCTCCTCTGTCTGGGTACTGGGGCCTAAATAACTCAAAGTGGCCTTCTCCAGTGGTGGGTGATATGACGCCTTATTCCTTGCTGTGGGACCGCTCTCCTCTGTCTGGGTGCTGGGGCCTAAATAACTGAAAGTGGCCTTCTCCAGTGGTGGGTGATATAATGCATGATTCTGTGCTGTGAGACCTCTCTCCTCTGTCTGGGTGCTGGGGCCTAAAAACTGAAAATGGACTACTCCAGTAGTGAGTGATATGAAGCATGATCCTCTGCTGTGGGACCTCTCTCCACTGTCTGGGTCCTGGGGCCTAAATAATTGGAAGTGGCCTTCTCCAGTGGTGGGTGATATGACGCCTTATTCCTTGCTGTGGGACCGCTCTTCTCTGTCTGGGTGCTGGGGCCTAAATAACTGAAAGTGGCCTTCTCCAGTGGTGGGTGATATGACGCCTTATTCCTTGCTGTGGGACCTCTCTCCTCTGTCTGGGTGCTGTTGCCTAAATAACTGAAAGTGGCCTTCTTAAGTGGTGGGTGATATGATGCCTTATTCCTTGCTGTGGGACCTCTCTCCTCTGTCTTGGTGCTGGGGCCTAAATAACTGAAAGTGGCCTTCTCCAGTTGTGGGTGATATGATGCCTTATTCCTTGCTGTGGGACCTCTCTTCTCTGTTTGGGTGCTGGGGCCTAAATAACTGAAAGTGGCCTTCTCCAGTGGTGGGTGATATGACGCCTTATTCCTTGCTGTGGGACCTCTCTCCTCTGTCTGGGTGCTGGGGCCTAAATAACTGAAAGTGGCCTTCTCCAGTGGTGGGTGATATGATGCCTTATTCCTTGCTGTGGGACCTCTCTCCTCTGTCTGGGTACTGGGGCCTAAATAACTCAAAGTGGCCTTCTCCAGTGGTGGGTGATATGACGCCTTATTCCTTGCTGTGGGACCTCTCTCCTCTGTCTGGGTGCTGGGGCCTAAATAACTGAAAGTGGCCTTCTCCAGTGGTGGGTGATATGATGCATGATTCTGTGCTGTGAGACCTCTCTCCTCTGTCTGGGTGCTGGGGCCTAAAAAACTGAAAATGGACTACTCCAGTAGTGAGTGATATGAAGCATGATTCTCTGCTGTGGGACCTCTCTCCACTGTCTGGGTCCTGGGGCCTAAATAATTGAAAGTGGCCTTCTCCAGTGGTGGGTGATATGACGCATGATTCTCTGCTGTGGGAAATCTCTCCTCTGTCTGGGTGCTGGGGCCTAAATAACTTAAAGTGGCCTTCTCCAGTGATGGGTGATATGACTCCTTAGTCCTTGATGTGGGACCTCTCTCCTCTGTCTGGGTGCTGGGGCCTAAATAACTGAAAGTGGCCTTCTCCAGTGGAGGGTGATATGATGCATGATTCTGTGCTGTGGGACCTCTCTCTCCTCTGTCTGGGTGCTGGGGCCTAAAAACATGAAAATATAATACTCCAGTGGTGGGTGATATGAACCATGATTCTCTGCTGTGGGACCGCTCTCCTCTGTCTGGGTGTTGGGGCCTAAATAACTGAAAGTGGCCTTCTCCAGTGGTGGGTGATATGACGCCTTATTCCTTGCTGTGGGACCTCTCTCCTCTGTCATGGTGCTGGGGCCTAAATAACTGAAAGTGGCATGCTCCAGTGGTGGGTGATATGATGCCTTATTCATATCTGTGGGACCTCTCTCCTCTGTCTGGGTGCTGGGGATTAAATAACTGAAAGTGGCCTTCTCCATTGGAGGGTGATATGATGCCTTATTCCTTGCTGTGGGACCTCTCTCCTCTGTCTGGGTGCTGGGGCCTAAATAACTGAAAATGGCCTTCTCCAGTGGTGGGTGATATGACGCCTTATTCCTTGCTGTGGGACCTCTCTCCTCTGTCTGGGTGCTGGGGCCTAAATAACTGAAAGTGGCCTTCTCCAGTGGTGGGTGATATGATGCCTAATTCCTTGCTGTGGGACCTCTCTCCTCTGTCTGGGTGCTGGGGCCTAAATAACTGAAAATGGCCATCTCCAGTGGTGGGTGATATGACGCCTTTTTCCGTGCTGTGGGACCTCTCTCCTCTGTCTGGGTGCTGGGGCCTAAATAACTGAAAGTGGCCTTCTCCAGTGGTGGATGATATGATGCATGATTCTGTGCTGTGGGACCTCTCTCCTCTGTCTGGGTGCTGGGGCCTAAATAACTGAAAGTGTCCTTCTCCAGTGGTGGGTGATATGATGCCTAATTCCTTGCTGTGGGACCTCTCTCCTCTGTCTGGGTGCTGGGGACTAAATAACTGATAGTGGCCTTCTCCAGTGGTGGGTGATATGATGCCTTATTCCTTGCTGTGGGACCTCTCTCCTCTGTCTGGGTACTGGGGCCTAAATAACTCAAAGTGGCCTTCTCCAGTGGTGGGTGATATGACGCCTTATTCCTTGCTGTGGGACCTCTCTCCTCTGTCTGGGTGCTGGGGCCTAAATAACTGAAAGTGGCATTCTCCAGTGGTGGGTGAAATGACGCCTTATTCCTTGCTGTGGGACCTCTCTCCTCTGTCTGGGTGCTGGGGCCTAAATAACTGAAAGTGGCCTTCTCCAGTGGTGGGTGATATGACGCATGATTCTCTGATGTGGGACCTCTCTCCTCTGTCTGGGTGCTGGGGCCTAAATAACTGAAAATGGCATTTTCCAGTGGTGGGTGATATAAAGCATGATTCTCTGCTGTGGGACCTCTCTCCTCTGTCTGGCTGCTGGGGCCTAAATAACTAAAAGTGGCCTTCTCCAGTGGTGGGTGATATGATGCATGATTCTGTGCTGTGGGACCTCTCCTCTGTCTGGGTGCTGGGGCCTAAAAACTAAAAATGGCCTACTCCAGTTGTGGGTGATATGAAGCATGATTCTCTGCTGTGGGACCTCTCTCCACTGTCTGGGTCCTGGGGCCTAAATAATTGAAAGTGGCCTTCTCCAGTGGTGGGTGATATGATGCCTTATTCCTTGCTGTGGGACCTCTATCCTCTGTCTGGGTGCTGGGGCCTAAATAACTGAAAGTGGCCTTCTCCAGTGGTGGGTGATATGACGCCTTATTCCTTGCTGTGGGACCTCTCTCCTCTGTCTGGGTGCTGGGGCCTAAATAACTGAAAGTGGCCTTCTCCAGTGGTGGGTGATATGACGCATGATTCTCTGATGTGGGACCTCTCTCCTCTGTCTGGGTGCTGGGGCCTAAATAACTGAAAATGGCATTTTCCAGTGGTGGGTGATATAAAGCATGATTCTCTGCTGTGGGACCTCTCTCCTCTGTCTGGGTGCTGAGGCCTAAATAACTGAAAGTGGCCTTCTCCAGTGGTGGGTGATATGATGCATGATTCTGTGCTGTGGGACCTCTCTCCTCTGTCTGGGTGCTGGAGCCTAAAAACTAAAAATGGCCTACTCCAGTTGTGGGTGATATGAAGCATGATTCTCTGCTGTGGGACCTCTCTCCTCTGTCTGGGTGCTGGGGCCTAAATAAATGAAAGTGGCCTTCTCCAGTGGTGGGTGATATGATGCCTTATTCCTTGCTGTGGGACCTCTATCCTCTGTCTGGGTGCTGGGGCCTAAATAACTGAAAGTGGCCTTCTCCAGTGGTGGGTGATATGACTCCTTATTCCTTGCTGTGGGACCTCTCACCTCTGTCTGGGTGCTGAGGCCTAAATAACTGAAAGTGGCTTTCTCCAGTGGTGGGTGATATGATGCATGATTCTGTGCTGTGGGACCTCTCTCCTCTGTCTGGGTGCTGGGGCCTAAATAACTGAAAGTGGCCTTCTCCAGTGGTGGGTGATATGATGCCTTATGCCTTGCTGTGGGACCTCTCTCCTCTGTCTGGATGTTGGGGCCTAAATAACTGAAAGTGGCCTTCTCCAGTGGTGGGTGATATGACGCCTTCTTCCTTGCTGGGGGACCTCTCTCCTCTGTCTAGGTGCTGGGGCCTAAATAACTGAAAGTGGCCTTCTCCAGTGGTGGGTGATATGATGCATGATTCTGTGCTGTGGGACCTCTCTCCTCTGTCTGGGTGCTGGGGCCTAAATAACTGAAAGTGGCCTTCTCCAGTGGTGGGTGATATGACGCCTTCTTCCTTGCTGTGGGACCTCTCTCCTCTGTCTGGGTGCTGGGGCCTAAATAACTGAAAGTGGCCTTTTCCAGTGGTGGGTGATATGACTCCTTATTCCTTGCTGTGGGACCTCTCTCTTCTGTCTGGGTGCTGGGGCCTAATTAACTGAAAGTGGCCTTCTCCAGTGGTGGGTGATATGACGCCTGATTCTCTGCTGTGGGACTTCTCTCCTCTGTCTGGGTACTGGGGCCTAAATACCTCAAAGTGGACTTCTCCAGGGTTAGGTGATATGACGCCTTATTCCTTGCTGTGGGACCTCTCTCCTCTGTCTGGGTGCTGGGGCCTAAATAACTGAAAGTGGCCTTCTCCAGTGGTGGGTGATATGACTCCTTATTCCTTGCTGTGGGACCTCTCTCCTCTGTCTGGGTGCTGAGTCCGAAATAACTGAAAGTGGCTTTCTCCAGTGGTGGGTGATATGATGCATGATTCTGTGCTGTGGTACCTCTCTCCTCTGTCTGGGTGCTGGGGCCTAAATAACTGAAAGTGGCCTTCTCCAGTGGTGGGTGATATGACGCCTTATTCCTTGCTGTGGGACCGCTCTTCTCTGTCTGGGTGCTGGGGCCTAAATAACTGAAAGTGGCCTTCTCCAGTGGTGGGTGATATGACGCCTTATTCCTTGCTGTGGGACCTCTCTCCTCTGTCTGGGTGCTGTTGCCTAAATAACTGAAAGTGGCTTTCTTAAGTGGTGGGTGATATGATGCCTTATTACTTGCTGTGGGACCTCTCTCCTCTGTCTTGGTGCTGGGGCCTAAATAACTGAAAGTGGCCTTCTCCAGTTGTGGGTGATATGATGCCTTATTCCTTGCTGTGGGACCTCTCTTCTCTGTTTGGGTGCTGGGGCCTAAATAACTGAAAGTGGCCTTCTCCAGTGGTGGGTGATATGACGCCTTATTCCTTGCTGTGGGGCCTCTCTCCTCTGTCTGGGTGCTGGGGCCTAAAAACTGAAAATAGACTACTCCAGTAGTGAGTGATATGAAGCATGATTCTCTGCTGTGGGACCTCTCTCCACTGTCTGGGTCCTGGGGCCTAAATAATTGAAAGTGGCCTTCTCCAGTGGTGGGTGATATGACGCATGATTCTCTGCTGTGGGACATCTCTCCTCTGTCTGGGTGCTGGGGCCTAAATAACTTAAAGTGGCCTTCTCCAGTGATGGGTGATATGACTCCTTAGTCCTTGATGTGGGACCTCTCTCCTCTGTCTGGGTGCTGGGGCCTAAATAACTGAAAGTGGCCTTCTCCAGTGGTGGGTGATATGATGCATGATTCTGTGCTGTGGGACCTCACTCTCCTCTGTCTGGGTGCTGGGGCCTAAAAAACTGAAAATATAATACTCCAGTGGTGGGTGATATGAAGCATGATTCTCTGCTGTGGGACCGCTCTCCTCTGTCTGGGTGTTGGGGCCTAAATAACTGAAAGTGGCCTTCTCCAGTGGTGGGTGATATGATGCCTTATTCCTTGCTGTGGGACCTCTCTCCTCTGTCTGGGTACTGGGGCCTAAATAACTCAAAGTGGCCTTCTCCAGTGGTGGGTGATATGACGCCTTATTCCTTGCTGTGGGACCGCTCTCCTCTGTCTGGGTGCTGGGGCCTAAATAACTGAAAGTGGCCTTCTCCAGTGGTGGGTGATATAATGCATGATTCTGTGCTGTGAGACCTCTCTCCTCTGTCTGGGTGCTGGGGCCTAAAAAACTGAAAATGGACTACTCCAGTAGTGAGTGATATGAAGCATGATCCTCTGCTGTGGGACCTCTCTCCACTGTCTGGGTCCTGGGGCCTAAATAATTGGAAGTGGCCTTCTCCAGTGGTGGGTGATATGACGCCTTATTCCTTGCTGTGGGACCGCTCTTCTCTGTCTGGGTGCTGGGGCCTAAATAACTGAAAGTGGCCTTCTCCAGTGGTGGGTGATATGACGCCTTATTCCTTGCTGTGGGACCTCTCTCCTCTGTCTGGGTGCTGTTGCCTAAATAACTGAAAGTGGCCTTCTTAAGTGGTGGGTGATATGATGCCTTATTCCTTGCTGTGGGACCTCTCTCCTCTGTCTTGGTGCTGGGGCCTAAATAACTGAAAGTGGCCTTCTCCAGTTGTGGGTGATATGATGCCTTATTCCTTGCTGTGGGACCTCTCTTCTCTGTTTGGGTGCTGGGGCCTAAATAACTGAAAGTGGCCTTCTCCAGTGGTGGGTGATATGACGCCTTATTCCTTGCTGTGGGACCTCTCTCCTCTGTCTGGGTGCTGGGGCCTAAATAACTGAAAGTGGCCTTCTCCAGTGGTGGGTGATATGATGCCTTATTCCTTGCTGTGGGACCTCTCTCCTCTGTCTGGGTACTGGGGCCTAAATAACTGAAAGTGGCCTTCTCCAGTGGTGGGTGATATGACGCCTTATTCCTTGCTGTGGGACCTCTCTCCTCTGTCTGGGTGCTGGGGCCTAAATAACTGAAAGTGGCCTTCTCCAGTGGTGGGTGATATGATGCATGATTCTGTGCTGTGAGACCTCTCTCCTCTGTCTGGGTGCTGGGGCCTAAAAAACTGAAAATGGACTACTCCAGTAGTGAGTGATATGAAGCATGATTCTCTGCTGTGGGACCTCTCTCCACTGTCTGGGTCCTGGGGCCTAAATAATTGAAAGTGGCCTTCTCCAGTGGTGGGTGATATGACGCATGATTCTCTGCTGTGGGAAATCTCTCCTCTGTCTGGGTGCTGGGGCCTAAATAACTTAAAGTGGCCTTCTCCAGTGATGGGTGATATGACTCCTTAGTCCTTGATGTGGGACCTCTCTCCTCTGTCTGGGTGCTGGGGCCTAAATAACTGAAAGTGGCCTTCTCCAGTGGAGGGTGATATGATGCATGATTCTGTGCTGTGGGACCTCTCTCTCCTCTGTCTGGGTGCTGGTGCCTAAAAACTGAAAATATAATACTCCAGTGGTGGGTGATATGAACCATGATTCTCTGCTGTGGGACCGCTCTCCTCTGTCTGGGTGTTGGGGCCTAAATAACTGAAAGTGGCCTTCTCCAGTGGTGGGTGATATGACGCCTTATTCCTTGCTGTGGGACCTCTCTCCTCTGTCATGGTGCTGGGGCCTAAATAACTGAAAGTGGCATGCTCCAGTGGTGGGTGATATGATGCCTTATTCATATCTGTGGGACCTCTCTCCTCTGTCTGGGTGCTGGGGATTAAATAACTGAAAGTGGCCTTCTCCATTGGAGGGTGATATGATGCCTTATTCCTTGCTGTGGGACCTCTCTCCTCTGTCTGGGTGCTGGGGCCTAAATAACTGAAAATGGCCTTCTCCAGTGGTGGGTGATATGACGCCTTATTCCTTGCTGTGGGACCTCTCTCCTCTGTCTGGGTGCTGGGGCCTAAATAACTGAAAGTGGCCTTCTCCAGTGGTGGGTGATATGATGCCTAATTCCTTGCTGTGGGACCTCTCTCCTCTGTCTGGGTGCTGGGGCCTAAATAACTGAAAATGGCCATCTCCAGTGGTGGGTGATATGACGCCTTTTCCGTGCTGTGGGACCTCTCTCCTCTGTCTGGGTGCTGGGGCCTAAATAACTGAAAGTGGCCTTCTCCAGTGGTGGATGATATGATGCATGATTCTGTGCTGTGGGACCTCTCTCCTCTGTCTGGGTGCTGGGGCCTAAATAACTGAAAGTGTCCTTCTCCAGTGGTGGGTGATATGATGCCTAATTCCTTGCTGTGGGACCTCTCTCCTCTGTCTGGGTGCTGGGGACTAAATAACTGATAGTGGCCTTCTCCAGTGGTGGGTGATATGATGCCTTATTCCTTGCTGTGGGACCTCTCTCCTCTGTCTGGGTACTGGGGCCTAAATAACTCAAAGTGGCCTTCTCCAGTGGTGGGTGATATGACGCCTTATTCCTTGCTGTGGGACCTCTCTCCTCTGTCTGGGTGCTGGGGCCTAAATAACTGAAAGTGGCATTCTCCAGTGGTGGGTGAAATGACGCCTTATTCCTTGCTGTGGGACCTCTCTCCTCTGTCTGGGTGCTGGGGCCTAAATAACTGAAAGTGGCCTTCTCCAGTGGTGGGTGATATGACGCATGATTCTCTGATGTGGGACCTCTCTCCTCTGTCTGGGTGCTGGGGCCTAAATAACTGAAAATGGCATTTTCCAGTGGTGGGTGATATAAAGCATGATTCTCTGCTGTGGGACCTCTCTCCTCTGTCTGGCTGCTGGGGCCTAAATAACTAAAAGTGGCCTTCTCCAGTGGTGGGTGATATGATGCATGATTCTGTGCTGTGGGACCTCTCTCCTCTGTCTGGGTGCTGGGGCCTAAAAACTAAAAATGGCCTACTCCAGTTGTGGGTGATATGAAGCATGATTCTCTGCTGTGGGACCTCTCTCCACTGTCTGGGTCCTGGGGCCTAAATAATTGAAAGTGGCCTTCTCCAGTGGTGGGTGATATGATGCCTTATTCCTTGCTGTGGGACCTCTATCCTCTGTCTGGGTGCTGGGGCCTAAATAACTGAAAGTGGCCTTCTCCAGTGGTGGGTGATATGACGCCTTATTCCTTGCTGTGGGACCTCTCTCCTCTGTCTGGGTGCTGGGGCCTAAATAACTGAAAGTGGCCTTCTCCAGTGGTGGGTGATATGACGCATGATTCTCTGATGTGGGACCTCTCTCCTCTGTCTGGGTGCTGGGGCCTAAATAACTGAAAATGGCATTTTCCAGTGGTGGGTGATATAAAGCATGATTCTCTGCTGTGGGACCTCTCTCCTCTGTCTGGGTGCTGAGGCCTAAATAACTGAAAGTGGCCTTCTCCAGTGGTGGGTGATATGATGCATGATTCTGTGCTGTGGGACCTCTCTCCTCTGTCTGGGTGCTGGAGCCTAAAAACTAAAAATGGCCTACTCCAGTTGTGGGTGATATGAAGCATGATTCTCTGCTGTGGGACCTCTCTCCTCTGTCTGGGTGCTGGGGCCTAAATAAATGAAAGTGGCCTTCTCCAGTGGTGGGTGATATGATGCCTTATTCCTTGCTGTGGGACCTCTATCCTCTGTCTGGGTGCTGGGGCCTAAATAACTGAAAGTGGCCTTCTCCAGTGGTGGGTGATATGACTCCTTATTCCTTGCTGTGGGACCTCTCACCTCTGTCTGGGTGCTGAGGCCTAAATAACTGAAAGTGGCTTTCTCCAGTGGTGGGTGATATGATGCATGATTCTGTGCTGTGGGACCTCTCTCCTCTGTCTGGGTGCTGGGGCCTAAATAACTGAAAGTGGCCTTCTCCAGTGGTGGGTGATATGATGCCTTATGCCTTGCTGTGGGACCTCTCTCCTCTGTCTGGATGTTGGGGCCTAAATAACTGAAAGTGGCCTTCTCCAGTGGTGGGTGATATGACGCCTTCTTCCTTGCTGGGGACCTCTCTCCTCTGTCTAGGTGCTGGGGCCTAAATAACTGAAAGTGGCCTTCTCCAGTGGTGGGTGATATGATGCATGATTCTGTGCTGTGGGACCTCTCTCCTCTGTCTGGGTGCTGGGGCCTAAATAACTGAAAGTGGCCTTCTCCAGTGGTGGGTGATATGACGCCTTCTTCCTTGCTGTGGGACCTCTCTCCTCTGTCTGGGTGCTGGGGCCTAAATAACTGAAAGTGGCCTTTTCCAGTGGTGGGTGATATGACTCCTTATTCCTTGCTGTGGGACCTCTCTCTTCTGTCTGGGTGCTGGGGCCTAATTAACTGAAAGTGGCCTTCTCCAGTGGTGGGTGATATGACGCCTGATTCTCTGCTGTGGGACTTCTCTCCTCTGTCTGGGTACTGGGGCCTAAATACCTCAAAGTGGCCTTCTCCAGGGTTAGGTGATATGACGCCTTATTCCTTGCTGTGGGACCTCTCTCCTCTGTCTGGGTGCTGGGGCCTAAATAACTGAAAGTGGCCTTCTCCAGTGGTGGGTGATATGACTCCTTATTCCTTGCTGTGGGACCTCTCTCCTCTGTCTGGGTGCTGAGTCCGAAATAACTGAAAGTGGCTTTCTCCAGTGGTGGGTGATATGATGCATGATTCTGTGCTGTGGTACCTCTCTCCTCTGTCTGGGTGCTGGGGCCTAAATAACTGAAAGTGGCCTTCTCCAGTGGTGGGTGATATGACGCCTTATTCCTTGCTGTGGGACCGCTCTTCTCTGTCTGGGTGCTGGGGCCTAAATAACTGAAAGTGGCCTTCTCCAGTGGTGGGTGATATGACGCCTTATTCCTTGCTGTGGGACCTCTCTCCTCTGTCTGGGTGCTGTTGCCTAAATAACTGAAAGTGGCTTTCTTAAGTGGTGGGTGATATGATGCCTTATTACTTGCTGTGGGACCTCTCTCCTCTGTCTTGGTGCTGGGGCCTAAATAACTGAAAGTGGCCTTCTCCAGTTGTGGGTGATATGATGCCTTATTCCTTGCTGTGGGACCTCTCTTCTCTGTTTGGGTGCTGGGGCCTAAATAACTGAAAGTGGCCTTCTCCAGTGGTGGGTGATATGACGCCTTATTCCTTGCTGTGGGGCCTCTCTCCTCTGTCTGGGTGCTGGGGCCTAAAAACTGAAAATAGACTACTCCAGTAGTGAGTGATATGAAGCATGATTCTCTGCTGTGGGACCTCTCTCCACTGTCTGGGTCCTGGGGCCTAAATAATTGAAAGTGGCCTTCTCCAGTGGTGGGTGATATGACGCATGATTCTCTGCTGTGGGACATCTCTCCTCTGTCTGGGTGCTGGGGCCTAAATAACTTAAAGTGGCCTTCTCCAGTGATGGGTGATATGACTCCTTAGTCCTTGATGTGGGACCTCTCTCCTCTGTCTGGGTGCTGGGGCCTAAATAACTGAAAGTGGCCTTCTCCAGTGGTGGGTGATATGATGCATGATTCTGTGCTGTGGGACCTCACTCTCTCTGTCTGGGTGCTGGGGCCTAAAAAACTGAAAATATAATACTCCAGTGGTGGGTGATATGAAGCATGATTCTCTGCTGTGGGACCGCTCTCCTCTGTCTGGGTGTTGGGGCCTAAATAACTGAAAGTGGCCTTCTCCAGTGGTGGGTGATATGATGCCTTATTCCTTGCTGTGGGACCTCTCTCCTCTGTCTGGGTGCTGGGGCCTAAATAACTGAAAGTGGCCTTCTCCAGTGGTGGGTGATATGATGCCTTATTCATAGCTGTGGGACCTCTCTCCTCTGTCTGGGTGCTGGGGATTAAATAACTGAAAGTGGCCTTCTCCATTGGTGGGTGATATGATGCCTTATTCCTTGCTGTGGGACCTCTCTCCTCTGTCTGGGTGCTGGGGCCTAAATAACTGAAAGTGGCCTTCTCCAGTGGTGGGTGATATGATGCCTAATTCCTTGCTGTGGGACCTCTCTCCTCTGTCTGGGTGCTGGGGCCTAAATAACTGAAAATGGCCTTCTCCAGTGGTGGGTGATATGACGCCTTATTCCGTGCTGTGGGACCTCTCTCCTCTGTCTGGGTGCTGGGGCCTAAATAACTGAAAGTGGCCTTCTCCAGTGGTGGGTGATATGATGCATGATTCTGTGCTGTGGGACCTCTCTCCTCTGTCTGGGTGCTGGGTCCTAAATAACTGAAAGTGTCCTTCTCCAGTGGTGGGTGATATGATGCCTAATTCCTTGCTGTGGGACCTCTCTCCTCTGTCTGGGTGCTGGGGCCTAAATAACTGATAGTGGCCTTCTCCAGTGGTGGGTGATATGATGCCTTATTCCTTGCTGTGGGACCTCTCTCCTCTGTCTGGGTACTGGGGCCTAAATAACTCAAAGTGGCCTTCTCCAGTGGTGGGTGATATGACGCCTTATTCCTTGCTGTGGGACCTCTCTCCTCTGTCTGGGTGCTGGGGCCTAAATAACTGAAAGTGGCATTCTCCAGTGGTGGGTGAAATGACGCCTTATTCCTTGCTGTGGGACCTCTCTCCTCTGTCTGGGTGCTGGGGCCTAAATAACTGAAAGTGGCCTTCTCCAGTGGTGGGTGATATGACGCATGATTCTCTGATGTGGGACCTCTCTCCTCTGTCTGGGTGCTGGGGCCTAAATAACTGAAAATGGCATTTTCCAGTGGTGGGTGATATAAAGCATGATTCTCTGCTGTGGGACCTCTCTCCTCTGTCTGGGTGCTGGGGCCTAAATAACTGAAAGTGGCCTTCTCCATTGGAGGGTGATATGACTCCTTAGTCCTTGCTGTGGGACCTCTCTCCTCTGTCTGGATGCTGGGGCCTAAATAACTGAAAGTGGCCTTCTCCAGTGGTGGGTGATATGATGCATGATTCTGTGCTGTGGGACCTCTCTCCTCTGTCTGGGTGCTGGGGCCTAAATAACTGATAGTGGCCTTCTCCAGTGGTGGGTGATATGATGCCTTATTCCTTGCTGTGGGACCTCTCTCCTCTGTCTGGGTGCTGGGGCCTAAATAACTGAAAGTGGCCTTCTCCGTTGGTGGGTGATATGATGCCTTATTCCTTGCTGTGGGACCTCTCTCCTCTGTCTGGGTGCTGGGGCCTAAATAACTGAAAGTGGCCTTCTCCAGTGATGGATGATATGATGCATGATTCTCTGCTGTGGGACCTCTCTCCTCTGTCTGGGTGGTGGGGCCAAAATAACTGAAAGTGGCCTTCTCCAGTGGTGGGTGAAATGACGCCTTATTCCTTGCTGTGGGACCTTTCTCCTCTGTCTGGGTGCTGAGGCCTAAATAACTGAAAGTGGCCTTCTCCAGTGGTGGGTGATATGATGCATGATTCTGTGCTGTGGGACCTCTCTCCTCTGTCTGGGTGCTGGGGCCTAAAAAATGAAAATGGCCTACTCCAGTGGTGGGTGATCTGAAGCATGATTCTGTGCTGTGGGACCTCTCTCCTCTGTCTGGGTGCTGGGGCCTAAATAACTGAAAGTGCTCTTCTCCAGTGGAGGGTTATATGACCCCTTATTCCTTGCTGTGGGACCTCTCTCCTCTGTCTGGGTGCTGGGGCCTAAATAACTGAAAGTGGCCTTCTCCAGTGGTGGGTGAAATGATTAATGATTCTGTGCTGTGGGACCTTTCTCCTCTGTCTGGGTGCTGGGGCCTAAATAACTGAAAGTGGCCTTCTCCAGTGGTGGGTGATATGACGCCTTATTCCTTGCTGTCGGACCTCTCTCCTCTGTCTGGGTGCTGGGGTGTAAATAACTGAAAGTGGCCTTCTCCAGTGGTGGGTGATATGACTCCTTATTCCTTGCTATAGGACCTCTCTCCTCTGTCAGGGTGCTGGGGCCTAAATAAATGAAAGTGGCCTTCTCCAGTGGTGGTTGATATGATGCATGATTCTGTGCTGTGGGACCTTTCTCCTCTGTCTGGGTGCTGGGGCCTAAAAAAATGAAAATGGCCTACTTCAGTGGTGGGTGATATGAAGCATGATTCTCTGCTGTGGGACCTCTCTCCTCTGTCTGGGTGCTGGGGCCTAAATAACTGATAGTGGCCTTCTCCAGTGGTGGGTGATATGATGAATGATTCTGTGCTATGGGACCTCTCTCCTCTGTCTGGGTGCTGGGGCCTAAATAACTGAAAGTGGCCTTCTCCAGTGGTGGGTGATATGATGCATGATTCTGTGCTGTGGGACCTCTCTCCTCTGTCTGGGTGCTGGGGCCTAAATAACTGAAAGTGTCCTTCTCCAGTGGTGGGTGATATGATGCCTTATTCATTGCTGTGGGACCTCTCTCCTCTGTCTGGGTGCTGGGGCCTAAATAACTGATAGCGGCCTTCTCCAGTGGTGGGTGATATGATGCCTTATTCCTTGCTGTGGGACCTCTGTCCTCTGTCTGGGTGCTGGGGCCTAAATAACTGAAAGTGACCTTCTCCCGTGGTGAGTGATATGATGCCTTATTTCTTGCTGTGGGACCTCTCTCCTTTGTCTGGGTGCTGGGGCCTAAATAACTGAAAGTGGCCTTCTCCAGTGATGGATGATATGATGCATGATTCTCTGCTGTGGGACCTCTCTCCTCTGTCTGGGTGCTGGGGCCTAAAAACTAAAAATGGCCTACTCCAGTTGTGGGTGATATGAAGCATGATTCTCTGCTGTGGGACCTCTCTCCTCTGACTGGGTGCTGGGGCCAAAATAACTGAAAGTGGCCTTCTCCAGTGGTGGGTGATATGATGCCTTATTCCTTGCTGTGGGACCTCTCTCCTCTTTCTGGGTGCTGGGGCCTAAATAACTGAAAGTGGCCTTCTCCAGTGGTGGGTGATATGATGCATGATTCTGTGCTGTGGGACCTCTCTCCTCTGTCTGGGTGCTGGAGCCTAAAAAAATGAAAATGGCCTACTTCAGTGGTGGGTGATATGAAGCATGATTCTCTGCTGTGGGACCTCTCTCCTCTGTCTGGGTGCTGGGGCCTAAATAACTGATAGTGGCCTTCTCCAGTGGTGGGTGATATGATGAATGATTCTGTGCTATGGGACCTCTCTCCTCTGTCTGGGTGCTGGGGCCTAAATAACTGAAAGTGGCCTTCTCCAGTGGTGGGTGATATGATGCATGATTCTGTGCTGTGGGACCTCTCTCCTCTGTCTGGGTGCTGGGGCCTAAATAACTGAAAGTGTCCTTCTCCAGTGGTGGGTGATATGATGCCTTATTCATTGCTGTGGGACCTCTCTCCTCTGTCTGGGTGCTGGGGCCTAAATAACTGATAGCGGCCTTCTCCAGTGGTGGGTGATATGATGCCTTATTCCTTGCTGTGGGACCTCTCTCCTCTGTCTGGGTGCTGGGGCCTAAATAACTAAAAGTGACCTTCTCCCGTGGTGAGTGATTTGATGCCTTATTTCTTGCTGTGGGACCTCTCTCCTCTGTCTGGGTGCTGGGGCCTAAATAACTGAAAGTGGCCTTCTCCAGTGATGGATGATATGATGCATGATTCTCTGCTGTGGGACCTCTCTCCTCTGTCTGGGTGCTGGGGCCTAAAAACTAAAAATGGCCTACTCCAGTTGTGGGTGATATGAAGCATGATTCTCTGCTGTGGGACCTCTCTCCTCTGACTGGGTGCTGGGGCCAAAATAACTGAAAGTGGCCTTCTCCAGTGGTGGGTGATATGATGCCTTATTCCTTGCTGTGGGACCTCTCTCCTCTTTCTGGGTGCTGGGGCCTAAATAACTGAAAGTGGCCTTCTCCAGTGGTGGGTGATATGATGCATGATTCTGTGCTGTGGGACCTCTCTCCTCTGTCTGGGTGCTGGAGCCTAAAAAACTGAAAATGGCCTACTCCAGTTGTGGGTGATATGAAGCATGATTCTCTGCTGTGGGACCTATCTCCTCTGTCTGGGTGCTGGGGCCTAAATAACTGAAAGTGGCCTTCTCCAGTGGTGGGTGATATGACGCCTTATTCCTTGCTGTGGGACTTCTCTCCTTTGTCTGTGTGCTGGGACGTAAATAACTGAAAGTGGCCTTCTCCACTGGTGGGTGATATGACGCCTTATTCCTTGCTGTGGGACCTCTCTCCTCTGTCTGGGTGCTGGGGCCTAAATAACTGAAAGTGGCCTTCTCCAGTGGTGGGTGATATGATGCCTTATTTCTTGCTATGGGACCTCTCTTCTCTGTCTGGGTCCTGGGGCCTTAATAACTTAAAGTGGCCTTCTCCAGTGGTAGGTGATATGATGCATGATTCTGTGCTGTGGGACCTCTCTCCTCTGTCTGGGTGCTGGGGCCTAAATAACTGAAAGTGGCCTTCTCCAGTGGTGGGTGATATGACGCCTTATTCCTTGCTGTGGGACCTCTCTACACAGTCTTGGTGCTGGGGCCTAAATAAATGAAAGCGGCCTTCTCCAGTGGTGGGTGATATTATGCATGATTCTGTGCTGTGGGACCTCTCTCCTCTGTCTGGGTGCTGGGGCCTAAATAACTGAAAGTGGCCTTCTCCAGTGGTGGGTGATATGACGCCTTATTCCTTGCTGTGGGACCTCTCTCCTCTGTCTGGGTGCTGGGACGTAAATAACTGAAAGTGGCCTTCTCCACTGGTGGGTGATATGACGCCTTATTCCTTGCTGTGGGACCTCTCTCCTCTGTCTGGGTGCTGGGGCCTAAATAACTGAAAATGGCCTTCTCCAGTGGTGGGTGATATGACGCATGATTCTCTGCTGTGGGACCTCTCTCCTCTGTCTGGGTGCTGGGGCCTAAAAAAATGAAAATGGCCTACTTCAGTGGTGGGTGATATGAAGCATGATTCTCTGCTGTGGGACCTCTCTCCTCTGTCTGGGTGCTGGGGCCTAAATAACTGAAAGTGGCCTTCTCCAGTGGTGGGTTATATGACGCCTTATTCCTTGCTGTGGGACCTTTCTCCTCTGTCTGGGTGCTGGGACCTAAATAACTGATAGTGGCCTTCTCCAGTGGTGGGTGATATGATGCCTTATTCCTTGCTGTGGGACCTCTATCCTCTGTCTGGGTGCTGGGGCCTAAATAACTGAAAGTGGCCTTCTCCAGTGGTGGGTGATATGACTCCTTATTCCTTGCTGTGGGACCTCTCACCTCTGTCTGGGTGCTGAGGCCTAAATAATTGAAAGTGGCTTTCTCCAGTGGTGGGTGATATGATGCATGATTCTGTGCTGTGGGACCTCTCTCCTCTGTCTGGGTGCTGGGGCCTAAATAACTGAAAGTGGCCTTCTCCAGTGGTGGGTGATATGACGCCTTATTCCTTGCTGTGGGGCCTCTCTCCTCTGTCTGGGTGCTGGGGCCTAAAAACTGAAAATGGCCTACTCCAGTTGTGGGTGATATGAAGCATGATTCTCTGCTGTGGGACCTCTCTCCTCTGTCTGGGTGCTGGGGCCTAAATAACTGAAAGTGGCCTTCTCCAGTGGTGGGTGATATGATGCCTTATGCCTTGCTGTGGGACCTCTCTCCTCTGTCTGGATGTTAGGGCCTAAATAACTGAAAGTGGCCTTCTCCAGTGGTGGGTGATATGACGCCTTCTTCCTTGCTGGGGACCTCTCTCCTCTGTCTAGGTGCTGGGGCCTAAATAACTGAAAGTGGCCTTCTCCAGTGGTGGGTGACATGATGCATGATTCTGTGCTGTGGGACCTCTCTCCTCTGTCTGGGTGCTGGGGCCTAAATAACTGAAAGTGGCCTTCTCCAGTGGTGGGTGATATGACGCCTTATTCCTTGCTGTGGGACCTCTCTCCTCTGTCTGGGTGCTGGGGCCTAAATAACTGAAAGTGGCCTTTTCCAGTGGTGGGTGATATGACTCCTTATTCCTTGCTGTGGGACCTCTCTCTCTGTCTGGGTGCTGGGGCCTAATTAACTGAAAGTGGCCTTCTCCAGTGGTGGGTGATATGACGCCTGATTCTCTGCTGTGGGACTTCTCTCCTCTGTCTGGGTACTGGGGCCTAAATACCTCAAAGTGTCCTTCTCCAGGGTTAGGTGATATGACGCCTTATTCCTTGCTGTGGGACCTCTCTCCTCTGTCTGGGTGCTGGGGCCTAAATAACTGAAAGTGGCCTTCTCCAGTGGTGGGTGATATGACTCCTTATTCCTTGCTGTGGGACCTCTCTCCTCTGTCTGGGTGCTGAGGCCGAAATAACTGAAAGTGGCTTTCTCCAGTGGTGGGTGGTATGATGCATGATTCTGTGCTGTGGTACCTCTCTTCTCTGTCTGGGTGCTGGGGCCTAAATAACTGAAAGTGGCCTTCTCCAGTGGGGGTGATATGACGCCTTATTCCTTGCTGTGGGACCGCTCTTCTCTGTCTGGGTGCTGGGGCCTAAATAACTGAAAGTGGCCTTCTCCAGTGGTGGGTGATATGACGCCTTATTCCTTGCTGTGGGACCTCTCTCCTCTGTCTGGGTGCTGTTGCCTAAATAACTGAAAGTGGCCTTCTTAAGTGGTGGGTGATATGATGCCTTATTCCTTGCTGTGGGACCTCTCTCCTCTGTCTTGGTGCTGGGGCCTAAATAACTGAAAGTGGCCTTCTCCAGTTGTGGGTGATATGATGCCTTATTCCTTGCTGTGGGACCTCTCTTCTCTGTTTGGGTGCTGGGGCCTAAATAACTGAAAGTGGCCTTCTCCAGTGGTGGGTGATATGACGCCTTATTCCTTGCTGTGGGACCTCTCTCCTCTGTCTGGATGCTGGGGCCTAAATAACTGAAAGTGGCCTTCTCCAGTGGTGGGTGATATGACGCCTTATTCCTTGCTGTGGGACCTCTCTACACAGTCTTGGTGCTGGGGCCTAAATAAATGAAAGCGGCCTTCTCCAGTGGTGGGTGATATTATGCATGATTCTGTGCTGTGGGACCTCTCTCCTCTGTCTGGGTGCTGGGGCCTAAATAACTGAAAGTGGCCTTCTCCAGTGGTGGGTGATATGACGCCTTATTCCTTGCTGTGGGACCTCTCTCCTCTGTCTGGGTGCTGGGACGTAAATAACTGAAAGTGGCCTTCTCCACTGGTGGGTGATATGACGCCTTATTCCTTGCTGTGGGACCTCTCTCCTCTGTCTGGGTGCTGGGGCCTAAATAACTGAAAATGGCCTTCTCCAGTGGTGGGTGATATGACGCATGATTCTCTGCTGTGGGACCTCTCTCCTCTGTCTGGGTGCTGGGGCCTAAAAAATGAAAATGGCCTACTTCAGTGGTGGGTGATATGAAGCATGATTCTCTGCTGTGGGACCTCTCTCCTCTGTCTGGGTGCTGGGGCCTAAATAACTGAAAGTGGCCTTCTCCAGTGGTGGGTTATATGACGCCTTATTCCTTGCTGTGGGACCTTTCTCCTCTGTCTGGGTGCTGGGACCTAAATAACTGATAGTGGCCTTCTCCAGTGGTGGGTGATATGATGCCTTATTCCTTGCTGTGGGACCTCTATCCTCTGTCTGGGTGCTGGGGCCTAAATAACTGAAAGTGGCCTTCTCCAGTGGTGGGTGATATGACTCCTTATTCCTTGCTGTGGGACCTCTCACCTCTGTCTGGGTGCTGAGGCCTAAATAATTGAAAGTGGCTTTCTCCAGTGGTGGGTGATATGATGCATGATTCTGTGCTGTGGGACCTCTCTCCTCTGTCTGGGTGCTGGGGCCTAAATAACTGAAAGTGGCCTTCTCCAGTGGTGGGTGATATGACGCCTTATTCCTTGCTGTGGGGCCTCTCTCCTCTGTCTGGGTGCTGGGGCCTAAAAAACTGAAAATGGCCTACTCCAGTTGTGGGTGATATGAAGCATGATTCTCTGCTGTGGGACCTCTCTCCTCTGTCTGGGTGCTGGGGCCTAAATAACTGAAAGTGGCCTTCTCCAGTGGTGGGTGATATGATGCCTTATGCCTTGCTGTGGGACCTCTCTCCTCTGTCTGGATGTTAGGGCCTAAATAACTGAAAGTGGCCTTCTCCAGTGGTGGGTGATATGACGCCTTCTTCCTTGCTGGGGACCTCTCTCCTCTGTCTAGGTGCTGGGGCCTAAATAACTGAAAGTGGCCTTCTCCAGTGGTGGGTGATATGATGCATGATTCTGTGCTGTGGGACCTCTCTCCTCTGTCTGGGTGCTGGGGCCTAAATAACTGAAAGTGGCCTTCTCCAGTGGTGGGTGATATGACGCCTTATTCCTTGCTGTGGGACCTCTCTCCTCTGTCTGGGTGCTGGGGCCTAAATAACTGAAAGTGGCCTTTTCCAGTGGTGGGTGATATGACTCCTTATTCCTTGCTGTGGGACCTCTCTCTTCTGTCTGGGTGCTGGGGCCTAATTAACTGAAAGTGGCCTTCTCCAGTGGTGGGTGATATGACGCCTGATTCTCTGCTGTGGGACTTCTCTCCTCTGTCTGGGTACTGGGGCCTAAATACCTCAAAGTGTCCTTCTCCAGGGTTAGGTGATATGACGCCTTATTCCTTGCTGTGGGACCTCTCTCCTCTGTCTGGGTGCTGGGGCCTAAATAACTGAAAGTGGCCTTCTCCAGTGGTGGGTGATATGACTCCTTATTCCTTGCTGTGGGACCTCTCTCCTCTGTCTGGGTGCTGAGGCCGAAATAACTGAAAGTGGCTTTCTCCAGTGGTGGGTGATATGATGCATGATTCTGTGCTGTGGTACCTCTCTTCTCTGTCTGGGTGCTGGGGCCTAAATAACTGAAAGTGGCCTTCTCCAGTGGGGGGTGATATGACGCCTTATTCCTTGCTGTGGGACCGCTCTTCTCTGTCTGGGTGCTGGGGCCTAAATAACTGAAAGTGGCCTTCTCCAGTGGTGGGTGATATGACGCCTTATTCCTTGCTGTGGGACCTCTCTCCTCTGTCTGGGTGCTGTTGCCTAAATAACTGAAAGTGGCCTTCTTAAGTGGTGGGTGATATGATGCCTTATTCCTTGCTGTGGGACCTCTCTCCTCTGTCTTGGTGCTGGGGCCTAAATAACTGAAAGTGGCCTTCTCCAGTTGTGGGTGATATGATGCCTTATTCCTTGCTGTGGGACCTCTCTTCTCTGTTTGGGTGCTGGGGCCTAAATAACTGAAAGTGGCCTTCTCCAGTGGTGGGTGATATGACGCCTTATTCCTTGCTGTGGGACCTCTCTCCTCTGTCTGGGTGCTGGGGCCTAAATAACTGAAAGTGGCCTTCTCCAGTGGTGGGTGATATGATGCCTTATTCCTTGCTGTGGGACCTCTCTCCTCTGTCTGGGTACTGGGGCCTAAATAACTCAAAGTGGCCTTCTCCAGTGGTGGGTGATATGACGCCTTATTCCTTGCTGTGGGACCTCTCTCCTCTGTCTGGGTGCTGGGGCCTAAATAACTGAAAGTGGCCTTCTCCAGTGGTGGGTGATATGATGCATGATTCTGTGCTGTGAGACCTCTCTCCTCTGTCTGGGTGCTGGGGCCTAAAAACTGAAAATGGACTACTCCAGTAGTGAGTGATATGAAGCATGATTCTCTGCTGTGGGACCTCTCTCCACTGTCTGGGTCCTGGGGCCTAAATAATTGAAAGTGGCCTTCTCCAGTGGTGGGTGATATGACGCATGATTCTCTGCTGTGGGACATCTCTCCTCTGTCTGGGTGCTGGGGCCTAAATAACTTAAAGTGGCCTTCTCCAGTGATGGGTGATATGACTCCTTAGTCCTTGATGTGGGACCTCTCTCCTCTGTCTGGGTGCTGGGGCCTAAATAACTGAAAGTGGCCTTCTCCAGTGGTGGGTGATATGATGCATGATTCTGTGCTGTGGGACCTCTCTCTCTCTGTCTGGGTGCTGGGGCCTAAAAACTGAAAATATAATACTCCAGTGGTGGGTGATATGAAGCATGATTCTCTGCTGTGGGACCGCTCTCCTCTGTCTGGGTGTTGGGGCCTAAATAACTGAAAGTGGCCTTCTCCAGTGGTGGGTGATATGATGCCTTATTCCTTGCTGTGGGACCTCTCTCCTCTGTCTGGGTGCTGGGGCCTAAATAACTGAAAGTGGCCTTCTCCAGTGGTGGGTGATATGATGCCTTATTCATAGCTGTGGGACCTCTCTCCTCTGTCTGGGTGCTGGGGATTAAATAACTGAAAGTGGCCTTCTCCATTGGAGGGTGATATGATGCCTTATTCCTTGCTGTGGGACCTCTCTCCTCTGTCTGGGTGCTGGGGCCTAAATAACTGAAAATGGCCTTCTCCAGTGGTGGGTGATATGACGCCTTATTCCTTGCTGTGGGACCTCTCTCCTCTGTCTGGGTGCTGGGGCCTAAATAACTGAAAGTGGCCTTCTCCAGTGGTGGGTGATATGATGCCTAATTCCTTGCTGTGGGACCTCTCTCCTCTGTCTGGGTGCTGGGGCCTAAATAACTGAAAATGGCCTTCTCCAGTGGTGGGTGATATGACGCCTTATTCCGTGCTGTGGGACCTCTCTCCTCTGTCTGGGTGCTGGGGCCTAAATAACTGAAAGTGGCCTTCTCCAGTGGTGGGTGATATGATGCATGATTCTGTGCTGTGGGACCTCTCTCCTCTGTCTGGGTGCTGGGGACTAAATAACTGATAGTGGCCTTCTCCAGTGGTGGGTGATATGATGCCTTATTCCTTGCTGTGGGACCTCTCTCCTCTGTCTGGGTACTGGGGCCTAAATAACTCAAAGTGGCCTTCTCCAGTGGTGGGTGATATGACGCCTTATTCCTTGCTGTGGGACCTCTCTCCTCTGTCTGGGTGCTGGGGCCTAAATAACTGAAAGTGGCATTCTCCAGTGGTGGGTGAAATGACGCCTTATTCCTTGCTGTGGGACCTCTCTCCTCTGTCTGGGTGCTGGGGCCTAAATAACTGAAAGTGGCCTTCTCCAGTGGTGGGTGATATGACGCATGATTCTCTGATGTGGGACCTCTCTCCTCTGTCTGGGTGCTGGGGCCTAAATAACTGAAAATGGCATTTTCCAGTGGTGGGTGATATAAAGCATGATTCTCTGCTGTGGGACCTCTCTCCTCTGTCTGGGTGCTGGGGCCTAAATAACTGAAAGTGGCCTTCTCCATTGGTGGGTGATATGACTCCTTAGTCCTTGCTGTGGGACCTCTCTCCTCTGTCTGGCTGCTGGGGCCTAAATAACTGAAAGTGGCCTTCTCCAGTGGTGGGTGATATGATGCATGATTCTGTGCTGTGGGACCTCTCTCCTCTGTCTGGGTGCTGGGGCCTAAAAACTGAAAGTGGCCTTCTCCAGTGGTGGGTGATATGATGCCTTATTCTCTGCTGTGGGACCTCTCTCCTCTGTCTGGGTGCTGGGGCCTAAATAACTGAAAGTGGCCTTCTCCAGTGGTGGGTGATATGATGCCTTATTCCTTGCTGTGGGACCTCTCTCCTCTGTCTGGGTGCTGGGGCCTAAATAACTGAAAGTGCCCTTCTCCAGTGGTGGGTTATATGACGCCTTATTCCTTGCTGTGGGACCTCTCTCCTCTGTCTGGGTGCTGGGGCCTAAATAACTGAAAGTGGCCTTCTCCAGTGGTGGGTGAAATGATTAATGATTCTGTGCTGTGGGACCTTTCTCCTCTGTCTGGGTGCTGGGGCCTAAATAACTGAAAGTGGCCTTCTCCAGTGGTGGGTGATATGACGCCTAATTCCTTGCTGTCGGACCTCTCTCCTCTGTCTGGGTGCTGGGGTGTAAATAACTGAAAGTGGCCTTCTCCAGTGGTGGGTGATATGACTCCTTATTCCTTGCTATAGGACCTCTCTCCTCTGTCAGGGTGCTGGGGCCTAAATAAATGAAAGTGGCCTTCTCCAGTGGAGGTTGATATGATGCATGATTCTGTGCTGTGGGACCTTTCTCCTCTGTCTGGGTGCTGGGGCCTAAAAAAATGAAAATGGCCTACTTCAGTGGTGGGTGATATGAAGCATGATTCTCTGCTGTGGGACATCTCTCCTCTGTCTGGGTGCTGGGGCCTAAATAACTGATAGTGGCCTTCTCCAGTGGTGGGTGATATGATGAATGATTCTGTGCTATGGGACCTCTCTCCTCTGTCTGGGTGCTGGGGCCTAAATAACTGAAAGTGGCCTTCTCCAGTGGTGGGTGATATGATGCATGATTCTGTGCTGTGGGACCTCTCTCCTCTGTCTGGGTGCTGGGGCCTAAATAACTGAAAGTGTCCTTCTCCAGTGGTGGGTGATATGATGCCTAATTCCTTGCTGTGGGACCTCTCTCCTCTGTCTGGGTGCTGGGGCCTAAATAACTGAAAATGGCCTACTTCAGTGGTGGGTGATATGAAGCATGATTCTCTGCTGTGGGACCTCTCTCCTCTGTCTGGGTACTGGGGCCTAAATAACTCAAAGTGGCCTTCTCCAGTGGTGGGTGATATGACGCCTTATTCCGTGCTGTGGGACCTCTCTCCTCTGTCTGGGTGCTGGGGCCTAAATAACTGAAAGTGGCATTCTCCAGTGGTGGGTGAAATGACGCCTTATTCCTTGCTGTGGGACCTCTCTCCTCTGTCTGGGTGCTGGGGCCTAAATAACTGAAAGTGGCCTTCTCCAGTGGTGGGTGATATGACGAATGATTCTCTGATGTGGGACCTCTCTCCTCTGTATGGGTGCTGGGGCCTAAATAACTGAAAATGGCATTTTCCAGTGGTGGGTGATATAAAGCATGATTCTCTGCTGTGGGACCTCTCTCCTCTGTCTGGGTGCTGGGGCCTAAATAACTGAAAGTGGCCTTCTCCATTGGTGGGTGATATGACTCATTAGTCCTTGCTGTGGGACCTCTCTCCTCTGTCTGGCTGCTGGGGCCTAAATAACTGAAAGTGGCCTTCTCCAGTGGTGGGTGATATGATGCATGATTCTGTGCTGTGGGACCTCTCTCCTCTGTCTGGGTGCTGGGGCCTAAAAACTAAAAATGGCCTACTCCAGTTGTGGGTGATATGAAGCATGATTCTCTGCTGTGGGACCTCTCTCCTCTGACTGAGTGCTGGGGCCTAAATAACTGAAAGTGGCCTTCTCCAGTGGTGGGTGATATGATGCCTTATTCCTTGCTGTGGGACCTCTCTCCTCTGTCTGGGTGCTGGGGCCTAAATAACTGAAAGTGGCCTTCTCCAGTGGTGGGTGATATGACGCCTAATTCCTTGCTGTGGGACCTCTCTCCTCTGTCTGGGTGCTGGGGCCTAAATAACTGATAGTGGCCTTCTCCAGTGGTGGGTGATATGATGCCTTATTCCTTGCTGTGGGACCTCTCTCCTCTGTCTGGGTACTGGGGCCTAAATAACTCAAAGTGGCCTTCTCCAGTGGTGGGTGATATGACGCCTTATTCCTTGCTGTGGGACCTCTCTCCTCTGTCTGGGTGCTGGGGCCTAAATAACTGAAAGTGGCATTCTCCAGTGGTGGGTGAAATGACGCCTTATTCCTTGCTGTGGGACCTCTCTCCTCTGTCTGGGTGCTGGGGCCTAAATAACTGAAAGTGGCCTTCTCCAGTGGTGGGTGATATGATGCCTTATTTCTTGCTGTGGGACCTCTCTCCTCTGTCTGGGTGCTAGGGCCTAAATAACTGAAAGTGGCCTTCTCCAGTGATGGATGATATGATGCATGATTCTCTGCTGTGGGACCTCTCTCCTCTGTCTGGGTGCTGGGGCCAAAATAACTGAAAGTGGCCTTCTCCAGTGGTGGGTGAAATGACGCCTTATTCCTTGCTGTGGGACCTCTCTCCTCTGTCTGGGTGCTGAGGCCTAAATAACTGAAAATGGCCTTCTCCAGTGGTGGGTGATATGATGCCTTATTCCTTGCTGTGGGACCTCTCTCCTCTGTCTGGGTGCTGGGGCCTAAATAACTGAAAGTGGCCTTCTCCCGTGGTGGATGATATGATGCCTTATTTCTTGCTGTGGGACCTCTCTCCTCTGTCTGGGTGCTGGGGCCTAAATAACTGAAAGTGGCCTTCTCCAGTGATGGATGATATGATGCATGATTCTCTGCTGTGGGACCTCTCTCCTCTGTCTGGGTGCTGGGGCCAAAATAACTGAAAGTGGCCTTCTCCAGTGGTGGGTGAATTGACGCCTTATTCCTTGCTGTGGGACCTCTCTCCTCTGTCTGGGTGCTGAGGCCTAAATAACTGAAAGTGGCCATCTCCAGTGGTGGGTGATATGATGCATGATTCTGTGCTGTGGGACCTCTCTCCTCTGTCTGGGTGCTGGGGCCTAAAAAAATGAAAATGGCCTACTCCAGTGGTGGGTGATATGAAGCATGATTCTCTGCTGTGGGACCTCTCTCCTCTGTCTGGGTGCTGGGGCCTAAATAACTGAAAGTGCCCTTCTCCAGTGGTGGGTTATATGACGCCTTATTCCTTGCTGTGGGACCTCTCTCCTCTGTCTGGGTGCTGGGGACTAAATAACTGAAAGTGGCCTTCTCCAGTGGTGGGTGAAATGATTAATGATTCTGTGCTGTGGGACCTTTCTCCTCTGTCTGGGTGCTGGGGCCTAAATAACTGAAAGTGGCCTTCTCCAGTGGTGGGTGATATGACGCCTTATTCCTTGCTGTGGGACCTCTCTCCTCTGTCTGGGTGCTGGGGTGTAAATAACTGAAAGTGGTCTTCTCCAGTGGTGGTTGATATGACTCCTTATTCCTTGCTATGGGACCTCTCTCCTCTGTCTGGGTGCTGGGACCTAAATAAATGAAAGTGGCCTTCTCCAGTGGTGGGTGATATGATGCATGATTCTGTGCTGTGGGACCTTTCTCCTCTGTCTGGGTGCTGGGGATTAAAAAAATGAAAATGGCCTACTTCATTGGTGGGTGATATGAAGCATGATTCTCTGCTGTGGGACCTCTCTCCTCTGTCTGGGTGCTGGGGCCTAAATAACTGATAGTGGCCTTCTCCAGTGGTGGGTGATATGATGAATGATTCTGTGCTATGGGACCTCTCTCCTCTGTCTGGGTGCTGGGGCCTAAATAACTGAAACTGGCCTTCTCCAATGGTGGGTGATATAACGCATGATTCTCTGCTGTGGGACCTCTCTCCTCTGTCTGGGTGCTGGGGCCTAAAAACTAAAAATGGCCTACTCCAGTTGTGGGTGATATGAAGCATGATTCTCTGCTGTGGGACCTCTCTCCTCTGACTGGGTGCTGGGGCCTAAATAACTGAAAGTGGCCTTCTCCAGTGGTGGGTGATATGATGCCTTATTCCTTGCTGTGGGACCTCTCTCCTCTGTCTGGGTGCTGGGGCCTAAATAACTGAAAGTGGCCTTCTCCCTTGGTGGGTGATATGATGCCTTATTCCTTGCTGTGGGACCTCTCTCCTCTGTCTGGGTGCTGGGGCCTAAATAACTGAAAGTGGCCTTCTCCAGTGATGGATGATATGATGCATGATTCTCTGCTGTGGGACCTCTCTCCTCTGTCTGGGTGCTGGGGCCAAAATAACTGAAAGTGGCCTTCTCCAGTGGTGGGTGAAATGACGCCTTATTCCTTGCTGTGGGACCTCTCTCCTCTGTCTGGGTGCTGAGGCCTAAATAACTGAAAGTGGCCTTCTCCAGTGGTGGGTGATATGATGCATGATTCTGTGCTGTGGGACCTCTCTCCTCTGTCTGGGTGCTGGGGCCTCAAAAATTAAAATGGCCTACTCCAGTGGTGGGTGATATGAAGCATGATTCTCTGCTGTGGGACCTCTCTCCTCTGTCTGGGTGCTGGGGCCTAAATAACTGAAAGTGCCCTTCTCCAGTGGTGGGTTATATGATGCCTTATTCCTTGCTGTGGGACCTCTCTCCTCTGTCTGGGTGCTGGGGCCTAAATAACTGAAAGTGGCCTTCTCCAGTGGTGGGTGATATGATGCCTAATTCCTTGCTGTGGGACCTCTCTCCTCTGTCTGGGTGCTGGGGCCTAAATAACTGAAAGTGGCCTTCTCCAGTGGTGGGTGATATGACACCTTATTCCTTGCTGTGGGACCTCTCTCCTCCGTCTGGGTGCTGGGGTGTAAATAACTGAAAGTGGCCTTCTCCAGTGGTGGGTGATATGACGCCTTATTCCTTGCTGTGGGACCTCTCTCCTCTGTCTGGGTGCTGGGGCCTAAATAACTGATAGTGGCCTTCTCCAGTGGTGGGTGATATGATGCCTTATTCCTTGCTGTGGGACCTCTCTCCTCTGTCTGGGTGCTGGGGCCTAAATAACTGAAAGTGGCCTTCTCCCGTGGTGGGTGATATGATGCCTTATTTCTTGCTGTGGGACCTCTCTCCTCTGTCTGGGTGCTAGGGCCTAAATAACTGAAAGTGGCCTTCTCCAGTGATGGATGATATGATGCATGATTCTCTGCTGTGGGACCTCTCTCCTCTGTCTGGGTGCTGGGGCCAAAATAACTGAAAGTGGCCTTCTCCAGTGGTGGGTGAAATGACGCCTTATTCCTTGCTGTGGGACCTCTCTCCTCTGTCTGGGTGCTGAGGCCTAAATAACTGAAAAGTGGCCTTCTCCAGTGGTGGGTGATATGATGCCTTATTCCTTGCTGTGGGACCTCTCTCCTCTGTCTGGGTGCTGGGGCCTAAATAACTGAAAGTGGCCTTCTCCCAGTGGTGGGTGATATGACGCCTTATTCCTTGCTGTGGGACCTCTCCCTCTGTCTGGGTGCTGGGGCCTAAATAACTGAAAGTGGCCTTCTCCAGTGATGGATGATATGATGCATGATTCTCTGCTGTGGGACCTCTCTCCTCTATCTGGGTGCTGGGGCCAAAATAACTGAAAGTGGCCTTCTCCAGTGGTGGGTGAATATGACGCCTTATTCCTTGCTGTGGGACCTCTCTCCTCTGTCTGGGTGCTGAGGCCTAAATAACTGAAAGTGGCCATCTCCAGTGGTGGGTGATATGATGCATGATTCTGTGCTGTGGGACCTCTCTCCTCTGTCTGGGTGCTGGGGCCTAAATAACTGAAAATGGCCTACTCCAGTGGTGGGTGATATGAAGCATGATTCTCTGCTGTGGGACCTCTCTCCTCTGTCTGGGTGCTGGGGCCTAAATAACTGAAAGTGGCCTTCTCCAGTGGTGGGTGATATGACGCCTGATTCCTTGCTGTGGGACCTCTCTCCTCTGTCTGGGTGCTGGGGACTAAATAACTGAAAGTGGCCTTCTCCAGTGGTGGGTGATATGATTAATGATTCTGTGCTGTGGGACCTTTCTCCTCTGTCTGGGTGCTGGGGCCTAAATAACTGAAAGTGGCCTTCTCCAGTGGTGGGTGATATGACGCCTGATTCCTTGCTGTGGGACCTCT
Source organism: Bufotes viridis (assembly GCA_033119425.1). Taxonomy (NCBI): domain Eukaryota; kingdom Metazoa; phylum Chordata; class Amphibia; order Anura; family Bufonidae; genus Bufotes; species Bufotes viridis. The sequence goes on from CM065598.1 coordinate 53,432,798, forward strand.
CTCCTCTGTCTGGGTGCTGGGGCTAAATAACTGAAAGTGGTCTTCTCCAGTGGTGGTTGATATGACTCCTTATTCCTTGCTATGGGACCTCTCTCCTCTGTCTGGGTGCTGGGGCCTAAATAACTGAAAGTGGCCTTCTCCAGTGGTGGGTGATATGATGCATGATTCTGTGCTGTGGGACCTTTCTCCTCTGTCTGGGTGCTGGGGCCTAAATAACTGAAAATGGCCTACTCCAGTGGTGGGTGATATGAAGCATGATTCTCTGCTGTGGGACCTCTCTCCTCTGTCTGGGTGCTGGGGCCTAAATAACTGATAGTGGCCTTCTCCAGTGGTGGGTGATATGATGCATGATTCTGTGCTGTGGGACCTCTCTCCTCTGTCTGGGTGCTGGGGCCTAAATAACTGAAACTGGCCTTCTCCAGTGGTGGGTGATATGACGCATGATTCTCTGCTGTGGGACCTCTCTCCTCTGTCTGGGTGCTGGGGCCTAAATAACTGAAAGTGGCCTTCTCCAGTGGTGGGTGATATGACGCCTTATTCCTTGCTGTGGGACCTCTCTCCTCTGTCTTGGTGCTGGGACCTAAAATAACTGAAAGTGGCCTTTTCCAGTGGTGGGTGATATGACGCCTTATTCATTGCTGTGGGAGCTCTCTCCTCTGTCTGGGTACTGGGGCCTAAATAACTCAAAGTGGCCTTCTCCAGTGGTGGGTGATATGACGCCTTATTCCTTGCTGTGGGATCTCTCTCCTCTGTTTGAGTGCTGGGGCCTAAATAACTGAAAGTGGCCTTCTCCAGTGGTGGGTGATATGATGCCTTATTCCTTGCTGTGGGACCTCTCTCCTCTGTCTGGGTGCTGGGGCCTAAATAACTGAAAGTGGCCTTCTCCAGTGATGGGTGATATGATGCATGATTCTCTGCTGTGGGACCACTCTCCTCTGTCTGGGTGCTGGGGCCAAAATAACTGAAAGTGGCCTTCTCCAGTTGTGGGTGAAATGACGCCTTATTCCTTGCTGTGGGACCTCTTCCTCTGTCTGGTGCTGGGGCCTAAATAACTGAAAGTGGCCATCTCCAGTGGTGGGTGATATGATGCATGATTCTGTGCTGTGGGATCTCTCTCCTCTGTCTGGGTGCTGGGGCCTAAATAACTCAAAGTGGCCTTCTCCAGTGGTGGGTGATATGACGCCTTATTCCTTGCTGTGGGATCTCTCTCCTCTGTTTGGGTGCTGGGGCCTAAATAACTGAAAGTGGCCATCTCCAGTGGTGGGTGATATGATGCATGATTCTGTGCTGTGGGACCTCTCTCCTCTGTCTGGGTGCTAGGGCCTAAATAACTGAAAATGGCCTTCTCCAGTGGTGGGTGATATGAAGCATGATTCTCTGCTGTGGGACCTCTCCTCTGTCTGGGTGCTGGGGCCTAAATAACTGAAAGTGGCCTTCTCCAGTGGTGGGTGATATGACGCCTTATTCTTTGCTGTGGGACCTCTCTCCTCTGTCTGGGTACTGGGGCCTAAATAACTGAAAGTGGCCTTCTTCAGTGGTGGGTGAAATGATGCATGATTCTGTGCTGTAGGACCTTTCTCCTCTGTCTGAGTGCTGGGGCCTAAATATCTGAAAGTGGCCTTCTCCAGTGGTGGGTAATATGACGCATGATTCTCTGCTGTGGGACCTCTCTCCTCTGTCTGGGTGCAGGGGCCTAAATAACTTAAAGTGGCCTTCTCAAGTGGTGGGTGATATGATGCCTTATTTCTTGCTGTGGGACCTCTCTCCTCTGTCTGGGTGCTGGGGCCTAAATAACTGAAAGTGGCCTTCTCCAGTGGTGGGTGATATGAATCCTTATTCCTTGCTGTGGGACCTCTCTACCTCTGTCTGGGTGCTGGGGCCTAAATAACTGGAAGTGGCCTTCTCCAGTAGTGGGTGATATGACGCCTTATTCCTTGCTGTGGGACCTCCTCCTCTGTCTGGGTGCTGGGGCGTAAATAACTGAAAGTGGCCTTCTCCAGTGGTGGGTGATATGACGCCTTATTCCTTGCTGTGGGACCCTCTCCTCTGTCTGGGTGCTGGGGCCTAAATAACTGAAAATGGCCTTCTCCAGTGGTGGGTAATATGACGCATGATTCTCTGGTGTGGGACCTCTCTCCTCTGTCTGGGTGCTGGGGCCTAAATAACTTAAAGTGGCCTTCTCCAGTGGTGGGTGATATGACTCCTTATTCCTTGCTGTGGGACCTCTCTCCTCTGTCTGGGTGCTGGGGCCTAAATGAACTGAAAGTGGCCTTCTCCAGTGGTGGGTGATATGAAGCATGATTCTCTGCTGTGGGACCTCTCTCCTCTGTCTGGGTGCTGGGGCCTAAATAACTGAAAATGGCCTACTTCAGTAGTGGGTGATATGACGCATGATTCTCTGCTGTGGGACCTCTCTCCTCTGTCTGGGTGCTGGGGCCTAAATAACTGATAGTGGCCTTCTCCAGTGGTGGGTGATATGATGAATGATTCTGTGCTGTGGGACCTCTCTCCTCTGTCTGGGTGCTGGGGCCTAAATAACTGAAACTGGCCTTCTCCAATGGTGGGTGATATAACAGCATGATTCTCTGCTGTGGGACCTCTCTCCTCTGTCTGGGTGCTGGGGCCTACATAACTGAAAGTGGCCTTCTCCAGTGGTGGGTGATATGATGCCTTATTCCTTGCTGTGGGACCTCTCTCCTCTGTCTGGGTGCTGGGGCCAAAATAACTGAAAGCGGCCTTCTCCAGTGGTGGGTGATATGATGCATGATTCTGTGCTGTGGGACCTCTCTCCTCTGTCTGGGTGCTGGGGCCTAAATAACTGAAAGTGGCCTTCTCCAGTGGTGGGTGATATGATGCCTTATTTCTTGCTGTGGGACCTCTCTCCTCTGTCTGGGTGCTGGGGCCTAAATAACTGAAAGTGGCCTTCTCCAGTGGTGGGTGATATGATGCATGACTCTGTGCTGTGGGACCTCTCTCCTCTGTCTGGGTTTTGAGGCCTTAATAACTGAAAGTGGCCTTCTCCAGTGGTGGGTGATATGACGCCTTATTCCTTGCTGTGGGACCTCTCTCCTCTGTCTGGGTGCTGGGGCCTAAATAACTGAAAGTGGCCTTCTCCAGTGGTGGGTGATATGACGCCTTATTCCTTGCTGTGGGACCTCTCTCCTCTGTCTGGGTGCTGGGGCCTAAATAACTGAAAGCGGCCTTCTCCAGTGGTGGGTGATATGATGCATGATTCCTGTGCTGTGGGACCTCTCTCCCTCTGTCTGGGTGCTGGGGCCTAAATAACTGAAAGTGGCATTCTCCAGTGGTGGGTGATATGATGCCTTATTCCTTGCTGTGGGACCTCTCTCCTCTGTCTGGGTGCTGGGGCCTAAATAACTGAAAGTGGCCTTCTCCAGTGGTGGGTGATATGATGCCTATATTCCTTGCTGTGTGACCTCTCTCCTCTGTCTGGATGTTGGGGCCTAAATAACTGAAAGTGGCCTTCTACAGTGGTGGGTGATATGACGCCTGATTTTCGTGCTGTGGGACTCTCTCCTCTGTCTGGGTGCTGGGGCCTAAATAACTCATAGTGGCCTTCTCAGTGGTGGGTGATATGACGCATGATTCCTTGCTGTGGGACCTCTCCTCTGTCTGGGTGCTGGGGCCTAAATAACTGAAAGTGGCCTTCTCCAGTGGTGGGTGATATGATGCCTAATTCCTTGCTGTGGGACCTCTCTCCTCTGTCTGGGTGCTGGGGCCAAAATAACTGATAGTGGCCTTCTCCAGTGGTGGGTGATATGATGCCTTATTCCTTGCTGTGGGACCTCTCTCCTCTGTCTGGGTACTGAGGCCTAAATAACTGAAAGTGGCCTTCTCCAGTGGTGGGTGATATGATGCCTTATTCCTTGCTGTGGGACCTCTCTCCTCTGTCTGGGTGCTGGGGCCTAAATAACTGAAAGTGGCCTTCTCCAGTGGTGGGTGATATGACGCATGATTCTCTGCTGTGGGACCCTCTCCTCTGTCTGGGTGCTGGGGCCTAAATAACTGAAAATGGCCTTCTCTAGTGGTGGGTGATATGAAGCATGATTCTCTGCTGTGGACCTCTCTCCTCTGTCTGGCTGCTGGGGCCTAAATAACTAAAAGTGGCCTTCTCCAGTGGTGGGTGATATGACGCATGATTCTATGCTGTGGGACCTCTCTCCTCTGTCTGGGTGCTGGGGCCTAAATAACTAAAAGTGGCCTACTCCAGTGGTGGGTGATATGAAGCATGATTCCTTGCTGTGGGACCTCTCTCCTCTGACTGGGTGCTGGGGCCTAAATAACTGAAAGTGGCCTTCTCCAGTGGTGGGTGATATGATGCCTTATTCCTTGCTGTCGGACATCTCTCCTCTGTCTGGGTGCTGGGGCCTAAATAACTGAAAGTGGCCTTCTCCAGTGGTGGGTGATATGATGCCTGATTCTTGCTGTGGGACCTCTCTCCTCTGTCTGGGTGCTGGAGCCTAAATAACTGAAAGTGGCCTACTCCAGTGGTGGGTGATATGAAGCATGATTCTCTGCTGTGGGACCTCTCTCTCTGTCTGGGTGCTGGGGCCTAAATAAATGAAAGTGGCCTTCTCCAGTGGTGGGTGATATGATGCCTTATTCTCTGCTGTGGGACCTCTATCCTCTGTCTGGGTGCTGGGGCCTAAATAACTGAAAGTGGCCTTCTCCAGTGGTGGGTGATATGACTCCTTATTCCTTGCTGTGGGACCTCTCACCTCTGTCTGGGTGCTGAGGCCTAAATAACTGAAAGTGGCTTTCTCCAGTGGTGGGTGATATGATGCATGATTCTGTGCTGTGGGACCTCTCTCCTCTGTCTGGGTGCTGGGGCCTAAATAACTGAAAGTGGCCTTCTCCAGTGGTGGGTGATTTGATGCCTTATGCCTGCTGTGGGACCTCTCTCCTCTGTCTGGGATGCTGGGGCCTAAATAACTGAAAGTGGCCTTCTCCAGGTGGTGGGTGATATGACGCCTTCTTCCTTGCTGTGGGACCTCTCTCCTCTGTCTAGGTGCTGGGGCCTAAATAACTGAAAGTGGCCTTCTCCAGTGGTGGGTGATATGATGCATGATTCTGTGCTGTGGGACCTCTCTCCTCTGTCTGGGTGCTGGGGCCTAAATAACTGAAAGTGGCCTTCTCCAGTGGTGGGTGATATGACGCTTCTTCCTTGCTGTGGGACCTCTCTCCTCTGTCTGGGTGCTGGGGCCTAAATAACTGAAAGTGGCCTTTTCCAGTGGTGGGTGATATGACGCCTTATTCCTTGCTGTGGGACCTCTCTCTCTGTCTGGGTGCTGGGGCCTAATTAACTGAAAGTGGCCTTCTCCAGTGGTGGGTGATATGACGCCTGATTCTCTGCTGTGGGACCTCTCTCCTCTGTCTGGGTACTGGGGCCTAAATACCTCAAAGTGGCCTTCTCCAGTGGTTGGTGATATGACGCCTGATTCCCTGCTGTGGGACCTCTCTCCTCTGTCTGGGTGCTGGGGCCTAAATAACTGAAAGTGGCCTTCTCCAGTGGTGGGTGATATGACTCCTTATTCCTTGCTGTGGGACCTCTCTCCTCTGTCTGGGTGCTGAGTCTGAAATAACTGAAAGTGGCTTCTCCAGTGGTGGGTGATATGATGCATGATTCTGTGCTGTGGTACCTCTCTCCTCTGTCTGGGTGCTGGGGCCTAAATAACTGAAAGTGGCCTTCTCCAGTGGTGGGTGATATGACGCCTTATTCCTTGCTGTGGGACCGCTCTTCTGTCTGGGTGCTGGGGCCTAAATAACTGAAAGTGGCCTTCTCCAGTGGTGGGTGATATGACGCCTTATTCCTTGCTGTGGGACCTCTCTCCTCTGTCTGGGTGCTGTTGCCTAAATAACTGAAAGTGGCTTTCTTAAGTGGTGGGTGATATGATGCCTTATTACTTGCTGTGGGACCTCTCTCCTCTGTCTTGGTGCTGGGGCCTAAATAACTGAAAGTGGCCTTCTCCAGTTGTGGGTGATATGATGCCTTATTCCTTGCTGTGGGACCTCTCTTCTCTGTTTGGGTGCTGGGCCTAAATAACTGAAAGTGGCCTTCTCCAGTGGTGGGTGATATGACGCCTTATTCCTTGCTGTGGGACCTCTCTCCTCTGTCTGGGTGCTGGGGCCTAAATAACTGAAAGTGGCCTTCTCCAGTGGTGGGTGATATGATGCCTTATTCTTGCTGTGGGACCTCTCTCCTCTGTCTGGGTACTGGGGCCTAAATAACTCAAAGTGGCCTTCTCCAGTGGTGGGTGATATGACGCCTTATTCCTTGCTGTGGGACCTCTCCTCTGTCTGGGTGCTGGGGCCTAAATAACTGAAAGTGGCCTTCTCCAGTGGTGGGTGATATGATGCATGATTCTGTGCTGTGAGACCTCTCTCCTCTGTCTGGGTGCTGGGGCCTAAAAACTGAAAATAGACTACTCCAGTAGTGAGTGATATGAAGCATGATTCTCTGCTGTGGGACCTCTCTCCACTGTCTGGGTCCTGGGGCCTAAATAATTGAAAGTGGCCTTCTCCAGTGGTGGGTGATATGACGCATGATTCTCTGCTGTGGGACATCTCTCCTCTGTCTGGGTGCTGGGGCCTAAATAACTTAAAGTGGCCTTCTCCAGTGATGGGTGATATGACTCCTTAGTCCTTGATGTGGGACCTCTCTCCTCTGTCTGGGTGCTGGGGCCTAAATAACTGAAAGTGGCCTTCTCCAGTGGTGGGTGATATGATGCATGATTCTGTGCTGTGGGACCTCACTCTCCTCTGTCTGGGTGCTGGGGCCTAAATAACTGAAAATATAATACTCCAGTGGTGGGTGATATGAAGCATGATTCTCTGCTGTGGGACCGCTCTCCTCTGTCTGGGTGTTGGGGCCTAAATAACTGAAAGTGGCCTTCTCCAGTGGTGGGTGATATGATGCCTTATTCCTTGCTGTGGGACCTCTCTCCTCTGTCTGGGTGCTGGGGCCTAAATAACTGAAAGTGGCCTTCTCCAGTGGTGGGTGATATGATGCCTTATTCATAGCTGTGGGACCTCTCTCCTCTGTCTGGGTGCTGGGTATTAAATAACTGAAAGTGGCCTTCTCCATTGGTGGGTGATATGATGCCTTATTCCTTGCTGTGGGACCTCTCTCCTCTGTCTGGGTGCTGGGGCCTAAATAACTGAAAGTGGCCTTCTCCAGTGGTGGGTGATATGATGCCTAATTCCTTGCTGTGGGACCTCTCTCCTCTGTCTGGGTGCTGGGGCCTAAATAACTGAAAATGGCCTTCTCCAGTGGTGGGTGATATGACGCCTTATTCCGTGCTGTGGGACCTCTCTCCTCTGTCTGGGTGCTGGGGCCTAAATAACTGAAAGTGGCCTTCTCCAGTGGTGGGTGATATGATGCATGATTCTGTGCTGTGGGACCTCTCTCCTCTGTCTGGGTGCTGGGTCCTAAATAACTGAAAGTGTCCTTCTCCAGTGGTGGGTGATATGATGCCTAATTCCTTGCTGTGGGACCTCTCTCCTCTGTCTGGGTGCTGGGGCCTAAATAACTGATAGTGGCCTTCTCCAGTGGTGGGTGATATGATGCCTTATTCCTTGCTGTGGGACCTCTCTCCTCTGTCTGGGTACTGGGGCCTAAATAACTCAAAGTGGCCTTCTCCAGTGGTGGGTGATATGACGCCTTATTCCTTGCTGTGGGACCTCTCTCCTCTGTCTGGGTGCTGGGGCCTAAATAACTGAAAGTGGCATTCTCCAGTGGTGGGTGAAATGACGCCTTATTCCTTGCTGTGGGACCTCTCTCCTCTGTCTGGGTGCTGGGGCCTAAATAACTGAAAGTGGCCTTCTCCAGTGGTGGGTGATATGACGCATGATTCTCTGATGTGGGACCTCTCTCCTCTGTCTGGGTGCTGGGGCCTAAATAACTGAAAATGGCATTTTCCAGTGGTGGGTGATATAAAGCATGATTCTCTGCTGTGGGACCTCTCTCCTCTGTCTGGCTGCTGGGGCCTAAATAACTGAAAGTGGCCTTCTCCATTGGTGGGTGATATGACTCCTTAGTCCTTGCTGTGGGACCTCTCTCCTCTGTCTGGATGCTGGGGCCTAAATAACTGAAAGTGGCCTTCTCCAGTGGTGGGTGATATGATGCATGATTCTGTGCTGTGGGACCTCTCTCCTCTGTCTGGGTGCTGGGGCCTAAAAAACTAAAAATGGTCTACTCCAGTTGTGGGTGATATGAAGCATGATTCTCTGCTGTGGGACCTCTCTCCTCTGACTGAGTGCTGGGGCCTAAATAACTGAAAGTGGCCTTCTCCAGTGGTGGGTGATATGATGCCTTATTCCTTGCTGTGGGACCTCTCTCCTCTGTCTGGGTGCTGGGGCTTAAATAACTGAAAGTGGCCTTCTCAAGTGATGTGTGATATGACGAATGATTCTCTGCTGTGGGACCTCTCTCCTCTGTCTGGGTGCTGGGGCCTAAATAACTGAAAGTGGCCTTCTCCAGTGATGGATGATATGATGCATGATTCTCTGCTGTGGGACCTCTCTCCTCTGTCTGGGTGGTGGGGCCAAAATAACTGAAAGTGGCCTTCTCCAGTGGTGGGTGAAATGACGCCTTATTACTTGCTGTGGGACCTTTCTCCTCTGTCTGGGTGCTGAGGCCTAAATAACTGAAAGTGGCCTTCTCCAGTGGTGGGTGATATGATGCATGATTCTGTGCTGTGGGACCTCTCTCCTCTGTCTGGGTGCTGGGGCCTAAAAAATGAAAATGGCCTACTCCAGTGGTGGGTGATATGAAGCATGATTCTCTGCTGTGGGACCTCTCTCCTCTGTCTGGGTGCTGGGGCCTAAATAACTGAAAGTGCTCTTCTCCAGTGGAGGGTTATATGACCCCTTATTCCTTGCTGTGGGACCTCTCTCCTCTGTCTGGGTGCTGGGGCCTAAATAACTGAAAGTGGCCTTCTCCAGTGGTGGGTGAAATGATTAATGATTCTGTGCTGTGGGACCTTTCTCCTCTGTCTGGGTGCTGGGGCCTAAATAACTGAAAGTGGCCTTCTCCAGTGGTGGGTGATATGACGCCTTATTCCTTGCTGTCGGACCTCTCTCCTCTGTCTGGGTGCTGGGGTGTAAATAACTGAAAGTGGCCTTCTCCAGTGGTGGGTGATATGACTCCTTATTCCTTGCTATAGGACCTCTCTCCTCTGTCAGGGTGCTGGGGCCTAAATAAATGAAAGTGGCCTTCTCCAGTGGTGGTTGATATGATGCATGATTCTGTGCTGTGGGACCTTTCTCCTCTGTCTGGGTGCTGGGGCCTAAAAAATGAAAATGGCCTACTTCAGTGGTGGGTGATATGAAGCATGATTCTCTGCTGTGGGACCTCTCTCCTCTGTCTGGGTGCTGGGGCCTAAATAACTGATAGTGGCCTTCTCCAGTGGTGGGTGATATGATGAATGATTCTGTGCTATGGGACCTCTCTCCTCTGTCTGGGTGCTGGGGCCTAAATAACTGAAAGTGGCCTTCTCCAGTGGTGGGTGATATGATGCATGATTCTGTGCTGTGGGACCTCTCTCCTCTGTCTGGGTGCTGGGGCCTAAATAACTGAAAGTGTCCTTCTCCAGTGGTGGGTGATATGATGCCTTATTCATTGCTGTGGGACCTCTCTCCTCTGTCTGGGTGCTGGGGCCTAAATAACTGATAGCGGCCTTCTCCAGTGGTGGGTGATATGATGCCTTATTCCTTGCTGTGGGACCTCTCTCCTCTGTCTGGGTGCTGGGGCCTAAATAACTGAAAGTGACCTTCTCCCGTGGTGGGTGATATGATGCCTTATTTCTTGCTGTGGGACCTCTCTCCTCTGTCTGGGTGCTGGGGCCTAAATAACTGAAAGTGGCCTTCTCCAGTGATGGATGATATGATGCATGATTCTCTGCTGTGGGACCTCTCTCCTCTGTCTGGGTGCTGGGGCCTAAATAACTAAAAGTGGCCTACTCCAGTTGTGGGTGATATGAAGCATGATTCTCTGCTGTGGGACCTCTCTCCTCTGACTGGGTGCTGGGGCCAAAATAACTGAAAGTGGCCTTCTCCAGTGGTGGGTGATATGATGCCTTATTCCTTGCTGTGGGACCTCTCTCCTCTTTCTGGGTGCTGGGGCCTAAATAACTGAAAGTGGCCTTCTCCAGTGGTGGGTGATATGATGCATGATTCTGTGCTGTGGGACCTCTCTCCTCTGTCTGGGTGCTGGAGCCTAAATAACTGAAAATGGCCTACTCCAGTTGTGGGTGATATGAAGCATGATTCTCTGCTGTGGGACCTATCTCTTCTGTCTGGGTGCTGGGGCCTAAATAACTGAAAGTGGCCTTCTCCAGTGGTGGGTGATATGACGCCTTATTCCTTGCTGTGGGACTTCTCTCCTCTGTCTGTGTGCTGGGACGTAAATAACTGAAAGTGGCCTTCTCCACTGGTGGGTGATATGACGCCTTATTCCTTGCTGTGGGACCTCTCTCCTCTGTCTGGGTGCTGGGGCCTAAATAACTGAAAGTGGCCTTCTCCAGTGGTGGGTGATATGATGCCTTATTTCTTGCTATGGGACCTCTCTTCTCTGTCTGGGTCCTGGGGCCTAAATAACTTAAAGTGGCCTTCTCCAGTGGTAGGTGATATGATGCATGATTCTGTGCTGTGGGACCTCTCTCCTCTGTCTGGGTGCTGGGGCCTAAATAACTGAAAGTGGCCTTCTCCAGTGGTGGGTGATATGACGCCTTATTCCTTGCTGTGGGACCTCTCTACACAGTCTTGGTGCTGGGGCCTAAATAAATGAAAGCGGCCTTCTCCAGTGGTGGGTGATATTATGCATGATTCTGTGCTGTGGGACCTCTCTCCTCTGTCTGGGTGCTGGGGCCTAAATAACTGAAAGTGGCCTTCTCCAGTGGTGGGTGATATGACGCCTTATTCCTTGCTGTGGGACCTCTCTCCTCTGTCTGGGTGCTGGGACGTAAATAACTGAAAGTGGCCTTCTCCACTGGTGGGTGATATGACGCCTTATTCCTTGCTGTGGGACCTCTCTCCTCTGTCTGGGTGCTGGGGCCTAAATAACTGAAAATGGCCTTCTCCAGTGGTGGGTGATATGACGCATGATTCTCTGCTGTGGGACCTCTCTCCTCTGTCTGGGTGCTGGGGCCTAAAAAATGAAAATGTCCTACTTCAGTGGTGGGTGATATGAAGCATGATTCTCTGCTGTGGGACCTCTCTCCTCTGTCTGGGTGCTGGGGCCTAAATAACTGAAAGTGGCCTTCTCCAGTGGTGGGTTATATGACGCCTTATTCCTTGCTGTGGGACCTTTCTCCTCTGTCTGGGTGCTGGGACCTAAATAACTGATAGTGGCCTTCTCCAGTGGTGGGTGATATGATGCCTTATTCCTTGCTGTGGGACCTCTATCCTCTGTCTGGGTGCTGGGGCCTAAATAACTGAAAGTGGCCTTCTCCAGTGGTGGGTGATATGACTCCTTATTCCTTGCTGTGGGACCTCTCACCTCTGTCTGGGTGCTGAGGCCTAAATAATTGAAAGTGGCTTTCTCCAGTGGTGGGTGATATGATGCATGATTCTGTGCTGTGGGACCTCTCTCCTCTGTCTGGGTGCTGGGGCCTAAATAACTGAAAGTGGCCTTCTCCAGTGGTGGGTGATATGACGCCTTATTCCTTGCTGTGGGGCCTCTCTCCTCTGTCTGGGTGCTGGGGCCTAAAAACTGAAAATGGCCTACTCCAGTTGTGGGTGATATGAAGCATGATTCTCTGCTGTGGGACCTCTCTCCTCTGTCTGGGTGCTGGGGCCTAAATAACTGAAAGTGGCCTTCTCCAGTGGTGGGTGATATGATGCCTTATGCCTTGCTGTGGGACCTCTCTCCTCTGTCTGGATGTTAGGGCCTAAATAACTGAAAGTGGCCTTCTCCAGTGGTGGGTGATATGACGCCTTCTTCCTTGCTGGGGACCTCTCTCCTCTGTCTAGGTGCTGGGGCCTAAATAACTGAAAGTGGCCTTCTCCAGTGGTGGGTGATATGATGCATGATTCTGTGCTGTGGGACCTCTCTCCTCTGTCTGGGTGCTGGGGCCTAAATAACTGAAAGTGGCCTCCTCCAGTGGTGGGTGATATGACGCCTTATTCCTTGCTGTGGGACCTCTCTCCTCTGTCTGGGTGCTGGGGCCTAAATAACTGAAAGTGGCCTTTTCCAGTGGTGGGTGATATGACTCCTTATTCCTTGCTGTGGGACCTCTCTCTTCTGTCTGGGTGCTGGGGCCTAAATAACTGAAAGTGTCCTTCTCCAGTGGTGGGTGATATGACGCCTGATTCTCTGCTGTGGGACTTCTCTCCTCTGTCTGGGTACTGGGGCCTAAATACCTCAAAGTGTCCTTCTCCAGGGTTAGGTGATATGACGCCTTATTCCTTGCTGTGGGACCTCTCTCCTCTGTCTAGGTGCTGGGGCCTAAATAACTGAAAGTGGCCTTCTCCAGTGGTGGGTGATATGACTCCTTATTCCTTGCTGTGGGACCTCTCTCCTCTGTCTGGGTGCTGAGGCCGAAATAACTGAAAGTGGCTTTCTCCAGTGGTGGGTGATATGATGCATGATTCTGTGCTGTGGTACCTCTCTTCTCTGTCTGGGTGCTGGGGCCTAAATAACTGAAAGTGGCCTTCTCCAGTGGGGGGTGATATGACGCCTTATTCCTTGCTGTGGGACCGCTCTTCTCTGTCTGGGTGCTGGGGCCTAAATAACTGAAAGTGGCCTTCTCCAGAATACTGGTGGCCCTCCGTGGTGAGTGATGACGCCTTATTCCTTGCTGTGGGACCTCTCTCCTCTGTCTGGGTGCTGTTGCCTAAATAACTGAAAGTGGCCTTCTTAAGTGGTGGGTGATATGATGCCTTATTCCTTGCTGTGGGACCTCTCTCCTCTGTCTTGGTGCTGGGGCCTAAATAACTGAAAGTGGCCTTCTCCAGTTGTGGGTGATATGATGCCTTATTCCTTGCTGTGGGACCTCTCTTCTCTGTTTGGGTGCTGGGGCCTAAATAACTGAAAGTGGCCTTCTCCAGTGGTGGGTGATATGACGCCATATTCCTTGCTGTGGGACCTCTCTCCTCTGTCTGGGTGCTGGGGCCTAAATAACTGAAAGTGGCCTTCTCCAGTGGTGGGTGATATGATGCCTTATTCCTTGCTGTGGGACCTCTCTCCTCTGTCTGGGTACTGGGGCCTAAATAACTCAAAGTGGCCTTCTCCAGTGGTGGGTGATATGACGCCTTATTCCTTGCTGTGGGACCTCTCTCCTCTGTCTGGGTGCTGGGGCCTAAATAACTGAAAGTGGCCTTCTCCAGTGGTGGGTGATATGATGCATGATTCTGTGCTGTGAGACCTCTCTCCTCTGTCTGGGTGCTGGGGCCTAAAAACTGAAAATGGACTACTCCAGTAGTGAGTGATATGAAGCATGATTCTCTGCTGTGGGACCTCTCTCCACTGTCTGGGTCCTGGGGCCTAAATAATTGAAAGTGGCCTTCTCCAGTGGTGGGTGATATGACGCATGATTCTCTGCTGTGGGACATCTCTCCTCTGTCTGGGTGCTGGGGCCTAAATAACTTAAAGTGGCCTTCTCCAGTGATGGGTGATATGACTCCTTAGTCCTTGATGTGGGACCTCTCTCCTCTGTCTGGGTGCTGGGGCCTAAATAACTGAAAGTGGCCTTCTCCAGTGGTGGGTGATATGATGCATGATTCTGTGCTGTGGGACCTCTCTCCTCTGTCTGGGTGCTGGGGCCTAAAAACTGAAAATATAATACTCCAGTGGTGGGTGATATGAAGCATGATTCTCTGCTGTGGGACCGCTCTCCTCTGTCTGGGTGTTGGGGCCTAAATAACTGAAAGTGGCCTTCTCCAGTGGTGGGTGATATGATGCCTTATTCCTTGCTGTGGGACCTCTCTCCTCTGTCTGGGTGCTGGGGCCTAAATAACTGAAAGTGGCCTTCTCCAGTGGTGGGTGATATGATGCCTTATTCATAGCTGTGGGACCTCTCTCCTCTGTCTGGGTGCTGGGGATTAAATAACTGAAAGTGGCCTTCTCCATTGGAGGGTGATATGATGCCTTATTCCTTGCTGTGGGACCTCTCTCCTCTGTCTGGGTGCTGGGGCCTAAATAACTGAAAATGGCCTTCTCCAGTGGTGGGTGATATGACGCCTTATTCCTTGCTGTGGGACCTCTCTCCTCTGTCTGGGTGCTGGGGCCTAAATAACTGAAAGTGGCCTTCTCCAGTGGTGGGTGATATGATGCCTAATTCCTTGCTGTGGGACCTCTCTCCTCTGTCTGGGTGCTGGGGCCTAAATAACTGAAAATGGCCTTCTCCAGTGGTGGGTGATATGACGCCTTATTCCGTGCTGTGGGACCTCTCTCCTCTGTCTGGGTGCTGGGGCCTAAATAACTGAAAGTGGCCTTCTCCAGTGGTGGGTGATATGATGCATGATTCTGTGCTGTGGGACCTCTCTCCTCTGTCTGGGTGCTGGGGACTAAATAACTGATAGTGGCCTTCTCCAGTGGTGGGTGATATGATGCCTTATTCCTTGCTGTGGGACCTCTCTCCTCTGTCTGGGTACTGGGGCCTAAATAACTCAAAGTGGCCTTCTCCAGTGGTGGGTGATATGACGCCTTATTCCTTGCTGTGGGACCTCTCTCCTCTGTCTGGGTGCTGGGGCCTAAATAACTGAAAGTGGCATTCTCCAGTGGTGGGTGAAATGACGCCTTATTCCTTGCTGTGGGACCTCTCTCCTCTGTCTGGGTGCTGGGGCCTAAATAACTGAAAGTGGCCTTCTCCAGTGGTGGGTGATATGACGCATGATTCTCTGATGTGGGACCTCTCTCCTCTGTCTGGGTGCTGGGGCCTAAATAACTGAAAATGGCATTTTCCAGTGGTGGGTGATATAAAGCATGATTCTCTGCTGTGGGACCTCTCTCCTCTGTCTGGGTGCTGGGGCCTAAATAACTGAAAGTGGCCTTCTCCATTGGTGGGTGATATGACTCCTTAGTCCTTGCTGTGGGACCTCTCTCCTCTGTCTGGCTGCTGGGGCCTAAATAACTGAAAGTGGCCTTCTCCAGTGGTGGGTGATATGATGCATGATTCTGTGCTGTGGGACCTCTCTCCTCTGTCTGGGTGCTGGGGCCTAAAAACTGAAAGTGGCCTTCTCCAGTGGTGGGTGATATGATGCCTTATTCCTTGCTGTGGGACCTCTCTCCTCTGTCTGGGTGCTGGGGCCTAAATAACTGAAAGTGGCCTTCTCCGTTGGTGGGTTATATGATGCCTTATTCCTTGCTGTGGGACCTCTCTCCTCTGTCTGGGTGCTGGGGCCTAAATAACTGAAAGTGGCCTTCTCCAGTGATGGATGATATGATGCATGATTCTCTGCTGTGGGACCTCTCTCCTCTGTCTGGGTGGTGGGGCCAAAATAACTGAAAGTGGCCTTCTCCAGTGGTGGGTGAAATGACGCCTTATTCCTTGCTGTGGGACCTTTCTCCTCTGTCTGGGTGCTGAGGCCTAAATAACTGAAAGTGGCCTTCTCCAGTGGTGGGTGATATGATGCATGATTCTGTGCTGTGGGACCTCTCTCCTCTGTATGGGTGCTGGGGCCTAAAAAATGAAAATGGCCTACTCCAGTGGTGGGTGATATGAAGCATGATTCTCTGCTGTGGGACCTCTCTCCTCTGTCTGGGTGCTGGGGCCTAAATAACTGAAAGTGCCCTTCTCCAGTGGTGGGTTATATGACCCCTTATTCCTTGCTGTGGGACCTCTCTCCTCTGTCTGGGTGCTGGGGCCTAAATAACTGAAAGTGGCCTTTTCCAGTGGTGGGTGAAATGATTAATGATTCTGTGCTGTGGGACCTTTCTCCTCTGTCTGGGTGCTGGGGCCTAAATAACTGAAAGTGGCCTTCTCCAGTGGAGGGTGATATGACGCCTAATTCCTTGCTGTCGGACCTCTCTCCTCTGTCTGGGTGCTGGGGTGTAAATAACTGAAAGTGGCCTTCTCCAGTGGTGGGTGATATGACTCCTTATTCCTTGCTATAGGACCTCTCTCCTCTGTCAGGGTGCTGGGGCCTAAATAAATGAAAGTGGCCTTCTCCAGTGGAGGTTGATATGATGCATGATTCTGTGCTGTGGGACCTTTCTCCTCTGTCTGGGTGCTGGGGCCTAAAAAAATGAAAATGGCCTACTTCAGTGGTGGGTGATATGAAGCATGATTCTCTGCTGTGGGACATCTCTCCTCTGTCTGGGTGCTGGGGCCTAAATAACTGATAGTGGCCTTCTCCAGTGGTGGGTGATATGATGAATGATTCTGTGCTATGGGACCTCTCTCCTCTGTCTGGGTGCTGGGGCCTAAATAACTGAAAGTGGCCTTCTCCAGTGGTGGGTGATATGATGCATGATTCTGTGCTGTGGGACCTCTCTCCTCTGTCTGGGTGCTGGGGCCTAAATAACTGAAAGTGTCCTTCTCCAGTGGTGGGTGATATGATGCCTAATTCCTTGCTGTGGGACCTCTCTCCTCTGTCTGGGTGCTGGGGCCTAAAAATGAAAATGGCCTACTTCAGTGGTGGGTGATATGAAGCATGATTCTCTGCTGTGGGACCTCTCTCCTCTGTCTGGGTACTGGGGCCTAAATAACTCAAAGTGGCCTTCTCCAGTGGTGGGTGATATGACGCCTTATTCCGTGCTGTGGGACCTCTCTCCTCTGTCTGGGTGCTGGGGCCTAAATAACTGAAAGTGGCATTCTCCAGTGGTGGGTGAAATGACGCCTTATTCCTTGCTGTGGGACCTCTCTCCTCTGTCTGGGTGCTGGGGCCTAAATAACTGAAAGTGGCCTTCTCCAGTGGTGGGTGATATGACGAATGATTCTCTGATGTGGGACCTCTCTCCTCTGTATGGGTGCTGGGGCCTAAATAACTGAAAATGGCATTTTCCAGTGGTGGGTGATATAAAGCATGATTCTCTGCTGTGGGACCTCTCTCCTCTGTCTGGGTGCTGGGGCCTAAATAACTGAAAGTGGCCTTCTCCATTGGTGGGTGATATGACTCATTAGTCCTTGCTGTGGGACCTCTCTCCTCTGTCTGGCTGCTGGGGCCTAAATAACTGAAAGTGGCCTTCTCCAGTGGTGGGTGATATGATGCATGATTCTGTGCTGTGGGACCTCTCTCCTCTGTCTGGGTGCTGGGGCCTAAAAACTAAAAATGGCCTACTCCAGTTGTGGGTGATATGAAGCATGATTCTCTGCTGTGGGACCTCTCTCCTCTGACTGAGTGCTGGGGCCTAAATAACTGAAAGTGGCCTTCTCCAGTGGTGGGTGATATGATGCCTTATTCCTTGCTGTGGGACCTCTCTCCTCTGTCTGGGTGCTGGGGCCTAAATAACTGAAAGTGGCCTTCTCCAGTGGTGGGTGATATGACGCCTAATTCCTTGCTGTGGGACCTCTCTCCTCTGTCTGGGTGCTGGGGCCTAAATAACTGATAGTGGCCTTCTCCAGTGGTGGGTGATATGATGCCTTATTCCTTGCTGTGGGACCTCTCTCCTCTGTCTGGGTACTGGGGCCTAAATAACTCAAAGTGGCCTTCTCCAGTGGTGGGTGATATGACGCCTTATTCCTTGCTGTGGGACCTCTCTCCTCTGTCTGGGTGCTGGGGCCTAAATAACTGAAAGTGGCATTCTCCAGTGGTGGGTGAAATGACGCCTTATTCCTTGCTGTGGGACCTCTCTCCTCTGTCTGGGTGCTGGGGCCTAAATAACTGAAAGTGGCCTTCTCCCGTGGTGGGTGATATGATGCCTTATTTCTTGCTGTGGGACCTCTCTCCTCTGTCTGGGTGCTAGGGCCTAAATAACTGAAAGTGGCCTTCTCCAGTGATGGATGATATGATGCATGATTCTCTGCTGTGGGACCTCTCTCCTCTGTCTGGGTGCTGGGGCCAAAATAACTGAAAGTGGCCTTCTCCAGTGGTGGGTGAAATGACGCCTTATTCCTTGCTGTGGGACCTCTCTCCTCTGTCTGGGTGCTGAGGCCTAAATAACTGAAAATGGCCTTCTCCAGTGGTGGGTGATATGATGCCTTATTCCTTGCTGTGGGACCTCTCTCCTCTGTCTGGGTGCTGGGGCCTAAATAACTGAAAGTGGCCTTCTCCCGTGGTGGGTGATATGATGCCTTATTTCTTGCTGTGGGACCTCTCTCCTCTGTCTGGGTGCTGGGGCCTAAATAACTGAAAGTGGCCTTCTCCAGTGATGGATGATATGATGCATGATTCTCTGCTGTGGGACCTCTCTCCTCTGTCTGGGTGCTGGGGCCAAAATAACTGAAAGTGGCCTTCTCCAGTGGTGGGTGAATTGACGCCTTATTCCTTGCTGTGGGACCTCTCTCCTCTGTCTGGGTGCTGAGGCCTAAATAACTGAAAGTGGCCATCTCCAGTGGTGGGTGATATGATGCATGATTCTGTGCTGTGGGACCTCTCTCCTCTGTCTGGGTGCTGGGGCCTAAAAAATGAAAATGGCCTACTCCAGTGGTGGGTGATATGAAGCATGATTCTCTGCTGTGGGACCTCTCTCCTCTGTCTGGGTGCTGGGGCCTAAATAACTGAAAGTGCCCTTCTCCAGTGGTGGGTTATATGACGCCTTATTCCTTGCTGTGGGACCTCTCTCCTCTGTCTGGGTGCTGGGGACTAAATAACTGAAAGTGGCCTTCTCCAGTGGTGGGTGAAATGATTAATGATTCTGTGCTGTGGGACCTTTCTCCTCTGTCTGGGTGCTGGGGCCTAAATAACTGAAAGTGGCCTTCTCCAGTGGTGGGTGATATGACGCCTTATTCCTTGCTGTGGGACCTCTCTCCTCTGTCTGGGTGCTGGGGTGTAAATAACTGAAAGTGGTCTTCTCCAGTGGTGGTTGATATGACTCCTTATTCCTTGCTATGGGACCTCTCTCCTCTGTCTGGGTGCTGGGACCTAAATAAATGAAAGTGGCCTTCTCCAGTGGTGGGTGATATGATGCATGATTCTGTGCTGTGGGACCTTTCTCCTCTGTCTGGGTGCTGGGGATTAAAAAAATGAAAATGGCCTACTTCATTGGTGGGTGATATGAAGCATGATTCTCTGCTGTGGGACCTCTCTCCTCTGTCTGGGTGCTGGGGCCTAAATAACTGATAGTGGCCTTCTCCAGTGGTGGGTGATATGATGAATGATTCTGTGCTATGGGACCTCTCTCCTCTGTCTGGGTGCTGGGGCCTAAATAACTGAAACTGGCCTTCTCCAATGGTGGGTGATATAACGCATGATTCTCTGCTGTGGGACCTCTCTCCTCTGTCTGGGTGCTGGGGCCTAAAAACTAAAAATGGCCTACTCCAGTTGTGGGTGATATGAAGCATGATTCTCTGCTGTGGGACCTCTCTCCTCTGACTGGGTGCTGGGGCCTAAATAACTGAAAGTGGCCTTCTCCAGTGGTGGGTGATATGATGCCTTATTCCTTGCTGTGGGACCTCTCTCCTCTGTCTGGGTGCTGGGGCCTAAATAACTGAAAGTGGCCTTCTCCCTTGGTGGGTGATATGATGCCTTATTCCTTGCTGTGGGACCTCTCTCCTCTGTCTGGGTGCTGGGGCCTAAATAACTGAAAGTGGCCTTCTCCAGTGATGGATGATATGATGCATGATTCTCTGCTGTGGGACCTCTCTCCTCTGTCTGGGTGCTGGGGCCAAAATAACTGAAAGTGGCCTTCTCCAGTGGTGGGTGAAATGACGCCTTATTCCTTGCTGTGGGACCTCTCTCCTCTGTCTGGGTGCTGAGGCCTAAATAACTGAAAGTGGCCTTCTCCAGTGGTGGGTGATATGATGCATGATTCTGTGCTGTGGGACCTCTCTCCTCTGTCTGGGTGCTGGGGCCTCAAAAATTAAAATGGCCTACTCCAGTGGTGGGTGATATGAAGCATGATTCTCTGCTGTGGGACCTCTCTCCTCTGTCTGGGTGCTGGGGCCTAAATAACTGAAAGTGCCCTTCTCCAGTGGTGGGTTATATGATGCCTTATTCCTTGCTGTGGGACCTCTCTCCTCTGTCTGGGTGCTGGGGCCTAAATAACTGAAAGTGGCCTTCTCCAGTGGTGGGTGATATGACGCCTAATTCCTTGCTGTGGGACCTCTCTCCTCTGTCTGGGTGCTGGGGCCTAAATAACTGAAAGTGGCCTTCTCCAGTGGTGGGTGATATGATGCCTTATTCCTTGCTGTGGGACCTCTCTCCTCTGTCTGGGTGCTGGGGCCTAAATAACTGAAAGTGGCCTTCTCCCGTGGTGGGTGATATGATGCCTTATTTCTTGCTGTGGGACCTCTCTCCTCTGTCTGGGTGCTAGGGCCTAAATAACTGAAAGTGGCCTTCTCCAGTGATGGATGATATGATGCATGATTCTCTGCTGTGGGACCTCTCTCCTCTGTCTGGGTGCTGGGGCCAAAATAACTGAAAGTGGCCTTCTCCAGTGGTGGGTGAAATGACGCCTTATTCCTTGCTGTGGGACCTCTCTCCTCTGTCTGGGTGCTGAGGCCTAAATAACTGAAAATGGCCTTCTCCAGTGGTGGGTGATATGATGCCTTATTCCTTGCTGTGGGACCTCTCTCTCTGTCTGGGTGCTGGGGCCTAAATAACTGAAAGTGGCCTTCTCCCGTGGTGGGTGATATGATGCCTTATTTCTTGCTGTGGGACCTCTCTCCTCTGTCTGGGTGCTGGGGCCTAAATAACTGAAAGTGGCCTTCTCCAGTGATGGATGATATGATGCATGATTCTCTGCTGTGGGACCTCTCTCCTCTATCTGGGTGCTGGGGCCAAAATAACTGAAAGTGGCCTTCTCCAGTGGTGGGTGAATTGACGCCTTATTCCTTGCTGTGGGACCTCTCTCCTCTGTCTGGGTGCTGAGGCCTAAATAACTGAAAGTGGCCATCTCCAGTGGTGGGTGATATGATGCATGATTCTGTGCTGTGGGACCTCTCTCCTCTGTCTGGGTGCTGGGGCCTAAAAAATGAAAATGGCCTACTCCAGTGGTGGGTGATATGAAGCATGATTCTCTGCTGTGGGACCTCTCTCCTCTGTCTGGGTGCTGGGGCCTAAATAACTGAAAGTGCCCTTCTCCAGTGGTGGGTTATATGACGCCTTATTCCTTGCTGTGGGACCTCTCTCCTCTGTCTGGGTGCTGGGGACTAAATAACTGAAAGTGGCCTTCTCCAGTGGTGGGTGAAATGATTAATGATTCTGTGCTGTGGGACCTTTCTCCTCTGTCTGGGTGCTGGGGCCTAAATAACTGAAAGTGGCCTTCTCCAGTGGTGGGTGATATGACGCCTTATTCCTTGCTGTGGGACCTCTCTCCTCTGTCTGGGTGCTGGGGTGTAAATAACTGAAAGTGGTCTTCTCCAGTGGTGGTTGATATGACTCCTTATTCCTTGCTATGGGACCTCTCTCCTCTGTCTGGGTGCTGGGGCCTAAATAAATGAAAGTGGCCTTCTCCAGTGGTGGGTGATATGATGCATGATTCTGTGCTGTGGGACCTTTCTCCTCTGTCTGGGTGCTGGGGATTAAAAAATGAAAATGGCCTACTTCATTGGTGGGTGATATGAAGCATGATTCTCTGCTGTGGGACCTCTCTCCTCTGTCTGGGTGCTGGGGCCTAAATAACTGATAGTGGCCTTCTCCAGTGGTGGGTGATATGATGAATGATTCTGTGCTATGGGACCTCTCTCCTCTGTCTGGGTGCTGGGGCCTAAATAACTGAAACTGGCCTTCTCCAATGGTGGGTGATATAACGCATGATTCTCTGCTGTGGGACCTCTCTCCTCTGTCTGGGTGCTGGGGCCTAAATAACTGAAAGTGGCCTTCTCCAGTGGTGGGTGATATGACGCCTTATTCCTTGCTGTGGGACCTCTCTCCTCTGTCTTGGTGCTGGGACCTAAAAAAGTGAAAGTGGCCTTTTCCAGTGGTGGGTGATATGACGCCTTATTCATTGCTGTGGGAGCTCTCTCCTCTGTCTGGGTACTGGGGCCTAAATAACTCAAAGTGGCCTTCTCCAGTGGTGGGTGATATGACGCCTTATTCCTTGCTGTGGGATCTCTCTCCTCTGTTTGAGTGCTGGGGCCTAAATAACTGAAAGTGGCCTTCTCCGTTGGTGGGTGATATGATGCCTTATTCCTTGCTGTGGGACCTCTCTCCTCTGTCTGGGTGCTGGGGCCTAAATAACCGAAAGTGGCCTTCTCCAGTGATGGATGATATGATGCATGATTCTCTGCTGTGGGACCACTCTCCTCTGTCTGGGTGCTGGGGCCAAAATAACTGAAAGTGGCCTTCTCCAGTTGTGGGTGAAATTACGCCTTATTCCTTGCTGTGGGACCTCTCTCCTCTGTCTGGTGCTGGGGCCTAAATAACTGAAAGTGGCCATCTCCAGTGGTGGGTGATATGATGCATGATTCTGTGCGGTGGGATCTCTCTCCTCTGTCTGGGTACTGGGGCCTAAATAACTCAAAGTGGCCTTCTCCAGTGGTGGGTGATATGACGCCTTATTCCTTGCTGTGGGATCTTTCTCCTCTGTTTGGGTGCTGGGGCCTAAATAACTGAAAGTGGCCATCTCCAGTGGTGGGTGATATGATGCATGATTCTGTGCTGTGGGACCTCTCTCCTCTGTCTGGGTGCTAGGGCCTAAAAAAATGAAAATGGCCTACTCCAGTGGTGGGTGATATGAAGCATGATTCTCTGCTGCTCTCCTCTGTCTGGGTGCTGGGGCCTAAATAACTGAAAGTGGCCTTCTCCAGTGGTGGGTTATATGACGCCTTATTCTTTGCTGTGGGACCTCTCTCCTCTGTCTGGGTACTGGGGCCTAAATAACTGAAAGTGGCCTTCTTCAGTGGTGGGTGAAATGATGAATGATTCTGTGCTGTGGGACCTTTCTCCTCTGTCTGAGTGCTGGGGCCTAAATATCTGAAACTGGCCTTCTCCAGTGGTGGGTAATATAACGCATGATTCTCTGCTGTGGGACCTCTCTCCTCTGTCTGGGTGCAGGGGCCTAAATAACTTAAAGTGGCCTTCTCAAGTGGTGGGTGATATGATGCCTTATTTCTTGCTGTGGGACCTCTCTCCTCTGTCTGGGTGCTGGGGCCTAAATAACTGAAAGTGGCCTTCTCCAGTGGTGGGTGATATGAATCCTTATTCCTTGCTGTGGGACCTCTTACTCTGTCTGGGTGCTGGGGCCTAAATAACTGGAAGTGGCCTTCTCCAGTAGTGGGTGATATGACGCCTTATTCCTTGCTGTGGGACCTCTCTCCTCTGTCTGGGTGCTGGGGCGTAAATAACTGAAAGTGGCCTTCTCCAGTGGTGGGTGATATGACGCCTTATTCCTTGCTGTGGGACCTCTCTCCTCTGTCTGGGTGCTGGGGCCTAAATAACTGAAAATGGCCTTCTCCAGTGGTGGGTAATATGACGCATGATTCTCTGGTGTGGGACCTCTCTCCTCTGTCTGGGTGCTGGGGCCTAAATAACTTAAAGTGGCCTTCTCCAGTGGGGGGTGATATGACTCCTTATTCCTTGCTATGGGACCTCTCTCCTCTGTCTGGGTGCTGGGGCCTAAATAAATGAAAGTGGCCTTCTCCAGTGGTGGGTGATATGAAACATGATTCTCTGCTGTGGGACCTCTCTCCTCTGTCTGGGTGCTGGGGCCTAAAAAAACTGAAAATGGCCTACTTCAGTAGTGGGTGATATGAAGCATGATTCTCTGCTGTGGGACCTCTCTCCTCTGTCTGGGTGCTGGGGCCTAAATAACTGATAGTGGCCTTCTCCAGTGGTGGGTGAGATGATGAATGATTCTGTGCTGTGGGACCTCTCTCCTCTGTCTGGGTGCTGGGGCCTAAATAACTGAAACTGGCCTTCTCCAATGGTGGGTGATATAACGCATGATTCTCTGCTGTGGGACCTCTCTCCTCTGTCTGGGTGCTGGGGCCTACATAACTGAAAGTGGCCTTCTCCAGTGGTGGGTGATATGATGCCTTATTCCTTGCTGTGGGACCTCTCTCCTCTGTCTGGGTGCTGGGGCCAAAATAACTGAAAGCGGCCTTCTCCAGTGGTGGGTGATATGATGCATGATTCTGTGCTGTGGGACCTCTCTCCTCTGTCTGGGTGCTGGGGCCTAAATAACTGAAAGTGGCCTTCTCCAGTGGTGGGTGATATGATGCCTTATTTCTTGCTGTGGGACCTCTCTCCTCTGTCTGGGTGCTGGGGCCTAAATAACTGAAAGTGGCCTTCTCCAGTGGTGGGTGATATTATGCATGACTCTGTGCTGTGGGACCTCTCTCCTCTGTCTGGTTTTTGAGGCCTTAATAACTGAAAGTGGCCTTCTCCAGTGGTGGGTGATATGACGCCTTATTCCTTGCTTTGGGACCTCTCTCCTCTGTCTGGGTGCTGGGGCCTAAAAAACTGAAAGTGGCCTTCTCCAGTGGTGGGTGATATGACGCCTTATTCCTTGCTGTGGGACCTCTCTCCTCTGTCTGGGTGCTGGGGCCTAAATAACTGAAAGCGGCCTTCTCCAGTGGTGGGTGATATGATGCATGATTCTGTGCTGTGGGACCTCTCTCCTCTGTCTGGGTGCTGGGGCCTAAATAACTGAAAGTGGCATTCTCCAGTGGTGGGTGATATGATGCCTTATTCCTTGCTGTGGTACCTCTCTCCTCTGTCTGGGTGCTGGGGCCTAAATAACTGAAAGTGGCCTTCTCCAGTGGTGGGTGATATGATGCCTTATTCCTTGCTGTGTGACCTCTCTCCTCTGTCTGGATGTTGGGGCCTAAATAACTGAAAGTGGCCTTCTACAGTGGTGGGTGATATGACGCCTGATTTTCTGCTGTGGGACCTCTCTCCTCTTTCTGGGTACTGGGGCCTAAATACCTCATAGTGGCCTTCTCTAGTGGTGGGTGATATAACGCCTTATTCCTTGCTGTGGGACCTCTCTCCTCTGTCTGGGTGCTGGGGCCTAAATAACTCAAAGTGGCATTCTCCAGTGATGGATGATATGACGCATGATTACTTGCTGTGGGACCTCTCTCCTCTGTCTGGGTGCTTGGGCCAAAATAAATGAAAGTGGCCTTCTCCAGTGGTGGGTGAAATGACGCCTTATTCCTTGCTGTGGGACCTCTCTCCTCTGTCTGGGTGCTGGGGCCTAAATAACTGAAAGTGGCCTTCTCCAGTGGTGGGTGATATGATGCCTTATTCCTTGCTGTGGGACCTTCTCCTCTGTCTGGGTGCTGGGGCCTAAATAACTGAAAGTGGCCTTCTCCAGTGGTGGGTGATATGATGCATGATTCTGTGCTGTGGGACCTCTCTCCTCTGTCTGGGTGCTGGGGCCTAAATAAATGAAAATGGCCTACTCCAGTGGTGGGTGATATGAAGCATGATTCTCTGCTGTGGGACCTCTCTCCTCTGTCTGGGTGCTGGGGCCTAAATAACTGAAAGTGGCCTTCTCCAGTGGTGGGTGATATAACGCATGATTCTGTGCTGTGGGACCTCTCTCCTCTGTCTGGGTGCTGAGGCCTAAATAACTGAAAGTGGCCTTCTCCAGTGGTGGGTGATATGACGCCTTATTCCTTGCTGTGGGACCTCTCTCCTCTGTCTGGGTGCTGGGGCCTAAATAACTGAAAGTGGCCTTCTCCAGTGGTGGGTGATATGATGCCTTATTCCTTGCTGTGGGACCTCTCTCCTCTGTCTGGGTGCTGGGGCCTAAATAACTGAAAGTGGCCTTCTCCAGTGGTGGGTGATATGATGCATGATTCTGTGCTGTGGGACCTCTCTCCTCTGTCTGGATGCTGGGGCCTAAATAACTGAAAGTGGCCTTCTCCAGTGGTGGGTGATATGATGCCTTATTCCTTGCTGTGGTACCTCTCTCCTCTGTCTGGGTGCTGAGGCCTAAATAACTGAAAGTGGCCTTCTCCAGTGGTGGGTGATATGATGCCTTATTCCTTGCTGTGTGACCTCTCTCCTCTGTCTGGGTGCTGGGGCCTAAATAACTGAAAGTGGCCTTCTCCAGTGGTGGGTGATATGACGCCTGATTCTTCTGCTGTGGGACCTCTCTCCTCTGTCTGGGTACTGGGGCCTAAATAACTCAAAGTGGCCTTCTCCAGTGGTGGGTGATATGACGCCTTATTCCTTGCTGTGGGACCTCTCTCCTCTGTCTGGGTGCTGGGGCCTAAATAACTGAAAGTGGCCTTCTCCAGTGATGGATGATATGACGCATGATTACTTGCTGTGGGACCTCTCTCTCTGTCTGGGTGCTGGGGCCTAAATAACTGAAAGTGGCCTTCTCCAGTGGTGGGTGATATGACGCCTTATTCCTTGCTGTGGGACCTCTCTCCTCTGTCTGGGTGCTGGGGCCTAAATAACTGAAAGTGGCCTTCTCCAGTGGTGGGTGATATGATGCCTTATTCCTTGCTGTGGGACCTCTCTCCTCTGTCTGGGTGCTGGGGCCTAAATAACTGAAAGTGGCCTTCTCCAGTGGTGGGTGATATGATGCATGATTCTGTGCTGTGGGACCTCTCTCCTCTGTCTGGGTGCTGGGGCCTAAATAACTGAAAGTGGCCTTCTCCAGTGGTGGGTGATATGACGCATGATTCTCTGCTGTGGGACCTCTCTCCTCTGTCTGGGTGCTGGGGCCTAAATAACTGAAAGTGGCCTTCTCCAGTGGTGGGTGATATGACGCCTTGATTCCTTGCTGTGGGACCTCTCTCCTCTGTCTGGGTGCTGGGGCCTAAATAACTGAAAAGTGGCCTTCTCCAGTGGTGGGTGATATGACGCCTTATTCCTTGCTGTGGGACCTCTCTCCTCTGTCTGGGTGCTGGGGCCTAAATAACTGAAAGTGGCCTTCTCCAGTGGTGGGTGATATGATGCATGATTCTCTGCTGTCGGACCTCTCTCCTCTGTCTGGGTGCTGGGGCCTAAATAACTGAAAGTGGCCTTCTCCAGTGGTGGGTGATATGATGCCTGATTCCTTGCTGTGGGACCTCTCCTCTGTCTGGGTGCTGGGGCCTAAATAACTGAAAGTGGCCTTCTCCAGTGGTGGGTGATATGACGCCTTATTCTGTGCTGTGGACCTCTCTCCTCTGTCTGGGTGCTGGGGCCTAAATAACTGAAAGTGGCCTTCTCCAGTGGTGGGTGATATGACGCCTTATTCCTTGCTGTGGGACTCTCTCCTCTGTCTGGGTGCTGGGGCCTAAAAAAATGAAAATGGCCTACTCCAGTGGTGGGTGATATGAAGCATGATTCCTTGCTGTGGGACCTCTCTCCTCTGTCTGGGTGCTGGGGCCTAAATAACTGAAAGTGGCCTGCTCCAGTGGTGGGTGATATGACGCCTGATTCTCTGCTGTGGGACCTCTCTCCTCTGTCTGGGTACTGGGGCCTAAATAACTGAAAGTGGCCTTCTTCAGTGGTGGGTGATATGACGCCTTATTCCTTGCTGTGGGACCTCTCTCCTCTGTCTGGGTGCTGGGGCCTAAATAACTGAAAGTGGCCTTCTCCAGTGGTGGGTGATATCATGCATGATTCTCTGCTGTGGGACCTCTCTCCTCTGTCTGGGTGCTGGGGCCTAAATAACTGAAAGTGGCCTTCTCCAGTGGTGGGTGATATGATGCCTTATTCTCTGCTGTGGGACCTCTCTCCTCTGTCTGGGTGCTGGGGCCTAAATAACTTAAAGTGGCCTTCTCCAGTGGTAGGTGATATGATGCATGATTCTGTGCTGTGGGACCTCTCTCCTCTGTCTGGGTGCTGGGGCCTAAATAACTGAAAGTGGCCTTCTCCAGTGGTGGGTGATATGACGCCTTATTCCTTGCTGTGGGACCTCTTACTCTGTCTGGGTGCTGGGGCCTAAATAAATGAAAGTGGCCTTCTCCAGTGGTGGGTGATATGAAGCCTTATTCCTTGCTGTGGGACCTCTTCCTCTGTCTGGGTGCTGGGGCCTAAATAACTGAAAGTGGCCTTCTCAGTGGTGGGTGATATGACGCATGATTCTCTGCTGTGGGACCTCTCTCCTCTGTCTGGGTGCTGGGGCCTAAATAACTGAAAATGGCCTACTTCAGTAGTGGGTGATATGAAGCATGATTCTCTGCTGTGGGACCTCTCTCCTCTGTCTGGGTGCTGGGGCCTAAATAACTGAAAGTGGCCTTCTCCAGTGGTGGGTGAGATGATGAATGATTCTGTGCTGTGGGACCTCTCTCCTCTGTCTGGGTGCTGGGGCCTAAATAACTGAAACTGGCCTTCTCCAATGGTGGGTGATATGACGCATGATTCTCTGCTGTGGGACCTTTCTCCTCTGTCTGGGTGCTGGGGCCTAAATAACTGAAAGTGGCCTTCTCCAGTGGTGGGTGATATGATGCCTTATTCCTTGCTGTGGGACCTCTCTCCTCTGTCTGGGTGCTGGGGCCTAAATAACTGAAAGCGGCCTTCTCCAGTGGTGGGTGATATGATGCATGATTCTGTGCTGTGGGACCTCTCTCCTCTGTCTGGGTGCTGGGGCCTAAATAACTGAAAGTGGCCTTCTCCAGTGGTGGGTGATATGACGCCTTATTCCTTGCTGTGGGACCTCTCTCCTCTGTCTGGGTGCTGGGGCCTAAATAACTGAAAGTGGCCTTCTCCACTGGTGGGTGATATGACGCCTTATTCCTTGCTGTGGGACCTCTCTCCTCTGTCTGGGTGCTGAGGCCTAAATAACTGAAAATGGCCTTCTCCAGTGGTGGGTGATATGACGCATGATTCTCTGCTGTGGGACCTCTCTCCTCTGTCTGGGTGCTGGGGCCTAAAAAACTGAAAATGGCCTACTTCAGTGGTGGGTGATATGAAGCATGATTCTCTGCTGTGGGACCTCTCTCCTCTGTCTGGGTGCTGGGGCCTAAATAACTGAAAGTGGCCTTCTCCAGTGGTGGGTGATATGACGCCTGATTCCTTGCTGTGGGACCTCTCTCCTCTGTCTGGGTGCTGGGGCCTAAATAACTGATAGTGGCCTTCTCCAGTGGTGGGTGATATGATGAATGATTCTGTGCTGTGGGACCTCTCTCCTCTGTCTGGGTGCTGGGGCCTAAATAACTGAAAGTGGCCTTCTCCAGTGGTGGGTGATATGACGCCTTATTCCTTGCTGTGGGACCTCTCTCCTCTGTCTGGGTGCTGGGGCCTAAATAACTGAAAGTGGCCTTCTCCAGTGGTGGGTGATATGACGCCTTATTCCTTGCTGTGGGACCTCTCTCCTCTGTCTGGGTGCTGGGGCCTAAATAACTGAAAGTGGCCTTCTCCAGTGGTGGGTGATATGACGCATGATTCTCTGCTGTGGGACCTCTCTCCTCTGTCTGGGTGCTGGGGCCTAAATAACTGAAAGTGGCCTACTTCAGTGGTGGGTGATATGAAGCATGATTCTCTGCTGTGGGACCTCTCTCCTCTGTCTGGGTGCTGGGGCCTAAATAACTGATAGTGGCCTTCTCCAGTGGTGGGTGATATGACGCCTTATTCCTTGCTGTGGGACCTCTCTCCTCTGTCTGGGTGCTGGGGCCTAAATAACTCAAAGTGGCCTTCTCCAGTGATGGATGATATGACGCATGATTACTTGCTGTGGGACCTCTCTCCTCTGTCTGGGTACTGGGGCCTAAATAACTCAAAGTGGCCTTCTCCAGTGGTGGGTGATATAACGCATGATTCTCTGCTGTGGGACCTCTCTCCTCTGTCTGGGTGCTGGGGCCTAAATAACTGAAAGTGGCCTTCTCCAGTGGTGGGTGATATGATGCCTTATTTCTTGCTGTTTGACCTCTCTCCTCTGTTTGGGTGCTGGGGCCTAAATAACTGAAAGTGGCCTTCTCCAGTGGTGGGTGATATTATGCATGATTCTGTGCTGTGGGACCTCTCTCCTCTGTCTGGGTTCTGAGGCCTAAATAACTGAAAGTGGCCTTTTCCAGTGGTGGGTGATATGACGCCTTATTCCTTGCTGTGGGACCTTTTTCCTCTGTCTGGGTGCTGGGGCCAAAATAACTGAAAGTGGCATTCTCCAGTGGTGGGTGAAATGACGCCTTATTCCTTGCTGTGGGACCTCTCACCTCTGTCTGGGTGCTGGGGCCTAAATAACTGAAAGTGGCCTTCTCCAGTGGTGGGTTATATGATGCCTTATTCCTTGCTGTGGGACCTCTCTCCTCTGTCTGGGTGCTGAAGCCTAAATAACTGAAAATGGCCTTCTCCAGTGGTGGGTGATATGATGCATGATTCTGTGCTGTGGGACCTCTCTCCTCTGTCTGGGTACTGGGGCCTAAATACCTCAAAGTGGCCTTCTCCAGGGTTAGGTGAAATGACGCCTTATTCCTTGCTGTGGGACCTCTCTCCTCTGTCTGGGTGCTGGGGCCTAAATAACTGAAAGTGGCCTTCTCCAGTGGTGGGTGATATGACGCCTTCTTCCTTGCTGTGGGACCTCTCTCCTCTGTCTGGGTGCTGGGGCCTAAATAACTGAAAGTGGCCTTTTCCAGTGGTGGGTGATATGACTCCTTATTCCTTGCTGTGGGACCTCTCTCTTCTGTCTGGGTGCTGTGGCCTAATTAACTGAAAGTGGCCTTCTCCAGTGGTGTGTGATATGACGCCTGATTCTCTGCTGTGGGACTTCTCTCCTCTGTCTGGGTACTGGGGCCTAAATACCTCAAAGTGGCCTTCTCCAGGGTTAGGTGATATGACGCCTTATTCCTTGCTGTGGGACCTCTCTCCTCTGTCTGGGTGCTGGGGCCTAAATAACTGAAAGTGGCCTTCTCCAGTGGTGGGTGATATGACTCCTTATTCCTTGCTGTGGGACCTCTCTCCTCTGTCTGGGTGCTGAGGCCGAAATAACTGAAAGTGGCTTTCTCCAGTAGTGGGTGATATGATGCATGATTCTGTGCTGTGGGACCTCTCTCCTCTGTCTGGGTGCTGGGGCCTAAATAACTGAAAGTGGCCTTCTCCAGTGGTGGGTGATATGACGCCTTATTCCTTGCTGTGGGACCGCTCTTCTCTGTCTGGGTGCTGGGGCCTAAATAACTGAAAGTGGCCTTCTCCAGTGGTGGGTGATATGAAGCCTTATTCCTTGCTGTGGGACCTCTCTCCTCTGTCTGGGTGCTGTTGCCTAAATAACTGAAAGTGGCCTTCTTAAGTGGTGGGTGATATGATGTCTTATTCCTTGCTGTGGGACCTCTCTCCTCTGTCATGGTGCTGGGGCCTAAATAACTGAAAGTGGCCTTCTCCAGTGGTGGGTGATATGATGCCTTATTCCTTGCTGTGGGACCTCTCTTCTCTGTTTGGGTGCTGGGGCCTAAATAACTGAAAGTGGCCTTCTCCAGTGGTGGGTGATATGACGCCTTATTCCTTGCTGTGGGACCTCTCTCCTCTGTCTGGGTGCTGGGGCCTAAATAACTGAAAGTGGCCTTCTCCAGTGGTGGGTGATATGACGCCTGATTCTCTGCTGTGGGACCTCTCTCCTCTGTCTTGGTACTGAGGCCTAAATAACTCAAAGTGGCCTTCTCCAGTGGTGGATGATATGACGCCTTATTCCTTGCTGTGGGACCTCTCTCCTCTGTCTGGGTGCTGGGGCCTAAATAACTGAAAGTGGCCTTCTCCAGTGGTGGGTGATATGATGCATGATTCTGTGCTGTGAGACCTCTCTCCTCTGTCTGGGTGCTGTAGCCTAAAAACTGAAAATGGACTACTCCAGTGGTGAGTGATATGAAGCATGATTCTCTGCTGTGGGACCTCTCTCCACTGTCTGGGTCCTGGGGCCTAAATAATTGAAAGTGGCCTTCTCCAGTGGTGGGTGATATGACGCATGATTCTCTGCTGTGGGACATCTCTCCTCTTTCTGGGTGCTGGGGCCTAAATAACTTAAAGTGGCCATCTCCAGTGATGGGTGATATGACTCCTTAGTCCTTGATGTGGGACCTCTCTCCTCTGTCTGGGTGCTGGGGCCTAAATAACTGAAAGTGGCCTTCTCCAGTGGTGGGTGATATGATGCCTTATTCCTTGCTGTGGGACCTCTCTCCTCTGTCTGGGTGTTGGGGCCTAAATAACTGAAAGTGGCCTTCTCCAGTGGTGGGTGATATGACACCTTCTTCCTTGCTGGGGACCTCTCTCCTCTGTCTAGGTGTTGGGGCCTAAATAACTGAAAGTGGCCTTCTCCAGTGGTGGGTGATATGATGCCTTATTCATAGCTGTGGGACCTCTCTTCTCTGTCTGGGTGCTGGGGATTAAATAACTGAAAGTGGCCTTCTCCATTGGTGGGTGATATGATGCCTTATTCCTTGCTGTGGGACCTCTCTCCTCTGTCTGGGTGCTGGGGCCTAAATAACTGAAAATGGCCTTCTCCAGTGGTGGGTGATATGATGCATGATTCTGTGCTGTGGGACCTCTCTCCTCTGTCTGGGTGCTGGGGCCTAAATAACTGAAAGTGGCCTTCTCCAGTGGTGGGTGAAATGATGCCTAATTCCTTGCTTTGGGACCTCTCTCCTCTGTCTGGGTGCTGGGGCCTAAATAACTGAAAATGGCCTTCTCCAGTGGTGGGTGATATGACGCCTTATTCCGTGCTGTGGGACCTCTCTCCTCTGTCTGGGTGCTGGGGCCTAAATAACTGAAAGTGGCCTTCTCCAGTGGTGGGTGATATGATGCATGATTCTGTGCTGTGGGACCTCTCTCCTCTGTCTGGGTGCTGGGGCCTAAATAACTGAAAGTGTCCTTCTCCAGTGGTGGGTGATATGATGCCTTATTCCTTGCTGTGGGACCTCTCTCCTCTGTCTGGGTGCTGGGGCCTAAATAACTGATAGTGGCCTTCTCCAGTGGTGGGTGATATGATGCCTTATTCCTTGCTGTGGGACCTCTCTCCTCTGTCTGGGTGCTGGGGCCTAAATAACTGAAAGTGGCCTTCTCCGTTGGTGGGTGATATGATGCCTTATTCCTTGCTGTGGGACCTCTCTCCTCTGTCTGGGTGCTGGGGCCTAAATAACTGAAAGTGGCCTTCTCCAGTGATGGATAATATGATGCATGATTCTCTGCTGTGGGACCTCTCTCCTCTGTCTGGGTGCTTGGGCCAAAATAATTGAAAGTGGCCTTCTCCAGTGGTGGGTGAAATGACGCCTTATTCTCTTGCTGTGGGACCTCTCTCCTCTGTCTGGGTGCTGAGGCCTAAATAACTGAAAGTGGCCTTCTCCAGTGGTGGGTGATATGATGCATGATTCTATGCTGTGGGACCTCTCTCCTCTGTCTGGGTGCTGGGGCCTAAATAACTGAAAATGGCCTACTCCAGTGGTGGGTGATATGAAGCATGATTCTCTGCTGTGGGACCTCTCTCCTCTGTCTGGGTGCTGGGGCCTAAATAACTGAAAGTGGCCTTCTCCAGTGGTGGGTTATATGACGCCTTATTCCTTGCTGTGGGACCTCTCTCCTCTGTCTGGGTGCTGGGGCCTAAATAACTGAAAGTGGCCTTCTCCAGTGGTGGGTGATATGATGCATGATTCTCTGCTGTGTGACCTCTCTCCTCTGTCTGGGTGCTGGGGCCTAAATAACTGAAAGTGGCCTTCTCCAGTGGTGGGTGATATTACGCATGATTCTGTGCTGTGGGACCTCTCTCCTCTGTCTGGGTGCTGAGGCCTAAATAACTGAAAGTGGCCTTCTCCAGTGGTGGGTGATATGACGCCATATTCCTTGCTGTGGGACCTTTCTCCTCTGTCTGGGTGCTGGGGCCTAAATAACTGAAAGTGGCCTTCTCCAGTGGTGGGTGATATGACGCATGATTCTTTGCTGTGGGACCTCTCTCCTCTGTCTGGGTGCTGGGGCCTAAATAACTGAAAGTGGCCTTCTCCAGTGGTGGGTGATATGATGCATGATTCTTTGCTGTGGGACCTCTCTCCTCTGTCTGGGTGCTGGAGCCTAAATAACTGAAAATGGCCTTCTCCAGTGGTGGGTGATATGATGCATGATTCTGTGCTGTGGGACCTCTCTCCTCTGTCTGGGTGCTGGGGCCTAAATAACTGAAAGTGGCCTTCTCCAGTGGTTGGGTGAAATGACGCCTTATTCCTTGCTGTGGGACCTCTCTCCTCTGTCTGGGTGCTGGGGCCTAAATAACTGAAAGTGGCCTTCTCCAGTGGTGGGTGATATGACGCCTTATTCCTGTGCTGTGGGACCTCTCTCCTCTGTCTGGGTGCTGGGGCCTAAATAACTGAAAGTGGCCTTCTCCAGTGGTGGGTGATATGACGCATGATTCTTTGCTGTGGGACCTCTCTCCTCTGTCTGGGTGCTGGGGCCTAATTAACTGAAAGTGGCCTTCTCCAGTGGTGTGTGATATGACGCCTGATTCTCTGCTGTGGGACTTCTCTCCTCTGTCTGGGTACTGGGGCCTAAATACCTCAAAGTGGCCTTCTCCAGTGGTTAGGTGATATGATGCCTGATTCCTGTGCTGTGGGACCTCTCTCCTCTGTCTGGGTGCTGGGGCCTAAATAACTGAAAGTGGCCTTCTCCAGTGGTGGGTGATATGACTCCTTATTCCTTGCTGTGGGACCTCTCTCCTCTGTCTGGGTGCTGAGGCCGAAATAACTGAAAGTGGCTTTCTCCAGTAGTGGGTGATATGATGCATGATTCTGTGCTGTGGGACCTCTCTCCTCTGTCTGGGTGCTGGGGCCTAAATAACTGAAAGTGGCCTTCTCCAGTGGTGGGTGATATGACGCCTTATTCCTTGCTGTGGGACCGCTCTTCTCTGTCTGGGTGCTGGGGCCTAAATAACTGAAAGTGGCCTTCTCCAGTGGTGGGTGATATGAAGCCTTATTCCTTGCTGTGGGACCTCTCTCCTCTGTCTGGGTGCTGTTGCCTAAATAACTGAAAGTGGCCTTCTTAAGTGGTGGGTGATATGATGTCTTATTCCTTGCTGTGGGACCTCTCTCCTCTGTCATGGTGCTGGGGCCTAAATAACTGAAAGTGGCCTTCTCCAGTGGTGGGTGATATGATGCCTTATTCCTTGCTGTGGGACCTCTCTTCTCTGTTTGGGTGCTGGGGCCTAAATAACTGAAAGTGGCCTTCTCCAGTGGTGGGTGATATGACGCCTTATTCCTTGCTGTGGGACCTCTCTCCTCTGTCTGGGTGCTGGGGCCTAAATAACTGAAAGTGGCCTTCTCCAGTGTTGGGTGATATGACGCCTGATTCTCTGGTGTGGGACCTCTCTCCTCTGTCTTGGTACTGAGGCCTAAATAACTCAAAGTGGCCTTCTCCAGTGGTGGATGATATGACGCCTTATTCCTTGCTGTGGGACCTCTCTCCTCTGTCTGGGTGCTGGGGCCTAAATAACTGAAAGTGGCCTTCTCCAGTGGTGGGTGATATGATGCATGATTCTGTGCTGTGAGACCTCTCTCCTCTGTCTGGGTGCTGTAACCTAAAAAATTGAAAATGGACTACTCCAGTGGTGAGTGATATGAAGCATGATTCTCTGCTGTGGGACCTCTCTCCACTGTCTGGGTCCTGGGGCCTAAATAATTGAAAGTGGCCTTCTCCAGTGGTGGGTGATATGACGCATGATTCTCTGCTGTGGGACATCTCTCCTCTTTCTGGGTGCTGGGGCCTAAATAACTTAAAGTGGCCATCTCCAGTGATGGGTGATATGACTCCTTAGTCCTTGATGTGGGACCTCTCTCCTCTGTCTGGGTGCTGGGGCCTAAATAACTGAAAGTGGCCTTCTCCAGTGGTGGGTGATATGATGCCTTATTCCTTGCTGTGGGACCTCTCTCCTCTGTCTGGGTGTTGGGGCCTAAATAACTGAAAGTGGCCTTCTCCAGTGGTGGGTGATATGACACCTTCTTCCTTGCTGTGGGACCTCTCTCCTCTGTCTAGGTGTTGGGGCCTAAATAACTGAAAGTGGCCTTCTCCAGTGGTGGGTGATATGATGCCTTATTCATAGCTGTGGGACCTCTCTTCTCTGTCTGGGTGCTGGGGATTAAATAAATGAAAGTGGCCTTCTCCATTGGTGGGTGATATGATGCCTTATTCCTTGCTGTGGGACCTCTCTCCTCTGTCTGGGTGCTGGGGCCTAAATAACTGAAAATGGCCTTCTCCAGTGGTGGGTGATATGATGCATGATTCTGTGCTGTGGGACCTCTCTCCTCTGTCTGGGTGCTGGGGCCTAAATAACTGAAAGTGGCCTTCTCCAGTGGTGGGTGAAATGATGCCTAATTCCTTGCTTTGGGACCTCTCTCCTCTGTCTGGGTGCTGGGGCCTAAATAACTGAAAATGGCCTTCTCCAGTGGTGGGTGATATGACGCCTTATTCCGTGCTGTGGGACCTCTCTCCTCTGTCTGGGTGCTGGGGCCTAAATAACTGAAAGTGGCCTTCTCCAGTGGTGGGTGATATGATGCATGATTCTGTGCTGTGGGACCTCTCTCCTCTGTCTGGGTGCTGGGGCCTAAATAACTGAAAGTGTCCTTCTCCAGTGGTGGGTGATATGATGCCTTATTCCTTGCTGTGGGACCTCTCTCCTCTGTCTGGGTGCTGGGGCCTAAATAACTGATAGTGGCCTTCTCCAGTGGTGGGTGATATGATGCCTTATTCCTTGCTGTGGGACCTCTCTCCTCTGTCTGGGTGCTGGGGCCTAAATAACTGAAAGTGGCCTTCTCCGTTGGTGTGTGATATGATGCCTTATTCCTTGCTGTGGGACCTCTCTCCTCTGTCTGGGTGCTGGGGCCTAAATAACTGAAAGTGGCCTTCTCCAGTGATGGATAATATGATGCATGATTCTCTGCTGTGGGACCTCTCTCCTCTGTCTGGGTGCTTGGGCCAAAATAATTGAAAGTGGCCTTCTCCAGTGGTGGGTGAAATGACGCCTTATTCCTTGCTGTGGGACCTCTCTCCTCTGTCTGGGTGCTGAGGCCTAAATAACTGAAAGTGGCCTTCTCCAGTGGTGGGTGATATGATGCATGATTCTATGCTGTGGGACCTCTCTCCTCTGTCTGGGTGCTGGGGCCTAAAAAAATGAAAATGGCCTACTCCAGTGGTGGGTGATATGAAGCATGATTCTCTGCTGTGGGACCTCTCTCCTCTGTCTGGGTGCTGGGGCCTAAATAACTGAAAGTGCCCTTCTCCAGTGGTGGGTTATATGACGCCTTATTCCTTGCTGTGGGACCTCTCTCCTCTGTCTGGGTGCTGGGGCCTAAATAACTGAAACTGGCCTTCTCCAGTGGTGGGTGATATAACGCATGATTCTCTGCTGTGGGACCTCTCTCCTCTGTCTGGGTGCTGGGGCCTAAATAACTGAAAGTGGCCTTCTCCAGTGGTGGGTGATGTGACGCCATATTCCTTGCTGTGGGACCTATCTCCTCTGTCTGGGTGCTGGGGCCTAAATAAATGAAAGTGGCCTTCTCCAGTGGTGGGTGATATGATGCATGATTCTGTGCTGTGGGACCTTTCTCCTCTGTCT
This sequence comes from Bufotes viridis, assembly GCA_033119425.1. Classification (NCBI taxonomy): domain Eukaryota; kingdom Metazoa; phylum Chordata; class Amphibia; order Anura; family Bufonidae; genus Bufotes; species Bufotes viridis. Next base: position 53,470,260 of record CM065598.1, read on the forward strand.
GGGTGCTGGGGCCTAAAAAAATGAAAATGGCCTACTTCAGTGGTGGGTGATATGAAGCATGATTCTCTGCTGTGGGACCTCTCTCCTCTGTCTGGGTGCTGGGGCCTAAATAACTGATAGTGGCCTTCTCCAGTGGTGGGTGATATGATGAATGATTCTGTGCTATGGGACCTCTCTCCTCTGTCTGGGTGCTGGGGCCTAAATAACTGAAACTGGCCTTCTCCAATGGTGGGTGATATAACGCATGATTCTCTGCTGTGGGACCTCTCTCCTCTGTCTGGGTGCTGGGGCCTAAATAACTGAAAATGGCCTTCTCCAGTGGTGGGTGATATGACGCCTTATTCCGTGCTGTGGGACCTCTCTCCTCTGTCTGGGTGCTGGGGCCTAAATAACTGAAAGTGGCCTTCTCCAGTGGTGGGTGATATGATGCATGATTCTGTGCTGTGGGACCTTTCTCCTCTGTCTGGGTGCTGGGGCCTAAAAAAATGAAAATGGCCTACTTCAGTGGTGGGTGATATGAAGCATGATTCTCTGCTGTGGGACCTCTCTCCTCTGTCTGGGTGCTGGGGCCTAAATAACTGATAGTGGCCTTCTCCAGTGGTGGGTGATATGATGAATGATTCTGTGCTATGGGACCTCTCTCCTCTGTCTGGGTGCTGGGGCCAAAATAACTGAAAGTGGCCTTCTCCAGTGGTGGGTGATATGATGCATGATTCTGTGCTGTGGGACCTCTCTCCTCTATCTGGGTGCTGTGGCCGAAATAACTGAAAGTGGCCTTCTCCAGTGGTGGGTGATATGATGCATGATTCTGTGCTGTGGGACCTCTCTCCTCTGTCTGGGTGCTGGGGCCAAAATAACTGAAAGTGGCCTTCTCCAGTGGTGGGTGATATTATGCATGATTCTGTGCTGTGGGACCTCTCTCCTCTGTCTGGTTTCTGAGGCCTAAATAACTGAAAGTGGACTTCTCCAGTGGTGGGTGATATGACGCCTTATTCCTTTCTGTGGGACCTCTCTCCTCTGTCTGGGTGCTGGGGCCTAAAAAAGTGAAAGTGGCCTTTTCCAGTGGTGGGTGATATGTCGCCTTATTCATTGCTGTGGGAGCTCTCTCCTCTGTCTGGGTACTGGGGCCTAAATAACTCAAAGTGGCCTTCTCCAGTGGTGGGTGATATGACGCCTTATTCCTTGCTGTGGGATCTCTCTCCTCTGTTTGGGTGCTGGGGCCTAAATAACTGAAAGTGGCCTTCTCCGTTGGTGGGTGATATGATGCCTTATTCCTTGCTGTGGGACCTCTCTCCTCTGTCTGGGTGCTGGGGCCTAAATAACAGAAAGTGGCCTTCTCCAGTGATGGATGATATGATGCATGATTCTCTGCTGTGGGACCTCTCTCCTCTGTCTGGGTGCTGGGGCCTAAATAACTTTAAGTGGCCATCTCCAGTGGTGGGTGATATGATGCATGATTCTGTGCGGTGGGAGCTCTCTCCTCTGTCTGGGTACTGGGGCCTAAATAACTCAAAGTGGCCTTCTCCAGTGGTGGGTGATATGACGCCTTAATCCTTGCTGTGGGATCTCTCTCCTCTGTTTGGGTGCTGGGGCCTAAATAACTGAAAGTGGCTTTCTCCGTTGATGGGTGATATGATGCCTTATTCCTTGCTGTGGGACCTCTCTCCTCTGTCTGTGTGCTGGGGCCTAAATAACTGAAAGTGGCCATCTCCAGTGGTGCGTGATATGATGCATGATTCTCTGCTTTGGGACCTCTCTCCTCTGTCTGGGTGCTGGGGCCTAAATAACAGAAAGTGGCCTTCTCCAGTGATGGATGATATGATGCATGATTCTCTGCTGTGGGACCTCTCTCCTCTGTCTGGGTGCTGGGGCCTAAATAACTTTAAGTGGCCATCTCCAGTGGTGTGTGATATGATGCATGATTCTGTGCGGTGGGAGCTCTCTCCTCTGTCTGGGTACTGGGGCCTAAATAACTGAAAGTGGCCTTCTCCAGTGGTGGGTGATATGACGCCTTATTCCTGTCTGTGGGACCTCTCTCCTCTGTCTGGGTGCTGGGGCCTAAATAACTGAAAGTGGCCTTCTCCACTGGTGGGTGATATTATGCATGATTCTGTGCTGTGGGACCTCTCTCCTCTGTCTGGTTTTTGAGGCCTAAATAACTGAAAGTGGCCTTCTCCAGTGGTGGGTGATATGACGCCTTATTCCTTGCTGTGGGACCTCTCTCCTCTGTCTGGGTGCTGGGGCCTAAAAAAACTGAAAGTGGCCTTCTCCAGTGGTGGGTGATATGACGCCTTATTCCTTGCTGTGGGACCTCTCTCCTCTGTCTGGGTGCTGGGGCCTAAATAACTGAAAGCGGCCTTCTCGAGTGGTGGGTGATATGATGCATGATTCTGTGCTGTGGGACCTCTCTCCTCTGTCTGGGTGCTGGGGCCTAAATAACTGAAAGTGGCCTTCTCCAGTGGTGGGTGATATGACGCCTTATTCCTTGCTGTGGTACCTCTCTCCTCTGTCTGGGTGCTGGGGCCTAAATAACTGAAAGTGGCCTTCTCCAGTGGTGGGTGATATGATGCCTTATTCCTTGCTGTGTGACCTCTCTCCTCTGTCTGGATGTTGGGGCCTAAATAACTGAAAGTGGCCTTTTCCAGTGGTGGGTGATATGACGCTTTATTCCTTGCTGTGGGACCTCTCTCTTCTGTCTGGGTGCTGGGGCCTAAATAACTGAAAGTGGCCTTCTCCAGTGGTGGGTGATATGACGCCTGATTTTCTGCTGTGGGACCTCTCTCCTCTGTCTGGGTACTGGGGCCTAAATACCTCATAGTGGCCTTCTCCAGTGGTGGGTGATATGACGCCTTATTCCTTGCTGTGGGACCTCTCTCCTCTGTCTGGGTGCTGGGGCCTAAATAACTCAAAGTGGCCTTCTCCAGTGATGGATGATATGACGCATGATTACTTGCTGTGGGACCTCTCTCCTCTGTCTGGGTACTGGGGCCTAAATAACTGAAAGTGGCCTTCTCCAGTGGTGGGTGAAATGACGCCTTATTCCTTGCTGTGGGACCTCTCTCCTCTGTCTGGGTGCTGGGGCCTAAATAACTGAAAGTGGCCTTCTCCAGTGGTGGGTGATATGATGCCTTATTCCTTGCTGTGGGACCTCTCTCCTCTGTCTGGGTGCTGGGGCCTAAATAACTGAAAGTGGCCTTCTCCAGTGGTGGGTGATATTATGCATGATTCTGTGCTGTGGGACCTCTCTCCTCTGTCTGGGTGCTGGGGCCTAAAAAAATGAAAATGGCCTACTCCAGTGGTGGGTGATATGAAGCATGATTCTCTGCTGTGGGACCTCTCTCCTCTGTCTGGGTGCTGGGGCCTAAATAACTGAAAGTGGCCTTCTCCAGTGGTAGGTTATATGACGCCTTATTCCTTGCTGTGGGACCTCTCTCCTCTGTCTGGGTGCTGGGGCCTAAATAACTGAAAGTGCCCTTCTCCAGTGGTGGGTGATATAATGCATGATTCTCTGCTGTGGGACCTCTCTCCTCTGTCTGGGTGCTGGGGCCTAAATAACTGAAAGTGGCCTTCTCCAGTGGTGGGTGATATGATGCCTTATTCCTTGCTGTGGGACCTCTCTCCTCTGTCTGGGTGCTGGGGCCTAAATAACTGAAAGTGGCCTTCTCCAGTGGTGGGAGATATTATGCATGATTCTGTGCTGTGGGACCTCTCTCCTCTGTCTGGGTTCTGAGGCCTAAATAACTAAAAGTGGCCTTCTCCAGTGGTGGGTGATATGATTCCTTATTCCTTGCTGTGGGACCTCTCTCCTCTGTCTGGGTGCTGGGGCCTAAATAACTGAAAGTGGACTTCTCCAATGGTGGGTGATATGACGCCTGATTTTATGCTGTGGGACCTCTCTCCTCTGTCTGGGTACTGGGGCCTAAATACCTCATAGTGGCCTTCTCCAGTGGTGGGTGATATGACTCCTTATTCTTTGCTGTGGGACCTCTCTCCTCTGTCTGGGTGCTGGGGCCTAAATAACTGAAAATGGCCTTCTTCAGTGGTGGGTGATATGATGCCTTATTCCTTGCTGTCGGACCTCTCTCCTCTGTCTGGGTGCTGGGGCCTAAATAACTGAAAGTGGCCTTCTCCAGTGGTGGGTGATATGATGCCTTATTCCTTGCTGTGGGACCTCTCTCCTCTGTCTGGATGTTGGAGCCTAAATAACTGAAAGTGGCCTTTTCCAGTGGTGGGTGATATGACGCCTTATTCCTTTCTATGGGACCTCTCTCTTCTGTCTGGGTGCTGGGGCCTAAAAAACTGAAAGTGGCCTTCTCCAGTGGTGGGTGATATGACGCCTGATTTTCTGCTGTGAGACCTCTCTCCTCTGTCTGGGTACTGGGGCCTAAATACCTCATAGTGGCCTTCTCCAGTGGTGGGTGATATGACGCCTTATTCCTTGCTGTGGGACCTCTCTCCTCTGTCTGGGTGCTGGGGCCTAAATAACTCAAAGTGGCCTTCTCCAGTGATGGATGATATGACGCATGATTACTTGCTGTGGGACCTCTCTCCTCTGTCTGGGTGCTTGGGCCAAAATAACTGAAAGTGGCCTTCTCCAGTGGTGGGTGAAATGACGCCTTATTCCTTGCTGTGGGACCTCTCTCCTCTGTCTGGGTGCTGGGGCCTAAATAACTGAAAGTGGCCTTCTCCAGTGGTGGGTGATATGATGCCTTATTCCTTGCTGTGGGACCTCTCTCCTCTGTCTGGGTGCTGGGGCCTAAATAACTGAAAGTGGCCTTCTCCAGTGGTGGGTGATATTATGCATGATTCTGTGCTGTGGGACCTCTCTCCTCTGTCTGGGTGCTGGGGCCTAAAAAAATGAAAATGGCCTACTCCAGTGGTGGGTGATATGAAGCATGATTCTCTGCTGTGGGACCTCTTTCCTCTGTCTGGGTGCTGGGGCCTAAATAACTGAAAGTGGCCTTCTCCAGAGGTGGGTTATATGACGCCTTATTCCTTGCTGTGGGACCTCTCTCCTCTGTCTGGGTGCTGGGGCCTAAATAACTGAAAGTGGCCTTCTCCAGTGGTGGGTGATATAACGCATGATTCTCTGCTGTGGGACCTCTCTCCTCTGTCTGGGTGCTGGGGCCTAAATAACTGAAAGTGGCCTTCTCCAGTGGTGGGTGATATGATGCCTTATTCCTTGCTGTGGGACCTCTCTCCTCTGTCTGGGTGCTGGGGCCTAAATAACTGAAAGTGGCCTTCTCCAGTGGTGGGAGATATTATGCATGATTCTGTGCTGTGGGACCTCTTTCCTCTTTCTGGGTTCTGAGGCCTAAATAACTAAAAGTGGCCTTCTCCAGTGGTGGGTGATATGATTCCTTATTCCTTGCTGTGGGACCTCTCTCCACTGTCTGGGTGCTGGGGCCTAAATAACTGAAAGTGGACTTCTCCAGTGGTGGGTGATATGACGCCTGATTTTCTGCTGTGGGACCTCTCTCCTCTGTCTGGGTGCTGGGGCCTAAATACCTCATAGTGGCCTTCTCCAGTGGTGGGTGATATGACTCCTTATTCTTTGCTGTGGGACCTCTCTCCTCTGTCTGGGTGCTGGGGCCTAAATAACTGAAAATGGCCTTCTCCAGTGGTGGGTGATATGATGCCTTATTCCTTGCTGTCGGACCTCTCTCCTCTGTCTGGGTGCTGGGGCCTAAATAACTGAAAGTGGCCTTCTCCAGTGGTGGGTGATATGATGCCTTATTCCTTGCTGTGGGACCTCTCTCCTCTGTCTGGATGTTGGAGCCTAAATAACTGAAAGTGGCCTTTTCCAGTGGTGGGTGATATGACGCCTTATTCCTTTCTATGGGACCTCTCTCTTCTGTCTGGGTGCTGGGGCCTAAATAACTGAAAGTGGCCTTCTCCAGTGGTGGGTGATATGACGCCTGATTTTCTGCTGTGAGACCTCTCTCCTCTGTCTGGGTACTGGGTCCTAAATACCTCATAGTGGCCTTCTCCAGTGGTGGGTGATATGACGCCTTATTCCTTGCTGTGGGACCTCTCTCCTCTATATGGGTGCTGGGTCCAAAATAACTGAAAGTGGCCTTCTCCAGTGATGGATGATATCACGCATGATTCTCTGCTGTGGGACCTCTCTCCTCTGTCTGGGTGCTGGGGCCTAAATAACTGAAAGTGGCCTTCTCCAGTGGTGGGTGATATGAAGCATGATTCTCTGCTGTGGGACCTCTCTCCTCTGTCTGGGTGCTGGGGCCTAAATAACTGAAAGTGGCCTTCTCCAGTGGTGGGTGATATGATGCCTTATTTCTTGCTATGGGACCTCTCTTCTCTGTCTGGGTCCTGGGGCCTAAATAACTTAAAGTGGCCTTCTCCTGTGGTAGGTGATATGATGCATGATTCTGTGAAGTGGGACCTCTCTCCTCTGTCTGGGTGCTGGGGCCTAAATAACTGAAAGTGGCCTTCTCCAGTGGTGGGTGATATGACGCCTTATTCCTTGCTGTGGGACCTCTCTCCTCTGTCTGGGTGCTGGGGCCTAAATAACTGAAAATGGCCTTCTCCAGTGGTGGGTGATATGACGCATGATTCTCTGGTGTGGGACCTCTCTCCTCTGTCTGGGTGCTGGGGCCTAAATAACTTAAAGTGGCCTCCTCCAGTGGTGGGTGATATGACTCCTTATTCCTTGCTATGGGACCTCTCTCCACTGTCTGGGTGCTGGGGCCTAAAAAAATGAAAGTGGCCTTCTCCAGTGGTGGGTGATATGATGCATGATTCTGTGATTTGGGACCTCTCTCCTCTGTCTGGGTGCTGGGGCCTAAAAAAATGAAAATGGCCTACTTCAGTGGTGGGTGATATGAAGCATGATTCTCTGCTGTGGGACCTCTCTCCTCTGTCTGGGTGCTGGGGCCTAAATAACTGAAAGTGGCCTTCTCCAGTGGTTGTTTATATGACGCCTTATTCCTTGCTGTGGGACCTCTCTCCTCTGTCTGTGTGCTGGTGCCTAAATAACTGATAGTGGCCTTCTCCAGTGGTGGGTGATATGATGAATGATTCTGTGCTGTGGGACCTCTCTCCTCTGTCTGGGTGCTGGGGCCTAAATAACTGAAACTGGCCTTCTCCAGTGGTGGGTGATATAACGCATGATTCTCTGCTGTGGGACCTCTCTCCTCTGTCTGGGTGCCGGGGACTAAATAACTGAAAGTGGCATTCTCCAGTGGTGGGTGAAATGACGCCTTATTCCTTGCTGTGGGACCTCTCACCTCTGTCTGGGTGCTGGGGCCTAAATAACTGAAAGTGGCCTTCTCCAGTGGTGGGTGATATGATGCCTTATTTCTTGCTGTGGGACCTCTATCCTCTGTCTGGGTCCTGGGGCCTAAATAACTTAAAGTGGCCTTCTCCAGTGGTAGGTGATATGATGCATGATTCTGTGAAGTGGGACCTCTCTCCTCTGTCTGGGTGCTGGGGCCTAAATAACTGAAAGTGGCCTTCTCCAGTGGTGGGTGATATGACGCCTTATTCCTTGCTGTGGGACCTCTCTCCTCTGTCTGGGTACTGGGGCCTAAATAACTGAAAATGGCCTTCTCCAGTGGTGGGTGATATGACGCATGATTCTCTGGTGTGGGACCTCTCTCCTCTGTCTGGGTGCTGGGGCCTAAATAACTTAAAGTGGCCTCCTCCAGTGGTGGGTGATATGACTCCTTATTCCTTGCTATGGGACCTCTCTCCACTGTCTGGGTGCTGGGGCCTAAAAATGAAAGTGGCCTTCTCCAGTGGTGGGTGATATGATGCATGATTCTGTGATTTGGGACCTCTCTCCTCTGTCTGGGTGCTGGGGCCTAAAAAATGAAAATGGCCTACTTCAGTGGTGGGTGATATGAAGCATGATTCTCTGCTGTGGGACCTCTCTCCTCTGTCTGGGTGCTGGGGCCTAAATAACTGAAAGTGGCCTTCTCCAGTGGTTGTTTATATGACGCCTTATTCCTTGCTGTGGGACCCTCTCCTCTGTCTGTGTGCTGGTGCCTAAATAACTGATAGTGGCCTTCTCCAGTGGTGGGTGATATGATGAATGATTCTGTGCTGTGGGACCTCTCTCCTCTGTCTGGGTGCTGGGGCCTAAATAACTGAAACTGGCCTTCTCCAGTGGTGGGTGATATAACGCATGATTCTCTGCTGTGGGACCTCTCTCCTCTGTCTGGGTGCCGGGGACTAAATAACTGAAAGTGGCATTCTCCAGTGGTGGGTGAAATGACGCCTTATTCCTTGCTGTGGGACCTCTCACCTCTGTCTGGGTGCTGGGGCCTAAATAACTGAAAGTGGCCTTCTCCAGTGGTGGGTTATATGATGCCTTATTCCTTGCTGTGGACCTCTCTCCTCTGTCTGGGTGCTGGAGCCTAAATAACTGAAAATGGCCTTCTCCAGTGGTGGGTGATATGATGCCTTATTCCTTGCTGTAGGACCTCTCTCCTCTGCCTGGGTGCTGGGGCCTAAATAACTGAAAGTGGCCTTCTCCAATAGTGGGTGATATGACGCATGATTCTCTGCTGTGTGACCTCTCTCCTCTGTCTGGGTGCTGGGGCCTAAATAACTGAAAGTGGCCTTCTCCAGTGGTGGGTGATATTATGCATGATTCTGTGTTGTGGGAGCTCTCTCCTCTGTCTGGGTACTGGGGCCTAAATAACTCAAAGTGGCCTTCTCCAGTGGTGGGTGATATGACGCCTTATTCCTTGCTGTGGGACCTCTCTCCTCTGTCTGGGTGCTGGGGCCTAAATAACTGAAAGTGGCATTCTCCAGTGGTGGGTGAAATGACGCCTTATTCCTTGCTGTGGGACCTCTCTCCTCTGTCTGGGTGCTGGGGCCTAAATAACTGAAAGTGGCCTTTTCCAGTGGTGGGTGATATGACGCATGATTCTCTGATGTGGGACCTCTCTCCTCTGTCTGGGTGCTGGGGCCTAAATAACTGAAAATGGCATTTTCCAGTGGTGGGTGATATAACGCATGATTCTCTGCTGTGGGACCTCTCTCCTCTGTCTGGGTGCTTGGGCCTAAATAACTGAAAGTGGCCTTTTCCAGTTGTGGGTGATATGACGCCTTATTCCTTGCTGTGGGACCTCTCTCTTCTGTCTGGGTGCTGGGGCCTAAATAACTGAAAGTGGCCTTCTCCAGTGGTGGGTGATATGACGCCTGATTCTCTGCTGTGGGACCTCTCTCCTCTGTCTGGGTACTGGGGCCTAAATACCTCAATGTGGCTTTTTCCAGGGGTAGGTGATATGACGCCTTATTCCTTGCTGTGGGACCTCTCTCCTCTGTCTGGATGCTGGGGCCTAAATAACTGAAAGTGGCCTTCTCCAGTTGTGGGTAATATGACGCCTTATTCCTTGCTGTGGGACCTCTCTCTCTGTCTGGGTGCTGGTGCCTAAATAACTGAAAGCGGCCTTCTCCAGTTGTGGGTGATATGATGCATGATTCTCTGCTGTGGGACCTCTCCTCTGTCTGGGTGTTGGAGCCTAAATAACTGAAAGTGTCCTTCTCCAGTGGTGGGTGATATCACGCCATATTCCTTGCTGTTGGACCTCTCTCCTCTGTCTAGGTGCTGGGGCCTAAATAACTGAAAGTGGCCTTCTCCAGTGGTGGGTGATATGATGCATAATTCTGTGCTGTGGGATCTCTCTCCTCTGTCTGGGTGCTGGGGCCTAAAAGATGAAAATGGCCTTCTCCAGTGGTGGGTGATATGACACATGATTCTCTGCTGTGGGACCTCTCTCTCTGTCTGGGTGCTGGGGCCTAAATAACTGAAAGTGGCCTTCTCCAGTGGTGGGTGATATGACGCCTTATTCCTTGCTGTGGGACCTTTCTCCTCTTTCTGGGTGCTAGGGCCTAAATAACTGAAAGTGGCATTCTCCAGTGGTGGGTGAAATGACGCCTTATTCCTTGCTGTGGGACCTCTCTCCTCTGTCTGGGTGCTGGGGCCTAAATAACTGAAAGTGGCCTTCTCCAGTTGTGGGTGATATGACGCATGATTCTCTGCTGTGGGACCTCTCTCCTCTGTCTGGGTCCTGGAGCCTAAATAACTGAAAGTGGCCTTCTCCAGTGGTGGGTGATATCAAGCCTTATTCCTTGCTGTGGGACCTCTCTCCTCTGTCTGGGTGCTGGGGCCTAAATAACTGAAAGTGGCCTTCTCCATTGGTGGGTGATATGATGCCTTATTCCTTGCTGTGGGACCCTCTCCTCTGCCTGGGTGCTGGGGCCTAAATAACTGAAAATGGCCTTCTCCAGTGGTGGGTGATATGACGCATGATTCTCTGCTGTGTGACCCCTCTCCTCTGTCTGGGTGCTGGGGCCTAAATAACTGAAAGTGGCCTTCTCCAGTGGTGGGTGATATGACTCCTTATTTCTTGCTGTGGGACCTCTCTCCTCTGTCTTGGTGCTGGGGCCTAAATAACTGAAAGTGGCCTTCTCCAGTGGTGGGTGATATGATGCATGATTCTGTGCTGTGGGACCTCTCTCCTCTGTCTGGGTGCTGGGGCCTAAAAAGCTAAAAATGGCCTTCTCCAGTGGTGGGTGATATGACGCATGATTCTCTGCTGTGGGACCTCTCTCCTCTGTCTGGGTGCTGGGGCCTAAATAACTGAAAGTGGCCTTCTCCAGTGGTTGTTTATATGACGCCTTATTCCTTGCTGTGGGACCTCTCTCCTCTGTCTGTGTGCTGGTGCCTAAATAACTGATAGTGGCCTTCTCCAGTGGTGGGTGATATGATGAATGATTCTGTGCTGTGGGACCTCTCTCCTCTGTCTGGGTGCTGGGGCCTAAATAACTGAAACTGGCCTTCTCCAGTGGTGGGTGATATAACGCATGATTCTCTGCTGTGGGACCTCTCTCCTCTGTCTGGGTGCCGGGGACTAAATAACTGAAAGTGGCATTCTCCAGTGGTGGGTGAAATGACGCCTTATTCCTTGCTGTGGGACCTCTCACCTCTGTCTGGGTGCTGGGGCCTAAATAACTGAAAGTGGCCTTCTCCAGTGGTGGGTTATATGATGCCTTATTCCTTGCTGTGGGACCTCTCTCCTCTGTCTGGGTGCTGGAGCCTAAATAACTGAAAATGGCCTTCTCCAGTGGTGGGTGATATGATGCCTTATTCCTTGCTGTAGGACCTCTCTCCTCTGCCTGGGTGCTGGGGCCTAAATAACTGAAAGTGGCCTTCTCCAATAGTGGGTGATATGACGCATGATTCTCTGCTGTGTGACCTCTCTCCTCTGTCTGGGTGCTGGGGCCTAAATAACTGAAAGTGGCCTTCTCCAGTGGTGGGTGATATTATGCATGATTCTGTGTTGTGGGAGCTCTCTCCTCTGTCTGGGTACTGGGGCCTAAATAACTCAAAGTGGCCTTCTCCAGTGGTGGGTGATATGACGCCTTATTCCTTGCTGTGGGACCTCTCTCCTCTGTCTGGGTGCTGGGGCCTAAATAACTGAAAGTGGCATTCTCCAGTGGTGGGTGAAATGACGCCTTATTCCTTGCTGTGGGACCTCTCTCCTCTGTCTGGGTGCTGGGGCCTAAATAACTGAAAGTGGCCTTTTCCAGTGGTGGGTGATATGACGCATGATTCTCTGATGTGGGACCTCTCTCCTCTGTCTGGGTGCTGGGGCCTAAATAACTGAAAATGGCATTTTCCAGTGGTGGGTGATATAACGCATGATTCTCTGCTGTGGGACCTCTCTCCTCTGTCTGGGTGCTTGGGCCTAAATAACTGAAAGTGGCCTTTTCCAGTTGTGGGTGATATGACGCCTTATTCCTTGCTGTGGGACCTCTCTCTCTGTCTGGGTGCTGGGGCCTAAATAACTGAAAGTGGCCTTCTCCAGTGGTGGGTGATATGACGCCTGATTCTCTGCTGTGGGACCTCTCTCCTCTGTCTGGGTACTGGGGCCTAAATACCTCAATGTGGCTTTTTCCAGGGGTAGGTGATATGACGCCTTATTCCTTGCTGTGGGACCTCTCTCCTCTGTCTGGATGCTGGGGCCTAAATAACTGAAAGTGGCCTTCTCCAGTTGTGGGTAATATGACGCCTTATTCCTTGCTGTGGGACCTCTCTCCTCTGTCTGGGTGCTGGTGCCTAAATAACTGAAAGCGGCCTTCTCCAGTTGTGGGTGATATGATGCATGATTCTCTGCTGTGGGACCTCTCTCCTCTGTCTGGGTGTTGGAGCCTAAATAACTGAAAGTGTCCTTCTCCAGTGGTGGGTGATATCACGCCATATTCCTTGCTGTTGGACCTCTCTCCTCTGTCTAGGTGCTGGGGCCTAAATAACTGAAAGTGGCCTTCTCCAGTGGTGGGTGATATGATGCATAATTCTGTGCTGTGGGATCTCTCTCCTCTGTCTGGGTGCTGGGGCCTAAAAAGATGAAAATGGCCTTCTCCAGTGGTGGGTGATATGACACATGATTCTCTGCTGTGGGACCTCTCTCCTCTGTCTGGGTGCTGGGGCCTAAATAACTGAAAGTGGCCTTCTCCAGTGGTGGGTGATATGACGCCTTATTCCTTGCTGTGGGACCTTTCTCCTCTTTCTGGGTGCTAGGGCCTAAATAACTGAAAGTGGCATTCTCCAGTGGTGGGTGAAATGACGCCTTATTCCTTGCTGTGGGACCTCTCTCCTCTGTCTGGGTGCTGGGGCCTAAATAACTGAAAGTGGCCTTCTCCAGTTGTGGGTGATATGACGCATGATTCTCTGCTGTGGGACCTCTCTCCTCTGTCTGGGTCCTGGAGCCTAAATAACTGAAAGTGGCCTTCTCCAGTGGTGGGTGATATCAAGCCTTATTCCTTGCTGTGGGACCTCTCTCCTCTGTCTGGGTGCTGGGGCCTAAATAACTGAAAGTGGCCTTCTCCATTGGTGGGTGATATGATGCCTTATTCCTTGCTGTGGGACCTCTCTCCTCTGCCTGGGTGCTGGGGCCTAAATAACTGAAAATGGCCTTCTCCAGTGGTGGGTGATATGACGCATGATTCTCTGCTGTGTGACCCCTCTCCTCTGTCTGGGTGCTGGGGCCTAAATAACTGAAAGTGGCCTTCTCCAGTGGTGGGTGATATGACTCCTTATTTCTTGCTGTGGGACCTCTCTCCTCTGTCTTGGTGCTGGGGCCTAAATAACTGAAAGTGGCCTTCTCCAGTGGTGGGTGATATGATGCATGATTCTGTGCTGTGGGACCTCTCTCCTCTGTCTGGGTGCTGGGGCCTAAAAAGCTAAAAATGGCCTTCTCCAGTGGTGGGTGATATGACGCATGATTCTCTGCTGTGGGACCTCTCTCCTCTGTCTGGGTGCTGGGGCCTAAATAACTGAAAATGGCCTTCTCCAGTGGTGGGTGATATGACGCCTTATTCCTTGCTGTGGGACCTCTCTCCTCTGTCTGGGTGCTGGGGCCTAAATAACTGAAAGTGGCCTTCTCCAGTGGTGGGTGATATCACGCATTATTCCTTGCTGTGGGACCTCTCTCCTCTATCTTGGTGCTCGGCCTTAAATAACTGAAAGTGGCCTTCTCCAGTGGTCGGTGATTTGACTCCTTATTCCTTGCTGTGGGACCTCTCTCCTCTGTCTGGGTGCTGGGGCCTAAATAACTGAAAGTGGCCTTCTCCAGTGGTGGGTGATATGACGCCTTATTCCTTGCTGTGGGACCTTTCTCCTCTTTATGGGTGCTGGGGCCTAAATAACTGAAAGTGGCCTTCTCCAGTGGTGGGTGATATGACTCCTGATTCTCTGCTGTGAGACCTCTCTCCTCTGTCTGGGTACTGGGGCCTAAATAACTCAAAGTGGCCTTCTCCAGTGGTGGGTGATATGACGCCTTATTCCTTGCTGTGGGACCTCTCTCCTCTGTCTGAGTACTGGGGCCTAAATAACTGAAAGTGGCCTTCTCCAGTGGTGGGTGATATGACGCCTTATTCCTTGCTGTGGGACCTCTCTCCTTTGTCTGGGTGCTGGGGCCTAAATAACTGAAAGTGGCCTTCTCCAGTGGTGGGTGATATGACGCATGATTCCTTGCTGTGGGACCACTCTCTCTGTCTGTGTGCTGGGACCTAAATAACTGAAAGTGGCCTTCTCCAGTGGTGGGTGATATGACGCCTTATTCCTTGCTGTGGGACCTCTCTCCTCTGTCTGGGTGCTGGGGCCTAAATAACTGAAAGTGGCCTTCTCCAGTTGTGGGTGATATGACGCATGATTCTCTGCTGTGGGACCTCTCTCCTCTGTCTGGGTGCTGGAGCCTAAGTAACTGAAAGTGGCCTTCTCCAGTGGTGGGTGATATCAAGCCTTATTCCTTGCTGTGGGACCTCTCTCCTATGTCTGGGTGCTGGGGCCTAAATAACTGAAAGTGGCCTTCTCCATTGGTGGGTGATATGATGCCTTATTCCTTGCTGTGGGACCTCTCTCCTCTGCCTGGGTGCTGGGGCCTAAATAACTGAAAATGGCCTTCTCCAGTGGTGGGTGATATGACGCATGAGTCTCTGCTGTGTGACCCCTCTCCTCTGTCTGGGTGCTGGGGCCTAAATAACTGAAAGTGGCCTTCTCCAGTGGTGGGTGATATGACTCCTTATTTCTTGCTGTGGGACCTCTCTCCTCTGTCTTGGTGCTGGGGCCTAAATAACTGAAAGTGGCCTTCTCCAGTGGTGGGTGATATGATGCATGATTCTGTGCTGTGGGACCTCTCTCCTCTGTCTGGGTGCTGGGGCCTAAAAAGCTGAAAATGGCCTTCTCCAGTGGTGGGTGATATGACGCATGATTCTCTGCTGTGGGACCTCTCTCCTCTGTCTGGGTGCTGGGGCCTAAATAACTGACAATGGCCTTCTCCAGTGGTGGGTGATATGACGCCTTATTCCTTGCTGTGGGACCTCTCTCCTCTGTCTGAGTACTGGGGCCTAAATAACTGAAAGTGGCCTTCTCCAGTGGTGGGTGATATGACGCCTTATTCCTTGCTGTGGGACCTCTCTCCTTTGTCTGGGTGCTGGGGCCTAAATAACTGAAAGTGGCCTTCTCCAGTGGTGGGTGATATGACGCATGATTCCTTGCTGTGGGACCACTCTCTCTGTCTGTGTGCTGGGACCTAAATAACTGAAAGTGGCCTTCTCCAGTGGTGGGTGATATGACGCCTTATTCCTTGCTGTGGGACCTCTCTCTCTGTCTGGGTGCTGGGGCCTAAATAACTGAAAGTGGCCTTCTCCAGTTGTGGGTGATATGACGCATGATTCTCTGCTGTGGGACCTCTCTCCTCTGTCTGGAGTGCTGGAGCCTAAATAACTGAAAGTGGCCTTCTCCAGTGGTGGGTGATATCAAGCCTTATTCCTTGCTGTGGGACCTCTCTCCTCTGTCTGGGTGCTGGGGCCTAAATAACTGAAAGTGGCCTTCTCCATTGGTGGGTGATATGATGCCTTATTCCTTGCTGTGGGACCTCTCTCCTCTGCCTGGGTGCTGGGGCCTAAATAACTGAAAATGGCCTTCTCCAGTGGTGGGTGATATGACGCATGATTCTCTGCTGTGTGACCCCTCTCCTCTGTCTGGGTGCTGGGGCCTAAATAACTGAAAGTGGCCTTCTCCAGTGGTGGGTGATATGACTCCTTATTTCTTGCTGTGGGACCTCTCTCCTCTGTCTTGGTGCTGGGGCCTAAATAACTGAAAGTGGCCTTCTCCAGTGGTGGGTGATATGATGCATGATTCTGTGCTGTGGGACCTCTCTCCTCTGTCTGGGTGCTGGGGCCTAAAAAGCTGAAAATGGCCTTCTCCAGTGGTGGGTGATATGACGCATGATTCTCTGCTGTGGGACCTCTCTCCTCTGTCTGGGTGCTGGGGCCTAAATAACTGACAATGGCCTTCTCCAGTGGTGGGTGATATGACGCCTTTTTTCTTGCTGTGGGACCTCTCTCCTCTGTCTGGGTGCTGGGGCCTAAATAACTGAAAGTGGCCTTCTCCAGTGGTGGGTGATATCACGCATTATTCATTGCTGTGGGACCTCTCTCCTCTATCTTGGTGCTCGGCCTTAAATAACTGAAAGTGGCCTTCTCCAGTGGTCGGTGATTTGACTCCTTATTCCTTGCTGTGGGAACTCTCTCCTCTGTCTGGGTGCTGGGGCCTAAATAACTGAAAGTGGCCTTCTCCAGTGGTGGGTGATATGACGCCTTATTCCTTGCTGTGGGACCTTTCTCCTCTTTATGGGTGCTGGGGCCTAAATAACTGAAAGTGGCCTTCTCCAGTGGTGGGTGATATGACTCCTGATTCTCTGCTGTGAGACCTCTCTCCTCTGTCTGGGTACTGGGGCCTAAATAACTCAAAGCGGCCTTCTCCAGTGGTGGGTGATATGACGCCTTATTCCTTGCTGTGGGACCTCTCTCCTCTGTCTGAGTACTGGGGCCTAAATAACTGAAAGTGGCCTTCTCCAGTGGTGGGTGATATGACGCCTTATTCCTTGCTGTGGGACCTCTCTCCTTTGTCTGGGTGCTGGGGCCTAAATAACTGAAAGTGGCCTTCTCCAGTGGTGGGTGATATGACGCATGATTCCTTGCTGTGGGACCACTCTCTCTGTCTGTGTGCTGGGGCCTAAATAACTGAAAGTGGCCTTCTCCAGTGGTGGGTGATATGACGCCTTATTCCTTGCTGTGGGACCTCTCTCCTCTGTCTGGGTGCTGGGGCCTAAATAACTGAAAGTGGCTTTCTCCAGTGGTGGGTGATATTACGCATGATTCTCTGCTGTGGGACCTCTCTCCTCTGTCTGGGTGCTGGGGCCTAAATAACTGAAAAGGCCTTCTCCAGTGGTGGGTGCTATGACGCCTTATTCCTTGCTGTGCGATCTCTCTCCTCTGTCTGGGTGCTGGGGCCTAAATAACTGAAAGTGTCCTTCTCCAGTGTTGGGTGATATGATGCATGATTCTCTGCTGTGGGACCTCTCTCCTCTATCTGGGTGCTGGGGCCTAAATAACTGAAAGTGGCCTTCTCCAGTGGTGGGTGATATGACGTCTTATTCCTTGCTGTTGGACCTCTCTCCTCTGGGTGCTGTGGCCTAAATAACTGAAAGTGGCCTTCTCCAATAGTGGGTGATATGACGCCTTATTCCTTGCTGTGGGACCTCTCTCCTCTGTCTGGGTCCTGGGGCCTAAATAACTGAAAGTGGCCTTCTCCAGTGGTGGGTGATATGACGCATGATTCTCTGCTATGGGACCTCTCTCCAATTGATATTGGTTAATTTTTATTTATTTTATTTTAATTAATTTCCCTTTTCACATTTGTTTGCAGGGCATTTACCTACATTTTGCTGCCTTTTGCAGCCCTCTAGCCCTTTACTGGACTATTTTACAGCCTTTTTAGTGCCCAAAAGTTCAGGTCCTCATTGACTTCAATAGGGTTCGGGTCGAGTTCGGATCTCGAACCCGAACATCCAGATGTTCGCTCAACTCTAATAGGCATATCTATCTATCCCACAGGGGTTATATTGTTTGGCATGGTGTAACCTCCAAACATTTGCTGTACAGTATACATTATAATGCCTGTAACATGCTGTACAACATACATTATAATCCATACACCATGCTGTTCAATATACAGTATAACACCTAGACTGTGGGGTTATATTGTATGGCATGGTGTATGGATTATACTGTATATGTTACTGTATTATGTATGGATTATACTGTACATTGCACAGCATAGTGGAGGGGTTATAATGTATACTGTACAGCAGTGCAGGCATTATAATGCATATTATACGGCATGGTGCAGGGATTATACTGTATATTGCACAGCATGGATTCAGTGGGGAGGAGGCGGGGACACTTGCGGCAGGGCCGTGCAGTGATTTTACTCTAATACACCGACCCTGCACACAGCTATAAAGTATACCATATTCATGTAAAGCTTAATCTTTGTAAAAATAGCTCAAACCCTGCTGTTGTACTTACTAACTACGGTGGCATGCAGACTCGACGGCAGCTTGAGCTTAACATCTCTCCCTCCATCATGCGCCTCCTGCCTCGTCTGCCTGCTTCTCCCACTTTATGAATGAAGCAGGGATGCAGGTAGGAGGCGCATGACAGAGGAAGAGATGTTAAACTCAAGCTGCCGTCAAGTCTGCATGCCACCATAGTTAGTAGGTACTACTTAGCGGGGTTTGGGCTACTTTTACAAAGCTTAAAGATATTTTTTTTTTTTTTACAAAGTCTCATATTCCACTAACTTGTGACCAAAAATGAACTTTTACATGAACTCACCATACCCTTCACGGAATACCTTGGGGTGTCTTCTTTCTAAAATGGGGTCACAAGTGGGGTATTTATACTGTCCTGGCATTTTAGGGGCCCCTAAAGCGTGAGAAGAAGTCAGAAATCCAAATGCGTAAAAATGCCCTGTGAAATCCTAAGGCCCCTTTCACACGGGCGAGTTTTCCGCGCGGGTGCAATGCCTGAAGTGAACGCATTGCACCCGCACTGAATCCTGACCCATTCACTTCTATGGTGCTGTGCACATGAGCGGTGATTTTCACGCATCACTTTTGCGTTGTGTGAAAATCGCAGCATGTTCTATATTCTGCGATTTTCACGCAACGGAGGCCCCATAAAAGTGAATGAGGATGCGGGAAAATCGCAAGCATCCGCAATCATGTGCGGATGCGTTGCGATTTTCCCGCATGGTTGCTAGGATACGATCGGGATGGGGCCCCGATCGTTATTATTTTCCTTTATAACATAGTTATAAGGGAAAATAATCGCATTCTAATTACAGAATGCAAGGTTCCCCGGGCTATAGAGGGTTAAAAATAATAAAGAGTTAACTTACCTTCTCCCATTGTACGCGCAGAGCCCCAGAACGTCTTCTCTCTTGATGGTTGGGATGCTTGAGGACCTGTGGTGACGTCACAGGGTCACATGGTCCAATCATAGAAGCATTTGAGTGGACCATGTGATCCTGTGACATCACGGCAGGTCCTTCATTTTTAAAAATGCGCTGAAACCGCCGAAAACATCCGGGCCTGTGCGGCGCAACAGTATTCAGCAGCGAGTCACGTGACGTGGCTAGAGCAGAGAAGAGCTGCCTGCAGTGCACTGTGCGACTGCCGACTGCTGCTTTGCTCAGTCACTCACCGCCGGGCGCCAGTCAATCTACCCCAGGCCCAGATCCAGTCCATCCCACGCCACCATGAGTCCAGTCTGGTGTGAAGAGCCTGCTGCCTGGGTGAGACCTGCACTGCACTGTCTGACTACACCGCACCCGCACCGCCACCTGTCAGTGCCATTCCGGCCCAGCACTGTATGTGGGCACTGGCAGGCAGTGTGAACTGTGACGTCATGTCTGTGGGGGCACTGGGCAGAGGCAGACACTGACAGTGAGTGTTGCATTTATGCATTATGTATGTGGTCAATCATAATCAAATGTGGGGTGGCTGACATGTGGCCTTATGTATGTGGGCAGGCAGTGTGACATCATGTGAGGCAGACAGTGTGACCTTATGTATGTGGCCGTAATCAAATGTGGGGTGGCTGACATGTGGCCTTATGTATGTGGGCAGGCAGTGTGACATCATGTGAGGCAGACAGTGTGGCCTTATGTATGTGGCCATAATCAAACGTGGGGTGGCTGACATGTGGCCTTATGTATGTGGGCAGGCAGTGTGACATCATGTGAGGCAGACAGTGTGGCCTTATGTATGTGGCCATAATCAAATGTGGGGTGGCTGACATTAATGGAGAACAAGGTAAGGCCTCTTTCACACTAGCGTTTTAGCTTTCCGTCCTAGAGATCCGTCCTCGGGTCTCTAGGATGAAAAGCTACTGATCAGGATTATCCCCATGCATCCTGAATGGAGAGAAATCCGTTCAGGATGCATCAGGATGTCTTCCGTTCAGTATGTCAACGTTTTTTGGACGTTGACAAAAGCGCAGCATGCTGCGGATTTGTCTCCGTCCAAAAATCCGAAGACATGCCGTAACGCCGATCCGAATTAATGCCCATTGAAGGGCATTAGTCCGATCCGGCCTTTAGCTAAACGTCGTTTCAGCGCACGCCGGATCCGACGCTTAGCTTTTTGTCAATGGTTACTATGGCAGCCAGGACGCTAAAGTCCTGGTTGCCATAGTAAAGAGTAGGGGGAGCGGCATACTTACATTCCGTGCGGCTCCCGGGACGCTCCCGGATGACGTCAGGGCGCCCCAGTGCATAGATCACGTGATTGCATGGACGTCATTCAGGAGCGCCCCGGGAGCCGCAAGCATGGGCGGACTGGGCCGGGGGGCAGGGGGGCAATTGCCCCCCGGGCCCCTCTGTTGCCTCTGTAAACGGGCCCCTCTGTAGTGCATGTGCCCTGCCGCGGCCCTGGTGACAAGTGGGGGCGGCCGGCGGCAGGGCACAGGGAGATGAACGCTTCCACTGTGGAAGCGTTCATCTCCATAGTCATCTGTATCGCCGTCCTCAGGACGGCGATACAGATGGCTGTGCTGCGGCAGAGCAGGGAGAGGCGTGTCCCCTCCCTGTTCCTCTGATAGGCTGCCAGCACTAGGCCGGCAGCCTATCAGAGGCTGGTGCAGGCGGCGCGATGACGTCATCGCGCCGCCGGTGTACCATGAAAAAGCATTAACTTATGAAGAAACATTAAGCAGCTGATTTCAGGGCCGTGTCGCTCTGCTCTCGGCTCAGATTGGCTCACATTCAGGGGGTGTGCTCTATGCAGCGCTCGCGCTCGGCTCAG
This sequence comes from Bufotes viridis, assembly GCA_033119425.1. Classification (NCBI taxonomy): domain Eukaryota; kingdom Metazoa; phylum Chordata; class Amphibia; order Anura; family Bufonidae; genus Bufotes; species Bufotes viridis. Next base: position 53,490,947 of record CM065598.1, read on the forward strand.
CTCAGTAGCAGAAGCAGGTCTGAAGCCCGCGCGGCACGGGGGGGTTTATGAGGAGGCACGGGGGTTTAGGAGGCAGGGATGTATGAATAAACCTGTGAGCCCCCATGTTGCGCAGAAAACCGCAGGTCAATTCAGACCTGCGGTTTTCTTCGTGACAGTCTCTGATCCCCAGTGCCACTGCGCGGGGTTGGCACGGGTGTATGAATAAACCTGTGAGCACCCCCCCCCCTTCATGTTGCGCAGAAAACCTCCAGAAGAGGCCTGCATCCATCGCTGGAGGTAAGTATAACTGTTATTTGTATGTTTGTTTGTTTGTTTTTTGGGGGCTACTGGCACATAAGATAAAGGGGGAATCTACTGGCACATAAGATAAGGGGGAGAGGAATCTACTGGCACATAAGATAAAGGGGGAATCTACTGGCACATAAGATAAGGGGGAGGAATCTACTGGCACATAAGATAAGGGGGAATCTACTGGCACATAAGATAAAGGGGGGAATCTACTGGCACATAAGATAAGGGGGAATCTACTGCCACATAAGATAAAGGGGGAAATCTACTGGCACATAAGATAAAGGGGGATCTACTGGCACATAAGATAAGGGGGAATCTACTGGCACATGAAAAAGTGAGGGGGGATTCTACTGGCACATGATAACTGAGGGGGATTCTACTGGCACATGATAAGGTGAGGGGGGATTCTACTAGCACATGATAAGGTGAGGGGGGATTCTACTGGCACATAAGGAGGGCGACTGGCACATAAGGAGGGCTACTGGCACATAAGGGGGACTACTGGCACAAGGGGTGCTACTGGCACATAAGGGGTGCTACTGGCACATAAGGGGTGCTACTGGCACATAAGGGGTGCTACTGGCACATAAGAGGGGCTACTGGCACATAATAGGGGCTACTGGCACATAAGGGGGCTACTGGCACATAAGGGGTGCTACTGGCACATAAGGGGACGGCTACTGGCACATAAGGGGGACGGCTACTGGCACATAAGGGGACAGCTACTGGCACATAAGGGGGACGGGTCCTGGCACATAAGGGGGACGGGTCCTGGCACATAAGGGGGGACTACTGGCACATAAGGGGGGCGGCTACTGGAACATAAGGGGGACGGCTACTGGCACATAAGGGTGGCTACTGGCACTTAAGGGGGACCGCTACTGGCACTTAAGGGGGACGGCTACTGGCACATAAGGGGGACGGCTACTGGCACATAAGGGGGTGCTACTGGCACATAAGGGGGACGGCTACTGGAACATAAGGAGGACAGCTACTGGCACATAAGGGTGGCTACTGGCACTTAAGGGGGACGGCTACTGGCACATAAGGGGGACGGCTACTGGCACATAAGGGGGGGGGGCTATAAGCGATGTGAGTGGCCAACATCTATCCTCTCCGCAATGCTCAGCCTCCTGTGACAGATCAGGAGAGCGGAGGTGTGGGGGCGGAGATAGCTGTCAATGCTGTCAAAGGAGGCTGTGCTCTCCTCCCGCAGCTCCCCGCCCAGCCTCTTGTGACAGCGAATCAGGAAGTAGAGGGGGGCTCAGTGGGCCTCTTGGTGTTACTTGCCCCCTGGGCCAAAAGTTGCCAGTCAGCCCCTGGCCACACGGAATGTAAGTATGCCGCTCCCCCGCGTTACTATGGCAACCAGGACGCTAGTAGAGTCCTGGCTGCCATAGTAACACTGAAAGCATTTTGAAGACTGATCAGTCTTCAAATGCTTTCAGTTCACTTGCGTTGTGCCGGATCCGGTGTGCATTCCGGCGACGGAAGTGCACGCCGGATCTTCACAACGCAAGTGTGAAAGAGGCCTAAGACTTAGAAAAGTAAGCTTCCTGGTACAAACAATTTCTCAAATTATGTCAAGTGCCCTTTTTTTTTTAAACATAAGCCCTGCCCTTCAAAATGTCTCTGCACGTCCCTGTGTCTGATATTAATATAGGCTGAATAAACATGAAAAACGTGACACAACTCAGTTCGTCCTTTTGGAGTCCTGGTTGATATAGTGGAACAGTGAGACATCAACATTAAACTCTTCCTATTTCGAAGTTATCAATCATACACAAAACCCATAAAACATGTTGAATGAATGTAACACGAAGCTACGAGTACACTTTACATTTCATATACAGGTTTTAATATCTATTCACAGAATCGATCAACGTTCTGAGCTGTGAAAGATTGGTGGTTCAAGCTTTGCATCGCCATTGAATTGTGTAATAAACAGCCCTGTATCACTGTGGGTGGGAGCCTTTCCCTCTATCTCGGCCGGTACTTTATCCCGAATTCATGCGCGCTCTCCGCCTCGGACACGGCGAACCAGCTGCAGTCCCAGCTAGGCGGAAGTAACCGGCCCTGGATAAGGAGACACGAGGTAGACCGTTGGCACCTTTCAGTGGGAAAAGGTAAGGCGTCAGAACGTTTTTTTTTTTTTTCTCACGCTTTCCTTGTTTTGACTATTACATTACCGATCTCGTGTCAACGGGTATTAACGGCGGAAGGACACGTACGTGTGAGGCACTATTTAATACGCTGCGGCTCGACCTGGCCGCCATCTTGAATGTTAATATTTTCTTAAAAATACGTGTGTATAATATGTATATATATATATATATATATATATATATATATATATATATATATATATATTCATTCATTCACCCCCGGTTCATCATTTGTAACGTTAACCATTTCCATCTCTACGTGTAGCTGTTTCTAACATAAAAAAAAAAAAAAAAAAAAAAAACACGTTCTGAGCCGTTATTCTCATGGGTAACAAACATTATTTTGACTGCACCCCCATACACGGTTCATTAATTTTGGAGGGTTCTGTTGCTTCCAGGATTTGTTACCGGCGTGGTGACTCATCCTACAATCTCCACCCAGGTACTATTTTACCTTATGTGTGATGTGGTTATGTTGCTGTTTTTCTTTAACTTTGGGATTGTTTGGAGTAATGATGGAGTTAAAGCTTGCATAGTCCATGTTAGTATTTTCTTAACGTTCCCCTTCCCATAGACTGGCCTTATTCTCTGTTTACACTGCTACAATGGATCAGTGCTGGGCCCTCCATTTTCCATTGTATGTCAGCCAAGGGTTATGTCTCATTCAGTCTGGATTTTCAGTTTTTACTATTTAATACCAAACTGTCTCACTACCAGTTCATATTGTGATAATGCATGTTACATTTATGACAAGGTTAAAATGATGAAAAAGCCCCCCATCCTGGTTTTATAGGGCGCTTATCTGGCCTGTATAGTATTAGTATGCGTCCTATACCTCGTTTGTGATCCATGGTTCCATCACTACTTTGTCCTTTGCTGTATAATACAGATCATTTCCAGTAGTTACCATGCTACAATAGTGTGCATGTCCCTTCTGAGGCCACTCTATTCTGAGAAGGAAGGGGGACTCATTCTCTTATTAGCTAATTGGTGTATTTACGCGTCCCCCCCCCCCCCAATCTCAGAAAATATCGGCTATTGCATTGCTTTATGGTATTAACACTTATGATGAAGTATTTGTAGCATGTAGATATTGAGGTTTCACCTGGTAATATATTCGCGTAGGAGAATCTAATGTGTTTTCTCGTCATATGTAGGTTAATTAACTGGTTGAACTGGGGCTTAAGTTTTTTCATTGCTCCCTGATTTCCAGTGGAACTGCAATCTTTTGTAGGTGGAATTTAACAGTAGCAAAGGGTTAATTGTTGAACATCTGCTTTTCCATCTTATTTCTATGATTATATCTGGACTGTTGCATTCCACAGTGTAGCAGCACCAAATATCTGGGTGTGTTGTTTGAGGACATTTAAATCATCGTTGTATGCCATTGGCTGCTGAGCCAGTGAGGTGGGATTTTTGTCGTTCACCACCGGTAATGTCCTTATCACTTTCCGGATGTGATGTAGTACTAGCTTCCTAGTAGAAAAGTTGCAAATAGTAGATCATTTAGTGTAAATACTGCTAGATAAACCAGTTGGTCAAGTTAGTGATCAAAGTATGAATTTGTTTTGTTTATAGTGCACATATGTTTGGGTTATACTTGGAGTACAATGAGAATATTACTATAGAGATTTTGCTTTGCCTTTATTTTCCGTAAAAAAAATTTGCAACATTTTAGGAAAATCATACTTATGGAATTACCTTGTTAGGGCTCATGCACACAAAAGTATTTTCTTTCTGTTTCCGTTTGGTTTCTTTTTTTCCAGACCCATTGAAATGAATAGTTCCGTATACGGTCTGCAAAAAAAAAAAACGGGAGTTACTCCGTGTGCATCCCGTTTCTGTATGTCCGTATTTCAGTTGCGCAAAAAAATAGAACATAGAAATAGAGCATAGAGCTGTTCCGTTCCGCGTAATACAGAATGCACACGGACATCATCCGTATTTTTTGCGGATCCATTTTTTGTGGACAGCAAAATACATACGGTCGTGTTCATGAGGGGTTAGGCTGTGTTCACATCTCCGGTGAACATTTCCAGCAGGCTGTTCCAACAGATATTTACTAGTTCTTTGCCAGATCCCCATTGACTGAGGTCTGGCGGGGATCTGGCTGCTTTCCGGCATAAATGCCGGCTGTCGGCGCCAAACAAAAACCGCTGTATGCTGCAGTATTTGTCTGGCCAAAACCTGGCATTTATACCGGAAAGCAGTCAAATCACCTCTAGACCGTATTACGGTCAATAGGGATCCAGCATGTTCTATTTTTTTGTGGAACGTACATATGGAAACAGAATGCACACGGAGTAACTTCCATATTTTTTCTTTTTTTTGCGCACCCATTGAAATTAATATTTTTTCTTTTTTTTGCGCACCCATTGAAATGAATGGTTCCGCATATGGCCTGCAAAAAGACGGAACAGGCACGGAAAGAAAATACGTTCATGTGCATTAGGGTTGTTTTGGGTATCGAAGTTTCGATACCCATTTGATACTTTTAGCCCGGTATCGATACCGGGATTTGCCTTTTATCGATACTAGGCTGTGCTACTCCACAGCTCAGTATCAGAGAACGTGGGAGGCACACGTGGAAGGCACATATGCAAACTGTTGTAATTCCTACACCGTTCACCTGATTTGGATGTAAATACCCTCAAATTAAAGCTGACAGTCTGCAGTTAAAGCACATCTTGTTCATTTCATTTCAAATCCATTGTAGTGGTGTATAGAGCCAAAAATGTTACAATTGTATCGATGTCCCAATATTTATGGACCTGATTGTATACCGGCTGTATGCATGATACTTTTTTTGTTTTTCCGTTTCCCATAGTAGAAATGGCTATGTCCACAAAACGGACAAGAATAGGACATGTTAATATAATTAGCAATTTTTTGCAGTACTGTTGAAATGAATGGCCCCATGTCCGAATCGCAAAAATGCACATCTGAGGTGGCCCAAAATTACAGTGTGCTTGAGACTTGCTGATGTAAGGCCCCTTCCAGATGAGCGTCACGGATTAGGTCTGGATGCGTTCAGTTAAAATTGCGAGATTTTGCAAGCAAGTTTATTCAGTTTTGTCTATGTTCAGTTGTTCAGTTTTTTTTTCGTGCGGGTGCAACGCGCTTTGATATGTTTTTCACACGCGTGATAGTAAACTGAAGGTTTACAAATAACATCCCTTAGCAACCATCAGTGAGAAACGCATTGCATCAGCACTTGCTTGCGGATGCAATGCGATTTTCAAGCAGCCCCATTCACTTCTGTGGGGCCACCGTTGCGTGAAAAACGCAGAATATAGAACATGCTGCGATTTTCACACAACACACAAGTGATGTGTGAAAAAAAAACCTTATGTACACAGACCCATTGAAATAAATGGCTCCGGATTCAGTGCGGGCACAATGCGTTCGCATTGCACCCGCGCGGAAAACTCGCTCGTGTGCAAGAGGTCTAAGGAGATACTGTTTAGCTGCTGTTATAATAAAGCCACAAGATGTAAATAGGTTTTTCAGATCATGGAGGACATTGATCAAGAACAGTGTTTTCATCGCTGGCCTTGATTCCCATGTGCAGCTGGAGGACGCTCCATAGATTTGGCACATCCTCCTGCCGGCCATATTACAGACTAAAATCTATGGCAGCCTCCAAGCTGCCCTAGATTTCTATCTTAAAGGGGTTGTCTCATCTTGGACAATGGGGGCATATCGCTAGCATATGCTCCCATTGTCTTATAGGTGTGGGTCCCACCGCTGGGACCCGCACATATATCGAGAACGGAACCCCGCAAGGTGGTGGCTGGAGGACTTTGGTCTGGCCACCAGCAAGCCGGCTCCCCATAGAAGTGAATGGGAGTGTACCGCACATGCGTGGCCCCCGCTCCCATTCATTTGTATAGGGTCGACGGAAATAGCCGAGTCAGCTCTCGGCTATTTTCGCCGGCCCCATAGAAAATTAATGGAGGCCGGCTGCAGACGCCCTCCTTTACTTGCGGTGCTACGTTCTTGATATAGGTGCGGGTCCCAGCGTGGGACCCGCACTTATAAGACAATGGGGGCATATACTAGCGATATGCCCCCATTGTCCATGATGAGACAACCCCTTTAATTCACACCAGAAAACTGGTATGAATGCTGCTGGCACCACTGCTTCCGCCCTCGAAACACCCCTTTTGTTGACACCTTTCAGAAGGGATGGGGGATCGGGAGTATCAAATTGTGCCGCAAACATGCTGTGAACTAAAATTTTCACTTTTGTACGCCACAATAGTGATGTTAGTACCATAATAAATGTTCCCATATGTGTTTCTTCTTAGTAATAATCAAACATGGTAAAGTATCAAGTAAATTACTCATATGAGCTACATCCTGTGAAATGTGGTATTTCTGAAATTATAGTAATCTGATGTGAGAAAAATTATTTGTAAGAACAGTACTGTATAGAAGGGCACAAAGTGAATATCCACCTTCAAAGATTAGTCTTGTTTGTTGAAATTGTTGGTCTGTAGTTCCTCTGGGGGGTGGGGAGTGTTTGCTTTATACCTTGAAGTAGGGATCGACCGATATTGATTTTTTAGTGCCGATACCGATATTATGTGAACTTTCAGGCCGATAGCCGATATTTTCTGCCGATATTCTGAGCATTTTCATTTTTGAGAAAAAAATAAAATTCTACACAAATCTGCTGAAAAGGAACATGTTTATGGTTAATGTTTAGCTTTTTTTGTAAATCTTTTCTATTTAGACTTAATATTTTGTTATATGTGTTTTTTTTTTTTTTTTAAACTTCACAATCCCTTTAATGTATATGTATGTGATACAATAAGGTCGGGTGTGCACACTTGAAGAATATGACTTTAGGAGTAATTACCATATCGCAGTATAGTGACTGCGCAGCCTGAGTGAATGGTGGGTAGTGGTATGGGCCGGCTCACTCAAATTCCTGCAGCAGGAGGACAGCAAGGCACTCTTACTGCAGTGCAGTGCACGCACACGTTCCTGCCACCAGCCGGAGCACTGAGCCCTGCAGAGTTAACGTGCGTACGCCACAGCGTAGCCTAAGTATGTAGTCCCGTCCGGGGGCGTTCCGGCCGGGCAGGCCCACACCCCCATTCTGCTGTACTCCCGCGAATCGCGATCCTCCTTACTTCTGGCAGAGCAAAGACAGGCAAATCATCTCTAACAGGTGCGCCAGTGTAGTGGACGCAATATCGGCGGTATCGGCAGTTTACATGCCGATACCGATACTTTGCAAAATGCTCAATATCGGCCGATAATCGGTCGACCCCTACCTTGAAGACTAGACTATGGAAAAAGGGTTTGTCCAGGCTTTTACTGTTGATGACCTATCAGATCGGTGGGGGTCCGGCACGCACAGTGCGCACTAGGGTTGTTTCGATACCAAAATTTTGATTCGGTGTCGATACCATAAAAAAGTATTGCGATATTCGATACCACGCGGAAAAAAAATAAAACCCCAAAAAGCCTTTTGATTATTTAAACTTAAAACGTTTATTGAATTAAACAGAAAAACCTCACTTACTATTAATGTGAGGCACATGGGGTCCAGTCCAAAAGCTAGGGCTACATTGCGACTTTTTGTAGCTGCAATCCAAATGAATGCGTTCAGTTAAATGCAATCTTATAGACTGCAGCTGTCATTCAATAGTTAAAATCAATCAGTTGCGCTACAAAAAGTCTGTGTAGCCCTAGCCTAAGGCTACGTTCACACAACGACATTTGTCGTGCGACAAATAGGGCACAACTGCACTGCGACATTTTGTATAATGGGAGTCTATGGTGTCGCCATGCGACATGCTGCGACTGCCACAGTCGCAGAAAAACCCATCTTGAATGGATTTTTTGCGACTGTCGCGTCGCAGCATGTTGCATGTCGCAATGCGACACCATAGACTCCCATTATAAAAATTGTTGCGCGACAATAGTGCGACTTTTTGTTGTGCGACAAATGTCGTCATGTGAACGTAGCCTAATACTCTTGCACTACTCACATATACACAATGCAGTCACTGTCACATATACACAATGCACACTATGCATTCTCTGCCCCCACAGTCACATATACACACACAATATACACTATGCAGTCACTGTCACATATATATAATGTACACTATGCATTCACCGCCCCCACACCCCCAGTCACATAAATACACTATGCAGCCACTGTCACATATACACAATATACACTATGCAGTCACTGTCGCAAATACACAATGCAGTCACTGTCACATATACACAATGTACACTTCACAGTCACTGCCCCCACATCCCCAGTCACATATACACAATATGCACTATGCAGTCACATATACACAATATATACTATGCAGTCACTGTCACATATACACAATGTACACTTCGCAGTCACTGCCCCCACATCCCCAGTCACATATACACAATATACACTTCGCAGTCACTGCCCCCACATCCCCAGTCACATATACACAATATACACTATGCCAGGCATGTCCAAACTCCGGCCCTCCAGATGTTGCAAAACTACAACTCCCATCATTCCTGGACAACCTACAGCTATCAACCTACAGAAGAGCATGATGGGAGTTGTAGTTCTGCAAAACCTGGAGGGCCAGAGTTTAGACATGCCTGCACTATGCAGTCACTGTCACATATACACAATATATACTATGCAGTCACCGACTGTCACATATACACTATGTAGTCACTGCCCCATATACACTATGCAGTCACTGTCCCCACTGTCACATACACAATGTACACTATGTAGTAGAGTTGTTTCAATACCAAAATTTTGATTCGGTATCGATACCATAAAAAAGTATTGCGATACTCGATACCATTCGATACCACGCAGAAAAAAATAATAATTTGTGAAATAATTTTTTTTTTTTTTACTTTTCTGTTACGACGTTCACCGCATAGGTTTTATTTTTTATTTTTGACAGTTTGGAGTCGGACTTTAGATATGGCAATATGTTATATGTTTATCTATATATTTTAGATGTGAAATTGGAAAAGGCGGCTATTTATACTTAATATTTCTGTGTGTTTTTTTTTTTTTATTATTAATACTTTTTATTTAATTTTTATTTACTATTTCCCCCCTTAGGGGTAGAACCTGGGATTTTTTCATCCCTTGGCCTATTCACCCTAATAGATCTCTATCAGGATGAATAGGACTTCACATTTCCCTGCTGCCCTGTGCTCTGTGCACACAGCAGCAGGGAGCCCCCATGACAGCCAGGGCTTCAGTAGCGTCCTGGCTGCCATGGTAACCAATCGCAATGTAGGGCTTTGATCGGTTACCATGGCAGCCAGGACGCTACTGTAGCCTTGGCTGCCATGGGGAACTGCCACTGCCACCAATGGAGGGGACCCTGTGGCCACTGCCACCAGTGATCTAAAAACTTTAATATTGAGAGGGGGGGGGCGGGATTGAGGGCGCCCTGCCGACTCATTTAGTTTTATACGGGGGGGGGGGGGGGGTCGCACTGCCCACACAATAATTAACCTTTTATACCCCCGACACCCACCTCCTGTATCTGTATTAAAGGTTAATAATCATTGTGTGGGCAGGACCGGGGCAGAGCGGCAGGCCGGGTACTTGTTGCAGGCGGAGGAGGGTACAGGACACTGAGGAGGAGGAGGCTGCTGCCGTTCGCTCGACGCAGCAGTTCTCTCCTCCCATGCCCCTCCTCCCGCGCTAATCACCGACGGCCGCATCATAGGAGGGAGGGGTTCCCTATAGGGTTGTTTCGGGTATTGAAATTTCGATACCCAATCGATACTTTTCTCTGGTATTGAGCTCGATACCAGGATTAGTATTTTATCGATACTGGGCTGCGCTACTGCACAGCCCAGTATCAGAGAACGTGGCTGCGCCGCTCTCAGCGCGGCCATGTTCTCCTCGGCAGCACAGGGAGAAGGAGGCGGTCTCTCCCTCCCCCTGTGCTGCCGCTGCAACCAATAGAGGGAGAGGGGCGGAGAAGGGGTGGAGCGGGGGGACGGGAGCACTGGCCAGCAATGCCGAGTACCGTTTCTTATATAAATGCAGGCAGAAGACACGCTGCCGGCACCTGCCTGTGACAGAGCGCTGCGATCAGAGGCAATTAATTGCCTCTGATCGCAGTGCTGGGTCACATGCAGGTGCCAGCAGCGTGTGTCGCCGCGCCCCCCCCCCCCGTCCCCTGTATTAAAACATTGGTGGCCAGTGTGGCTCCCCATCCCCCCTTCCTCCCTCCCCCCAGTAATAAAAGCATTGGTGGCAGTGGCCACAGGGTCCCCTCACCTCCTCCTCATTGGTGGCAGTGATCGGAGCCCCAGCAGTGTAATGCTGGGGCTCCGATCGGTTACCATGGTAACCAGGACACTTCTGAAGTCCTGGCTGCCATAGTCAGTTCCCTGCTGCTGTGTGCACAGGGCAGCAGGGAGAGGGTGAGATCCTATTCACCCTGATAGAGCTCTATTAGGGTGAATAGGATGAAAATGATTCCAGGTTCTAGCCCCTAAGGGGGAAATGGTTAATAAATAAACTGTAAAAGAAAAAAAAAAGTTTCCCAATTTTACATATAAAATATAAACAATAAATAAAATATTACAGATCTCAAAAGTCCAAACTATTAAAAAATCCACTTTTATGCGGTGAACGCCGTAAAAAAAATGCACGATTCGCCATTTTCTTTTAGTCGCCGTAAAAAAGTAGGATAGGACTGTTGTATTATGAGCCGGCGGTTCCATAAAATGTGGAATGCACGCAGATTTGTTTTGGCATTTTTTTTTTTTTCCGCGTGGTATCGAGTATCGCAATACTTTTTTATGGTATCGATACCGAATCAAAATTTTGGTACCGAAACAACTCTAGTTCCCTACCTCCCTCCTTCCTCACTGTCTATGGCCTGAGGGAGCACAGCGTGTGCTGAGCGCTGCACACGCCGTGTCCTAACAGAAGATACTAGACTGCGCAGTAGCGTGGTCTAGTATCGAAAAAACGAACATCCCGATACCGAATCGATACTGGCATCAAAGTATCGATTGGGTATCGAAAGTTATATACCCGAAACAACCCTACTATGTAGTCACTGCCCCCACACCCCCACTGTCACATATACACTAATGCCCCCATACACACAATGCAGTGTCCCCCACCTTTCTCTACCCTGGAAACCTAAGACCCCAGGCAGAAGCAAGTGTCTTTACTCTGTCTCCTGTATAAACTGCAGGGAGGGCGGGTCTTTCATCTGATTGGCTGTCCTGACTCGCCTTCTCTCTTTTATTGGCTGGGCTGCTCGGCCTTCATTTCTGCTCCTGGATCAGATAAATACAGCGAGTGGCAGCGCTTGGGTAACCCTTTCCTTTCCAGATCAGAGCTGACTTGTTAACTCTGAGTGCAACACAGGAGCTTCTAGTAACCTGTTTGGCACAGTCCTATCGGCCCTGCAGTGCTGCGCTGTCATTATCATATGCTGTGTATGGTAATGACAGCCCTGTTGTGCTATTATTATGATAATAAGAGCGCAGCCTGCGATGTGTATTACAGACTGTAGCACACAGCGCAGGGCAGGGCTGTTATTATCATACACAGTGTATGGTAATGATAGTGCAGCAGGGCAGGCAGCCCACTGCATAGTAAAAGCCCACTTACCTCCTCCTGTATTAATTAGCTGCCCATTCATTGGGCTCAGCGGCAGCCGCGTCATAGGAGGGAGGGATTCCCTCCCTCTGTTCCTCCCTCCTTCTCAACTGTCGAAAAGAACAGAGCAGCGCGCCGAGCGCCATGATCTCTCATAAGAGGCTAAAATAGACTGCGCAGTAGCGCACTCTAGTATCGAAAAACTGAACATCCCGGTACTGAATCAATACTGGTATAAAAGTATTGATTGGGTATCGAAATTTCGATACCCGAAACAACCCTAGTGCGCACGTTTTGTCTCCCTTCTCTCTTTCTATCCGCTGCTGCTGTCTATGGTAAAGATTATTTATATTTACAAAGTCTGGGTTTTGATGTTCCAAACCTGGATCCTGAGAACTTGGGACAGACGGTTAACGTCCCTAGAGAGGAGAGTCTTGATTCCTTCGTCAGTCATGAAGTCACTGACTTGGCGGAAAACCCCCACGAATCTATCCAGGGGTGTAGGTTGGCAGAAGACCCTGATAGTACAAATTGTTACTGACGTAAGTCTTGCAGGTTGGGGAGCGAAAGTGGAGTCTCTTTACCTTCAAGGGTCCTGAAGTATTGGCGGTCTGGGAAGCCCTACGAGGTACCGAGAGGATTCTAGTAGGGAAACATGGGAAGATTCTCTCAGACAATACAACAGCGGTCGCCTACCTTTCCCATCAAGGAGGAACAAGGTCCAAAGATCTCCAATCAATAGCGACCAGGATCTTCAACTGGGCGGAGGAAAACATAACATCAGTCTCTGCAACTTATCTCAAAGGTGTACTAAACCGCAAAGCAGATTTTCTCAGCCGTCACAAGTGGCAGTATTTTGCTCCCTAAACCCCAAGGACAGACCAAAAGCTTTAGATGCTTTCACAATCAAATGGAAATGGAGCCAATGTTATGCTTTTCCTCCCATTCCTTTGATCCCAAGGATAGTACAGAAACTACGTTGGGACAAGACAACTTTAATTTTAGTAGCCCTGAAAAAGCTTTCCATCCAGGATCCTTGGCCGCTCCCTCTCAGGAAGGATCTATTACATCAGGGTCCGCTTCTTTACCCCAATCCGCAATTCCTGAAACTTACAGCATGGATCCTGAGGTCCGAATCCTAAAGATCCAGGGCCTTTCTGACAAAGTAATCAGTACATTGAAAGCTTCAAGGAAAAAAGTAACTTCCGCGATCTATCTCAAGATCTGGAAGAAGTTTTGTTCCTGGTCAGGCGATGAGTCCCCGAATCTGGAAAGAATCAACAGGTTCTTGATTTAGGGTTGCAACAGGGTCTTGATTTAGGGTTAAAACCTTCAACTCTCAAGGTCCAGGTCTCTGTACCTTGTATAAAAAAATGTCATTTACAGAGATATTTCTCACACACAGTATGGTTATGTGTAAAAATACACCCCAAAACACATTGCCCTACTTCCCCTGAGTACTGCGATACCAAATGAGTGACACTTTTTTGCAGCCAAGATGCGCAAGGGGGCCCGAATTCCAATAGTTACCTTTAGGATTTCACAGGGCATTTTTACGCATTTGGATTCCAAACAACTTCTCACGCTTTTAGGGGCCCCTAAAATGCCAGGGCAGTAAAAATATCCCACAAGTGACCCCATTTTAGAAAGAAGACACCCCAAGGTATTCCGTGAGGGGCATGGCGAGTTCATAGAAGATTTTTTTTTTTTTTTGGCACAAGTTAGTGGAAATTTTTATTTTTTTATTTCTTAAAGTCTCATATTCTACTAACTTGTGACCAAAAATTTTTTTTTACATGAACTCACCATACCCCTCACGAAATACCTTAGGGTGTCTTCTTTCTAAAACGGGGTCACTTGTGGGGTATTTATACTGCCCTGGCATTTTAGGGGCCCCTAATGCGTGAGAAGTAGTTTGGAATCTAAATGCGTAAAAATGCCCTGTGAAATCCTAAAGGTACTCATTGGCATTTGGGCCCATTTGCGCATCTTGGCTGCAAAAAAGTGTTACTCATGTGGTATCCCCGTACTCAGGAGAAGTAGGGCAATGTGTTTTGGGGTGTATTTTTACATATACCCATACTGTGTGTGAGAAATATCTCTGTAAATGACAACTTTAAAAAAAAAAATGTATACAAAGTTGTCAATTTACAGAGATATTTCTCTCACCCAGCATGGGTATATGTAAAAAATACACCCCAAAACACATTGCCCTACTTCTCCTGAGTATGGCGATACCACGTGTGCCACTTTTGTGCAGCCTAGTCGCGTAAAGTCCAACGAGTACTTTAGGCTTTACAAGGTTGCTCACAATTTAGCCCCGCCCAAAATGCCAGAACCGTAAACACATCCACAAATCACCCAATTTCGGAAAGTAGACACCCCAAGGTATTCACTGAGGGGCATACTGAGTCCGTGGGAGATTTTTATTTTTTTTTGCCAGAAGTTAGCAGAAATTGAAACTTTATTATTTTTTTTCCTCAGAAAGTGTTATTTTCCGCTAACTTTTGGAAAAAAAATGAAATGATACATGAACTCACCATGCCCCTCCGCGAATACTTTGGGGTGTCTTCTTTCTAAAATGGTGTCATTTGGGGGGTATTTATACTATCCTGGCATTCTAGCACCTCAAGAAACATGACAGGTGCTCAGAAAGTCAGAGCTGCTTCAAAATGCAGAAATTTACTTTTTTGTACCATAGTTTGTAAACGCTATAACTTTTGCGCAAACCAATAAATATACACTTATTGGATTTTTTTTTTATCAGACATGTAGCACAATAAATTCTGACACAAACTTGCATAGAAATGTAATTATATTTAAACAATTTTACCAGAAAAAGTTAAAAATACACTTTTTTTGAGAAAATTGCGGTCTTTTTTGATTAATATTAGAAAAATGAAAAATCTCAGCAAAAATCTAACAATGAAATACCACAAAATGAAAGCTCTATTAGTGAGAAGAAAAGGAGAAGAAAAGGATGTAAAATTCATTTGGGTGGTAAGTTGTATGACGGAGCAATAAACGGTGAAAGTAGTGTAGTGCAGAATTGTAAAAAGTGGTCTGGTCATTAAGGGGGTTTAAGCTAGGGGGGCTGAAGTGGTTAACCCCCATAATACAAATGTGGGCGGCGGGTGCTGGCCGTATCACACAGCTGGCTCCCGGCCTCAATGACAGGGAGTGTCGATCTGCCGAACTGCGTCAATTAACCCCTCAGCTGCTGCACTTGAGTGGTTAATTGACGACGTTCGCGGGATCTCCATGCCCTGTCATTGAGGCTGGGTGCCGGCTGTGTGATAGGTACAGCACCCACTGCCCACATTTGTATTTAGTGGTTAATTATATTTATTGGTGGCACAGTGGACATAGCGCTTCCCCCCCCCTTCCCCCAGTATTATTATAAAAGGTAATTATATTCTTTGGTGGTGCAGTGGCTAGGGTTGTTTTGGGTATCGAACTTTCGATACCCAATCGATACTTTTCTCTGGTATCGCACTCGATACCAGGAAAAGTATTTTATGGATACTGGGCTGCGCTACTGCACAGCCCAGTATAAGAGAGCATGGCTGCGCTGCTCTCAGCGCGGCCATGTTCTCCTTGGCAGCACAGGGAGAAGGAGGCAGTCTCTCCCTCCCCCTGTGCTGCCGCTGCAACCAATAGAGAGGAGGGCGGAGCGGGGGCAGGAGGAGGGGCGGGCGCACTGGCCATCAATGCAGAGTACCGTTTCTTATATAAATGCAGGCAGAAGGCACAGGCTGCCGGCACCTGCCTGTGACCGAGCGCTGCGATCAGAGGCTATTAACCCCTCAGGTGCCGCACCTGAGGGGTTAATAGCCTCTGATCGCAGCGCTCGATCAGGCAGTGCCGGCAGCCTGTGCCTCTGCCTGCATTTATATATGAACGTAATTACTCTGGCCAGTGACCCGCGCCCCCAGTATTAAAACATTGGTGGGCAGTGTGCCCCCTCCCCCTCCCTAGTATTAAAACATTGGTGGGCAGTGTGCCCCCTGTCCCCCCTTCCCCCCAGTAATAAAATCATTGGTGGCAGTGGCCACAGGGTCCCCTCACCTCCTGCTCATTGGTGGCAGTGGCAGTGATCGGAGCCCCAGCAGTGTAATGCTGGGGCTCCGATCGGTTACCATGGTAACCAGGACGCTTCTGAAGTCCTGGCTACCTTGGTCTGCTCCCTGCTGCTGTGTGCACTGTGCACAGGGCAGCAGGGAGAGGGTGAGCTCTATCAGGGTGAATAGGATGAGAATATCCCAGGTTCTAGCCCCTAAGGGGGAAAATAGTTAATAAATAAACTGTAAAAAAAAGTTAAAGTACACCAAAATATTCATTATAAATCACCCCCTTTCCCAATTTTACATATAAAATATATAAACAATACATAAATAAAATATTACATATCGCCACGTCTCAAAAGTCCAAACTATTAAAAAATCCACTTTTATGCGGTGAACGCCGTAAAAGAAAGAAAAAGAAAAAATGCACGATTCGCCATTTTCTTTTAGTCGCCTTGTTCCCACAAAAAAGTAGGATAGGACTGTTGTATTATGAGCCGGCGGTTTCATAAAATGTGGAATGCACGCAGATTTTTTTGGCGTTTTTATTTTTTTTCGCGTGGTATCGAGTATCGCAATACTTTTTTACGGTATCGATACCGAATGAAAATTTTGGTACCGAAACAACTCTAGCAGTGGCCACAGGGGCTCCTCCCCTCCTTCTCAGTATATTCATTGGTGACAGTGGCAGCTTCCGTTCAGAGCCCCAGCAGTGAAATCATGGCGCTCTGATTGGTTACCATGGCAGCCAGGACGCTACTGAAGCCTTCCATGGCTGCCATGGTAAGCACAGCTCAGCAGGAACAGTGTAAAATCCTATTTACCCTAATAGATCTCTAGTAGAGTGAGTAGGACAAGGAATATAAAGATCCCTAATTGTGGGGCTAATAGTTATTAAAAAAAAAAACCCACCTAAATATAAAAAGTTTAAATCGCCCCCTTTCTCAATTTTCCATATAAAATATATAAACAATAAACATTAGGTATGGCCACATCCGAAAAAGTCTGAACTATTAAAATATTAAAAAATATCTGTCATAGCCAGACCTTTATTTCTGATATTTACGGACTCTATACTGACAGGGTATGTTCCACAGGATTGGCGCATAGCAAATGTGATGCCAATATTCAAAAAGGGTCCAAAAACAGAGCCTGGAAATTATAGGCCGGTAAGTTTAACATCTGTTGTGGGTAAACTGTTTGAAGGGTTTCTAAGAGATGCTATCTTGGAGTATCTCAATGAAAATAAGCAAATAACGCCATATCAGCATGGCTTCATGAGGGATCGGTCATGTCAAACTAATTTAATCAGTTTCTATGAGGAGGTAAGTTCTAGCCTTGACAACGGCGAATCAATGGATGTCGTATATCTGGACTTCTCTAAAGCATTTGAGACTGTACCTCATAAAAGGTTAGTATAAAATTAGGATGCTCGGACTGGGAGAAAATGTCTGTATGTGGGTAAGTAACTGGCTAAGTGACAGAAAACAGAGGGTGGTTATTAACGGTACACACTCAGATTGGGTCACTGTCACTAGTGGGGTACCTCAGGGGTCAGTATTGGGCCCTATTCTGTTCAATATATTTATTAATGATCTTGTAGAAGGCTTGCATAGTAAAATATAAATTTTTGCAGATGACACTAAACTGTGTAAAGTAATTAACACTGAAGAGGACAATATACTGCTACAGAGAGATCTGGATAGATTGGAGGCTTGGGCAGATAAGTGGCAGATGAGGTTTAACACTGACAAATGTAAGGTTATGCACATGGGAAGGAATAATGCAAGTCACCCGTACATACTAAATGGTAAAACACTAGGTAACACTGACATGGAAAAGGATCTAGGAATTTTAATAAACAGCAAACTAAGCTGTTAAAACCAGTGTCAGGCAGCTACTGCCAAGGCCAATAAGATAATGGGTTGCATCAAAAGGGGCATAGATGCCCGTGATGAGAACATAGTCCTACCACTTTACAAATCACTAGTGAGACTACACATGGAGTACTGTGTACAGTTCTGGGCTCCTGTGAACAAGGCAGAGCTGGAGAGGGTTCAGAGTAGGGCAACTAAAGTAATAACTGGAATGGGGCAACTACAGTACCCTGAAAGGTTATCAAAATTAGGGTTATTCACTTTAGAAAAAAGACGACTGAGGGGAGATCTAATAACTATGTATAAATATATCAGAGGTCAGTACAGAGATCTGTCCCATCATCTATTTATCCCCAGGACTGTGACTGTGACGAGGGGACATCCTCTGCATTTGGAGGAAAGATTGTTTGTACACAAACATAGAAAAGGATTCTTCATGGTAAAAGCAGTGAGACTATGGAACTCTCTGCCTGAGGAGGTGGTGTGGTGAGTACAATAAAGGAATTCAAGAGGCGACTGGATGTATTTCTGGAGTGTAATAATATTAAAGGTTATAGCTACTAAGAGAGTGGTCGTTGATCCAGGGAGTTATTCTGATTGCCTGATTGGAGTCGGGAAGGAATTTTTTTACCCTTGAGTGGGGAAAATTGGCTTCTGCCTCACAGTTTTTTTTTGCCTTCCTCTGGATGAACTTGTAGGAAACAGGCCGAACTGGATGGACAAATGTCTTTTTTCGGTCTTATATACTATGTTACCATGTTACTATCTCTTATGCAGTGAAACAACATAACGGGAAATAAAAGTAAAAAAAACACATTATTTTCCCATTTTTTTTTAAGTCGCCTTGTCCCCCTCAAAAAACAGGATATGACTGTTCTATTAAGGGTAAAGGAAGCTTCCCTCTGCATGGGCTAAAAACCTTTGTCAAGGATGTGTCGGCAAGTTAATGGAGGAAGAAGCTCCATCCTTAATGGGCAACATTAAGCAGATGATCATAGATGTTGGTTAGCGGATTGATTAACCACTACCCGACCGCCTAACGCAGGGATGCGTCCTGCGGGCAGCCGGGTTATTCCTCATTGACGCGCCGGTGCGTCATCTCGCGATCGCGTCCGGAGGAAGTTTTACTACAGCCTGTCAGCGTTGAACATGCGCTGGCACGCTGTAGATGTCAGAAAAAATCGCATATCACAGCGTCTGATATGCCTGATGCCTGCTCTTCTGGTGGTCCCTTTTGCTTGGGACCACCAGAGGACACAGGCAGCTAAAGTAAGTGCACCAATCACCCCCCCCCCCGTCACTGAATTACCCCTGATCACCCTATGTCACCCACCTGATCACCCCCTGTCACCCCCCGTCACTAATCACCCCCCTGTAAGGCTCATTCAGACGTCCGTATGTGTTTTGCGGATCCGCAAAACACGGACATCGGCAATGTGCTTTCCGCATTTTGCGGATCCTCACATTGCCAGAACTATATAGAAAATGCCTTTTCTTGTCCGCAATTGCGGACAAGAATAGGACATGCTCTATCTTTTGCGGAGCTGCGGCCTGATGTTTCGGTGCCGAAACCCAGAAGTTCGCGGCCGCAGCTCCGCAAATGCTGATGCGGAGAGCACATAGTGTGCTCTCCGTATCAACGCCAGCCCCATTCACACTGAATGGGTCCGCATCTATTCCGCAGAATTGCGGAATAGATGTGGACATTTTTGCGTACGTATGAATGGGGCCTTACTCAAGCACTCCTATGTCCTTTCCCCTCTCTTTTTTTTTTTTTTTTTTTGCACTTTTTTTGGCAGAGATTTTTTCATCCACATTGATTGATGCGAATGAAGAAATCTGTGCCGTTCATTTTTTTTTTTTTTTTCAGCCCAGAGGCTGAACGGGAAAAAAAAAATCTCATTACCCGTATGCTCAATATAAGGAGAATAGCAGAAATTCCTAATGCTGGCCATACATGTAATGATTGCGGAGACCATGCATGTGACCCCATTTTAGAAAGAAGACACCCCAAGGTATTCCGTGAGGGGTATGGTGAGTTCATGTAAAATTTTATTTTTTGTCACATATTAGTGGAATATGAGACTTTGTAAGGAAAAAAAAAAAAAGTCAATTTCCACTAACTTGTACCAAAAAAAAAAAATCTTCTACGAACTCGCCATGCCCCTCACGGAATACCTTGGGGTGTCTTCTTTCCAAAATGGGGTCACATGGGGTATTTATACTGCCCTTACATTTTAGGGGCCCTAAAGCGTGAGAAGGGCATTTTTACGCATTTGGATTCCAAACTACTTCTCACTCTTTAGGACCCCTAAAATGCCAGGTCAGTATAAATACCGCACATGTGACCCCATTTTGGAAAGAAGACACCCCAAGATATTCCGTGAGGGGCATGGCGAGTTTATGGAAAAAAAATTTTTGGGCACAAGTTAGCGGAAATTGGCTTTTTTTTTTCTTACAAAGTCTCATATTCCACTAACTTGTGACAAAAAATAAAATTTTACATGAACTCACCACGGAATACCTTGGGGTGTCTTCTTTCTAAAATGGGGTCACATGTGGGGTATTTATACTGCCCTGGCATTTTAGGGGCCCCTAATGCGTGAGAAGAAGTCTGGAATCTAAATGCGTAAAAATGCCCTGTGAAATCCTAAAGGTGTTCATTGGAATTTGGGCCCCTTTGCGCACCCAGGCTGCCAAAAAGTGTCACTCATGTGGTATCGCCATACTCGGGAGAAGTAGGGCAATGTGTTTTGGGGTGTATTTTTACATATACCCATGCTGGGTGAGAGAAATATCTCTGTAAATGACAACTTTTTACATTTTTTTTATACAAAGTTGACAATTTACAGAGATATTTGTCTCACCCAGCATGGGTATATGTAAAAATACACCCCAAAACACATTGCCCTATGTCTTCTGAGTATGGCGATACCACATGTGTGCCACTTTTTTGCAGCCTAGGGGTGTAAAGTCCAACGAGTACCTTTAGGTTTTACCGGGTTGCTCACAATTTAGCCCCGCCCAAAATGCCAGAACAGTAAGCACACCCCAGAAATCACCCCATTTCGGAAAGTACACACCCCAAGGTATTCACTAAGGGGCATAGGGAGTCCGTGGGAGATTTTTTTTTCTCGTACATTCCATTGGGGGACACAGACCATGGGTATAGCCTAGGCCATTGCTAGGAGGGACACTATGCAAATAACAAAAGAGAGCTCCTCCTCCCGCTATACACCCAGGCTCCAGCAGGAGGACTTCAGTCTTTGCTTAGTGTCTGGTGAAGGAGGATGACACTAGGGTTGTTTCGGGTATCGAACGTTCGATACCCAATCGATAATTTTCTCTGGTATCGAGCTCGATACCAGGATTAGTATTTTATCGATACTGGGCTGCGCTACTGCACAGCCCAGTATCAGAGAATGTGGCTGCGCCGCTCTCAGCGCGGCCATGTTCTCCTTTGGCAGCACAGAGAGAAGGAGGCGGTCTCTCCCTCCCTCTGTGCTGCTTCCACCAATAGAGCGAGGGGGCGGGGCGGGGTCACTGGCCACCAATTAGGAGTAATGTTTACTATACAGATGCAGGCAGAAGAAGCTCATTGCCGGCACCTGCCTGTGACCGGGCGCTGCGATCCGCGGCACTTAACCCCTCAGATGCAGCACCTGAGGGGTTAACTGCTGCGGATCGCAGCGCCCGGTAACAGGCAGGTTACTCTGTCTCTTCACACACGGCTGAGATCCTCTGCTTCCTCCTGCTTCCTTAGGCTGCGGTAGGACACTCCTTAACTCCTTGATTTCTGCATCTGTGGTAGGAGAACTTTTTAATTGCTTGGGATCATGCCAAAGCCCGGGGTTCCCCAGAAATCTGCCAAAAACTGCACCAGGCCCCTATAGTCGCCTGCCAGGTCTGTTTCTCCATTATGGTAGCTTCTGCCACTGTCGGTCTCAGACTCCTGTGACTCCTGCCTTGCCCCTGGACAGGGTCATCCTTCTCCCCCTCCTCAGCCCAGCCCCCCTGCCGCCTCTTCGCAGCCTGCGGAACCTGCTTTGGCATCTACCATGTCCGGGGCGGCCGCTGATTTGGCGCAATTTTTACATGCTGCCACAGGGGCGTAGATAAGGGGGGGGGATAGGGGGGTTCAAACCCCCCCCAGAGTGTCTAGGTGTACGGAGAGCTTTTTGGTAGCAGGCTGACGCTGACTTTGTTTTTTTTTTTTTTTTTTTTACTTGTGGACTGCCGACCGCGGTTCAGACAGAGTCTGAGATACTGAGTGCGGCTGCACAAAGTGATAGAGCGAGTCAGCCGGTATGGACTGGTTATATGGGGTTTATGGGGCGGGCAGCGCAGGGGAGCAGGTACGTACACACACTCAGAGAGACAGGCTCACAGCGCAGCCAGGCAGCAGGGATTATGTGATGATCACGCTGCCTTCAGGCTCCGCCTCCGCCTGTTCGTTTGTACATCACTACTGGACTCCGGCCAGCTTCCTACTGCCTGCGCGCGTCTGGCTCTGCTACTCCTGGGCGGTGGCTGACAGAGCAGCACTCTGAGAGCAGTGAGCAGAGGGAGGGACTGGGAGCCTGCCGCAGTGCCGCCTGAGAAATCAGAAGAGAGAAGAAGAAAGAAAAAGGAGAGAGAGAGAGAGAGAGACTTGAGGACTGGAGCTAGTGTAAGTAAAAGTAAGAGGTGAAAAGAAAATCAAGACGATACAAAGCCCACCCCACCCCCACCACCCCCCACACCAGGCTACAGTACAGACAGTCACAGTGTCAAGTAGAAGTCAATTGAATTCATATATTTAGTCTAGCAAGCCCCCAGAGACTCATGAATTGAGGGAACTTAACTGGCCACCATGCTGATCTAGTCCACTCACTTATTGTGCAGGCTGCATGGTTTTATGTATTTTTCTAGCCTGTCACACTCACACACACAGTCTCCTCAATAGCATGTGAGGAGTCATCATGCCTGCCATAGACTGTCACTCCAGACTGAGTCCACAGTCACACATCATGTGGAATGGATGCTGCAGCATGTGTGACTGTGTGGAGTGACAGCTATGGCAGGCATTACAACACATCACATGCTAGCTTACTCTTGTAATTAATTTCCATAAGAAATTGTGGTTGTTTCTTTATTGTTGAGGAGAGAGTGTAAAAGACTAGAAAAATTTAATCAACCCCCCCCCCCCAAAGGCTACAGTGTAAATTTATATTTTTTAGTCCAGCTCCAGCCCCCAGACTCTCATGAATTAAATTCTATGAGGGAACTGGCCACCATGCTGCACAATTAGTGATGTGGATGCATGTGTGACCGTGGAGTGACAGTCTATGGCATGACACATCACATGACTGCTCTTGGAATTTGCATATTGGCTTTTAAAGCATAAATTCATAAAGCGCCGGTTTAGCATCAGGCCTCATGAGGACTCAGTGAGGTGTGCATTCACTTTACCCCATTACAAAGCTGCTGTGATGGGGGCAGGGCATGGGAAATGAGGCAATGCACACCTCACTGAGTCCTCATGAGGCCTGATGCTAAACCTCCTTATGAATGCTTCAGAAACTAATATGCAAGAGAGCAAGCATGTGATGTCATCATGCCATAGACTGGTGTCAAACAACTAAATCGGTATTGCTCAAGGTAAAGGATTGGTTTAGGAATGATATGGCTGGTATATTTTTTTCAAACCCTGGTGTGTCTGCTAGATAAAGTCTTATGACTTGAGAAAGCTGAACCCCCCCCCAGGAAAAAAAATTATCTACGGCCCTGGGCTGCCATGGTCCTCATGAACGCATGGCAGTCACGAATCGTGTGGCTCACACCACTCCACCTCCCAGTGGTTCCCACAGAGGACGCTCGACCACTAAAAGGCAGCGTACGCAGCAGCATCCTTCCTCGGATGGCTCTGCCTCCCCCCCTTGCCTAGAGGCATGTTCAGACACTTCCCCTCACGCAGGGATAAAGGTCTGATGGACGAGGACACAGAGCTGGAACCCTCGCCACAACTCTCCACTATGGTAGCGGACTTGGTGGCAGCGGTGCGTGAAACCTTTAATAGCCAAGAGGACTCTCCCTACACTAGTAGCTGGAGTTCGCCCTTTTCCATTCCAGTAAATCGGGGGCGGTTGTCTTCCCTATCTATGGTGAATTCTCCAAGGTCCTTTCTAAGGCCTGGGACCGCCTTACTCACCACTTTTCTGCCACTGGATGGATGTATACTCTCTATCCTTTTCCACCAGAGCAGGTGGAACAATGGTCCTCTCCTCCTAAGGTGGACCTGCCAGTGGTGAAATGGCAACGAACACGGCTCTCCCTGTCTTACACAGTTCCTCTCTGCAGGACTCGGTTGACAGGCGTCTGGATTCCCTATCCAAAGCCGTCTGCACTCTAGCAGGTACGGGCCGCCTTTGCCTCTGCCTGGGTCGCGAGAGCGTTGTCTGAATGGTTGCAACTCCTCTTTCAGGACCTCTCGGAGCAGGACTCCCCTGCGGACACCCTGATCTTTCTCCTCCAGGTCTCTCTGGCCATGTGTGTGTCTCGGCCCTGTCCGTCACACAGCGCAGGAAAATTTGGTTGAAGGTCTGTGACGCGGATGCTTCTTCCAAGCGTTCCCTCACTAAGCTCCCATTTGTGGGCTCCAGGCCGTTTTGGTGCTAAGCTACACGAGATTCTCGCGGATGCTACAGGGGGCAAGAGCGCCCATCTGCACTAGTCCAAGTCCAAACGCACCTTAAGGCTCTGGTTCTAGGAACCTGTCCTTGCATCGCTTCTCTTCTTCCAGATCCGCCTTGGTCCCTTCTTCCGGTGGATCGCAGGATACTGGTGAGAAGCCCTCCCTTCAGCCCCAACCCTCCGGGCGGCCGCGGGCCCACTCTGCTCACCCCGCAGCTCCCATGCAGTCCTCTGCCTGAGGGGGCGCCCCCACCTCTAGCTGTGGGGTGCCGGCTGCTCTCCTTCCAGCAGGTTTGGAGAGCGCACATGCAGTATGCCTGGACCCTGGAAGTTGTAACTTCTAGTTGCAAGATAGACTGGGGATCCAGTCTCGGCCTCGGCCCTCCGGGCTTGTCAGGATGGCCGAGCGGTCTAAGGTGCTACCTGCATTCAGTTCGCATTCGATTACCCAGGTATCCAACCTGTTGTTCCCAGGGACGAGGGATCGGTCCGTCCGATCCTGGGCCTGCTACTTAACAGGTCCCTGCAGGTACGGAGGTTCCGAATGGAGCCCCTCCACTCCGTTGTTCTCTTCTTCCGGCAGAGTTTTCTCGCGTCAGTGGCCATCCAGGACGCTGACCTGCATGGCGACGGCCCCCGCGGGTGTTTACAACCTCTGTCTCCGTTGGGGCCGCCCAACGTAGTCCTGATGGCGTCCAGGCTCAACAACAGGGTTCCCACGTTCCTGACCAGGGTTTGGGATCCGGAGGTGTACGGGGTGGATGGCTGGTAGCTCCGTGGTAAGGCTTTTCTCTCCATGTCATTCCTCCTCTGCCTCTGCTCCCAAGGGTTCTTCGCAGGATCGAGGTGGTAAAGGGACCCCGACCATCCTCATCGCTCCGATTGGTCTCGCCGCGTCTGGTTCTCGGACGTCACTTGACTGCTGACAGACATTCGGTGGTCTCTCCTTCTCAAGAAGGACCTATTGTCCTAAGGGCTGCTCTTCCACCCGAATTTTTTTTTAAAAGGCTTTATTTATATGATTTCAATCGTTGTTACAAACAGAAAAACAACAACCGGGAACATACCCGGTAACAATTAGCAATTGAAACATGCATGCACATCAGACAATGTCCCAAAGGGCCACAATACTATGTAGAAAACATGGACACAATAAATCCCCAGATACAAAATCATTTGATTGGATAACACTGTCAGCCATATCCAAATTGAAGTAATCATAGTGTCTGATCCCATACATTCACACATACACACCGACAGTGACACGGACTCAACCTGAAACATTCCACATTACAACTCAACCGTATTGGCACTAATCCATACACCCCAAATCTTCTCAAATTTCTCTGGAGTACCCCTGGCCTCATAGGTAAGCTTGTACAGGGATAATGTGCTATTAATCAATAAAATCCAGTGGGAGATCTCTGGTCGTTTGGGAGGCTTCCAGTTCAACAGGATGGATTTCCTAGCATAAAATAATAGCAATCTGTAAAGGATTCTCATGTATTTGGTCGGAATGATCTCATTGACCAATCCCAGCAAACAGACCTCAGGTGTTACTACCGCCGGGAATCCTAATTTGGTGTTAAAATAGGCATGTACATCAGTCCAAAATTTAGCTATTATGGGACATTCCCAGACCATGTGCATGAGTGTACCTTTAGCAGCGTTGCATCGAGTACATGTGTCAGAAGCAAGTTTCCGCATACGCATTAACCGTACCGGAGTATAATACACTCTATGTATCCATTTTGCCTGAATCAGCTGATCCCGTGCACAAATCACCGCCCCCCTCCAGGAGGAAACCAGCTCTTTTTCATGGTGAGACTCTAAACTAGGAATATCAGCACACCACTTACCAAATGCTTTTGCAATCGGCGAGGGACGAGTCGATATGAGGAACCCATACAACTCAGAGACCATCTTAGTCTGCTGGACTCGCCTAACAATTTTCTCAACAGGACTAAATTCTATTCTCAGCGGGCCAGGCCCAAATTGAGCGTTACAAGCGTGCCTCAATTGAAAGAATTTAAACAGGGAGGATCGCTGCAAACCACACTCCGCCCGCAGAGAAGAGAATGATTTAAAGTAACCCCCCTCATACAATTTAGTGAGGTATTTGACACCACTCTGTGGCCAGAATTCAAAGGCTGGCAGCGAAATTAATTCTGACAATAAAGGGTTTCTCCACAACGGTAGGACTGGAGACCATAGGTCTCCCATGTCATCGTCCTCGTTTCTCACCCCCGCAGTACTGCAGTGGATACTGCCCGTCCCTGTACACTAAATTAGTCATGGCTTCATAAGAACCCATCAATGCCGCCTCTAACACCACAGCAGGATTACTAGGGTCTGCCTGAACCCACCATGCAACATAGTTTAATTGCGCCGCGATATAATACAAGTACAGATCAGGAAGCTCTAAACCTCCCCTGCCGTACGGAGCCTTCAGAGTTTCCCTGGCTATACGGGGGACTGACTTGTTCCACAAAAAGGTTGTTAACATAGAATCCATATTCTTAAAGTGTGATTTAGGAATTAAGATAGGGGCAGCCCTATAAACATATAATAATTTGGGTAACAGGATCATCTTAAAAACATTTATACAGTACGGCCAATCAGAGACAACGGTAAGGCCTCCCATGCCTTCAGTCTCTGCTGAACATATTGCACAACCGGACCCAGGTTAAGGGCAGCAAAACGCGACACGTCTTTGTGAATAACTACACCAAGATACGTAAAGCGATCCACCACCTGGAGGGATGAAAACGGGGATATACTCTGAGAAGAAACATCATCCACTAAGTATAGTGCCGACTTAGACCAATTCACACGTAAACCTGAGTAGGAACCGTATGAGTCGACCAAATCCAAAAGGTTCCCCAAGGAAGGGCCCACATCTCCCAAATATATCAGCATGTCATCTGCATATAATGAAATCTTCTCAGAGATGCTCGCTACCTCCCAACCCCTGATCCCAGCACTGCCGGCGATACTGATTGAAAGGGGTTCCATGATCAACGCAAATAGAAGAGGGGACAACGGGCACCCCTGTCTAGTACCCCTCCCTAACGGGAATGGTTGAGATAGGTAGCCGTTCACCCTTACCCGGGCTGTCGGATGCATGTATAACAAATGAACCCACCGAAGAAAGTTTCGGGGGATCCTTAGTTTCGCCATGACCGCCCACATAAACTGCCATTCGACAGAATCAAACGCCTTTTCGTTATCTAGTGATGCTCTCGCTCTATTACCTGTGTTATCATGCTTCACTTGTAAATTTGTAAAAAGACGCCGAAGATTTATGTCCGTGGTCCTCCCGGGCACAAAACCCGACTGATCCACCCCAACTATAGAAAGTATAACAGCTGACAACCGAACAGCCAACACCTTAGCTAAAATCTTAGCATCAGAATTAATTAGTGATATCAGCCTATAAGAGCTGCATTGGTCCGGTGGCTTCCCAGGTTTGTGGATCACTACTATAGTAGCTTCCTGAAAGGATGTCGGCTGTTCTCCCGTTTCGAACGCATGCGCAAACATGTTACAGAGTCTCCGACTCCCTTCCTCAATGTGAAAAGCATACCATTCCACTGGAAACCCATCCGGACCAGGAGCCCTACCCCCAGACATAGATGAGATTGCCGCCTGGATTTCTTGTTGCGTTATGGGCGCATCTAACATCTGCTGATCCGAACGAGACAGCTGCGGCAAGGGAATAGTATCTAAAAACCGCATAGTATCCTCAGTTGACTTAGCGGTTCTGGAGGTGTAAAGGGCTGAATAGTATGTAACAAATTGGGCACTAATATCCTCCGGTGATGTGCATAACTCCCCTGCATCACTCCGAATGGCCGCCACCACCGATCTAGCGAGATACGCTAATGCCTTCCCGCTCTTATCTCCTTCCGCGAAACAATTTTGTTTCAGGGACAGTAGACGCTTCTGCGTATATTCAGTTAAATGCAAGACATATTGTCTCTGCATGGAGAGCCATTCGGACTGATGAACTGGCGTGGGGTCATCTACATATTGAGCGCCAGGCTGTGGCAAGAAATACACGGATAGAAATAGCAATCCCAGGATGCTAACAGGATGGTAGGGGGAGCTCCACAGGGATGCGTCCTCACTCCATGCCCAGCAGACCACGCCCCCCTCTTACACCCGAATTTACGGCAGCTTCGTTTAACGGCGTGGCTGTTGACACCACCGTCTTAAAGAAGAGGGGCTTCTCGGACGCCGTTTTGAGGACTATGATCAAGACTTGGAGCCTGCTTCCTCCAAGGTTTACTATCGTACCTGGAAGGTTTTTATTACCTTCTGCGAGGAGCTGGACATTTTTCCTCTTCGTTTTTCAGTTCCGGTGGTCCTCTCTTTCCTCTGGTCGGGCTTGGAAATGGGAATGTCTCTGAGTTCCCTTAAGGGTCAGGTCTCCGCTCTTGCCCTTTTCTTCCACAGGCTCTGGCTTTTCTTGGTCCCGTGAACACCCTCCTACTAGGGGTGGTGCATTTGGGATCTCTACCTGGTCTTGCTCGCCTTTCAGACGGCTCCCTTTGAGCCACTGAGGGAAGTTTCTTTGACCTTTCTCACCTGGAAGGTGGTCTCTTTGGTGGCCATCTGCTCTATCTGACGGGTGTCGGAGTTGGCTGCTCTTTCCTGCCGGGAGCCCTTTCTGGTCTTTCTCAGGGATAAGGTGGTGCTCCGCCTGGTCCCGTCCTTTTTGCCCAAGGTGGTCTCAGTTATTCACCTTAATGAGGATCTTGTCCTGCTTTCCTTTGTCCCTCTCCGGCAAATTCCCTGAATGTTGTCAGGGCACTGAGGGTATACCTATCTGTAGGGGCCTCGTAGGGGTCTGCCGGCCTCCAAGGTCACTGTGGCTCGGTGGATCCGGTCGGCTATTGCTGCAGCATATCGCACTCGTGGCGGGGTTACCGCTCGGGCCACCAGGGCGGTGGTGGCCTCCTGCTTCTCACTTGTGTTAGGCAGCCACCTGGTCGTCCTTACACTCCTTTACAAAGTTCTACTAACTGCACTTGTTGGCTTAGGCTGACGCTGCCTTTGGGCGCAAGGTATTGCAGGCTGTGGTTCCTGTTTGACCACGGGCGTTCCCCCTTGGTGGTGTCGGACTGTTTTTTTTCCCACCCCATGGACTGCTCTGGGACGTCCCATGGTCTGTGTCCCCCAATGGAATGTACGAGAAAAGGAGATTTTTTGTGAAACTCAACTGTAAAATCTTTTTCTCATCTTTTCCATTGGGGGACACAGCTCCCACCCATTCTTGCCTGTTGCAGGAGGGGTCTGTTTTGTCCTGGACCTTCTGGTTTATGGTCCGATGGCGGCTTCCTTGTTCCTGATTTCTATCGGGATTTTTGTCTCCTTCTCCTACTGCTTTTGCACCGACTGAAGTCCTCTTGCTGGAGCCTGGCGGTATAGCCCGAGGAGGAGGAGCTCTCTTTTGTTATTTGCATAGTGTCCCTCCTAGTAATGGCCTAGGCTATACCCATGGTCTGTGTCCCCCAATGTAAAAGACGAGAAAAAGATTTTACAGGTGAGTTTCATAAAAAAATCTCCTTTTTTTTGCCAGAAGTTAGCAGAAATGGAAACATTATTTTTTTCCCCTCAAAGTGTCATTTTTCGCTAACTTGTGAAAAAAAATGAAATCATACATGAACACACCATGCCCCTCCGCGAATACTTTGGGGTGTCTTCTTTCTAAAATGGTGTCATTTGGGGGGTATATATACTATCCTGGCATTCTAGCACCTCAAGAAACATGACAGGTGCTCAGAAAGTCAAAGCTGCTTCAAAATGTGGAAATTCACTTTTTTGCACCATAGTTTGTAAATGCTATAACTATTACCCAAACCGATAAATATACACTTATTGCATTTTTTTTAATCAATGACATGTAAAACAATAAATTTAGAGAAAAATTTGACAACTAACTTATGCAAATAACATAAAGTTATAACCTTCCAATTATCCTTCAAACGAGAGTTTCTAAAGGGAGGAACAAAAATACCAAACTTCAAAAAAGCAAAATTTAGCCAACTAAGCGAGGCCATAGGCCTAACTAACTGGGACAAACTCCTCAAAAATAAAAATACAACCATAAAATGGGAGATTTTTAAAAGCATTGTAACATCTAATTGTGAGAGGTACATACCTTATAGGAATAAAAGGCTAAGGAACAATAAGAAACCAATGTGGATAAATGGAACCGTAAAGAAGGCAATAAATGACAAAAAGAAAGCATATAAATTGCTAAAACAGGAGGGGAGTCAGGAAGCACTTATAAACTATAAGGAAAAAAATAGAATATGTAAAAAACTAATAAAATTTGCCAAATTAGAGACCGAGAGATTAATTGCCAAAGAGAGTAAAACTAACCCTAAAATGTTCTTCAATTATATAAATAGTAAAAAATATACCGTATTTTTCGCCCTATAAGACGCACCGGCCTATAAGACGCACCTGGGTTTTTGAGGAGAAAAATAAGAAAAAAAATATTTTTAACCAAAAGGTGTGCTTTTGAAGTAATGGTGGTCTGTGCATGACAGTATTATGGGGGGGATCTGTGGATGGCACTGTTATGTGGGGGAGATGTGGATGGCACTGTTATGGGGGGATCTGTGGATGACACTGTGATGGGGGGATCTGTGGATGACACTGTGATGGGGGATCTGTGGATAGCACTGTGATGGGGGGATCTGTGGATGGCACTGTTATGTGGGGAGATGTGGATGGCACTGTTATGGGGGATCTGTGGATGACACTGTGATGGGGGATCTGTGGATGGCACTGTGATGGGGGATCTGTGGATAGCACTGTGATGGGGGATCTGTGGATAGCACTGTGATGGGGGATCTGTGGATAGCACTGTGATGGGGGCATTTATGAATGACACTGTAATGGATTGGATCTGTGGATGACACATATATAGCATCTTATGCTATATGTGTCATCCACAGATCACCCAATTACAGTGTCATTTATAAATGCCCCCATCAAAGTGCTATCCACAGATCTGGCCCATAGTGACTGCTTAGGGGCGGAGCCTGGCAACACATGGCGGGCGGCCCGCCGCTAACAGCTTGACTGCTTTGATAACATTTATAATCTTTAATCATGTCCCCTTATTCCCTATAATGCCAGTACAGTAGCGCTCTGCTAACCTGCTATACAGATCCTCTAGCAGGCAGAGCGGTGCGGCGGCAGGCTGCTGTGTAATGTCCTCACTGGCGTCATCTGCCTGCTCCTCCTGCTTCATTCATAAAGTGAAAGGAGCAGGCAGATGGCGTCAGTGAGGGCGTTACACACCAGCCTGCCGCCGCACCGCTCTGCCTGCTAGAGGATCTGTATAGCAGGTTAGCAGAGCGCTACTGTACTGGCATTATAGGGAATAAGGGGACATGACTAAAGATTAAAAATGTTATGAAACCATTCACGCTGTTAGCGGCGGGCCGCCCGCCGCGTGTTGCCAGGCTCCGCCCCCTCCTCCTTCCATGCTGATACATCGCATGCTGTGCGATGTATCAGCTTTAACTATAGGAAAATGGTAGCATTCGCCATATAAGACGCACTGCCATTTTCCCCCCACTTTTGGGGGAAAAAAAGTGCGTCTTATATGGCGAAAAATACGGTAAATCTGAAGGAGTCGGCCCTCTACATAGCAATGAGGGGGGTGTTGCAGAGAGCGACGAGGATAAAGCAAAACTATTAAATATTTTTTTCTCCACTATATTCACTGAGGAAAATAAACTGTCAGATGCAATGCAGAATGTAAAAGTAAATCCCCCATTAAAAGTGCCCTGTCTGACCCAGGAAGAAGTACAACAGCGACTTAAAGAGGACCTTTCATCAGGCTAAAAAATGTGTACTAAGTATGCGGACATGTAGAGCGGCGCCCAGGGATCTCCCTGCACTTACTATTATCCCTGGGCGCCGCTCCGTTCGCCCGGTATAGGCTCCGGTATCTTCTGGGACTTGGTTATACTAGGAGGAGCCTAGTATCACTTTGTTATAGTAGGCGTATCCCAGGCTGTAGCGCTGGCCAATCGCAGCGCACAGCTCATATCCTGGGAGGGTTTTTTCTCCCAGGCTTATGAGCTGAGCGCTGCGATTGGCCAGCGCTACAGCCTGGGATACGCCTACTATAACCAAGTGTACTAGGCTCCACCTAGTATAACCAAGTCCCAGAAGATACCGGAGCCTATACCGGGCGAACGGAGCGGCGCCCAGGGATAATAGTAAGTGCAGGGAGATCCCTGGGCGCCGCTCTACATGTCAGCATACTTAGTACACATTTTTTAGCCTGATGAAAGGTCCTCTTTAAAAAGATTAAAATAGACAAATCGCCAGGACCGGATGGCATACACCCCCGTATCCTAAGGGAATTAAGTGATGTCATAGCCAGACCATTATTTCTGATATTTACGGACTCTATAATAACAGGGAATGTTCCACAGGATTGGCGCATAGCAAATGTGGTGCCAATATTCAAAAAGGGTCCAAAAACAGAGCCTGGAAATTATAGGCCGGTAAGTTTAACATCTATTGTTGGTAAACTGTTTGAAGGGTTTCTAAGAGATACTATTTTGGAGTATCACAATGAAAATAAGCAAATAACACCATATCAGCATGGCTTCATGAGGGATTCGGTCATGCCAAACAAATTTAATCAGCTTCTATGAGGAGGTAAGTTCTAGACTTGACAGCGGCGAATCAATGGATGTCGTATATCTGGATTTCTCCAAAGCATTTGACACCGTACCTCATAAAAGGTTAGTATATAAAATGAGGATGCTCGGACTGGGAGAAAATGTCTGTATGTGGGTAAGTAACTGGCTGAGTGACAGAAAACAGAGGGTAGTTATTAACGGTAGATACTCAGATTGGGTCACTGTAAGTAGTGGGGTACCTCAGGGGTCATCTTGTAGAAGGCCTGCACAGTAAAATATCTATTTTTGCAGATGACACTAAACTGTGTAAAGTAATTAACACTGAAGAGGACAGTTTTCTGCTACAGAGGGATCTGGATAGATTGAAGGCTTGGGCAGAAAAATGGCAGATGAGGTTTAACACTAACAAATGTAAAGTTATGCACATGGGAAGGAATAATGCAAGTCACCCGTACATATTAAATGGTAAAACACTCGGTAACACTGACATGGAAAAGGATCTAGGAATTTTAATAAACAGCAAATTAAGCTGCAAAAACCAGTGTCAGGCAGCTACTGCCAAGGCCAATAAGATAATGGGTTGCATCAAAGGGCATAGACGCCCATGATGAGAACATAGTCCTACCACTTTACAAATCACTAGTCAGACCACACATGGAGTACAGTGTACAGTTCTGGGCTCCTGTGAACAAGACAGACATAGCAGAGCTGGAGAGAGTTCAGAGGAGGGCAACTAAAGTAATAACTGGAATGAGGGATCTACAGTACCCTGAAAGGTTATCAAAATTAGGGTTATTCACTTTAGAAAAAAGACGACTGAGGGGAGATCTAATAACTATGTATAAATATATCAGGGGTCAGTACAGAGATCTGTCCCATCATCTATTTATCCCCAGGACTGTGACTGTAACAAGGGGACATCCTCTGCGTCTGGAGGAAAGAAGGTTTGTACACAAACATAGAAAAGGATTCTTCACTGTAAGAGCAGTGAGACTATGGAACTCTCTGCCTGAGGAGGTGGTGATGGTGAGTACAATAAAGGAATTCAAGAGGGGACTGGATTTATTTCTGGAGTGTAATAATATTATAGGCTACAGCTACTAGAGAGGGGTCGTTGATCCAGGGAGTTATTCTGATTGCCTGATTGGAGTCGGGAAGGAATTTTTTTCCCCTTAAGTGAGGAAAATTTTTCGTCCCTTCCTCTGTCAAATGAAATATCCGTTTCATGAAGAAGTCTCTGCCCCCTGGGATAGGGACCCTAAGCTGGTTGCCCCTGTAGCCAAGATGTCCAGAAAGAATGCTCTTCCCCTGGAGGATATGGGTTCCCTTAAGGACCCAATGGACAGAAGTCCCCTCTTGAATTCCTTTATTGTACTCGCCATCACCAACTCCTCATGCAGAGTGTTCCATAGTCGCACTGCTCTTACTGTGAAGAATCTTTTTCTATGTTTGTGTACAAACCTTCTTTCCTCGTCGTCTTTTTTCTAAAGTGAATAACCCTAATTTTGATAAGCTTTCAGGGTACTGTAGTTGCCCCATTCCAGTTATTACTTTAGTTGCCCTCCTCTGAACCCTCTCCAGCTCTGCTATGTCTGCCTTGTTCACAGGAGCCCAGAACTGTACACAGTACTCCATGTGTGGTCTGACTAGTGGTTTGTAAAGAGGTAGGACTATGTTCTCATCACGGGCATCTATGCCCCTTTTGATGCAACCCATTATCTTATTGGCCTTGGCAGTAGCTGCCTGACACTGGTTTTTACAGCTTAGTTTGCTGTTTATTAAAATTCCTAGATCCTTTTCCATGTCGGTGTTACCGAGTGTTTTACCATTTAGTAGGTACGGGTGACTTGCATTATTCCTTCCCATGTGCATAACTTTACATTTCTCAGTGTTAAACCTCATCTGCCATTTCTCTGCCCAAGCCTCCAATCTATCCAGATCCCTCTGTAGCAGAAAACTGGCCTCTTCAGTGTTAATTACTTTACACAGTTTAGTGTCATCTGTCACGGATTACAGGTCAGATCCCGCAAAGCAGTCCGCGATTGTCACAGAGGTTCTCTCTCTAATAGAGAAGAGGGTATTGATAAAGATCTCAGAGCAGGAAGTGGCAGATGGGTTTTACTCTCCCCTGTTTCTTGTGAGAAAACCAAATGGTTCATTTTGGATCATAATAAACCTGAAATGCTTGAATCAGTATCTGGTGTACGAGAAGTCCATCAGGTCAGCAGTGAGCAATCTGTTTCCAAATTGCTTCATGGCCACTGTGGACCTGAGGGACGCGTATTATCATGTCCCTATTCATCCCAGCCATCAAAGATTTCTGAGAGTAGCTGACCAGACAGAGCAGGAAGTTCTTCATCTTCAGCTTCAGGCCTTACCCTTCGGGCTTTCTTAGGCTCCAAGGGTGTTCACAAAGATCGTCTCAGAGATGATGGCCCACGTAAGGGAGAAAGAGATAGTCATAATACCTTACCTGGTCGACTTTCTTCTCCTGTCCCAGTCGTATCAGACCCTTCAGGGACAGATTGCTTGGTTAAAGGAGATCCTAGAAAAACTAGGATGGGAGATAAATCTAGAAAAGTCAAAATTATGCCCAAGCCAGAGGTGCAATTTCCTAGGGATGATTTTAGACTCCACATCTCAGAAGTGTCTGTTGCCACTTCAAAAATCATTACAGATCAGGTCCAGGGTTCTTCATTTTTTCTCACACCCGATTGTTACCCTAAGAGAAGCCATGTCTGTGTTAGGACTTATGACAGCTGCGATTCCAGGAGTAGAGTGGGCCCAATATCATTCAAAGGTTCTACAACTTCAGATCCTTCAGGAATTGGACAGATGTATTCTCTTGCTAGACTCAGATATATCTCTATCTCCTCCGGCCCTAAGCTCCTTGAGATGGTGAATGAATCTGGACAATCTTCAAGCAGGGGTTCCACGGATCAGAAAGACGGTTCTTCCTTTGACTACAGATGCGAGTCCGTCAGATTGGAGAGCCTACATGGGAACCCTTCTGTTGCAAGGGAGCTGGGACAGCAGTGCCTTATCCCAGTCTCACAATTTCAGGGAGTAAAATGCGATCAGGTTAGCACTGGAACAGAGTCTTCCCATTATCAAGAGCAGAAATGTAAAGATCTACTCGGACAATACAACAGCCATAGCCAACTGGCAGGGAGGTACAAGGGCTCAGGGCCTCATGTCCCTTACCCATCAGATATTCAGGCTGGCAGAGACTTCTCTATCGTCTCTTTCTGCAGTGCATCTCAGGGATGCGGACAATTTGAAGGCGTACTTTCTCAGCCGGCACCAACTAAGCCAGGGGAAGTGGACCCTATGGTTTTCAACCAGATCACAGCATTATGGGGGATTCCAGAGAGAGACCTTTTTGTCACCAAGTCAAATAGAAAGCCCCCTAAATATGTTACCGAGGGTTCTCAAGAATATCAGGGAGGAAAGAGCCACTGTGATAGTCATAGCTCCCTTCTGGCCGAGAAGAGTTAGGTTCTCCTGGCTCCGCAGGATGTCGATGGCAACCCCGTGGGTGCTCCCGGAGTCTCAGGAGCTTCTGTCTCAGGGTCCAGTCTTTCATCCGGAAGTAAAAAATCTACATCTGACTGCTTGGCTCTTGAAAGGGAGATTTTTAAAAAGAGGTGTTTCTGGAGAGGTGGTTAACGCTCTGTTGGCCAGTCAAAAAAAGGTTACTTCTGCGATCTACCTTAGGGTCTGGAGAGCCTTTTTTGGATTCGCTAATAGACCTGTGGATGTGTTGGAAGCCCCTGGCATTTCGCTAGTGTTGGAATTCCTACAGGAGGGTTGGAGGAAGAAGCTCAGGCCTAGTACGCTATGAGTCTAGATATCGGCCCTAAGTGCCTTGTTTGGGTTTAGACTAGCAGATCGTCCTTGGATCAAGACATTCATTACAGCTGTGTCTAAATTATCACCAGTTTCTAAGGTCTCCCCCCCCCCCCCCCGGGATTTAAACTTAATCCTCTCTGCACTCTCTTCTGACCCCTTTAAGCTGATTGACAGTATTTCTCCTAAGATGCTCTCTTTAAAACTTGCCTTCTTGCTTGCCATCACCTCTACCAGAAGGGTTAGTGAGATCAGTGCACTCTGCTAATCCCCCCTATATCTCGGAGGATCGGGTGGTGATTTCTCCTGATCCTTCCTTTTCACCAAAGGTGTCTTCTCAGTTTCACTGCTCTCAGGAGATAGTGCTTCCTTACTTCTGTGCCTCAGTCAAAATATTTCACTTTTATTTATAAAAAAAAAAAAATACTAAATTTACAAATTTTTTTGAAAAACTAGCACATTTCTATTTCTCTACTCTTATTTCTCTACTCTACTCTTACCTCCAAAAATAGTTATTACTTTACATTCCCCATATGTCTACTTCATGTTTGGATCATTTTGTGAATGCCATTTTATTTTTTTAGGACGTTAGAAGGCTTAGAAGTTTAGAAGCAAATCTTGAAATTTTTCACCCCCCAAACCCCATTTTTCAGCACTCGCATTTTCCTGTGCTAAATTGCCCCCCCCCCCACATTAAAAAGCCTCTTACCCCATTGCTGAACCGCTTGCCTATCTTCATAAAATCACTTTTATTGCAGCTGTCAATGACAACTGAAGGTGCCCAGGGGCGCCGTTATAACGGCCGGTGCCCAGGCTGCGCACTCATCTTCCTAACTGTCCACGCCCCCTTTCACCTAGACGGCCCACCCAGTGTCTTCTGCTTGCCCTCCTCCTCAAGTGGCCAAATCCCGCGCCTGCACCGAGGATCCGGCAGTCCGCTCTGAACAGCCCTCCGATGCAGTGCTTGCAGGAGTATCGCTGTACGGGCCCGCGCCTGCGCACAGGATAACCCGATGGTTGTGCCAGTAATCAGGGAAACCAGTGCGCAGGCGCGGACTGCCGGAATCCTCGGCGCAGGTGCAGGATCTGGCCACTTGAGTTGGAGGACAAGCAGAAGACACTGGGTGGGCCGTCTGGGTGAAAGGGGGCGTGGACAATTAGGAAGATGAGCGCGCGGCCTGGGCACCGGCCGTTATGACGCCGCCCCTGGGCACCTTCAGCCCTGATTAACAGCTGCAATAAAAGTGATTTTATGAAGATAGGTAAGCGGTACAGCAATGGGGTAAGAGGCTTTTTTATGGGGGGGCAATTTAGCACAGGAAGATGTGAGTGCTGCAAAATGGGGTTTGGGGGTGAAAGACTCCCTTTAAGGACTAGTTCAGGTCTGAAGTCACTTTGTGAGGCTTACATAAAAGAAACCATCCAAAAATGTTCCCTTTAGATGTTAATGGAAAATGGAGATGACATTTCTAAATTTCTATTTTTTGGCAAATTTTCCAGTAACAAAGCAAGGGTTAACAGCCAAACTAAATTCAATATATATTGCCCTGATTCTGCGGTTTACAGAAATACCCCACACGTGGTCGTAAACTGCTGTATGGCCACACGGCAGGGCGCAGAAGGAATGGAACATCATATGGTTTTTGGAAGGCAGATTTAGCTGAACTGGTTTTTAGATGCCATGTCCCATTTGAAGCCCCCCTGATGCACCCCTACAGTAGAACCTCAAAACAGTGACCACATTTTGGAAGCCACGGGATAAGGTGCCAGTTTTATTGGTTCTATTTTTGGGTACATATGATTTTTAATTACTCTATATTACGTTTTTGTGAGGCAAGGTAACCAAAAAATTGATGTTTTGGCACCGTTTTTATTTTTTACAACATTCATCTGACTGTAGATCATGTGCTATTTTTATAGAGCAGGTTGTTACAGACGCAATTATATCAAATATGTCCATGTTTGTTTCACTTTCTATGTTTGTTTCAGTTTTACATAATAAAGCATTTTAACCGCTTCAGCCCCCCTAGCTTAAACACCCTTAATGACCAGGCCACTTTTTACAATTACGCACTACACTACTTTCACCGTTAATTGCTCCGTCATGCAACTTACCACCCAAATGAATTTTACCTCCTTTTCTTCTCACTAATAGAGCTTTCATTTGGTGGTATTTAATTGTTGCTGACACTTTTACTTTTTTTGCCATTAATACAAATTTAACGACATTTTTGAAAAAAAAATGACATTTTTCACTTTCTGTTGTAAATTTTTTTTTAAAAAAACTACATTTCTATATACATTTTTCTCTAAATTTATTGTTCTACATGTCTTTGATAAAAAAAAGTCCAATAAGTGTATATTTATTGGTTTGGGTAAAAGTTATAGCGTTTACAAACTATGGTGCATAAAAGTGAATTTCGGCATTTTGAAGCAGCTCTGACTTTCTAAACGCCTGTCATGTTTCTTCAGGTGCTAGAATGTCAGGATAGTATAAATACCCCCCAAATCATACCATTTTAGATAGAAGACACCCCAAAGTATTCGCGGAGGGGCATGGTGAGTTCATGTATCATTTCATTTTTTTTTACAAGTTAGCGGAAAATGACACTTTCTGAGAAAAAAAAAAAAGTTTCAATTTCGGACTCAGTATGCCCCTCAGTGAATACCTTGGGGTGTCTACTTTCCGAAATGGGGTCATTTGTGGGGTGTGTTTACTGTTCTGGAATTTTGGGCGGGGCTAAATTGTGAGCCGCCATGTAAAACCTAAAGGTACTCGTTGGAATTTGGGCCCCTTTGCGCACCCAGGCTGCAAAAAAGTGTCACTTATGTGGTATCGCCGTACTCAGGAGAAGTAGGGCAATGTGTTTTGGGGTGTATTCTTACATATACTCATGTTGGGTGAGAGAAATATCTCTGTAAATTGTCAACTTTGTATAAAAAAATTTAAAAGTTGTCGTTTACAGAGATATTTTTCACACAAAGTATGGGTATATATAAAAATACACCCCAAAACACATTGCCCTACTTCTCCTGAGTACGGCGATACCAGATGTGCCACTTTTGCAGCCTGAGTGCAAAGGGGCCCTAAGACTAATGAGTACCTTTAGGCCTCTTACACAGGCGTCATGTTTGACGCCCGGATAAGATCTTGGGTGCGTTGCGGGAATCGCCGCGATTTTCCGCGCGTGTGCTAACGTTTGTAGTGCGTTGAGCACGCGCGTGAAAAAATCCGCATGCTTGGTACCCAGACCCGAAGTCAGACTTCATCACTGAAGTCTGGTTTCGGGATGAGTATTCTGTATGTGTAATTATTTTCCTTTATAACATAGTTATAAGGAAAATAATCGCATTCTAATTACAGAATGCAATGTTCCCGGGCTTTAAAGGGTTAAAAATAATAAAGAGTTAACTTACCTTCTCCCATTATGCAGCGCAGAGCCCCAGAGCGTCGTCTCTCTTGATAGTTTGGCTGCTTGAGGACCTGTGGTGACGTCACAGGGTCACATGGTCCAATCATAGAAGCATTTGAGTGGACCATGTGACCCATGTGATCCTGTGACATCACGGCAGGTCCTTCATCGAACAACAGATGTTCGATGAAGGACCTGCCGTGATGTCACAGGATCACATGGGTCACATGGTCACTCAAATGCTTCTATGATTGGACCATGTGACCTGTGACGTCACCACAGGTCCTCAAGCAGCCAAACTATCAAGAGACGACGTTCTGAGGCTCTGCGCCAATGGGAGAAGGTAAGTTAACTCTTTATTATTTCAACCCTTTAAAGCCGAGACATTGCATTCTGTAATTAGAATGCGTTATTTTCCCTTATAACTATGTTATAAAGGAAAATAATAACGATCGAGTCCCCATCCCGATCGTATCCTAGCAACCATGCGGGAAAATCGCAACGCATCCGCACATGATTGCGGATGCTTGCGATTTTCCGCATCCCCATTCACTTCTATGGGGCCTGCGTTGCGTGAAAATCGCAGAATATAGAACATGCTGCGATTTTCACGCAGCGCAAAAGTGATGCGTGAAAATCACCGCTCATGTGCACAGCCCCATAGAACTGAATGGGTCAGGATTCAGTGCGGGTGCAATGCGTCCTCCTCACGCATTGCACCCGCGCGAACTCGCCCGTGTGAAAGGGCCTTAGGATTTCACACAGCATTTTTACGCATTTGGATTCCAGACTTCTTCTCACGCTTTAGGGGCCCCTAAAATGCCAGGACAGTATAAATACCCCACATGTGACCCCATTTTGGAAAGAAGACACCCCAAGGTATTCCGTGAGGGGTATGGTGAGTTCATGTAAAATTTTATTTTTGTCACAAGTTAGTGGAATATGAGACTTTGTAAAAAAAATAAAAAAATAAAAAATCAATTTCCGCTAACTTGTGCCAAAAATAAAAATTCTGTGGACTCGCCATGCCCCTCACGGAATACCTTGGGGTGTCTTCTTTCCAAAATGGGGTCACATGTGGGGTATTTATACTCACCTGGCATTTTAGGGGCCCCTAAAGTGTGAGAATCAAATGCATAAAAATGGCCTGTGAAATCCTAAAGGTACTCATTGGTTTTAGGGCCCTTTGTGCATCTAGGCTGCAAAAAGTGTCACTCATGTGGTATCGCCGTACTCAGGAGAAGTAGGGCAATGTGTTTTGGGGTGTATTTTTACATATACCCATGCTGCGTGTGAGAAATATCGCTGTAAACGACAACTTTTTACATTTTTTATTCAAAGTTGTCAATTTACAGAGATATTTCTCTCACCCAGCATGGGTATATGTAAAATACACCCCAAAACACATTGCCCTACTTCTCCTGAGTGCAGCGATACCACATGAGTGACACTTTTGCAGCCAAGATGCGCAAAGGGCCCAAATTCCAATGAGTACCCTTTAGGAGAGGCATTTTTACGCATTTTTCTTCTCACGCTTTAGGGCCCTAAAATGCCAGGGCAGTAGAAATACCCACATGTGACCCATTTTGGAAAGAAGACACCCCAAGGTATTCCATGAGGGCATGGCGAGTTCATAGAAGATTTTTTTTTTGGCACAAGTTAGTGGAAATTGATTTTTTTATTGTTTTTTCTCACAAAGTCTCCCTTTCCGCTAACTTTTGACAAAAAGTTTAATTTTTCATGGACTCATTATGCCCCTCAGCGAATACCTTGGGGTGTCTTCTTTCCAAAATGGGGTCACATGTGGGGTATATATACTGCCCTGGCATTTTAGGGGCCCTAAAGCGTGAGAAGAAAAATGCTTAAAAATGCCCCCCTAAAAGTACTCATTAGAATTTGGGCCCCTTTGCGCATCTTAGCTGCAAAAAAGTGTCACTCATGTGGTATCGCCGTACTCAGGAGAAGTTGGGCAATGTGTTTTGGGGTGTATTTTTACATATACCCATGCTGGGTGAGAGAAATATCTCTGTAAATTGACAACTTAGAATAAAAAAATTTAAAAAGTTGTCGTTTACAGCGATATTTCTCACACACAGTATGGGTATATGTAAAAATACACCCCAAAACACATTGCCCTACTTCTCCTGAGTACGGCGATACCACATGTGT
This sequence comes from Bufotes viridis, assembly GCA_033119425.1. Classification (NCBI taxonomy): domain Eukaryota; kingdom Metazoa; phylum Chordata; class Amphibia; order Anura; family Bufonidae; genus Bufotes; species Bufotes viridis. The sequence goes on from CM065598.1 coordinate 53,533,756, forward strand.
GACACTTTTTTGCAGCCAAGATGCGCAAAGGGGCCCTAAAACCAATGAGTACCTTTAGGAATTCACAGGCCATTTTTACGCATTTGGATTCTCACGCTTTAGGACCCCTAAAATGCCAGGACAGTATAAATACCCCACATGTGACCCCATTGTGGAAAGAAGACACCCCAAGGTATTCTGTGAGGGGTATGGCGAGTTCACAGAAAAAAAAAAATTTGGCACAAGTTAGAGGAAATTGCTATTTTTTTTTTTTTTTTTTTTTTTTTACAGTCTCATATTCCACTAACTTGTGACAAAAAATAAAATTTTGCATGAACTCACCATACCCCTCAGCGAATACCTTGGGGTGTCTTCTTTCTAAAATGGGGTCACATGTGGGGTATTTATACTGTCCTGGCATTTGAGGGTCTCCGCAATAATTACACGTATGGCCAGCATTAGGAGTATCTGTGATTCTCCTTATATTGAGCATACGGGTAATGAGATTTTTTTTTTCCATTCAGCCTCTGCGCTGAAAAAAAAAAAAAAATGAACGGCACAGATTTTTTCATTCGCATCGGTCAATGTGGATGAAAAAATCTGTGCCAAAATCAGTGACTGCGGTGCGGTGGGCTGGGCGCTAGCTACCTAACAAGTAGCTAACTATCTGGCGGTGATAAGGGACCCTTATGCCCCATTCACACGTCCGAAATTCTGTTTGCGGAACGGAATTGCGGACCCATTCATTTCTATGGGGACAGACTTTGTCCCGCTCGGATCCGGAATTACGGATCCGCGCTTCTGGGACTGCACTTCTGTTCCGCAAAAATATAGAACATGTCCTATTCTTGTCCGCAATTGCGGACAAAAAAAAGCATTTTCTATATAGTTCTGGCAATGTGCGGATCTGCAAAATGCGGAAAGCACATTGCCGGTTTCCGTATTTTGAGGATCTGCGGATCGGATCTGCGGATCGGATCTGCGGATCGGATCTGCGGATCGGATCTGCGGATCGGATCTGCGGATCGGATCTGCGGATCGGATCTGCGGATCGGATCTGCGGATCGGATCTGCGGATCGGATCTGCGGATCGGATCTGCGGATCGGATCCGCGGATCCGTGAATCCACGGATCCGCAAAACACATATGGACGTCTGAATGGAGCCTTACAAGTGGTGTGATCAATGACAGGGGGGTGATCAGGGGGTCTAGATGGGGTGATCAAGGGGTTAATAGGTGAAGGGGGGAGTGGGGGGGGGTTAGTGTAGTGTTTGGTGCAACTTTACAGTGTTACCTGGTCCTCTGGTGGTCGATCCCAGCAAATGGGACCAACAGAGGACCAGGTAGCAGCTATATCAGACGCTGTTCACAAAACAGCGTCTGATATAGCTGTTTGATACGATTTTATTCGCATCTACAGCCTGCCAGTGATGGATCATCGCTGGCAGGCTGTAGCCTAACTGCCGAGACGCGCTTCTCTGTGAACGCGCGCGCGTTCACAGGAAGTCTCGGCTCTCACGAGATGACGCGCCGACGCGTCATCTCAGAGCTACAGGACCGCCCGCAGGACGCATCCCCGCGTTAGGCGGTCCTGTACTGGTTAAAAAAAAATTATGTTTGTGTCTCCATTTTCTGAACGCCCTATTTTTTTAATTTTTTTCTGCTGATCGTCTTGTGCGGGGGCTCATTTCTTGCAGGAAAAGTTAAGATTTTTATTGGTACCATTTTTGGGTACATGTATGGCAGTCTGATTAGGCTGCATTTGTGGGAGGGGCGGAGGCTCTACTTAAACCAGGCACAGCCCCACCTAGGGGCGGGCGTTTTCTCAGTTGCACAGGAGATGCTGGTGTGTCAGCAGGGTGCACTCTCCTTTGCTAGGAGGTTTCTTTTATTACAGTATGGAGCTGGAATGGAGCTTTTCTTCTGCCCGTGGCTACCGTAGGGACGCGTGCGCCATTTATGTAAGTTAATTGAGCCGTGTCCGTCTCTCCGGGCCGGCTGGAATCTGACTTTTCTTGCGAGCGGGAGGCATCGCCTCAAAATCGTCCGCCTCAGCTTCTCAGGTTTGTTTTGTCGGAGTTAAACAGTTCCTTTCACTTTGTTTGTTAGGTAATCTGACTTAGTTCCCCTTCTATCTCACGTGTTTTACATTCACGTTGTTTCGCTTTGACAAAGTTACTTCAGCCTGTGTGCGGTAAGGAAGGTTTACCTGGGCTGCATGTGATGGAGATTGGATGCAGCTGTTGCTTGTTACTGCTCTTGCTATAGCAAATACTTCCCATGTGAGCCGCCCCTCCCCCGCAATCTGCGTGTATGCTTCAACTCTTTACGCCAGGTTTGCCCTGTCAATTGAGACGCTGCCTTCTCATGTCTGCTCTTTCAACATGCTCATTTTCTGAGCGGTGCTCTCATCCGCTCTCGCATTACGTTTACGCTCCACGCATGGTCACAACAGCGGGTAAATCTGTCTTATTCTCTGTGCATTTATTTATTTTTCTGTCATCCTGTTTTTTGCATTCATACCGCTTTTGCTTTCATATGTTTGCTTGCACCACACTCAGACTGGTGTCACACGTCCACTGTTGCTTAGGCCCATTGCAAGAGCGCGTTCATGTCACCGTTAGTTTGTTTTTGCCTCGTTCACTGCAGGCTGCGGTCATACCAAATTTTACGTTTGGCCTATTGCCAGATTTGGGGTTCACACTACTGCTGTGACTCCGGGTTTTACTTTCACGTTTACGTCTCAATGTTCCCGCCCATCCATGGCCGCATCTCACGTCTGCTGTTACAGAAAGTTAATACTCCTTTCACGCTCTAGCTGAGTTCACACGTTTGCTGTTACATCTAGTACTACACTCCATTCCCTGCTAGAACTGCGTCCATGCGTTCGCTGTCGCGACGCTATCTTATTCCGCTCACATTCAGGTCTACATTTTGGTTATACCATGTTTTTTAGGTTTTACTCATTCCAGGTCCACAGTCACCCATCTTCTGGCACACCATGCTCCCATTCAAGCCACATTCTCCCGTCAGTTTCTACGTCACGGTTGTTTTACTCGATTGTCACACTGAGGCAGTTGGTGGCTCCGGTGCCACTCTCCTGTCAAACATGACGGGCATCAATGGTCATTTCCTTTACATCTGGTTTTTCTGCGCGTATACATCAAGTGGGTCTTTTCTCTAGTTGCAAGCAAAAAAAAAAAAATCTTTTGTCTGCTCTCCTTTACTTCTGGTTTGTATTTTCTAAGATTGCTCCCACTGCCCCAGTTTAATAAACAGCCTCGCTGGGGCCAGTGGGTCATTAGGGTTTGAGCTTCCTACTCACTACTGTTTCTTTCAAATTTTTCAGTGGCCTCAATGCTTTGCTTTGGCCTCATGGCTATGGGGGCCCCCTGGTGGCTCGGGGGCCCCTATGATTACTTGGCCTCAGGTTTTGGGGGGCCCCATGTTCGCTTTTGCTTCATGGCTTGGGGACTCCATGACTGCTTGGCCTCATGGCTTAGGGGCTCGCTGACTGCTTCGGCCCCATGGCTTTGAGGGCTCGCTGACTGCTTCAGCCCCATGGCTTTGAGGGCTCGCTGACTGCTTCGGCCCCATGGCTTTGAGGGCTCGCTGACTGCTTCGGCCCCATGGCTTTGAGGGCTCGCTGACTGCTTCGGCCACATGGCTTTGAGGGCTCGCTGACTGCTTCGGCCCCATGGCTTTGAGGGCTCGCTGATTGCTTCGGCTCCATGGCTTCGGGGGCTCGAAGGCTGCTTCGCCCCATGGCTTGAGGGCTCGATGACTGCTTCGCCCCTTTGGCTGGGGGCTCGCGACTGCTCCGGCCCCATGGCTTCGGGGCACGATGGCCGCTCGGCCCCATGGCTTCGGGGCACGATGACTGCTTTGGCTCCATGGCTTCGGGGGCACGATGACTGCTTCGGCTCCATGGCTTCGGGGGCACGATGACTGCTTCGGCTCCATCGCTTCGGGGGCACGATGACTGCTTCGGCTCCATGGCTTCGGGGGCACGATGACCGCTTCGGCTCCATGGCTTCGGGGGCACGATGACTGCTTCGGCTCCATGGCTTCAGGGGCACGATGACTGCTTCGGCTCCATGGCTTCGGGGGCACGATGACTGTTTTTCGTCCTGCCTGGTGATCTACCTGGTGGGTTGAACTTCTGTGCATCCAGGTTGATTTGGCCCAAATGTCTCACATCCATATCTGCTTCTTTGTTCATCAGGGCGCAGGCCACTTTTTCCAAAGTTTGTCGGTGGTGCATCCATTGTCTGCCACGCTTCACCAGGTGTACTCTTCCTTAACGAAGCTCAGCCTGGTCAGGGTCACCTGCCATGCTGGTCAGGCGACTTTTTCAGTAACATTAGCCTGTCCGGTATTCAGGCTAGACCCTTGGTTTTAATTAGTACGCATATTATTGAGGCTATTTGTCATAGTTATAACTTCCTGCGGTCTGCCAGTTAGGTATCGTATGTACATATGCATTCGTTCTGCATACCACAGGCGGTATCGCTGTACGGCTCCACCCACCAGGCAGTCCTTTGCATTGCGCTCTCCTGTTCTTCTAGTCCCTCGGCAAACATAATTTATTATTCACCATTTTGTACTGCTCCCTCGGCTGGAGAATCTTTTACTGCACGGCTACCTTCACCTGATAGTCTGATATGCTTACTCTCCGGGTTTAGTCTTTACTACACTGTCCCTCTTCTGGACATGCTTCTTTACAATACGGCTTCTTCTGGCGGACTTTGGGTGCCGCATGGATTCTTTCCGTTTGCTCCTCATTTCTGCATTGCTTCCTTTGCTGGTCACTCCTTGTTACCGTTCTGTTCTCTCTGCGGACAATTTAGTGCTTGGCAGGGATTATGGTAGGTCATTTGCTATGCTCGGCTGACAGGAAGCTGATTTCAGAAACATACTAATAGACTTAATCGTGTTACATATAGGATGGGCGGTGGCGCCACTGCCGCCCAATACAACGTATCGTGATTGTCATTGGAGCAGGGACCACCACCGGGTGTCAGCTCTTGTTCATGTTAGGCCCTTGTTCTCTAACTCAACGTCCTTAGCCCATTACATTCCAATCATCCACATACAATTATTTATGTCACACTTGGGCTTCTGTTTTAAACCTATTATCTGTACTTGTTGCATTCTTCCTCCTACCGTTTTCAATCACCATAGTTGGTTGCCCGCTTATGTTTTTCTTCACGTTCAATAATCAATGTGCCCAGCTCACAAACTCCTGCCTGGTCGACAGATCACCTGTCCGGCGATGCTCTTAGCTTATTGCTTTACATCCTCTCCTGGCCTACATGGTATTCTTCGGGCCCTTCTTTGCATAGTCTAGACAGTTAGGCTCTCAGTTCTCCGGTCTCATAAGGCTAGGGGGAATTTGTCAGTGCTCGCAACACAACCAAGTCTTCAGGTTTAGTTAGTATCGTCCACGCTTCCTTCTGAAGCGTTTCCCAGTTCCTCCCTCGTGCATTGGGGCAGAGTCTGCGACATTCAGCATTCTGTCCTGGCTGTATCCGCAGGATGGATGCAGGCATCATTATGGTTGACTTATGTACCCAAACTCTCGTGGGAGATATGGCTTCACAGTTTGGATCAGGGGTTTCTTTGTACAGGCCATTCAAGTCTCTTTTCACCCTACATGTCTGGTTTTTGCCCCCCTTTTATAGGCCTACCCACGGACATGGCTACCGGCACACCACTAGCCATTTAGTTAGGTAAGATGCGTATTGCAGTTACGGTGGGTCTCTGTGTTTATCCCACTAGGGCTCTACAGCTTTCGTGTCCGTAGCCCTGACCACAAATGATTTTTTGATCATTTATTATTACACTTTATGGGACAAGGTGACACAAAAACTTATTGTTTTGGCGCAGTTTTTATTTATTTTTCTAAAGTTTACCTGAGAGTTTAGGTCATGTGATTTTTTTATAGAGTAAATTGTTACGGATGGAGCAAGACCTAATATGTTTATTTTTTCCTATTTAAGTTTTACACAATAATAGCATTTTTGAAACTGAAATATTGATGTTTTGGTGTCTCCATAGTCTGAAAGCCATAGCTTTTTCATTTTTTGACCGATTGCCTTAGGTAGGGTCTCATTTTTTGCGGGACGAGGTGACTGTCTGATAGGTACTATTTTTGGGGGTATATGCCTTTTTGATCGCTTGGTGTTGCACTTTATATGATGTTAGGTGACAAACATTGCTTTTTTCTTACACCATTTTTTATTTATTTATTTTTATGGTGTTTATCGGACAGGGTGGATCATGTGATATATTTATAGAGTCGGTCATTATGGATGCGGCGATACATAATGTGTTTTTTTTAGTTTTTTTATTATGAAATAAGGGGAAAGGGGCATTTATTCTTTTTTTAATTTTAAACACTTTTTCTTTTTACTTTTTTTTCTTTACTTTTATTTTTGACTTTCACTTTTGGGGGTCTGATCCCCTCTGCAATGCATTACAATACATCTGTATTGTAATGCATTGCCTGTTCGTTTAATACAGTGAGTAGTACACTAAGAGGTTGCCTAGTAGACCCAGCCTGAGACTGGATCTCCTAGGCACCCGTAGAAGGCAGGTCCTGATGCCGTGCACGGTATTGGGCAGTCTGTGCATGGCATCGGGTTGCCTTCTCACACATGGAGTCCCCGCCACAGCTGCACGGGACTCGATGCGCTCCCTCACCCGACACAAACCCCTTCTATGTCGGGACTGCCGGACCCCTGCAGTGATCGGACGCGCACCGCCCTGGTGCCCGCCCGATCACCATAACGTACTATTACGTCAAATTGCGGGAACGCAGTGACTTCCATGACGTAATAGTACGTCATGTGTCAGGAAGGGGTTAAAATAATATCTTCCTCCTCACTATCGGCGCCACGGTTGTTGATAAAATAATTCTTATATTCCTTTGCTGGCAGGCAATTTCAAGCTCCAGGAAGCGGACTTTTTCAGTATGAGCGCTGCTATGGCTACCTTCACACTAGCGTTTTGGCTTTCTGTTTGAGAGATCCATTTCAGGGCTCTCAAAAGCGGTCCAAAACGGATTCGCTTTCTGAAGGGAAAAGGAACTGCTCAGAATGCATCAGTTTGCCTCCGTTCAGTCACCATTCTGCTCTGGAGTAGTAGAGTTGTTTCGGTACCAAAATTTTGATTCGGTAATCGATACCATAAAAAAGTATTGCAATACTCGATACTAGGGCTGCACGATATGGGAATTTTGTGCGATTGCGATTAGGGCCCTAAAAATTGCGATAACGATATGCGATGCGATATTTTAAGGGAATTGTGCTAGAGGTCTATCTGCTTGGATTTTCAAGGTAAAAGCACACACAGATGACTGATAATGTGAAATGTAGTTATGCTGAACTCAAGAACTGAAATGCGCAGTGTTTTTCAAAATAAAATACATATTTGCATTACTGCAAAAGTACAAGATACAAAACTTGCCATTTTCTTAATAGCACTGCCCAGAACAGATAAAAAAAATAGATATAAGAACATGTGTTCATTAAAATAACGACTTTCCACCAGCCCCTCCTCCCTCCCCGCACTGTAACTGATGTATCGCTGGCTGCGCTGTGCAGCATAGCGGCCGGAGATACAGTGTCAGTGTCACGTAGAAAGTCAACCATCGCTTTATAAGACGCACTACCATTCCCCCCCCCCCCACTTTTGAGGGGAAAAATTGCGATATGGCGATTAATTGCGATAACGATTGCTTTCGCGATATATTGTGCAGGCCTACTCGATACCATTCGATACCACGCAAAAAAAAAAAAAAAATGCCAAAAAAGCTGCATGCATTCCTCATTTTATGGAACGTCCGGCCAATAATACAACAGTCCGATCCTATTTTTTGGGGGGACAAGGCGACTAAAATAAAATGGCGAATTGTGCAGTTTTTCTTTTCTTTTTTTTTTTCTTTTATGCGCGTTCACCGCTTAAGAGGATTTTTTTAATAGTTTGGACTTGAGACGTAGCGATATGTAATATTTTATTTATTGTTTATATATTTTATATGTAAAATTGGGAAAGGGGGTGATTTATACTTAATATTTTGGTGTACTTTTTTAACTTTTTTTTTTTTTTTTTTTTTTACAGTTTATTTATTAACTATTTCCCCCTTAGGGGCTTGAACCTGGGATCTTTTTATCCTATTCACCCTGATAGAGATCTATCAGGGTGAATAGGATCTCGCCCTCTCCCTGTTGCCCTGTGCTTTGTGCACACAGCAGCAGGGAGCAGACTATGGCAGCCAGGACTTCTGTAGCGTCCTGGTTGCCATGGTAACCGATCGGAGCCCCAGCATTACACTGCTGGGGCTCCGATCACTGCCACCAATGAGGAGGAGGTGAGGGGACCCTGTGGCCACTGCCACCAATGCTTTTATTACTGGGGGAGGGAGGAATGGGGGCGCACTGGCCACCAATGTATTTAATAATGGGGAAAGGGGGGACATTGGAAAATGTCTAATACTGGGAGCGCACTGGCCACCAATGAGGAGTGTCTTTTACTATACAGATGCAGGCAGAAGCAGCTCATTGCCGGCACCTGCCTGTGACTGGGCGCTGCGATCCGCGGCAGTTAACCCCTCAGGTGCGGCACCTGAGGGGTTAATTGCCGCGGATCGCAGCGCCGGGTCACAGGCAGGTGCCGGCAATGAGCTGCTTCTGCCTGCATCTGTATAATAAACGTCACTCCTCATTGGTGGCCAGTGACCCCGCCCCGCCCCCCTCTCGCTCTATTGGTGGAAGCAGCACAGGGGGCAGGAGAGACTGCCTCCTTCTCCCTGTGCTGCCGAGGAGAACATGGCCGCGCTGAGAGCGGCGCAGCCACGTTCTCTGATACTGGGCTGCAGTAGCGCTGCCCAGTATTGATAAAACAATAATTGCTTACCGGTAATTGTTTTTCTCGATACCCATGACGGCACCCATGCGATTAGGACCTCCCATCCGAGACAGGAAACCTGAGGATATAAAAAGTTGACACCCCTTCCACACCCCAGTGATTGTGATTACCGGTAAGGATGTGATACGTCCACCAAAAATAAGAAAGATAGATTTTTTTCTTCTTCTCTCTTTTTTTTTTTTTTTTTATATTCTTTTTTTTTTTTTTTTTTTTTTTTAGGGAGGGAATTTTGGGGGGTGCCGTCATGGGTATCGAGAAAAACAATTACCGGTAAGCAATTATTGTTTTCCCCTCCCCCATGACGGCACCCATGTGAGAATAAAATATAAATCAAAATTTAGGGAGGGACTACGGCCCCAAGAACTTTCCTCCCAAAGGCCGCATCCTCATTAAGTCTGAGTCTATAATGCTTAAAGAAAGTATTAGGGGTGCTCCAGGTTGCAGCCCGACAGATCTGACTCAAGGTAGCGTCCGCTCTCTCCGCCCAGGAAGTGGCCACAGCTCTTGTTGAGTGAGCACCGAAACCTTCTGGAGGTGGAAGACTAGAGGAAGAATAAGCTAGCGAAATGGCATTTTTGACCCATCTAGCTAAAATCCCCCTGGAAACCTTCCGCCCTCTATTCTTCCCTTGGTACTGAATCAAAAGGTTCTCATCAATCCTCCAGGCAGACGTAGTTTCCAGGTAGAAACAAAGACATCTCCTCACATCAAGGCAATGAAACTTCTCTTCTTTACCATTGGAAGGATTCGGGCAGAAGGAGGGAAGAACAATATCCTGATTTAAATGAAACTGCGAGACTACCTTGGGACGGAAGGAAGGAATGGGTCTGATAATAACCTTATCTTCCAGGATATTAGTGTATGGTTGGAAAGCAGAGAGACTGAATCTCAGAGACCCTTCTAGCAGATGTAATGGCAATCAGAAAGGCTAACTTGTAAGACAGAATATCTAAAGGGATTTCCTGCAAGGGTTCAAAAGGACGCTCTGTTAGGGCTGTAAGGACTATATTTAGATCCCAGGGAGGAGTGAGGGAACGTAGAACCGGACGGACCCTGGAAGCGGCATTCAAGAATCTCTTGATCCATGGATGCTCGGCCAGCCTATAGTCAAAAAAATAGCTTAGCGCCGCAATCTGGACTTTTAGTGTAGAGGCCTTCAAATTCTTCTCTAACCCAGCTTGTAAGAATTCTAAAATCTTGGGAATTTCTGGAGAAATCAAGGGATTCAGAGAAGCCCCTAAAAAGTTAGAGAAAACATCCCACACCTTAAGATATTTTTTAGCTGTAGACTCTTTCCTACTTCTTAGAAGGGTGGTAATTACTCTGTCAGATAATCCCCTCTTTTCCCAGATGCTCCTTTCAACTTCCAGGCTGTTAACCTCAATGTCTCTGGGTTGGGATGAAGAATTGGCCCCTGGAAGAGAAGATCCTCCCTTACCGGAATTGTAAAGGGGGGAGGAACCGCCATCTTCTGAAGAATCGAGAACCAAGCTCGCTTGGGCCAAAAGGGGGCCACCAGGATGACGGATGCTCCCTCCTGCGAGATTTTGTTCAGGACCTGAGGAATTAAACAGAAAGGAGGGAAGGCATACCCCTCTTCCAGGCTCCAGTTCTGGGCCAAGGAGTCTATCCCTGTTGGCATGTCCCGGCTGTTGAGGGAAAAGAATCTCCCCACTTTCCTGTTGGACTGGGTTGCAAAAAGATCTATGGAAGGAATTCCAAAAACTTGGGTAATCTGCCGGAAGGATTCCTGGTTTAGACACCACTCCCCCTGCCTTATTTGGGTCCGACTCAGGAAATCTGCGACTAAATTGTCTTTCTCCTTTAGATGGACTGCCGTCAGGCCGAGATTTCTGTCCTCCGCTACCCTGAAGATCTCCTGACTCAGGCGTAGAAGAGAAGGAACTCTCGTCCCCCCCTGCCGGTTGATGTATGAAACCGTGGTGGAATTGTCCGAATAGAAACGAACATTCTGATTCTTTAAATCGGGGAGGGCTACTGTTAGTGACATCAGAACCGCCTTCAGTTCCTTGAAATTTGATGACCTGGTCCTTGTGACCTGATCCCATCTTCCTTGCCAGCCTCGGCTGGCCGTGTGAACTCCCCACCCCCAGGGGCTGACATCCGTGGTGATCGCCACCTGCTGATTGATAGACCATGCTTTCCCTAACGAAAGGTGACTGGGATCTAACCACCATCTCAGGGATATCCTGGCACTGGAAGATAGACGGAATTTCAGATCCAAGGATTCCCTGGATCCGTCCCACTTGCTTAGAATGTCTGACTGTAATTCTCGGGAGTGGTACTGCGCAAACGGGACTGCCGGGATTGCTGCTGTCATCAGACCTAGGACCCTCATGGCCTGACGGAAGGAGCAATCGAAGGCCAGGAAGAGATCCTGAATGACTTCCATGGTCCTGCCTACTTTTTCCTCTAGAAGGAAACTCCTTTGCAGACAGGAATTGAGTTGGATCCCTAGAAATACACAAGTCTGCGAGGGGCTTAGACAGGATTTTTCCCAATTTAGCTTCCATCCCAGGGACTGAAGAGTCTCGCACACCACCACCAGATCCTTCTCTAACTGATCCCTGGAATGAGAGAAAATTAGGAAGTCGTCTAGATAGGGAACAAGGGAGATGTTTTTTACCCTCAGATGAGCAGCTACCTCCGCCATAATCTTGGTAAATATTCTGGGGGCTTGAGATATCCCAAAGGGAAGGGCTTTGTATTGAAGGTGCAACCACCTTCCCTCCACAAAAACTGCTGTACGGAGAAACTTTTGAGAATCTGTATGAATCGGAACATGATAATAAGCATCCTGTAAATCCAGGGTCGCCATCCAGCAGTTCTGGGAGAGAAGGTTCACCGTGGATTTCAGGGTTTCCATTCTGAATCGTTTGTACTTCAGGCTTTTGTTTAAGGATTTTAGATTCAGAATAACCCTGAAGGATCCGTTTGTTTTTTTTTACGAGAAACAGAGGAGAGTAAAATCCTTTGCCCCATTCTGAATCGGGAACCATGGTGACAACCCCCTTTTCTAAAAGGGAAAGAACCTCTAGTTCTAGGGCCTCGGCCTTGTCTCCGGCGAGAAAGGGGGTCAGAGTAAAAAAATCTCCTGGAACACTTTGGAATTCCAATCTGAAACCATTTTTTATTGTGTTTAGTATCCAAGGATTCTTGGATACCTTGAGCCAATGTGCCAGAAAGGAGGAAAGCCTTCCTCCCACCTGGCTCCTGGCCAGGGCTGTGGAGTCGGAGTCGGAGTCGAGGAGTCGGAGTCGGAGGCAATTTTGGGTACCTGGAGTCGGAGTCGGCAAAAAATGGACCGACTCCGACTCCGACTCCTACTAGATTTAAATTGGAATAAAAAAAAATTGAAATTAAAAAAAAAGCAAGTTTAAATGTCCTAATTCAGATAAAGTTATAATTAATTACTTCTCTACTGTAAGAATAAAGGCCAATGCATGCAGTGTGTCACGTTACCGCTAAACAAAGACGTTAAGTGACCATGAAGAAGCACGCTTTTCATATGCTTTACTATGCAGTTAAAGGGACACTGACAGGCTGATATATCTGCTGGTATTCATCAGAGGATTAGGAATACAACTAGACGACTGTTACCCCCAGTTGAGGTTTACTTGTGTTTAAAAACGTTTTAATCAATATGCAAATTCTCTACCTTTTGTGCCCAAGGGGGGCAGGCGCACATGTAGAGTACTGGCAGCACTAGACAGGACTAGGTAGCGAGGAGGAAGAGAGAAAGCTGGCACAGCCTCAGCATAGCCAGACGAGGCTGCTGCCAGCACTCTACACGTGCGCCTGCGCAGGAATTCAGCGTTCGGCTAGCCTGAAAAAACAGGCCAGTGCAGTGAATAATAACGAGGGGAACAGCGCTGGGAAGCTGTACTTCGGGCGCGGCTGGGCACAAAACCGCAGGAGTCGCTGCCCCATTGGGCACAAGATAGTGAATTTGCATACAGATTAAAATGTTTCTTAAACACAAGTACAGCTTAACTGGGGGTAACATTAGTATAGTTTTATTCCTAATTCTCTGATGAATACCAGTATATATATATATCTTTAGCTGGAAAATCAGCCTGTCAGTGTCCCTTTAAGGAGCGGCAATACTTACACTTTCCATTGTCTTGTGGTCTGCTGTTACAGGGAACCCATGGTTATCCTCGCCTCTCACTGATAACTGATTAAGGACTGGAGACACTTGTATAAGTGAAGGGAATGGATAGTCAATAGTTCAAGACTGAAGCTGTAAACCATTTGAAAAACTGCTATCATTCAGCTAAGGCTATAAAACATGTAAACTCAGATTGTTAGCTTAAATTTTAAACATGACTTTGGGATTATACTATGAAAACCATGTTTTAAAATAAATGCCCCTTCCCCTGCCCCTTCCTGGATCCTCCCACTGCTCTATCTTCAGCAGAAGATTAGCACACAAAGGAGAAGGCAGCAGCTTCTGCTAAACTACCTCTGTGCTAGAGGAGATTAGAAGAACTTGGTGGAACAGCTTCGTATTTGCATATTAAATACAGAGGAGTCGGAGTCGAGGAGTCGGAGTCGGAGTCGGAAGTTTCAAAATCTGAGGAGTCGGAGTCGGAGTCGGACAATTTATCTACCGACTCCACAGCCCTGCTCCTGGCGTCACTGGGATTTCTCTTTTCCCTGTTTATCACTGGTCTTGAAAAGGAACCCACTGGACTTCTTGGAGAACTTGTCTCTATCCCCCTTATCATGCTGTCTGTTTCTCCTGCCTCTGAATCCGGAATGACGGCCACCAAAAAAGGGCTTCTTTTTTGGTGTGGGGAACTTCTTTTTGTCATCAGAGGCTCTTTCTAAGATATCGTCCAAAGAGGTTCCAAAGAGTCTCTTTCCCTCACATGGCAGGGAACACAGACGAGCCTTGGACCCCTGATCCCCCTTCCAAGACCTGAGCCAAACAGAACGCCTAGCTGCGTTGGAAAGGGCTGCTGCTCTGGCTGAAAAGCGGACCACATCGGTAGAGGCATCCGCCAAAAAATCAGTAGCTCTATGGAAGGTCGGGAAGGACGCCAAAAGCTCCTCTCTGGGGTCTTATCTTTAATATGAGACTCCAACTGAGAAAGCCAGATTTTTAATGATCTAGAGACCCAGGACGCTGCAATAGCAGGTCTAAAACTCGTGGAGGCACATTCCCATGATTTTCTCAGGTAAACATCAGCTTTCCTATCTAAGGGATCACTCAGGCCCCCCAGTTCCTCAAATGGAAGGTCTGCCCTCTTAGCAATCTTGGCCACTGGAGCGTCTACCAGGGGTGCTTTATCCCAGACGTTAGCCACTGCATCCTCGAACGGATATTTACGTTTGACTGAGTTAGGGATATAAAACTTCCTGTCTGGGTTTTCCCATTCTTTATGGATAAGAGTCTCAATATTCTTGTGAATAGGGAAGGATCTATGGCGTCTGGGTCCCAAGCCCTCAAAGGCCTGATCCGCTATGGACCTAGATTCTTTAACGTCTTCCAACTGCATAGTCACTTTGACCGCCTTTTAATAGGGGCTCAACATCCTCTAAAGGAAATAACGCTCTTCCTGCTGCTTCCTCTTCAGATGACGAGTCATCAGAGGAGAGTTCTCCTGATTCACCCAGGGCCTCTGAGTCCGGGACATCCGATTCGGATATTTCTATCCCCAGAGTTCTTGATGGACCTTTATGTTTGAGCGTCTTCAGAGAGGATTTAACCTCTGACTTTACTAGTGCCCGAATGGTCTTAGAGAGACTTTGAGATTCCTGCATAATAATTTTATTGATGCAGGGTTGACACAGGGCTTTAACATAGGAAGATGGTAACGGGCATTTACAATTACCACATTCCTTGTGTTTGGACTTCCCTGACGCTTTTTTGGGGCCCTTAGGTGCCTACGGAAAACATAAAACGTAACCGCCAATAAGATTTTTGCAAAAAATAAAATATACATCTCACCCAGGCGGTGTCCCTCCTCCTCAGGACTGTACCGGACTAGAAGGTCTTGAGGATTCATTGGGGTCGGCGCGGCCTGTCTCCACCGGCTCGGACATGGTCTGCTTAGGCTCCAAACTTTCTCCTTCTTCAGCTGCCAGTCGGCCTGGGCTGGCTGTCCCCCTCTGCTGCCGAACTTATAACGCGCCTCAGGCCTTCCCCCTGTGCAAGAAAATTCAAACTTGCCGCCTAATCTTCCTCCTTCCGGGTTCTGACGTCACCGGAAGTGACGTCCTGGACGCCGCACGCCTGCGCATGCTCCGTCCGCATCGCGGCCGCCATCTTTAAAGGAATTAATCCGGCGCCCGGCACGCTATAGAAGCCGGGACGCCGGGGCCGGATGCTGGAGGAGATCAGGGACCGCCTGGCACGGCCACAGCGATCCCTCTCGGAGGCCAGGGGGGCGCAGAGAGGGAGCAGTCTTTGCGGTGGCTTCCTTAGAAGTCTTACACCGCCCGGGAGGACACCATACAGCCACTGGCCTGGCTCTCCCCAGCCCTCCGGGGTGCAAGTCTTCAGGTAGGATCCTCAGGATCTCCCATCCGAAGACAGGAAACCTGAAACTGGGGTGTGGAAGGGGTGTCAACTTTTTATATCCTCAGGTTTCCTGTCTCGGATGGGAGGTCCTAATCGCATGGGTGCCGTCATGGGGGAGGGGAAAATACTAATACTGGTATCAAGCTCGATACCAGAGAGAAGTATCGATTGGGTATCGAAACTTCGATACCCGAAACAACCCTGGAGGCAGTAGCGGTAAAAGGCAAATCCCGGTTTCGAATCGATGCCGGTACAAAAGTATTGATTGGGTATCCATAATTCGATACCCGGTGCAACCCTAATTGACGCATCAGTAACGAGCAGCTCTATAAAAATATCACATTATCTACCCTCTCAGGTAAATGCCATAAAGAAATAAAATATAAACTGTGCTAAGCCAGCCATTTTTTTGGTCACCTTGCCTCAAAAAAGTAATCTTGTGTAATATTGAATGATCAAAAAATTATATATACCCAAAATGGTACCAATAAAAACGTCAACTATTCCTGCAAAAAACAACACCCTACACAATATGATTGCAGGAAAAAAATGCCTTTCACAAAAGGGAGACACAAAAACATGATTTAAAAAAATAAATGCTTATTGTTATTATTATATGATTATGTAAAACAAAAAAATAAAAACATATTTGATATCGCATCCGTAACAACCTGCTCTTTAAAAATAATACATAATCCATGCTGTCAAGTGAATGTCGTATAATAACAAAAAATAAAAGCGGTTGCTAGGACAGCCATTTTTTGGTTACCTTGCCTCACAAACTGCGTAATATCCAGCGATCAAAAATCATATGTGCCGCAAAATAGTACCAATAAAACTGTTACTTTATTCCGTAGTTCCCAAAATGGGGTCACTTTTTGGGAGTTTCTACTGTAGGGATGCATCAGGGAGTCTATAAATGTGACATGGATGGCAACTTAAAATTATCCCAGTCAAATCTGCCCCCCAAAATCCATATGTTGCTCTTTCCCTTGTACGTCCTGCAGCTTATGACCACATATCCTGTAAAGTATAAACCACATGTTCCTGTAAACTGCAGTGACTGTATCCTCCCTCCTCTCTGCTACCGAGCGCTTGTAAGTAATACAGGCGATGATTACGCAGGATTTTTATATATTAACTTTCTATACAAATATAGAAAAGATTATATACAGTGAGTAGAATAGAATACAGTCACTGCACAGGCCCCGCTGTCATTATAAAACCAGATGCGACCCCCACACCCTGTATTGGGGGTCAAGCACACTACAGGGACACTGTTATGGGGGGGATCTGTGGATGACACATAGCATAAGATGCTATATATGTGTCATCCACAGATCCCCCGTGTCGGAGCCATCCAGAGACCGACTGTGTCGGAGCCATCCAGAGACCGACTGTGTCGGAGCCATCCAGAGACCGACTGTGTCGGAGCCATCCAGAGACCGACTGTGTCGGAGCCATCCAGAGACCGACTGTGTCGGAGCCATCCAGAGACCGACTGTGTCGGAGCCATCCAGAGACCGACTGTGCCGGAGCCATCCAGAGACCGACTGTGTCGGAGCCATCCAGAGACCGACTGTGTCGGAGCCATCCAGAGACCCGACTGTGTCGAGCCATCAGAGACCGACTGTGTCGGAGCCATCCAGAGACCGACTGTGTCGGAGCCATCCAGAGACCGACTGTGTCGGAGCCATTCAGAGACCGACTGTGTCGGAGCCATCCAGAGACCGACTGTGTCGGAGCCATCCAGAGACCGACTGTGTCGGAGCCATCCAGAGACCGACTGTGTCGGAGCCATCCAGAGACCGACTGTGTCGGAGCCATCCAGAGACCGACTGTGTCGGAGCCATCCAGAGACCGACTGTGTCGGAGCCATCCAGAGACCGACTGTGTCGGAGCCATCCAGAGACCGACTGTGTCGGAGCCATCCAGAGACCGACTGTGTGAGCCATCAAGACCGACTGTCGGAGCCATCCAGAGACCGACTGTGTCGGAGCCATCCAGAGACCGACTGTGTCGGAGCCATCCAGAGACCGACTGTGTCGGAGCCATCCAGAGACCGACTGTGTCGGAGCCATCCAGAGACCGACTGTGTCGGAGCCATCAGAGACCGACTGTGTCGGAGCCATCCAGAGACCGACTGTGTCGGAGCCATCCAGAGACCGACTGTGTCGGAGCCATCCAGAGACCGACTGTGTCGGAGCCATCCAGAGACCGACTGTGTCGGAGCCATCCAGAGACCGACTGTGTCGGAGCCATCCAGAGACCGACCGTGTCGGAGCCATCCAGAGACCGACCGTGTCGGAGCCATCCAGAGACCGACCGTGTCGGAGCCATCCAGAGACCCCCGTCCCCCCCCCCCGTAACGGTGCCATCCAGAGATTTCTCCCCCCCCCATAACTGTCACCCACAGATCCCCCCCCCCCCCCATAACTGTCACCAACAGATATTCCCCCCCACCATAAGTGTCACCCACAGATATTCCCCCCCCCCCCATAAGTGTCACCCTCAGGTCCCCCCCCATAAGTGTCACCCACAGTTCCCCTCCCCCCCATAAGTGTCACCCACAGATTCCCCTCCCCCCCATAAGTGTCACCCACAGATTCCCCTCCCCCCCATAAGTGTCACCCACAGATTCCCCTCCCCCCCATAAGTGTCACCCACAGATCCCTAATTGCAGTAATACAAATATGTTATTTAATTTAGTAAAAGATATATTTTTTTTTTTTTAAACACTGCATTTCAGTTCTTGAGTTAAGCATAACTACATTTCAGCATTATCAGTAATTTGTGTGTGCTTTTGCCTTGAAAATCCAAGCAAATAGACCTCTAGCACAATTCTCTTAAAATATTGCATCGCATATCGTTATCGCAATTTTAAGGCCGCAATCGCACAAATTTCATGCAGCCCTACTCCCTACCTATCTCCTCAGTGTTTTTCTAGTCCCTGTACAGATGGAAGACATGTGGAGAGATCCGTACGGATATTGTTCTGTAAGGGTCCTTTCAGACTGGCGTTTTTCTTTTCCGGCATAGAGTTCCGTCCTCGGCGCTCTATGCCGGAAAAATCCTGATCAGGATCATCCCCATGCATTCTGAATGGAGAGATATCCGTTCAGGATGCATCAGGATGTCTTCAGTTCAGGACCGGAACGTTTTTTGGACGCAGCAAATACCGCCGCAAGGCCAGAACCGGAATTAATGCCCATTGAAAGGCATTAATCCGGATCCGGCCTTAAGCTAAACGTCGTTTCGGCGCATCGCCGGATCCGACGTTTAGCTTTTTCTCAATGGTTAACATGGCAGCCAAGATGCTAAAGTCCTGGTTGCCATGGTAAAGTGTAGTGGGGAGCGAGGGGAGCAGTATACTTACCATCCGTGCGACTCCCGGGGCGCTCCAGAGTGACGTCAGGGTGCCCTACACGCATGGATCACGTGATAGCATGGATCACGTGATCCATGCGCATGGGGCGCTCTGACGTCATTCTGGAGCACCCCGGGAGCCTTACGGACTGTAAGTATACCGCTCCCCCGCTCCCCACTACTACTATGGCAACCAGGACTTTAATATCGTTCTGGCTGCCATAGTAACCTGAAAGCATTTCGAAGACTGATCAGGATCCTGATCAGTCTTCTAATGCTTTCAGGCGACTTGCGTTCTGACGGATCCGGCGGGACGGAAGTGCCTGCCGGATCTTCAGAACGCAAGTGTGAAAGAGGCCTAACCTGGTAGCTGCAGATAAGGAAGGCAAAGCTCGTAACTTCCTACCTTACTTACCGATGGTTGTCTGCGCTGGGACCGATACATGGGGTGGTAAGGTCTCATCACATGGCTCCCTGTCGAGACGGAAGCGGCGGTGCTGATAGCGTCCCCGCCATCTTGGATTTGGGCACTTCCAGTCCTGTAAGTTTCCAGCCTTACGGGGAGTGTCAGCACTTCCGGCCCTTACTTACCTGGGAGTTCTGGAGGCTGTGGATAGTGATATCACTTCTGGTTTCCTGCCTCTACAAGCTGGCGTTCCTCGGCAGTATTCCTCATAAGGGGGCAGGTCTTCTCAAATTTTGCAGCTGGTATCCCTTACTCTGCGTCTCCTTGATGCATTATGTATCACCCTAAGTTCACACCTGAGCGTTTTACAGCGCGTTCAAACGCGCTGTAAAACGCTCAACACATGAAAACCAATGCTTTCCTATGGCCCTGGTTCTCACTTGAGCGTTTTTCAAGGCCAAAGCTAAACAGAAAGGTGGAACTACAGGAAAGGAGGGAAAGGCAGATTTATTTATTTGAATCTAAACAGCTGCCTTCCAAATTATGCCAGGACAGTGGGGGGGAAGATTAGCCGATTTTGTTCACCAATCGGAACTAATTACCAACAAATCCATTTTGTCAGACTGCTACAAAATAGAATTTTCAGATTTCCCCCCAAAAATTTTGCCTTACTTCCAATCCTCTAGAAGCTAGAAAAGTACTCTTGCAGTTAGGAGCTATAGAGCTTGTACCAAAAGAACAATTGTATCTAGGTCACTATTCTCATCTTTTCTTTGTCAAAAAAACCAATGGTTCCTTCAGGACAATTATAAACCTAAAACCTTTGAACAAATTCATCATTTACAGGAAGTTCAAGATGGACTCTTTAAAAACGGCAGTGCCGTTAATTTCCAAGAACGTGAGAATGGTAACCATATAACACAACTTATCGAAGGTTTCTCAGGTTTGCAATACCGAGGAAGGGAAAAGTATTACACTACCAGTTCAATTGCCTCCCTTTCAGAATGTCCTCTGCACCCAGATTGTTTACAAAAATAATGGCCGAGGTAGTCGCTTACCTGAGAATCAAAGGGTTCTTATTTTGGCTTATTTGGACGACTTTTTGATAATAAAACCCCAGAATCACAATTTTTAGTCCTAAATCCAGTTTGTAAAAAAAACGCTACAAAACTTAGGGTGGATCATGAATTGGAAGAAATCAGACTTGTCAATCTCTCCAAGGTTCTTGGGAATTATACTAGATTCAAAGGAACAAAAACCATTTCTCCCTCAGGACAAAATGGAGAACCTGGTACAGATGATCAAACATATCAGGAGTCAGAAAAGGGTTTCTATACGATAAGCTAGTACATATGGCATCCTGGCTGTTCCACGGGCCCAACACCATTCCAGAAGACTTCAGGATCTGACTCTGAAAGTTTGGAACAGGAATCTGCTGCACTTAGACCACATTTTCAGTCTCTCCTTGATGGTAAAGAGCTCTCTAGGTTGGTGGCAAATCAAGAGTCATCTTTCAGCAGGTATAGAGTGGATCCTAGAACCCTCTTGTGTAATGACAGATGCAAGCTGAGAAGGTTGGGGGGCTCATGCGCAACAGTTTTCCTTTCAGGGGCTCTGGAACAATGCAATGAGGGAGGCATCCTCAAACCATCGAGAGCTGAGAGCAGTCTGGGAGGCAGTGAAGGTGTCAAAGAGGATACTATTCAGGTCTCATTTAGTAATCTACTCGGGCAACACGACTAGGGTGGCTTTTCTCAGACATCAAGGAGGAACGAGGGGTCGTCTTTTAAAACAATTGACAAACAGGATCTTTCAGTGGGCAGAGGAAAATCTATTGTCCCTGACAGCAGTGTTTCTCAGAGGTCAGGAAAATGTATGGGTGGATTTTCTGAGTTGGAATCAGGTAGTTGCGGGGGAATGGAGTCTAGCTACACAACCATTCAAATTAATAGTGAAAACCTGGGGGTGTCCAACAATAGATCTGTTCGCAAGAAGAAAAAGCAGGAAACTTCAGAACTTCTGCTCGCTACACCCAGAGGACAATCCAACCTATGTTGATGCTTTTTCAATCAGTTGGACTCCAAATCTTCTTTACGCCTTTCTTCCTGTGAGCATTCTACTCAAGGTGTTGCACAAGATAAGGAGAGAGGAAGTAATACTTTTTGCTCCCTGTTGGCCCTGGAGGGCTTGGTTCTCCCTCATAACAGAGATAAGTTTTCTTCCCCCTCTCCAACTTTCACATTTTCCCAATCTTGTAATGCAAGGTCCGGTTCCATACCCGAATCAAAAAAATGTTGATCCTATTAAACGTGTCAGCCTAGAGAATAAAACTACTACTAATGGTACTTTCACACTTGCGTTGGTGTGGATCCGTCTGTTTATTTTCACAGACGGATCCGCACCTATAATGCAAATGTTTGTATCCGTTCAGAACGGATCCGTTTGCATTAGGTTTAACCACTTCAGCCCCCCTATCTTAAACACCCTTAATGACCTGGCCACTTTTTACAATTCTGCACTACACTACTTTCACCGTTTATTGCTCCGTCATACAACTTACCACCCAAATGAATTTTACCTCCTTTTCTTCTCACTAATAGAGCTTTCATTTGGTGGTATTTCATTGCTGCTGACATTTTTACTTTTTTTGCTATTAATCAAAACTGACCGAAATTTTTGCAAAAAAATGACATTTTTCACTTTCTGTTGTAATTTTTTTTTTTTAAATCTACATTTCTATATACATTTTTCGCAAAATTTATTGTTCTACATGTCTTTGATAAAAAAAAAATCCAATAAGTGTATATTTATTGGTTTGGGTAAAAGTTATAGCTTTTACAAACTATGGTGCAAAAAAGTGAATTTCCGCATTTTGAAGCAGCTCTGACTTTCTGAGCACCTGTCATGTTTCTTCAGGTGCTAGAATGCCAGGAAAGTATAAATACCCCCCAAATGACACCATTTTAGAAAGACACCCCAAAGTATTCACGGAGGGGCATGGTGAGTTCATGTATGATTTAATTTTTTTTTCACAAGTTAGCGGAAAATTACACTTTCTGAGGAAAAAAATAAAAATAATAAAGTTTCCATTTCTGCTAACTTCTGGCAGAAAAAAATTAAAAATCTCCCACGGACTCACTATGCCCCTCAGTGAATACCTTGGGGTGTCTACTTTCCAAAATGGGGTCATTTGTGGGGTGTGTTTACTGTTCTGGCATTTTGGGCGGGGGTAAATTGTGTGCAGCCATGTAAAAGCTAAAGGTACTCGTTGGAATTTGGGCCCCTTTGCGCACCCAGGCTGCAAAAAAGTGTCACTCATGTGGTATAGCTGTACTCAGGAGAAGTAGGGCAATGTGTTTTTGGGTGTATTTTTACATATACCCATGTTGGGTGAGAGAAATATCTCTGTAAACTGACAACTTTGTATAAAAAAATTTAAAAAGTTGTCATTTACAGAGATATTTCTCACACCCAGCAGGGGTATATGTAAAAATACACCCCAAAACACATTGCCCTACTTCTCCTGAGTACGGCGATACCACATGTGTGACACTTTTTTGCAGCCAAGATGCGCAAAGGGGCCCAAATTCCAATGAGTACCTTTAGGATTTCACAGGGCATTTTTTGGATTCCAGACTTCTTATCACGCTTTAGGGGCCCCTAAAATGCCAGGGCAGTATAAATACCCCACATGTGACCCCATTTTAGAAAAAAGACACCCCAAGGTATTTCGTGAGGGGTATGGTGAGTTCATGTAAAATTTTATTTTTTGTCACAAGTTAGTAAAATATGAGACTTTGTAAAAAAAACAAAAAATAAATAAAAAATATCAATTTCCGCTAACTTGTGCCAAAAAAAAAAAAATTCTGTGAACTCGCCATGCCCCTCACGGATTACCTTGGGGTGTCTTCTCTCCAAAATGGGGTCACGTGGGGTATTTATACTGCCCTGGCATTTTAGGGGCCCTAAAGCGTGAGAATCCAAAATGCGTAAAAATGCCCTGTGAAATCCTAAAGGTACTCATTGGTTTTAGGGCCCCTTTGCGCATCTTGGCTGCAAAAAAGTGTCACTCATGTGGTATCGCCGTACTCAGGAGAAGTAGGGCAATGTGTTTTGGGGTGTATTTTTACATATACCCATGCTGGGTGTGAGAAAAAATATCTCTGTAAATGACAACTTTTTAAAAATTTTTATACAAAGTTGTCAATTTACAGAGATATTTCTCTCACCCAGCATGGGTATATGTAAAAATACATCCCAAAAACATTGCCCTACTTCTCCTGAGTACAGCGATACCACATGTGTGACACTTTTTTGCAGCCAAGATGTGCAAAGGGGCCCTAAAACCAACGAGTACCTTTAGGCCCTGGCATTTGAGGGTCTCCGCAATCATTACACGTATGGCCAGCATTAGGAGTTTCTGCGATTCTCCTTATATTGAGCATACGGGTAATGAGATTTTTTTTAACGGCACATATTTCCTCATTCGCATCAATCAATGTGGATGAAAAAATCTCTGCCAAAAAATGTACAAAAAAAAAAAAGTAGTAAGGCCCCATTCACACGTCCGCAAAAATGTCCGCATATATTCCGCAATTCTGCGGAATAGATGCGGACGCATTCAGTGTGAATGGGGCCGGTGGTGATGCGGAGAGCACACTATGTGCTCGCCGCATCAGCATTTGCGGCCCCCAAACATCCGGCCGCAGCTCCGCAAAAGATAGAGCATGTCCTATTCTTGTCTGCAATTGCGGACAAGAAAAGGCATTTTCTATATAGTTCTGGCAATGTGCGGATCCGCAAAATGCGGAAAGCACATTGCCGGTGTCCGTGTTGCCCTCCTTATCCATTCAGAATGCATTGGGGCTTAACTGTGCCCTGAAACGGATCTCACAAACGGAATCCAAAATGCTAGTGTGAAAGTACCCTAAGAATAGTTATAAAAAAGTATGGAGAAAATTTGTGACTTGGTCTGCAGATAAGAAAGACTGATTTTTTTTTCTTTTTTTTTTTTTCATAATGTCCCAGTAATTTTAAAAAAAAAATTTCAGGAGGGACTAGACCTTTGACTAAGATCTAGGACTCTTACCCTAACCCTGGGTTCAGACCTGAGCGTTCTAGAAACGCGCGTTTTAGTCGCGCGTATTTCAGCGCGTTTTTGCAAATGGGAAACTACTACGCGGAAACTACTGTGGTGTCAATCACAAAACGAGCGACAAACGTCCCAAAAAAAGCTCAAGTACTTGTTTATGCGTCGGGCGTTTTACTGCGCGTTCAAACGCGCTGTAAAACGCTCAAGTGAGAACCAGGGCCATAGGAAAGCATTGGTTTTCATGTGTTGAGCGTTTTACAGCGCGTTTGAACGCGCTGTAAAACGCTCAGATGTGAACTTAGGGTTAGGTCTGAACCCAGGGTTAGAGTCCAGTCTTCAGATTTAAGTCTGTTTTATGATTATTTCAGAAGATAAATTCATTTCTAGATTCCTTTGGGCAGCAGACAGGTTGCCGCCAAATATTCGCAACCTTGTCCCTCCTTGGAATCTAAATTTAGTTCTGAAGGCTTCGATAAACCCGCCTTTCGAACCGGTTAATAAAATTCCGTTAAAATGGTTGACCTTTAAAACAACTTTCTTGGTGGCAATTACTTCCGCTAGAAGGGTATGCGAACTCCAGGCTCTTTCCACAGTTTTTCAATTTTTTTAGTCTTTTGAGGATAGGATTATTTTCAAGCTGGAATTTACCTTCTTACCTAAGGTAGTTTCTTCTTATCATAGGTCCTAGGACATTGTTGTTCCTTCTTTTTGCAATAGCCCTAACAATAAAAAGGAGTTAAGGTTTCATAACCTAGATGTTAGAAGAGCTGTTCTCATTTAACTTCAAAGGACTAAAGCATGGAGAAGGGATAGCTATTTGTTCCTTCAGTTTTCAGGCCATAATAAAGGTGAAAAAGCATCGGCAAGTTCCATTTCCAGATGGATTAGGCAAACCTTTTTGTAACCTTTTGGTAACAAAGCCCATTCCACGCAAGGTATGTCTGTGTCCTGGGCTCAGGCAGCTTCAGCATCGTTAGAGAGCATTTACAAGGCTGCTACCTGGAAATCTACTCACACTTTTTTACCCGTCACTACAAAGTAGATGTTTTTTCTACGAAGGGTCTGGTTTTGGACGCAAGGTCCTCCAGGCGGTGGTTTCTGGAGGAGTAAGGCCACGCGAGCCCATATCCATGGGTAAGAGAAAGCAGCCCCAGGAGGGTATTGCATTCCACAGCGTGCAGGCCGGATCAAAAGCAGGTGTGTGGTCCCCTCCAATGGAGTAAGGCCACGCAACGTTTGGAGCCCAGATTCATGGGTAAGAGGAAGCGGCCCCAGGAGGATATTGCATTCCACCGCATGCAGCCCGGATCCACGGAGGGAACATGTATTCCGGCGCATTCTTTAGCGTGCGGCTTAGATGAGGAAGATGGAGCCTAGATCGTGCAGCTCTCTGCCGTGAAAGAAGGTACTCCTTATAATAATTGTACTTGGGTTATACAGCAAATATCCGTGTTATGTGGTGCTGCTTCATCGCTTCACTGCCTGGTTGTCTGCCTCATGGCTTTCAGGACCTGGTTTTCTACCTCATGGCTTTCAGGGCCTGGTTGTCTGGCTTTAGAGCAGGCATCCTCAAACTGCGGCCCTCCAGCTGTTGCAAAACTGCAATTCCCAGCATGCCTGAACAGCCTACAGGTATCAGCCTACAGCAGGGCATTGTAGAAGTTGTAGTTTTAAACAGCTGGAGGGCCGCAGTTTGAGGATGCCTGCTCTAAAGCCATGAGGCAGACAACCAGGCCCTGAAAGCCATAAGGCAGATAACCAGACCGTAAAGCCATGAAGCAGCACCACATAACACGAATATTTGCTGTATAACCTAAGTACAGTTATTATAAGGCGTACCTTCTTTCACTGCCGAGAGCTGCATGGGGACCTGGTTGACTGCCTCATGGCCTGGTTGACTGCCTCATGGCTTTAGGGGCCTGGTTGACTGCCTCATGGCTTTAGGGGTCTGGTTGACTGCCTCATGGCTTTAAGGGCCTGGTTGTCTGCCTCAGGGCTTCGGGGCCTGGATGACCTGCCTCTGGGCTTCGGGGCCTGGATGACCTGCCTCTGGGCTTCGGGGCCTGGATGGCTTGCCTCTGAGCTTCGGAGCCTGGATGGCCTGCCTCTTGGCTTCAGAGCCTGGATGGCCTGCCTCTTGGCTTCGGGGCCTGGATGGCCTGCCTCTTGGCTTCGGGGCCTGGATGGCCTGCCTCTTGGCTTTGGGGCCTGGATGGCCTGCCTCTTGGCTTCGGGGCCTGGATGGCCTGTGCGACTGGCTGCCTTTGAGCCTGGGCGGCCTGTGCGACTGGCTGCATGTGAACTTGTGCCGGCCTGGCTGGCTTTTTCCTGGACCTGTTTGGCTGGTTGACTGTCTTTTCTTTTTGAGTCTATGCCTGGCGGCCTGCCTGCCTTTGAATTTGTGCCTGGCAGGCTGGCTATATTTTAGTATTTTCCCGGTTGGCCTCATGTACCTAGGCTGATTGCTTCTGTGTTTATGCTTGCTTGGATGACTATTGCTGTCTCCTCCTGCTGCTTATCTAGTGCGATTGGTTGATCAGCGGACAGCTCCTCATGGCCGACGGCTTTTACAGTTGTCTGCATGAGGGATAGCTCCTGGCGGCCGTATCTGCATGGCTGGTGTCCTCTGTTGTCATGCCTAAATAGTTGACCTCTCATGCTGCAGTGTCTGGATGAATGAACTTGGCTCTGAGTGGGTGTCTATGTGACCAGCGGTGCCTAGGATGCCGCTATGTCTTTGAGGTGGTCTATCTTTGTGGCTATGCATGCAGGCTGAACTAGTTTTGGTTGTCCTGTAGTTACTAGTAATAGCCTACAATAAGAATAGCACTCTAAAGAAATCCCTATGATACTCCTGATGAGGAGGGAGAAGATGGGCTGGACCATATTGCTTGAGTAGCCTACAGTATGAATGGCGTATCAATAGAACCCTATTTGACTCCTGGTGGGGAGTAATAAGACGGACTAGAACATTTAGTCTGGATGGCCTACAGGAGGTATGGCGCACCAGCAAACTCTATAAATACTTGCCACCAATCTAGAATTCCAAAACTGAAGGCTCCAATGTGCTCTTTGGACCTCTTGCGGCAGACCAGTGAGCTCCCCCGGAGGATGGATGCCACGGTAGTTTTCCATCATGGATGCCAGATTGTGAGGAAGGAGATTTGACGTCTAAAGTTGTTCTGGTAAAGGTAACACAAGGCCTCCAGTGGATCTTGTATTGAAGCATTTGTCTCGCAATATATTCTGCAGCAAAGGAATCGGTGTTTGGCAATCATCTTCAGTGGTTCATTCGTTGTCGAGATAAGTACTTTTCTAAGATTATATTGATAAACAGTTGATGAGAAACCCATCTGAGATTTCTCTTATAAAGATTAGGCTAGATTAAGTATAATGTCCGATATTAAATTTTGTAGGATGTTACTGATCCAACCCTTTTTTACTTAAGTTTGGATCGCTAGTTAGCTTCTATATTCCCTATGCTTCCATCTGGGTATCCTTACCTTTGATTTCTTTTCTAGCAAAAGGAATAAGCTGACACTGTCTGGACGTTTGGAGATTCCTTATACGTTACCTAGGGGTAACTAAGGATTGGAGAAAGTCCTCCGCGTTTTTTTTTTTTTTGTTCCCTTTTTCTGGCATAAATAAGGGTAAGGCGGCCTCAAAGGGTTCACTAGCCAGACAGATTAGGTCATTTTTTCTCTGGCTTGCATCTCTTCGGGAAACTTTTACCCCTTGGAAGGAGAGGGTTAATGTTTCTATTGTGCAAACCTGTAAGGCTACCACATGATCTTCTCCTTCTACCTTACTGTATCTTTTGACTCCAACTAAATTCTACCTCTGTTCTTCTGTCGGTAAGAAGTTCTGCAAGTGGTGGTCCCCCGCCCACCCCGTAAGGAAGGGGTATTCTTCTCTGTAAATCCTCTCTGTGGTGCTGTTGTGGGGGAAGGGAAAAATGATGATTACACTTACGGGTAATCAGAGTTTCCAGACCCCACGACAGCACCCTTCCTTATAACCTCCCTGGTGTTTCTGGTTTCTTGTCTTAAATTGCACAGGGTGTAAAAAAAATTATAATATATATTTATATAGATATACATAATTAGATGAAGTAACCTGGGTTGGAGTTGCTCTCATGCTCTGTAAACCACTGAGATTGGAGAGAGGCTCCACCTTTTTATTCTGCAGGTTTCCTGTCCCTGGGGGGCGTAATCTGTCTGTCTCTCTCCTTTCACACTATAGGAATAAGCACCTATAGTGTACAAGTACGACCACCACTGCTTGATTTCAGGGTGGTCATAACCATGGAAACGAGCAGTGTATCATGTGATGGAAGAATGAATCAAGCAAGGAAGCAATATGTACAATCACAATATATTAGTAAGTGGCTTGTATTAACTTTGTCTACATGTTAAATGCCATTTGCTGAAGTGAGACAACCCCTTTAAGCGTAATGCTCAAAATGTATCCAATTTCAGGGATACTTGTCGGGGTCTAAACTGTCGGAGCATTAAAAACTCATATGCCTGCATAACACTATACACCCTTCAAGTAAATTTTGTTACAAAGCCTACTGACCGACCATAACAGATGGACAGTATCGATTGCCTGCGGACCGACAGTAAGGCCTCTTTCACACGAGCGAGTTTTCCGTACAGGTGCAATGCGTGATGTGAACCCATTGCACCCGCACGGAATTTGGACCTATTAATTTTAATGGATCTTTGTACATGAGCGTGGTTTTATATGTATCACCTCTGCGTTCCAGATAAATTGCAGCATGTTCTATATTCAATTTTCATGCAGCCCTTCCTCAATAGAGATTAGTGGGGCTGCATGAAAAACGCAATGTATACAGATGTTACTTAGTAACAGTGAAGGCAGATGCAACAGGAGATTGCTTTTTCAAGCGTGTGGATTGTGTTTGTCCTGTGAGGAGCTGTTTGATATATTAGTTCCTGCCCTTGCTGTGCGCAGGGCTCCAGACTAAAAAAAATAACCAGGAGCCATTGGCTCCTAACCTAAAAAATTTAGGAGCCAAATCAAATTTTTTAGTCGCCAAATTTAAAATGTACATATAACATATAATTAAAAAAAAAGGGAGCAGGGAGCTGACCATGGCAGCCAGGGCTTCAGGAGCGTCCTGGCTGCTATTGTAACCGATCAGAGCCCCAGCAGTGTAATCTGCCACTGCCACCAATGGAGGGGACCCTGTGGCTACCATATAACAATGAGGGTGGTGGGGGGCCTG
The DNA here is from genome assembly GCA_033119425.1 of Bufotes viridis. Lineage (NCBI taxonomy): Eukaryota > Metazoa > Chordata > Amphibia > Anura > Bufonidae > Bufotes > Bufotes viridis. The sequence continues at coordinate 53,563,331 of CM065598.1, forward strand.
TGGCCACTGTAGCACCAATTATACTAATACGGGGGGGGGGGGACTGCACCACCAATTAATTCTAATTAAAGACCTTTCATGGGTCAAAAGAAAATTAACTTAGTATCGGGCTACATAGAGCGGCGCCCAGGGATCCAAGTGCACTTACTAATCTTCCTGGGCGCCGCTCTGCTCGCCCGCTGTGGCCCCCGGTATATTCAACATTGAGAGCAAGGAGGAGGAGACGCCAGTGTCTCTCCTTCTCCCTGACAGCGGCGCTGTCCAATCAGAGCTCAGAGCCAGGGAGGTGTTTTTTTCTCCCTGGCTCTGATTGGACAGCGCTGCTGTCAGGGAGAAGGAGAGACACTGGCGTCTCCTCCTCCTTGCTCTCAATGTTGAATATACCGGGGGCCACAGCGGGCGAGCGGAGCGGCGCCCAGGAAGATTAGTAAGTGCACTTAGGTTCTTTAACGCGTTAATACAAATGTCGGCAGCGGTATCATGGACCCGGCCTCAATAACAGGGCTAACGATCTGCGGCAATTAACCCCTCAGATGTGCTACATCTGAGGGGTTAATTGCCGCGGATTGCATGACCTGTTACTAGTGAGGCCGGGTCAGTGATATCGCTGCCGACACTTGTATTATAATGTTTTACATCCATTGGTGGTGCAGCGGCCACAGCTCCTCCTCCTCCTCCTCCCTGCCATCTCCCCATTGGTGGCAGCGGCTGCAGCGTCACAGTGGGGAGGGAGGGACTCCCTCCTTCTCCACTGTGCTAGAAGAGAACAGGAGCGCTGAGAGCGGCCTGTTCCATGTTCTTTACCAATACTGGGCAGCGCAGCGGTCCAGGCGCAAATGGCGACAAGACTAAAAAGTCTTGTCGCCATCTGCAAATTTTAAGGCGCATTGGCGACTGTTTTGGTCGCCATCTGGAGCCCTGTGTGCGTCTGAGAGAATGCCAAAACCACCACGAGCAATGGATGTGGAGGAGATGATTGCCCTTGTTCAGTAGAGGCTCTGTATTGGGGACACCTGTTCTTGGAAATACCTTGACCGTTTCAAGAAAGATGCAGCCTGGTTGGAAATAACCCAGTTGTTGTTTGCAGAATCGCAATGAACATTACCATATAGTAACTAGCATAGCACATGTCAAACACTGTAGTAACTAGAATAGCATAGGGCAAAATGTATAAACATTTTTAATGATACAGTATGTGAAAGTTGTTATACATTGTATTTTCTTTTATTTGTTTTATTATTTTTTTTGTAGTGGATTAACCCCTTCTACCCCGGGCCAGTTTTTGCCCTTCTGCCCATGCCATTTTTTGCAAATCTGACATGTCACTTTATGTGGTAATAGCTTTGGAACACTTTTATTTATCCAAGCCAGTCTGAGATTGTTTTCTCGTGACAGATTGTACTTCATGGTAGTCATCAATATATTTCACCTTTATTTATGAAAAAATCACAATTTACCAAAAATTTAAAAAAATTCGCAACTTTCAAAATTTAAATTTCTCTGCTTTTAAAACAGAAAGTAATACCACATAAAATATTTATTACTTAACATTCCCCATATGTCTACTTTATGTTGGCATCATTTTGTAAATGTAATTTTATTTTTTTAGGAGGTTTGAAGGCTTAGAATTTTAGAAGCGATTCTTGAAATTTTGAAGAAAATTTCCAAAACCCATTTTTTAAGGACCAGTTCAGTTCTGAAGTCACTTTGTGGGGCTTACATAGCGGAAATCTCCCATAAATGACCCCATTGTAGAAACTACACTCCTCAAGTTACTGAAAACTGATTTTACAAACTTTGTTAACGCTTTAGGTGTTCTACAAGAATTAAAGGAAAATGGAAATGAAATTTCTAAATTTCACTTTTTGGGCAGATTTTCCATTTTAATCCATTTTTTTCTTTAACATGCCAAGGGTTAACAGCCAAACAAAACTCAATATTTATTACCCTGATTCTGCGGTTTAGGCCTCATGCACACGAATGTGTGCACTCCGTGCCCATATTGCGGGCCGCAAATTGCGGCCCGCAATGCTCGGGCACCGGCCGTGGGGCATCCGCAGCGGATCGCGGACCCATTCACTTGAATGGGTCCGCGATCTGCCCGTTCCGCAAAAAGATAGGACATGTTCTATCTTTTTGCGGGACGGAAGTACGGAACGGAACCCCGCGGAAGAACTCCGTAGTGCTTCCATAGTGTTCCGTTCCGTCATTCCATTCCGCACCGTTCCGCATCTCCGGATTTGCGGATCCATTGAAATGAATGACGTGGCAATACACAATCTGTATATTTTTCTTATTTATTTAAGTTTTACATAATAATAGTATTTTTGAAACAAAAAAAAATATATGTTTTAGTGTCTCCATAGTCTGAGAGCCATAGTTTTTTTTTTTGTTTTTTTGTTTTTTTGTTTTTTTTTTGACCGATTGTCTTAGGTAGGGTCTCATTTTTTGTGTGATGAGGTGACGGTTTGATTGGTACTATTTTGGGAGGGCATACCCTTTTTTGATCTCGTGTTGCAATTTTTGCGATGTAAGGAGACAAAAAATGGCTTTTTTTGATTGCTTGGTGTCGCACTTTTTGTGACGTAAGGTGACAAAAGGTTTTTTTTTTTTCTTTCTTATGGTGTTTATTGGACAGGGTGGCCTATGTTGTATATTTATAGAGCCGGTCGTTACGGACACAGAGATACATAATATATTTGTGTTTTCTTTTCTTTTCTTTTTTCTTTCTTTTATTATAAAATCTGGGGAAAGGGGCATTTTTTTTTCTTTTTTTTTCTTGAAACTTTATTTTTTTATTTAAAAACACTGTTTTTTAACTTTTTTTTTTTATACTTTATTTCTGTCCCACTCTGGGACTTCAACCTTTGCGTGTCTGATCCCCTCTGCAATGCATTACAATACATCTGTATTGTAATGCATTGCCTGTTAGTGTCTTACTCCGAGTATTACAATCATAGGTTGCCTAGAAAACCCAGCCTGAGGCTGCATCTCCTGGGCACCTATGGAAGGCAGGTCCTGATGCCATGCAAGGCATTGGGCAGCCTTTGCACGGCATCGGCCAGTGCTATTACGGCATCGGGTCCATGCCACGCGCAGCAAACCCCTTTTATGTCGCGGTTAGCATTTACAGCAGCTTAGAAGGGGTTAATCCGCTGGCATCGGCTTTTACAGCGTTGCCGGCGGATCCAGCAGGGGCCTAGCTATCAGTGACTGCCGGGCCCCTGCAGTGATTGGGCGTGCACCACTCGGGTGCCCGCCCAATCACCATGACGTATTATTAAGTCAAGATGCAGGAACGCAGTGACTTTTATGACATTATAGTATGTCATATGTCAGGTAGGGGTTAAGTAAAAAACAGATGGAGGAGCTGCTGTGACCAGTTCCGGAAGAAAATGCAAGTGTAAGATCCGGCGCTACCACAATATGTATAGTTTTTCTTGCATTTTGATACTGAAAAAGATAAAAAAAAAGCTGTATGAGAACTCATTTTTTGCGGGGCAATCTGTACTTTTTATTGATACCATTCTGGGGTGTATATCACTTTTTGATCACTTTTTATTTAATTTTTTGTGGGAGAGGACACAAACAAAAAATGGCTACATTTTGACACTTCATTTTAGCATTTTCGGTATGGAATTAATACTTCTATATTTTGATAGTATGGGCTTTTTGCATGCTGCGATACCCATGATGTGTATTTTTTTTACATTTTTTCATTCTTATTTGGTGATTTTAATTTTATATTAAATTATTTATTTTTATATATAAATATATATTTTTTTACACTTTTTTTTTTTATTATAGTTCACATAGGGGACTATAACAAGCAATCATTAGATTGCTAATCTCATAGACTCCAATGCACTAGCATTGGAGTCTATGATGATTTTACTAGTTTTCTATGGCGCCCTTCTCTAGACAAGGGCTCTATAGGAAACACTGTGCAGAAGCCTCCTGTCATTAACTATTGACAGGGGCTGCCTCACACAAGCTCTGGCTCCTCCGATCGCCATGCGGGGGAGCCAGAGCATTACCAGAAGGGCCTGCTTCCAGTATTTAGCTCGCTCAGATGCCTTGGTCAGGTTTGACCATGGCATCTGAGAGGTTAAATGTCCGTGTTCACTTTACCGCTGGTCATAGTAACATAGTATATAAGGCCGAAAAAAGACTTTTGTCCATCCAGTTCGACCTGTTTCCTACAAGTTGATCCAGAGGAAGGCAAAAAACCCCTGTGAGGTAGAGCCAATTTTCCCCACTTAAGGGGAAAAAATTCCTTCCCGACTTCAATCAGGCAGTCAGAATAACTCCCTGGATCAACGACGGGGTCGGGACATTAGCTGTGCGAAACAGCTGGAACCCAGTTGCTATGGTGCCCGCTCCGCTTTGAAGCGGGCACAATCTTTAAAGACCCAACATGTGACGTACTATTACTATTTTCAGAAATAATATAAAGTGCATGTTCCCACTTGATTCCACTGTATTGATGGAGATTAATTTTTTAAGTTGTGTATCAGTAGCATCTGTATATAGTAAATTTAATTTTGAATTATTATTTTTTTTTATTCTGGAATTTTATTATCAGTATATCTTATATTTCTCATGTCGTGTGGTATGGAGGAGGAGCATGAGGAGGCATTGCAGCAGTACTCCAGTGTGTGTCAAAAGGAATTGGCAACATCACAACCTACTCCAGACAGTGCTGGAGGAGGTCCATCTACTGTGTCCCATAACATCATCCCTCCTGCAGTTAACGTCTCGCCGACGTTGCCTCTCCAGACTTGCTGAACACCCTCATCCTCGACTATATTTCCAGAGCACGCCAAGAGGACAACTTTGACCTTTATGCCAGGAGTCTGGGGGCTCATTATGTATGAAAATAAAATACATTATTCTGTGTATTTTTATTTATATTTTATTTGCTTACTAAAGTGTATTTATAAATAGCTACAAAATGACATTTGTCCATCCAGTTCAGCCTGTTATCCTGCAAGTTGATCCAGAGGAAGGCAAAATAAAAAACTGTGAGGTAGAAACCAATTTTCCCCACTTGAGGAGAAAAAATTCCTTCCCGGCTCCAATCAGGCAATCAGAATAACTCCCTGGATCAACTACCCATCTCCAGTAGCTATATCTTGTAGTATTATTACACTCCAGAAATACATCCAGGCCCCTCTTGAACTCTTTTATTGTACTCACCATCACCACCTCCTCAGGCAGAGAGTTCCATAGTCTCACTGCTCTTATCGTAAAGTATCCTCTTCTATGTTTGTGTACAAACCTTCTTACATCCAGACGCAGAGGATGTCCCCTTGTCACCGTCCTGGGGATAAATAGATGATGGGAGAGATCTCTGTACTGACCCCTGATATATTTATACATAGTTATTAGATCTCCCCTCAGTCGTCTTTTTTCTAAAGTAAATAACCCTAATTTTGATAATCTTTCAGGGTATTGTAGATCCCTCATTCCAGTTATTACTTTCGTTGCCCTCTTCTGAACCCTCTCAAGCTCTGCTATGTCTGCCTTGTTCACAGGAGCCCAGAACTGTACACAGTACTCCATGTGTGGTCTGACTAGTGATTTGTAAAGTGGTAGGACTATGTTCTCATCACGGGCATCTATGCCCCTTTCGATGCAACCCATTATCTTATCTTATCAGCAAACAGTTTATATAGTGGTGGTAAGGGTGCTTAGTTAAAAATGACTCACCCAGTCACTGCAGTAATAAATGGTAAATAAATCGTGATTTAACTAGCACTCACCATCCAAATCACATCCAAACCAATTAGGGTACTTTCACACTAGCGTTGGTGCGGATCCGTCTTTTTATTTGCACAGACGGATCCGCACCTCTAATGCAAACGTTTGTATCCGTTCAGAACGGATCCGTTTGCAATAGCTTTAAAGAAAAATGACAAAGTCCAAAACGGATCCGTTTTGAATTACATTGAAAGTCAACGGGGAACGGATCCGTTTTCAAATGCACCATATTGTGTCACTGACAACGGAACCGTCCCCATTGACTTACATTGTAAAAAAAAACGGATCCGTTGGGATCCGCCTCTTCAGACGGACACCAAAATGCTGCATGCTGCGTTTTGGTGTCCGCCTCCAAAACGGAATAGAGGCGGAACGGAGCCTAACTGATGCATTCTGAACGGATCCTTATCCATTCAGAATGCATTGGGGCTTAACTGATCCATTTTGGACCGTTTGTGAGAGCCCTGAAACGGATCTCACAAACGGAATCCAAAACGCTAGTGTGAAAGTACCCTTAGATCACAATGTGGATTAAAAAGTGTAGATATCAAACAATTAACATTTATTATACATGTGAAACTAAAATTAAGCATAAAACCAACAAAGATAAGAGGAGCTACGAAGAGTCATTTAAATAAAAACATAAAAGATAAAAACTGGAATGGTACGGTATATATTTGCTCGAAATAGACTGGATCTAAAATAAAAATATATAAAAAATACAAAAATATCACTGGTTATTATAAAGGCTTGGCTGTATTATGAAGTACTGTCCATAAAACTGACCTTTTCCAGGGACAGCCATAGGATTAATTTCCTAGACCTGTGCCTGGAGGGTAAAGATGGTGAAGTAAATACCTACACATATAGAAAACCAACTTCAGGTAATACTGTTCTTCATGCCTCCTCCTGCCATCCCCCACATGTCATAAAAAACATCCCGAAAGGTGAAATGGTACGAGCAAAAAGAAATTGTTCGTCTGACGACCTTTTTGAAATAGAATCCAGAGCCATCTCAGAGAGATTAAAAGTACGGGGTTTTCCAGCTAGAAGTATAAAAAATGGAATTGATCATGCTAGCCAAAAAAATAGGGAAACACTAGTTTTCCCAAACAAAAATAAAAAATCAAAGAATAAAAACAAAAATACAATAGAAAATAGCAAAGAACCCGTTACTTTTATTACTAGGTACAGCAAGGATTACTTTAATATTTGTAAAATAATAAAAAAACATCTGCCAGTATTAAGTTTTGACACAGAATGGAGTGAAATCGCAACAACAGGTGTTAGATATATAGCAAGGAGAGCCCCCCACCATCGGCCAAAAAATTAGCCCTAGTCTATTTCTAGACAATATACCTAAAATTTGTTCTTGGCCTAAAACCAATGGAAACTACAAATGTGGTAGTAAGAAATGTATCTGCTGCAAATATATGAACATTACTAAAGAAACGACTTCAACAGCAAATGACAAGAAATTTTTGTTGCGACAATACATCAATTGCAATACCACATTTGTAGTGTATGTTATTACATGTAGGGACTGCAATCTGCAGTATGTAGGATGTACAACGAATGAACTAAAAGTGCGTATCAGGAAACATTTAAGCGATATTCCGCATGTGGCTTCTCGCAATGTCTCAGCGGCGAGCTTGCACTTCGCCACTGTTCACAAAGGCAATACATCAGGTTTTTCTGCACAAGGAATTGAGGTAGTGTCTGCCCCTATTAGAGGTGGAAACCGTAGACAAAAACTTCTGAGCAGGGAAACATATTGGATGTTCATGCTAGAAACGTGTTTTCCAAAAGGTTTGAATAAAAAACATGATTTAACATTGCAGTATATGTGAATGTGGGCTTCATGCTAAATAGGTGCCTCCACCCCTCTGGCTGGTATTCACACCCACTAATCTATTTTGTATTTGGGTCACCTGAATTCCCATAAGGGAATCCAATCAGAGAGGGTGCTACCACCTACATTGCGCTATATAAAGTTTGTTTTAATCTGGATGTATTGTCTTGATGAAGGGCTTCATGTTATAGCCCGAAACGCGTCACAATCGCAGTATGTTTTTCGTGTGACATGTGAACTGGATCTTAAACGTATTTTGGAAGTCAATAAAGAATATTGTGGATTTTAAGGAAGCTGGAAATCATCTTTTGTTCTAAAACCAGTCCTGGCTATGTTTAGAAATTATAATTAATTTCATTACCATGACAATGGTATCATGGAGATCACATGATTAGGGACCAATAGTAATGCTTCTTGATTGTTACTGTGCGGAGTTCTGAGTACAGTAACTAACACAGTACCGTTACTGCGCATGACTGTGGTGTTTTTTTGGAGGAGTGGAAGGGGGGTCCCAACTTTCCCTAGTCGGGATACTGAGGAACCTGATCCTGGCTTCGGAGGCATTTTCATTTTAATCTTAGATGAGAGCAGAGAAAATTTTCTGTGCATCACACACTGTATCACAGCGATCACGTCCTCAGAACACTGCTTGTTATGGTCTCTGATCATTGTCCCAAACCTCCGGTAGCTGAGGGCAGGGAGCTATAGCGCTTTCTTTCATCGCTAACCTGGGCAGAAACACTGCCGTAAAAAGGAGTATGGGTGGTCACTAATGGGTTAACCCCAGCCACCCGGGATCTTATTTCGTACTCCACAAAAATGCTGAGAAGGGGTATGTTTACTTCTCTAGCAAAAGTGTAGTGTGACCTCAGGCTGTGAGAGTACATTGGTAAATATTCCTCATATACTCATTTTATGTAAAAAGTTGAGTAACATTGTAAATGTAAAGCTATACTTATGCCTGAGGGTTGCATTTACACCTGAGTCTATAGAACTTAAAATTTCTATTATTCCTTGCTCACTTTGTGTCTAATTAGCATTTTGGAAAATTGAAGGATTATAACAGATGCTTCATTGTATGTTTACATGACAATTGTTTTTTGTGGATTCGCTGTGTGTAAATGCAACTCCACCTCCGTTTGGGAGTAAGAATTTATCGGGAAGAAAAGCTTTGTTCCCGATAATAGCTTGCTCCATCGGGCTATGTAAACAACAGTTGTTTTATGGCTGTTGTCAATGGCAGCCAACTTAAATGTGAATGTTGGTGGATACACAGGCTGCAAGTTAAGGACCTTTACATAAATAGTGCAATTTATTGTAAATTCTGTATATGTACTAGGAACTGTAATCTGTTAAACGATCACTGTTTGTTAAATGGGTTGTGCCACGAACGAAAAAATATGGTCCCGAAAGACCAGGTCATTTGTTTTTAATCTGACATGTGTCACTTTTTATGTGGTGATAACTTTAAAACACTTTTACTTATCCAAGCGATTCTGAGATTTTCTCGTCACATATTGTACTTCATGACAGTGTTAAATTCGAGTCAAAATATTTCATTTTTATTTATAAAACAAAATACCAAATTTCTCCAAAAATTGGGAAAGTTAGCAAATGTCCAAATTTCTATTTCTCTGCTTTAAAAACAGATAGTGATACCTCGTAAAATAGTTATTACTTTACATTTGCCATATGTCTACTTCATGTTTGGATTATTTTTTAAATAACATTTTCTTTTTTTAGGACGTTTGAAGGCTTAGAAGTTTAGAAGCAAATCTTGAAAATTTTCAGAAAATTTCCCAAACCCACTTTTTGAGGACCAGTTTGGGTCTGAAGTCACTTTGTGAGGCTTACATAATTGAAACCCCCCAAAAATTACCCCATTTTAGAAACTATATGCCTCAAGGTATATACTGATTTTAGAAACTTTTTAACCATTTAGGTGTTCCACAAGAATTAAAAATGTAGATGAAACTTCAGAATTTCACTTTTTTGGCAGATTTTTAATTTTAATAAATTTTTTCCAGTAACAAACTCAATATTTATTGCCCTGATTCTGTAGTTTACCGAAACACCCCATATGTAGTCGTAAACTGCTGTACGGGCACACGGCAGGGCGCAGAAGGAATGGAACACCATATGGTTTTTGGAGGACACTAGGATATTTTTAAGTAGCCATGTCATATTTGAGGACCCCCTGATGCACCCCTCAAGTAGAAACTCCAAAAAAAAGACCCCATTTGAGAAACTATGGGATAAGGTGGCAGTTTTATTGGTACTTTTTTTTTAGGTTACATGATTTTTAGTTGCTCTATAGCAAGGATGCTCAACCTGCGGCCCTCCAGCTGTTGTAAAACTACAACTCCCACAATGCCCTGCTGTAGGCTGATAGCTGTACCCTGTCCAGGAATGCTGGGAGTTGTAGTTTTGCAACAGCTGGAGGGCCGCAGGTTGAGCATGCCTGCTCTATAGTACACTTTTTGTGAGGCAAGATAACAAAAAATAGCTGCTTTGGCACCGTTTTTTTTATTTTTTAAAATGTTCATCTGGCAGGTTAGATCATGTGGTATTTTTATAAAGCAGGTTGTTACGAACGCGACAATGCAAAATATGACTACTTTTTTTGTTGTTTGTTTCAGTTTTACATAATAAAGCATTATTTTTTTAAATTAATTTTTTGTTTCTCCATGTTCTAAAAGCCATCGTTTTTTTTCTTGGGCGATTGTTTTAGCTAAGGTCTCATTTTTTTCAGTATGAGATGACTGTTTGATTGGTACTATTTTAGGGTGCATATGACTTTTTGATTGCTTGGTATTACACTTTTTGTCATGTAAGGTGACAAAAAATGGCTTTATTGAAACACTTTTTATTTTATTTTTGTTTTTCCTGAGGGGTTAGTTCATTTGATATTTTTATACAGCAGTTTATTATGGACACGGCGATATGTATACTTTTTTTATTTATTTAAGTTTTACACAATAACATCATTTTTGAAACAAAAAACAAAATTGTTTTAGTGTCTCCATAGTCTGAGAGCCATAGTTTTTTTCAGGGCTGTGGAGTCGGTAGATAAATTTTCCGACTCCGACTCCTCAGATTTTGAAACTTCCGATTCCTCGACTCTGACTCCTCTGTATTTAATATGCAAATACGAAGCTGTTCCACCAAGTTCTTCTAATCTCCTCTAGCACAGAGAGGTAGTTGAGCAGAAGCTTCTGCCTTCTCCTTTGTGTGCTGATCTTCTGTTGAAGATACAGCAGTGGGAGGATCCAGGAAGGGGCAGGGGAAGGGGCATTTATTTTAAAACATGATTTTCCTAGTAGAATCCCATAGTCATGTTTTAAAATTTAAGCTAACAATCTGAGTTTACATGTTTTATAGCCTTAGCTGAATGATAGCAGTTTTTCAAATGGTTTACAGCTTCAGTCTTGAACTATTGACTATCTATTCCCTTCACTTATACAAGTGTCTCTAGTCCTTAATCAGTTATCAGTGAGAGGCTAGGATAACCATGGGTTCCCTGTAACAGCAGACCACAAGACAATGGAAAGTGTAAGTATTGCCGCTCCTTAAAGGGACACTGACAGGCTGATTTTCCAGCTAAAGATATATATATATATATATATATATATACTGGTATTCATCAGAGAATTAGGAATAAAACTATACTAATGTTACCCCCAGTTAAACTGTACTTGTGTTTAAAAAAACATTTTAATCTGTATGCAAATTCACTATCTTTGTGCCCAATGGGGCAGCGTCTCCTGCGGCTTTGTGCCCAGCCGCGCCAGTACAGCTTCCCAGCGCTGTTCCCTCGTTATTATTCACTGCACTGGCCTTTTTTTCAGGCTAGCCGAACGCTGAATTCCTGCGCAGGCGCACGTGTAGAGTGCTGGCAGCAGCCTCGTCTGGCTATGCTGAGGCTGTGCCAGCTTTCTCTCTTCCTCCTCGCTACCTAGTCCTGTCTAGTGCTGCCAGTACTCTACATGTGCGCCTGCCCCCTTGGGCACAAAGGTAGAAAATTTGCATATTGATCAAAACGTTTTTAAACACAAGTAAACCTCAACTGGGGGTAACAGTCGTCTAGTTGTATTCCTAATCCTCTGATGAATACCAGCAGATATATCTTTAGCCGGTAAATCAGCCTGTCAGTGTCCCTTTAACTGCATAGTAAAGCATATGAAAAGCATGCTTCTTCGCGGTCACTTAACGTCTTTGTTTAGCGGTAACGTGACGCACTGCATGCATTGGCCTTTATTCTTACAGTAGAGAAGTAATTAATTATAACTTTATCTGAATTGGGACATTTAAACTTGCTTTTTTTTTTTATTCCAATTTATTTTTATTCCAATTTAAATCTAGTAGGAGTCGGAGTCGGTCCATTTTTTGCCGACTCCGACTCCAGGTACCCAAAATTGCCTCTGACTCCGACTCCACAGCCCTGGTTTTTTTATTTTGTTTTTTTATTTAGTTTAAAAAAAAAAATTATTTCTTTTATTTTTGTTTTTTTATTTTCTTCTAGGGGCTAATTTTTGGCTTGATGTTGCACTTTTAGTGATGTAATGTGCCATTTTTTTAGCTGTTTTTTTTTTTTGACGGTGTTCATCTGAGGGTCATGTTATATTTTTTTATAAATATGGACGTGGCGATAGCTAATATGTCTACTTTTCTTTTTTTTCCCTATTTTTTCTCTTTTTTAAACTTTATTTTGGAAAAAAGGACGTATTTTATATATTTTTTTTATTTGAAACTTTAAATTTTTTGGTAAAACTATTGGGGGTCTGATCCCCTTTACAATGCATTGTCTGTAAGTGTACTACCAGCGTAATACACTTGAAGCTTCCTGCCTATGAGATCCAGGGGGCTGGATCTCACAGGCTGTCACGGAATGCAGCTGCTGTGACGGGGATCCGATGGGTGCTCCCTCCCTCTCCACACATCACACGTGCCACGGTTAGGGCTGATCGCAGCACTTCTAGGGTTAATGCGCCGGCATCATTGTTTTAAGCGATTGTTTTGCAGAGATTTCTGACATTTCTGATCGCGGGGATCAGACAGTTAATTATCCGTTTTTTATTTTATTTTTAACCCCCTGCAGCCCTCTTACTGATTGGCCGGCCGGCTGTGCAGGGGGGGTTGCGGGCGGCGCTGATGCGATGGGAGGCGGGATCGCGATCCCCCACCCGCCTCTTCTGTAGCATCGTTGGTGTCTAATGGATCTATCAGAGCATCAGCACATTGCTGACACTCTGATAGAAACGGCTGACATCTGTGCTTGTTCAGATGCCAGCCGTTTAACCGGACCGCGATATGGAAGGGGATAACTGGGAGGGAGCTCCCTCCCTCTCCCATCGGGGGGCTGCTGTGCCTTTGCAGCCCCCGACAGGATGGGTTCGCAGAGGAAGGGAGCTGCCCTCCCTCCCCATCACCCACTGCTCTGATCTGGCAGCGGGTGATGGTTACCATGGCAGCAGGATGCTTTCAGAGGCGTCCTGCTTGCCATGGTAATGTAACTCTGACCAGACTAGTGAAAAGTTAAAAATATAGTACAGTACACTATATAGTGTACTGTATTATATAGACACCAGATCCACTGGATCTTCAAGAACCAAATGGGTCTGGGTCCAAAAAAAATGGGGAAAAAAATTTAAAAATAAAAAAACACAAATCACTGAATAAAAATTAAACAAATAAAATGCACTACACATATTTGGTATCGCCGCATCCGTAAAAACCTGCTCTATAAAAATATCACATGACCTGACCCCTCAGATGAACACCATAAAAAAACACGGTGAAAAAAAAATTGTGTTAAAAAAGCTATTTTTTTGTCACCTTACATCACAAAAAAGTGTAATACCAAGCGATCAAAAAGGGGTACGCCTCCCAAAATAGTATCAATCAAACCGCCATCTCATCTCGCAAAAAATGAGCCCCTACATAGGACAATTGCCCCCCAAAAATAAAAAAAATATGGCTCAGACTATGCAGACATTAAAACATTATTTTTTTTTTCTAAAATGCTGTTATTGTGTTAAAGTAAAAAAAAAAAGTATACATATTATGTATCGCCGCGTCCGTAAAAACCTGCTCTATGAAAATATCACTTGATCTAACCCCTCATGTAAATACCATTAAAAAAATTAAATAAAAACAGTGTTAAAATTTTTTTGTCATCTTACATCACAAAAAGTGTAATAGCAAGCGATCAAAGATGTATATGAACCCCAAAATAGTCTTAATCAATCCGTCATCTCATCCCGTAAAAAATGATACCCTACATAGGACAATAGCCCAAAAAAATAAAAAAATATGACACTCAGACTATGGAGACATTCAAGCATGATTTTTTTTTTTCAAAAATTATATTATTGTGTAAAAATAAAAAGCATATATATTCTGTATCGCAGTGTCCGTAACAACCTGCTCTATAAAAATAACACATGAACTAACCCCTCAGGCGAACACAACAAAAAAATATATATAAATACGGTGTCAAAAGCCATTTTTGTCACCTTACATCACAAAAAGTGTAATAGCAAGCGACCAAAATGTCATATGCACCCCAATATAGTGCCAATCAAACCGCCATCACATCCTACAAAAAATGAGCCACTACATAAGACTGTCGCCCAAAAAATAAAAATAAAATGTGGCTAAAAAAAAATCATTTTTTTCACAAATGCTTTATTATGAAAAACTGAAACAAGAATTCCCAAAAAGTTGTCATATTTGGTATTGTCGCATCCGTAACAACCTGCTCTATAGAAATAAAACACTATCTAACCTGTCAGATGAACTATATAAATAACAAAAAATAAAAATGGTCCCAAAACAGCTATTTTTGTTCAAATTTTCCATTTTAATCCATTTTTCCAGTACCAAAGCAAGGGTTAACAGCCAAACAAAACTCAATATTTATTGCCCTGATTCTGGAGTTTGCAGAAACACCCCATATGTGGTTGTAAACTGCTGTATTGACAAACGGCAGTGTGCAGAAGGAAGGGAACGCCATATGGTTTTTGGAAGGCCGATTTTGCTGGACTGGTTTTTTGCCACCAAGTGACCCCATTTTAGAAAGAAGACACCCCAAGGTATTCCGTGAGGGGTATGGTGAGTTCATGTAAAATTTTATTTTTTGTCACAAGTTAATGGAAATATGAGACTTTGTAAAAAAAAAAATAAAAAAAAAATCAATTTCCGTTAACTTGTGCCAAATTTTTTTTTTTTCTGTGAACTCTCCATGCCCCTCACGGAATACCTTGGGGTGTCTTGTTTTCAAAATGGGGTCACATGTGGGGTATTTATACTGCCCTGGCATTTTAGGGGTCCTAAAGCGTGAGAATCCAAATGCGTAAAAATGCCCTGTGAAATCCTAAAGGTACTCATGGGAATTTGGCCCTTTACGCATCTTGGCTGCAAAAAGTGTCACTCATATGGTATCGCCGTACTCAGGAGAAGTAGGGCAATGAGTTTTAGGGTGTATTTTTTATATATACCCATACTTTGTGTGAGAAATATCGCATAAACGACAACTTTTTAAATTTTTTATTCAAAGTTGTCAATTTACAGAGATATTTCTCTCACCCAACATGGGTATATGTAAAAATACACCCCAAAACACAATGCCCTACTTCTTCTGAGTACGGCGATACCACATGAGTGACACTTTTATGCAGCCTAGGTGCGCAAAGGGGCGTAAAGTCCAATGAGAACCTTTAGGTTTTACAGGGATGCTCACAATTTAGCCCCGCCCAAAATAGAACAGTAAACACACCCCACAAATGACCCCATTTCGGAAAGTAGACACCCCAAGGTATTCACTGAGGGGCATAGTGAGTCTGTGGGAGATTTTTAATTTTTTTTGTCAGAAGTTAGCAGAAATGGAAACTTAATTTTTTTTCTTCCTCAGAAAGTGTCATTTTCCGCTAACTTGTGAAAAAAAATGAAATTATACATGAACTCACCATGCCCCTCCGCGAATACTTTGGGGTGTCTTCTTTCTAAAATGGTGTCATTTGGGGAGTATTTATACTATCCTGGCATTCTAGCACCTGAAGAAACATGACGGGTGCTCAGGAAGAGCTGCTTCAAAATGCGGAAATTCACTTTTTTGCACCATAGTTTGTAAACACTATAACTTTTACCCAAACCAATAAATATACACTTATTGGATTTTTTTTTTATCAAATACATGTAGAACAATAAATTTATAGAAAAAATTATATAGAAATGTAGTTTTTTTTTTTTTTTAAATTTACAACAGAATGTGAAAAATTTGCATGACAGAGCAATAAACGGTGAAAGTAGTGTAGTGCAGAATTGTAAAAAGTGGCATGGTCATTAAGGGTGTTTAAGCTAGGGGGGCTGAGGTGGTTAAGGGGTTAAAGTCTATAATTTGCCTAAAAAACTGTTTGACTTTTTTTCCCTTTCAGGTATCTATATTTGACTTATTTCAGGACCCGATAAGAAAGGGACTAAATGCAACTAGGCCAGAACCAATGTTGTTATGAAGTGGTTGGGAGAATCCAAGAACATGGTATTAAATGGCAGAAGGCCTGGCAGCAGGTTGTCCAGTGAACGACATCGGAATCGGAGCAAGCCAAGAAGTTCAGGAAGAGAAAATTTGAGGGCCAGCAAAAGTGTTTCTGATCGAAGATCTAGCAGATGTAGGTATTCATATCTGTATTTTTTTAACATCCTTTATCTTACCTTCATTGGTAATGAAATAGATAAAGCTCTGGACAAGAACTTTATCCATGCATGTTGTGCTTATCCATCACTCAACATACATTGGTAGTGTGGCCAAGGGACCTTTTTGACTTAAGATTTACTCTGGTTTGCCGAGTTGCTTGTCATTTTCACTGGAAAAATATTGTGGCATCCTTCAGATGCTGTAATCTAATAGCCTTTCTGTGTGTTTGCTATTGGCTAAGTGTGTGTTATTATTTTAACATCTGAAAGGGGTTGTCTTACTTTAGCAAATAGAATTAATTATTATTGTAGATCAAGGACAATCACAATACATTAGTAAGTGCCTTGAATTAACTTTATCTACATGATAAATACATTGAAATGAGACAACCCCTTTAAACAAGCTTATTAACCTACCACTTTTATTGTGGCTGTACATGTGAAGTCTAATGTAGAGGGACATCTCAACTAGGGTTGTTTCGGGTATTGAAATTTCGATACCCAATCGATACTTTTATACCAGTATCGATTCGGTACCGGGATGTTCATTTTTTCGACACTAGAGTGCGCTACTGCGCAGTCTAGTGTCGCCTCTTATGAGATAACATGGTGCTCAGCGAGCTGCTCTGTTCTTTCCGACACAGTGGAGAAGGAGGGAGGGATAGAGGGAGGGAATCCCTCCCTCTTATGACGCGGCCGCCGCTGAGCCCAATGAATGGGCGGCTAATTAATACAGGAGGAGGGACCTGGGCTTTTACTATGCAGTGGGCTGCCTGCCGTACTGCACTATTATTACCATACACAGCGTATGATAATGACAGCGCAGCGCTGCAGGGCCGATAGGACTGTGCTAACAGGTTACTAGAAGCTCCTGGGTTACGCTCAGAGTTAACAGGACAGCTCTGATCTGGAAGGGAAAGGGTTACCCAAGAGCTGCCACTTGCTGTATTTCTGTGATCCAGGAGCAGGAATGAAGAGAGCAGCCCAGCCAATAAAAGAGAGGAGGCGTGTCAGGACAGCCATTCAGATGAAAGACCCGCCCTCCCTGCAGTTTATACCGGAGACAGAGTAAAGACACGTGCTTCTGCCTGGGCTCTTAGGTTTCCCGGGTAGAGGAAGGTGGTGGACACTGCATTGTGTGTATGGGGGGAGGGGACACTGCATAGTGTACATTGTGTATGTGACAGTGGGGACAGTGACTGCATAGTGTATATGGGGCAGTGACTATATAGTGTACATTGTGTATGTGACAGTGGGGGCAGTGACTGCATAGTATATATTGTGCATATGTGACTGGGGGTGTGGGGCAGGGAATGCATTGTGTATATTGTGTATATGTGACAGTGACTGCATTGTGTATATGTGAGCAGTGCAAGAGTATTAGGCTAGGGCTACACTTAGACTTTTTGTAGCCCGACTGATTCATTTTTAATAGTGTTGAGCGAACAGTTCGAGCATCGTTCGGGTTCGTACCGAATTTTGGGGTGTCCGGGACACGGACCTGAACCCGGACATTTTCAAAAAAGTTCAGGTTCGGGTTTGTTGTTCGGCGATTTCTTCCCGCTTTCTGAAGGGCTGCACAGCAGCCAATCAGCTAGCGTTTTACTTCTTGCTATAAGTGCCCATCACAGCCATGCCTACTAATGGCATGGCTGTGATTGGCCAAGTGCAGCATGTGACCCAGCCTCTATTTAAGCTGGAGTCACGTAGCGCCGCACGTCACACTGCTCTGATTAGTGTAGGGAGAGGACGCAGCTTCTGTGAGGGCGAGATTAGGCAGGGAAAAGTCAGCAACAGCACCTAATGAACAGATCGATCTACAGCTGTGAATGATTGAACTTCTGCTAGTTACTTGCTCACTGGTTTTTAGGCTGCACAGAGTGTTTTTCTGTCACTTATTTTCTGGGTTGATCGGCGACCATTTTGTGACTTGTGGTGCACCAGAAGAAGCTGCCACCAAGTCCATCAATCCATCAATACTAGTTTTTTTTGTTGCTATATCCTACATCAGGGGCTTGGCTGTGCTAATTGTCACCCCTAGAAACTCAAGATAGCAATTTCTATATTTTATTAAGGGGTTAAATACAATTGCCCAAATACCAATCCCCTAAATCTGGTGTTCCAGCTTTGGCTAGACAAGTATAATACTGTCTGCTGTCTGGCAAAGGATAGATTTTTTTCTGTGGTGAAATTCAATTGCCAAAATAGCAATACCATAAATCAGTGGTTTCAGCTGTGGCTGGCAAAATAGAATAGTGTCTTGCAAAACATATATTTTGTTCTGGGGTGAAATTAATCTGCCAAAATAGCAATACCCTGAATCTGGTGTCCCAGCTGTTGCAGGCCAGGATTCATAGTGTCTTGCAAAACATATATTTTGTTCTGGGGTGACATTCAATTGCCAAAATAGCAATACCCTGAATCTGGTGTCCCAGCTGTTGCAGGCCAGGATTCATAGTGTCCGCAAAAACATATATTTTGTTCTGTGGTGACATTCAATTGCCAAAATAGCAATACCCTGAATCTGGTGTCCCAGCTGTTGCAGGCCAGGATTCATAGTGTCCGCAAAAACATATATTTTGTTCTGGGGTGACATTCAATTGCCAAAATAGCAATACCCTGAATCTGGTGTCCCAGCTGTTGCAGGCCAGATTTCATAGTGTCTGCCAAAACATATATTTTGTTTTGGGGTGACATTCAATTGCCAAAATAGCAATACCCTGAATCTGGTGTCCCAGCTGTTGCAGGCCACGTTTCATGGTGTCCGTCAAAACATATATTTTGTTCTGGGGTGAAATTCAATTGCCAAAATAGCAATACCATAAAACAGTGGTTTCAGCTGTGGCTGGCAAAATAGAATAGTGTCCGCCAAAACATATATTTTGTTCTGGGGTGAAATTAATCTGCCAAAATAGTAATACCCTGAATCTGGTGTCCCAGCTGTTGCAGGCCAGATTTCATAGTGTCTGCCAGAACATATATTTTGTTCTGGGGTGAAATTAATCTGCCAAAATAGCAATACCCTGAATCTGGTGTCCTAGCTGTTGCAGGCCAGATTTCATAGTGTCTGCCAAAACATATATTTTGTTCTGGGGTGAAATTAATCTGCCAAAATAGCAATACCCTGAATTTGGTGTCCCATCTGTTGCAGGCCAGGATTCATAGTTTCTTGCAAAACATATATTTTGTTCTGGGGTGAAATTCAATTGCCAAAATAGCAATACCATAAATCAGTGGTTTCAGCTGTGGCTGGCAAAATAGAATAGTGTCCGCCAAAACATATATTTTGTTCTGTGGTGACATTCAATTGCCAAAATAGCAATACCCTGAATCTGTTGTCCCAGCTGTTGCAGGCCAAGTGTAAATCTGTCCATAAAAGGATACCTTTCATCCAGGTCCTAAATACTAGCCCTAAAAGAGATATTCCCCTAAATCGGTGGTTACTGCTGTGCCTGGATTAGTGTAATACGCTGCATAAACAAATGGGCAGATAGTGTTAGGTGCCTGTAAAAAAAGGCCTAAATTTGAAATCAATACATTGGGCCAAATATTTTTTTCCTTATTGTGGTGCTTGATGAACGGTAACAATGAGGAAAACATCTAGTAAGGGACGCGGACGCGGTCGTGTTAGTGTACCCTCTGGTGCTGGGAGAGGACGTGGCCATTCTGCCACAGCCACATGTCCTAGTGAACCAACTACCTCAGGTTCCAGTACCCACCAGAATTTACAGCGATATTTGGAGGGGCCCAATGCCGTTCTAAGGATGGTAATGCCTGAGCAGGTACAGGCGCTAGTCAATTGGGTGGCCGACAGTGGATCCCGCATGTTCACAATATTATCTCCCACCCAGTCTTCTGCAGAAAGCGCACAGGTGGCACCTGAAAACCAAGCCCATCAGTCTGTCACATCACCCCCATGCATATCAGGGAAACTGTCAGAGCCTCAAGTTATGCAGCAGTCTCTTATGCTGTTTGAAGACTCTGCTGGCAGGGTTTCCCAAGGAAATCCATCTAGCCCTTCCCCAGTGGTGGAAGACATAGAATGCACTGATGCACAACCACTGATGTTTCCTGATGATGAGGACATGGGAATACCACCTAATCGGAGTCCGCACGTCTCTGATGATGAAGAAACACAGGTGCCAACTGCTGCGTCTTTCTGCAGTGTGCAGACCGAACAGGAGGTCAGGGAGGAAGACTGTGTGGAAGACGATGCAGGGGACGATGAGGTCCTAGACCCCACATGGAATGAAGGTCGTGCCACTGACTTTCATAGTTCAGAGGAAGAGGCAGTGGTGAGACCGAGCCAACAGCGTAGCAAAAGAGGGAGCAGGGGGCAAAAGCAGACCAGCCGCCGCCAAGAGAGTTCGCCTGCTACTGGCCACCGCCACCAGGGACCGAGCACCCCAGAGGCAGCTTCAAGGAGTTCCCTGGCATGGCACTTCTTTAAACAATGTGCTGACGACAAGACCCGAGTGGTTTGCACGCTGTGCCATCAGATCCTGAAGCGAGGCGTTGCGTTCTGAACCTTAGCACAACCTGCATGACCAGGCATCTACATGCAAAGCATGAACTGCAGTGGAGTAAACACCTTAAAAGCAAGGAACTCACTCTGGCTCCCCCTGCTCCCTCTTCTGCTGCTGCCTCGGCCTCTTCCTCCGCCTCGGGAGGAATGTTGGCACCTGCCGCCCACCAAACAGAGGATGTGCCACCGACAACACCACCTGCGTCACCAAGCATCTCCACCATGTCACACGGCAGCGTTCAGCTCTCCATCTCACAAACCTTGGAGAGAAAGCGTAAATTCCCACCTAGCCACCCTCGAGGCCCTGGGCCTGAATGCCAGCATTTCTAAACTACTGGCCTTTGAAATGCTGTCATTCAGGCTGAGTGGACCTGAACAGCTTCAAACAGCTGATGTCCATGGCTGTCCCACAGTATGTTGTTCCCAGCCGCCACTACTTCTCCAAGACAGCCGTGCCTTCCCTGCACAACCAAGTATCCGATAAAATCAAGTGTGCACTGCGCAGCGCCATCTGTGGCAAGGTCCACCTAACCACAGATACGTGGACCAGTAAGCACGGCCAGGGACGCTATATCTCCTAACTGCACACTGGGTAAATGTAGTGGCGGCTGGGCCACAGGCGGAGAGTTCCTTGGCGCACGTCCTTCCGCCGCCAAGGATCGCAGGGCATCATTCTTTGCCTCCTGTAGCCTCCTCCTCCTACTCGGCTTCCTCCTCCTCTGCTTCCACCAGCTCATCCAGTCAGCCACACACCTTCACCACCAACTTCAGCACAGCCGGGGTAGCGTCAGCAGGCCATTCTGAAACTCATATGTTTGGGGGACAGGGCCCACACCGCGCAGGAGTTGTGGCGGGGTATTGAACAACAGACCGGCCAGTGGTTTCTGCCGGTGGGCCTCAAGCCCGGCCTGGTGGTGTGCGATAATGGGCGAAATCTCGTCGCAGCTCTGGGACTAGCGGTTTGGCGCACATCCCTTGCCTGGCGCATGTGCTGAATTTGGTGGTGCAGAAGTTCATTCACAACTACCCCGACATGTCAGAGCTGCTGCATAAAGTGAGGGCCGTCTGTGCGCGCTTCCGGCGTTCACATCCTGCCGCTGCTCGCCTGTCTGCGCTACAGCGGAACTTCGGCCTTCCCGCTCACCGCCTCATATGCGACGTGCCCACCAGGTGGAACTCCACCTTGCACATGCTGGAGAGACTGTACGAGCAGCAGCAGGCCATAGTGGAGTTTCAGCTTCAGCACGCACGCGTCAGTCGCACTGCGGAACAGCACCACTTCACCACCAATGATTGGGCCTCCATGCGAGACCTGTGTGCCCTGTTGCGCTGTTTCGAGTACTCCACCAACATGGCCAGTGGCGATGACACCGTTATCAGTGTTACAATACCACTTCTATGTCTCCTTGAGAAAACGCTTAGGGCGATGATGGAAGAGGAGGTGGCCCAGGAGGATTAGGAGGAGGATGACGGGTCATTTTTAGCACTTTCAGGCCAGTCTGTTAGAAGTGGCTCAGAGGGAGGTTTTTTGCAACAGCAGAGGCCAGGTACAAATGTGGCCAGCCAGGGCCCACTACTGGAGGATGAGGAGGAGGTGGAGGAGGATGAGGATGAAGCAGGTTCACAGCGGGGTGGCACCCGACACAGCTCAGGCCCATCACTGGTGCGTGGCTGGGGGGATACGGAGGACGATGGCGATACGCCTCCCACAGAGGACAGCTTGTCCTTACCTCTGGGAGCCTGGCACACATGAGCGACTACATGCTGCAGTGCCTGCGCAGCGACAGCAGAGTTGCCCACATTTTAACGTGTGCGGACTACTGGGTTGCCACCCTGCTGGATCCCGGTACAAAGACAATGTGCCCACCTTACTTCCTGCACTGGAGCGTGATAGGAAGATGCGTGAGTACAAGCGCACGCTGGTAGAGCGCTCCTGAGAGCATTCCCAAATGTCACAGGGAACAGGTGGAAGCCCAAGGCGAAGGCAGAGGAGGAGCAAGAGGTCGCCAACGCAGCTGTGTCACGGCCAGCTCCTCTGAGGGCAGGGTTAGCATGGCAGAAATGTGGAAAAGTTTTGTCTCACGCCACAGCTAACTGCACCACCACCTGATACGGAGCGTGTTAGCAGGAGGCAGCATTTCACTAACATGGTTGAACAGTACGTCTGCACACCCCTCCACGTACTGACTGATGGTTCGGCCCCATTCAACTTCTGGGTCTCCAAAGTGGCCACGTGGCCAGAGTTAGCATTTTATGCCTTGGAGGTGCTGGCCTGCCCGGCGGCCAGTGTTTTGTCTGAACGTGTATTCAGCACGGCAGGGCGTCATTGCTGACAAACGCAGCCGCCTGTCCACAGCCAACGTGGACAAGCTGGCGTTCATAAAAATGAACCGGCATGGATCCCACAGGACCTGTCCCTCCCTTGTGCAGAATAGACATTTATAACTGCCTCCCCCTCAACCATGTATTCTTGTACTCCGGGGCACTTCTTTATTGAATCCTCATTTTTTTAACTTTACCATGATCTTGCGGTGCAACCCAAAGTTGAATGAACCTCTCCTCTGTCTGGGTGGTGGGGCCGAAATAACAGAGTGGCCTTCTCCGGTGGTGGTTGATATGACGCATGATTCCTTGCTGTGGGACCTCTCTCCTCTGTCTGGGTGCTGGGCCGAAATAACTGAGAGTGGCCTTCTCCGGTGGTGGTTGATATGACGCATGATTCCTTGCTGTGGGACCTCTCTCCACTGACTGGGTGCTGGGGCCTATATAACTGAAAATGGCCTTCTCCAGTGGTGGGTGATATGACGCATGATTCCTTGCTGTGCGACCTCTCTCCTCTATCTGGGTGCTGGGCTGAAATAACTGAGAGTGGCCTTCTCCGGTGGTGGTTGATATGACGCATGATTCCTTGCTGTGGGACCTCTCTCCTCTGTCTGGGTGCTGGGCTGAAATAACTGAGAGTGGCCTTCTCCGGTGGTGGTTGATATGACGCATGATTCCTTGTCTGTGGGACCTCTCTCCTCTGTCTGGGTGCTGGGCTGAAATAACAGAGAGTGGCCTTCTCCGTTGGTGGTTGATATGACGCATGATTCCTTGCTGTGGGACCTCTTTCCTCTGACTGGGTGCTGGGGCCTAAATAACTGGGAGTGGCCTTCTCCGGTGGTGGTTGATATGACGCATGATTCCTTGCTGTGGGACCTCTCTCCTCTGTCTGGGTGCTGGGCTGAAATAACAGAGAGTGGCCTTCTCTGGTGGTGGTTGATATGACGCATGATTCCTTGCTGTGGGACCTCTCTCCTCTGTCTGGGTGCTGGGCCGAAATAACTAAGAGTGGCCTTCTCCGGTGGTGGTTGATATGACGCATGATTCCTTGCTGTGGGACCTCTCTCCTCTGTCTGGGTGCTGGGGCCGAAATAACTGAAAGTGGCCTTCTCCAGTGTTGAGTGATATGACGCATGATTCCTTGCAGTGGGACCTGTCTCCAATTGATATTGGTTAAGTTTTATTTATTTTATTTTATTTTAATTCATTTCCCTATCCACATTTGTTTGCAGGGGATTTACCTACATTTTGCTGCCTTTGGCAGCCCTCTAACCCGTTCCTGGACTATTTTACAGCCTTTTTAGTGCCTAAAAGTTTGGGTCCCCATTGACTTCAATGGGGTTCGAGTTTGGGATAAAGTTCGGGTTGAGTTCGAATCCCGAACCCGAACATTTTCGGGAAGTTCGTCCGAACTTCTCGAACCCGAACATCCAGGTGTTCGCTCATCTCTAATTTTTAACTATTGAATGACAGCTTCAGTCTATAAGATTGCATTTAACTGAACGCATTCATTTGGATTGCAGCTACATTCAGTCGCGCTATAAAAAGTCGCAGTGTAGCCCTAGCTTTTGGACCGGACCCCATGTGCCTCACATTAATACTAAGCGAGGTTTTTCTGTTTAATTCAATAAACGTTTTAAGTTGAAATAATAAACAGGCTTTTTTGGGTTTTATTTTATTTTTTTCGCGTGGTATCGAGTATCACAATACTTTTTTATGGTATCGATACCGAATCAAAATTTTGGTATCGAAACAACCCTAATCTCAACTATCTACCTATGTTTTTGTCAAGGTATTTGGACCTGATAAATTTTATGTGAAATAATTGGTTCACTCCAGAAAAATGTTGCACTTGAAATGTCTATCATCCTCTCTCCATTTATTTAACCCCATCACGACGTCCGCTGCACGTGTATGGCACAATGGGCAAGAAGTTCGCACCAAGTGATGTGAATCTACAATGCAGAAGGAAATGGTCACTGTCTCTATTGTCATGGACATCTTGATTAATTGCCCAGGGAGGTTTAACCTCTTTAGGACACAGGCTGTACATGTACGCCCTTGTGTCCTGGTACTTAAAGACGCAGGGCGTACATGTACACCCTGCGAATATCCGATCACCGCTGCGCACGTGGCGGTGATCGGAACCCGGTGCCTGCTACAATCATTTAGCAGGCATCTTGGCACAATGCCCAGGGGGGTCCTGTGATGCCCCCCCCCCCCATGTCGGCGATCGCCGCAAACCGCAGGTCACTTTAGACCTGCGGTTTGCTGCGCTTTCTGTAGTTTCTGATTACAGTGGTCTGTGACCGCGGGGATCAGAGACAAAAAAATGCCCCAAACTTATAAATTTTAAACCCCTCCCCCTCTGCACCCCGCCATATTACTGTCCCCCTGGGGGAGATTGCGGGCGGTGCGGCAGGCGAGATCGCAATTGCGATCCCCCGCCCGCCTCCTTTCAATTGATATCCCTGGTCTCTAGTGGGCACATTGCTGACCCCCTGCTATAAACTGCTGACATCTGTGCTGCAGATGTCAGCAGTTTAACCCCTTCCATACCGCGGTCCGCCGTATGTAAGTGGTTAACAGGGAGGGATCTCCCTCCCTCTTCCATCGGGGGGCTCAGTTCTGGCAGCCGGTGATGGTTGCCATGGAAGCGAGACGCTTTCACTGTCCATGGCACTGAAACTCTGAATAGGCTTTTGCTAAAGGCAAAAGCCTATTCAGACTTTGTAATGGTAAAAAATACAGTAAGTACACTATATAGTGTACTTACTGCATTATATAGACACTAGATCCACTGGATCTACAAGAACCAAGTGGGTCTGGGTCAAAGAAAATGTAAAAAAAGTAAAAATACATATCACAGAATAAAAAAAAAAAAATCAAATACACTAAACATATTAGGTATCGCCGCGTCCGTAAAAATCTGCTCTATAAAAATATCACATGACCTAACCCCTCACGCAAATACGTAAAAACAAAACAAGCAAAATGGTGTAAAAAAGCCATTTTTTTGTCACCTTGCATCACAAAAAGTGTAATACCAAGTAATCAAAACCGCCATCCTTACATAAGACAATCGCCCAAAAAAATTTAAAAAATATGGCTCTCAGACTATGGAGACACTAAAACATAATTTTTTTTCTAATATGGTATAAAATGGTAAAAAGTATACGTATTATGTATCGCCGCGTCCGTAAAAACCTGCTCTATAAAAATATCACATGATCTAACCCCTCAGGTAAATACCGTTAACCTCTTAAGGACGAAGGGCGTACATGTACGCCCTTCGTCCGCACTTTAAAGATGGCGCCCGCTCCCGCACGGAGCGGGCGCCCGAGCTGCGGGTAAATGCTTGATTCATCAAGCTGACACCCGCAGCTCATGTCCGCGACCGGCAGCGATGCCGATCGCGGACATTTAACCCCTCAGATGCCGTGGTCAATCCTGACCACGGCATCTGATCAGCAAAAACCGAAAGTTTCACTTTCGGTTTTGCTCGGCTCCCTGATGGCCACAAGGGGAGTCGGAGCATGCATTTAGTACCCTAGGTTTCTGTGAATGAAACCTAGGGTACTACAATATTCCTATGGAGCCTATGACTGTAATAGGCTCCATAGGAAATATGCGATTTTCTCATATATTCCAATGCTATTGCATTGGAATATATGAGAATAGCAATCTGATGATTGCATCTTATAGTTCCCTATGGGAACTATAAGAAAGTGGTAAAAAAAAAAAAAAAGTTTAAAAATAAAAATTAAATAAAAAAATATAAAAATTCAAATCACCCCCTTTCCCCAAAATGAAAATAAAATAAATAAAAAATAAAAAAATTACACATAATGGGTGTCGCAATGTGCAAACGCCCATACTATAATAATATTAAAAATATTCACCATACGGTAAACATAAAAACTGAAAGAAAGCGTCCAAATGGCTAATTCGCCATTTTTGGACGCTTCATTTCCTAAAAAAATGAATAAAAAGTGATCAAAACATCATACGCACCCCATAATGGTATCAATTAAAAGTTCAGATTGCCCCGCAAAAATGAGCCCCTACACTACTCCGTACGCATAATTACAAAAAAGTTATAGGGGTCAAAACATGGCGACAAAAAAATAAAATAAAAAATTCCCACTTTTAATTTTTTTTTCACTATCAAAACGCAAGAAAAACTATACATATTAGGTATTGCCGGATTCGTACTGACCTGAAGAATAAAATTAACCAGTCAGTTTTATCGCAAATCGAACGTTGTAATTTAAAAACCCTTAAAACTGTGGTGAAATTGCTTTTTTTTTGCAATTTCACCCCATTTGGAATTTTTTTCCCGTTTCCCACTACATCACATGCAAAAATAAATGGTAGCGTTAAAAAGTACAACTTGTCCCGCAAAAAATAAGCCGTCATATGGCTATGTGAGCGGAAATATAAAAATGTTCTGGCTTTTGGAAGGCAGGGAGCGCAAAACAAAAACGCAAAAATCCCATAACCCCCGGTCCTTAAGGGGTTAAAAAAATAAAAATAAAAACTATAAAAAAAAAACACTTTTGTCACCTCACATCTCCAAAACTGTAATAGCAAGCGATCAAAAAGTTATATGCACCCAAAAATAGTGCCAATAAAACCGTCATCTCATCCTGCAAAAAATGATACCCCACATAGGACAATCGCCCCCAAAAAATAAAAAAAAATATGGCTCTCAGACTATGGAGACACTAAAACATGATTTTTTTTTTTGTTTTAACAAATGATAATATTGTGTAAAACTTAAATAAATAAAAAGTATACATATTATGTATCGGCGCGTCCATCACAACCTGCTCTATAAAAATAACACATGACCAAACCCCTCAGGTGAACACAACAAACAAAATATATAAATACGGTGTCAAAAGCCATATTTGTCACCTTACATCACAAAAAGTGTAATAGCAAGCGACCAAAATGTCATATGCACCCCAAGATAGTTCCAATCAAACCGACATCTCATCCCGCAAAAAATGAGCCCCTACATAAGACAGTCGTCCAAAAAATAAAAAATAAATATGGCTTTTAGAATGTGGAGACACTAAAAAATCATTTTTTTCAAAAATGCTTTATTATGTAAATCCCCCCCAAAAAGTAGCCATATTTTGTATTGCTGCGTCCGTAGCAACCTGCTCTATAGAAATAGCACACAATCTAACCTGTCAGTTCAACGATGTAAATATCAAAAAATAAAAACTGTCCGAAAATGGCAATATTTTTGCAAATTTTCCATTTTAATCCATTTTTCCAGTAACAAAGCAAGGGTTAACAGCCAAACAAAACTCAATATTTCTTGCCCTGATACTCTAGTTTGCAGAAACACCCCATATGTGGTCGTAAACTGCTGTATGGCCAAACAGCAGGGCGTAGAAGGAAGGGACCGCCATATGGTTTTTGGAAGGCAGATTTTGCTGGACTGGTTTTTTGACACCATGTCCCATTTGAAGCCCCCCCGATGCACCCCTACAGTAGAAACTCCAAAAAATTAACCCTATTTTGGAAACTACGGGATAAGGTGGCAGTTTTGTTTTTATAATTTTATGGTAAATATGATTTTTGGTTGCTCTATATTACACTTTTTTTGAGGCAAGGTAACAAAAAATAGAAATTCTGAAATTTCATCTCCATTTGCCAATAACTCTTGTGGAACACCTAAAGGGTTAACAAAGTTTGTAAAATCTGTTTTGAATACCATCAGGGGTGTAGTTTCTTAGATGGATTCACTTTTTTGGAGTTTGTACTCTAGGGGTATATCAGGGGACTTCAAATGGGACATGGTGTCAAAAATCCAGTCCAGCAAAATCCGCCTTCCAAAAACCATATGGCGTTCCATTCCTTCTACGCCCTGCAGTTTGTCCATACAGCAGTTTACGACCACATATGGGGTGGTTCTGCAAACTAGAGAATCGGGGCAATAAATTTTGAGTTTTGTTTGGCTGTTAACCCCTGCTTTGTTACTGGAAAAAATGGATTAAAATGGAAGATTTTCCAAAAAAATCAAAATTTTATCTCCATTTGCCTAAAGGTTAAATGACGTTTGTAAAATCAGTTTTGAATACCTTGAGGGGTGTAGATTCTAGAATGGGGTCATTTTTGGGTGGTTTCTATTATGTAAGCCTCACAAAGTGACTTCAGACCTGAACTGGTCCCTAAAAAGTGTGTTTTTGCTTCTAAACTGCTAAGCCTTGTAACTTCCCCAAAAAATAAAATGGCATTCCTAAAATGACCGATACATGAAGTAGACATATGGGGAATGTAAATCAATAACTCTTTTGGGCGGTATTACTATGTATTATAGAAGTAGAGAAATTGAAACTTGGAAAATTGCAAATTTTTCCAAATTTTTGGTAAATTTTGTATTTTTTTTATAAATAAAAATGATATTTTCAACTTCATTTTACCACTATCATGAAGTACAATATGTGACGAAAAAACAATCTCAGAATGGCCTGGATAAGAAAAAGCGTTTTAAAGTTATCACCACATAAAGTGACACTGGTCAGATTTGCAAAAAATGGCCAGGTCCTTAACCCCTTCAGGACCAGGCCATTTTTCACCTTAAGGACCAGGCCCTTTTTTGCAAATCTGACTTGAGTCACTTTATGTGGCGACAACTTTAAAACAATTTTACTTATCCAAGCCATTCTGAGACTGGTTTTTTGTCAGATATTGTACCTCGTGACACTGGTAAAATGGAGTAAAAAAAAAAATATCATTTTTATATATAAAAAAATACCAAATTTACCAAATATTTGCAAAAATTTGCGAATTTCCAAGTTTCAAATTCTCTACTTCTATAATACATAGTAATACCTACAAAAATAGTTATTACTTTACATTCCCCATATGTCTACATCATGTTTGGATCATTTTGGGAATGACATTTTATTTTTGGGGACATTACAAGGCTTAGAAGTTTAGAAGCAAATCTTAAAATTTTTCAGAAATTTCCAAAAACCCACTTTTTAAGGACCAGTTCAGGTCTGAAGTCACTTTGTAAGGCTTACATAATAGAAACCACTCAAAAATTACCCCATCTTAGAAACTATACGCCTCAAGGTATATACTGATTTTAGAAACTTTTTAACCATTTAGGTGTTCCACAAGAATTAAAAATGTAGATGAAACTTCAGAATTTCACTTTTTTGGCAGATTTTTCATTTTAGAAACCACACCCCTCAGATTTTTCCATTCTAGAAACCACACCCCTCTAGGTATTCAAAACTAATTTTACAAACTTTGTTAACCCTTTAGGTGTTCCACAAGAATTAATGGAAAATGGAGATGACATTTCACAATTTCACTTTTTTGGCAAACTTCCCATTTTAATATTTTTTTTTACGCTAACAAAGCTAGGGTTAACAGCCAAACAAAACTCAATATTTATTGCCCTGATTCTGTAGTTTACAGAAACACCCCATATGTGGTCATAAACTGCTTTACAGGGACACTGCAGGGCGCAGAAGGAAAGGAACGCCATATGGTTTTTGGAGGGTAGAATTGACTGGGATCATTTTAAGTTGCCATGTCACATTTGAAGACCCTCTGATGCACCCCTAGAGTAGAAACTCAAAAAAAAATACTCCATTTTAGAAGGTACAGGATAAGGTGGCAGTTTTGTTGGTACTATTTTAGGGTACATATGATTTTTGGTTGCTCCATATTACACTTTTTTGAGTCAAGCTAACAAAAAATAGCTGTTTTGGCACAGTTTTTATTTTGTTATTTACAGTTATTTACTGACAGGTTAGATCATGTGGTAATTTTATAGAGCAGGTTCTTACGGACGTGGCGATACATAATATGTATTTATTTTTAGGGATGTCCCGATACCGATACTAGTATCGGTATCGGGACCGATACCGGCATTTTCACGAGTACTTGTACTCGTAAAAATGCCGCCGATACCACTGCCGATACCGGAAGTTCCGGTTCGGCAGCGGCTATATTCTGTTTCATTAACCCTAACTTACTGTGCCCGTGATTACTAACTATTAATGCGCAGTCCCTCCATGCTCCTGCCCCGCGCGCCTTCTGTAATCATAAAGTGGGCGGAGCGGGCAGGCAGGACATGAAGCGCATGGAGGAATCGGGCAGCTTGAGCTCTCAGTTCCTCCATGCGCCTCATGTCCCGCCTGCCCACTCCGCCCACTTTATGATTACAGAAGGCGCGGGCAGGAGCATGGAGGGACTGCGCGTATAGTTAGTAATCACGGGCACAGTAAGTTAGGGTAATTAACAGAATATAGCAGCTGCGAGGCCGGTGTATGAGTCAAGCTGCACCGGCCCCGACACTAATGGGGGATCTGTGGATGACATGTATATAGCATAAGATGCTATATATGTGTCATCCACATAACCCTAACAGTGTCATCCACAGATCCCCCATTACAGCCTCATCCACAGATCCCCCCATTACAGCCTCATCCACAGATCCCCCCATAACAGTGATGTCCACAGGTCCCCTCCCCATAACAGTGATGTCCACAGGTTCCCCCATAACAGTAATGTCCACAGGCTCCCCCATAACAGTGATGTCCACAGGTCCCCCCTCCCCCATAACGGTGGCGTCCACAGGTCCCCCATAACGGTGACGTCCACAGGTCCCCCATAACGGTGGCGTCCACAGGTCCCCCTCATAACGGTGGCGTCCACAGGTCCCCCTCATAACGGTGACATCCACAGGTCCCCCATAACTGTGACGTCCACAGGTCCCCCATAACTGTGACGTCCACAGGTCCCCCCATAACGGTGACGTCCACAGGTCCCCCATAACTGTGACGTCCACAGGTCCCCCATAACAGTGCGTCATCCACAGATCCCCCATAACAGTGCGTCATCCACAGATCCCCCATAACGGTGACATCCACAGATCCGCCACAACAGTGTGTCCTCCACAGATCCCCCAAAAACAGATCCCCCTGGAGGCACATTGGTTTGAAAACACTATTATATTCCCATTTATTAATTTATTAACACTTGTACAAAGGAAAAGAAAAGCAGTTATTCATAGCAACCAAATTCCAGCTTTAATTTTTTTCATTGCTATCAGTAACTGCGGGGCTGTTTATACGAGGTATCGGTAATTGGTATCGGCGAGTACTTAAATAAAAGTATCGGTACTCGTACTCGGTTTTAAAAAAATGGTATCGGGACATCCCTATTTATTTTATTTATTTCACTTTAGCACAATAATACTTGTTTTGAAGCAAAAAATATCATATTTTAGTGTCTTCATTGTCTGAGAGTGATAGTTTTTTTATTTTTTGAACTATTGTCATAGGTAGGGTATCATTTTTTGCGGGAGGAGATGGCGGTTTGATTGTCACTATAATGGGGGGCATACACCTTTTTGATCGCTTCATATTACACTTTTTGTGATGTAAGGTGACAAAAAAATGGCTTTTTTTACACTTTTTTTTTTTTTTTTTTACGGTGTTCACCTGAGGAGTTAGGTCATGTGATATTTTTATAGAGCAGGTTCTTACGGATAATTTATTTATTTTACTTTAACAGAATAAAAGCATTTTAGAAAAAAAAAAAAACTTTTTATCTTTCCATAGTCTGAGAGCCATATTTTTTAAAATTTTTTGGCCGAATGTCTCATTTAGGGGCTCATTTTTTGCAGGATGTAGTGACGGTTTGATTGGTAACATTTTGGCGTACATACGACTTTTTTGATCACTTTTATTACCTTTTTGGGGAATTGAGGTGAGCAAAATTTCAATTTCATCATAGTTTTTTTTTTTTTTTACGGCGTTCACTGTGCGGGGAAAGGAACATGACCGTTTTATAGATCAGGTCTTTACGGACGCGGTAATATCAAACATGTGTAGTGTATTTTATTTTTTTTATTTTTTAATCAGTGATAAATGTGTGGCTATAAGAAGAAATTCATTTTTTTTATTTTTACTTTTTTTCACTTTTTTTTTGACTCAGACCCACTTGGTTCTTGAAGTGGGTCTGATGCCTGTATAATACACTACAGTACACTATATAGTGTACTGTAGTGTATTAAGAATTTACACTTAGCCTGATCAAGCTGCTGCTGTTTTTAACAGAAGCCTGATCTGCTATACCATGGCAAGCCAGAAGCCTGTGAAGGCGTCCGGTTGCCATGGTGACCATCAGCCATTGCCACAACAGAGCAGCGGCTGATGGGGGAAGGAGGGAGGGGGGTCCCCTCCCTCTGGGTCAAGTATCGGGTGGCTGCAATGGCACAGCAGCCCCCGATCGAAGAGGGAGGGAGCTCCCTCCCTGTTAACCTCTTCCATGTAGCGGTCCCTATGGACCGCGGCATGGATAAGGTTAACGGCAGACATCCAGCACAGATGTCTGCCGTTTGAAGCAGAGTATCAGCAATGTGCTGACACTCTGCTCAACCGCTCTGGCCATCCTTAAAATGAACGGGGGGAAGGGGGCGGGGGGGGGATGTATATGAAGAGGGCACTTGGAGGGCTGAAGGGGGCACATTGAGGGCTGCAGGGGGAGGGGGGGGGCATATAATTTGTACATTTTTGAAGGTTCTGATCCCCGTAGTCACGGGCTGCGGGGATCAGAATCTTTCAGCCGGTATTAGCATGCTCTGATTGGCTAGTCTGTACAGACTAGCCAATCAGAGTGATCGCTCGCCCGGGACCACCCCCATTGGTCCCGGGTTGGTTAGCTGGGATCCCTGGCTGTGTGAAACAGCCAGGGTCTCAGAACTGTTACCATGTCTGCAGACATGGTGACAGTTTAATCCCATGACGTGTATACTCGTCATGGAGCGCTAAATAGCAGTGCTCCATGACGGCTATACACGTCATAGGTCGGGAAGGGGTTAACCCCTTTAGGACACATGACGTACCGGTACGGCATGTTTCCCGAGTCCTTAAGGACACATGACGTACCGGTACGTCATGAGTTGTTCCGATCACTGCTGCTCAGCTGGCAGTGATCGGAACAAGGTACCTGCTGAAATCATTCAGCAGGTACCTTGCTACAATGCCCAGGGGGGTCCTGTGACCCCCCCCCATATGGGCGATCGCTGCAAACCGCAGGTCAATTCAGACCTGCGGTTTGCAGCGCTTCTGTGCGATCTCTGATCCCCGCGGTCTATGACCGCGGGGATCAGAGAGTTAATGCCCCCAAACTGTTTTTAACCCCCCCTGCAGCCCCCAATCATATTGTGGCTGCGGGGGTGCAGGGGGGGGTGGTTGCGGGAGATAAGTTTCCCTGGTGTCTAGTGGGTCTATCAGAGTGTCAGCACATTGCTGACACTCTGATGAAACGGCTGGCATCTGTGCTTGATCAGATGCCAGCCGCTTAACCTCTTCGTACCGCGGTCCGTATGGACCGCGGTATGGAAGGGGTTAACAGGAGGAGCTCCCTCCCTCTCCCATCGGGGGGCTGCTGTGCCTTTGCAGCCCCCCAACAGTATGGGATCACAGAGGGAGGGAGCTCCACTCCCTCCCCATCCATCACCCCCTGCCCAGTTATGGCAGCGGGTGATGGTTGCCATGGAGATAGGACGCTTTCAGAAGCGTCCTGCTCTCCATGGTGCTGAAAGTCTGAATAGACCTGCTATATAGTGTACTGTACTGTATTATACAGACACTAGATCCACTGGATCTTTCAGAACCAAGTGGGTCTGGGAAAAAAAAAATATATAAAAAAGTGAAAAAAAAGTAAAAATGAAAAAACACATATCACTGAATAAAAATTTAAAAAAATAAAATACACTACACATATTAGGTATCGCCGCGTCCGTAAAAACCTGCTCTTTAAAAATATCACATGACTGAACTCCTCAGGTGAACGCCATAAAAAAAAAACCCAAAAAAATTGTGTAAATAAGCCATTTTTTGGCACCTTACATCACTAAAAGTGTAATACAAAGCGATCAAAAAGGTGTTTGCCTCCCAAAATAGTACCAATCAAACCGCCATCTCATCCCGCAAAAAACGAGCCCCTACCTAAAACAATTGGCCAAAAAATAAAAAAACTATGCCTCTCAGACTAAAACATGATTTTTTTTGTTTCAAAAATGCTTTTTAGTGTTAAATGTAAAATTTTTTTTAAAAAGTAGACATATTGGGTATCTCCACGTCCGTAAGAATCTGCTCTATAAAAATATCACATGACCTAACCCCTCAAGTAAACACTGTAAAAAAAAATTAATAAAAACTTTGTCAAAAAGCCATTTTTTTGCCACCTTACATCACAAAAAGTGTAATAGCAAGCGATCAAAAAGTCATATGACCCCCCAAATAGTGCCAATCTAACCGTCACCTCATCCTGCAAAAATGATACCCAACCTGAGACAATTGCCTAAAAACTGAAAAATATATGGCTCTCAGACTATGGAGATACTAAAACATGTTTTTTTTTCATTCAAAAAGGATATTATTGTGTAAAACTAAAATAAGTAAAAAAAGGTATACATATTATGTATCACCGCGTCCGTAAGGACCTGCTCTATAAAAATATATCATGACCTAACCCCTCAGATGAACGCCGTAAACATAAAAAATAAAAACGTTGTCAAACAAGCCATTTTTTTGTCACCTTACATCACAAAAAGTGTAATAGTAAGCGATCAAAAAGTCATATGCACCCCAAGATAGTACCATTTGAACCGCCATCTCATCCCGCAAAAAATGAGCCCCTACATAGGACAATCGCCCAAAAAAAAAATTAAATATGGCTCTCAAACTATGGAGACACTAAAACATGATATTTTTTGTTTTAAAAAATATTATTGTGTAAAAATAAAAAAATAAATAAAAAGTATACATATTATGTATCGCCGCGTCCGTCACATCCTGATCTATAAAAATAACACATGACCTAACCCATCAGCTGAACACAGCAAAAAAAAAAATACGGTGTCAAAAGCCATTTTTGTCACCTTACATCACAAAAAGTGTAATAGCAAGCGACCAAAATCTCATATGCACCCCAAGATAGTGCCAATCAAACCGCCAGCTCATCCCGCAAAAAATGAGCCCCTACATAAGACAGTCGCCCAAAAAAATAAAATAAAACTATGGCTTTCAGAATGTGGAGACACTAAAAAAAAATTATTTTAAAAAATGCTTTATTATGTAAAACTGAAACAAAAAACCCCAAAAAGTAGTCATATTTGGTATTGTCGCGTCCGTAACAACCTGCTCTATAGAAATAGCACGCAACCTAACCTGTCAGTTCAACTATGTAAATAACAAAAAATAAAAACAGTCCCAAAACAGCTATTTTTTTGCAAATTTTCCATTTTAATCCATTTTTCCAGTAACAAAGCAAGGGTTAACAGCCAAACAAAACTCAATATTTATTGCCCTGATTCTCTTGTTTGCACAAACACCCCATATGTGGTCGTAAACTACTGTATGGCCAAACGGCAGGGCACAGAAGGAAGGGAACGCCATATGGTTTTTGGAAGGCAGATTTTGCTGGACTGGTTTTTTGACACTATGTCCCATTTGAAGCCCCCCTGATGCACCTTACAGTAGAAACTCCAAAAAAGTGACCCCATTTTGGAAACTACGGGATAAGGTGTCAGTTTTGTTGGTACTATTCTAGGGTAAACATGATTTTTGGTTGCTCTATATTACACTTTTTTTGAGACAAGGTAACAAAAAATAGAAATTCGGAAATTTCATCTCCATTTGCCAATAACTCTTGAGAAACACCTAAAGGGTTAACAAAGTTTGTAAAACTGGTTTTGAATACCTTGAGGGGTGTAGTTTCTTAGATGGAGTCACTTTTATGGAGTTTCTACTCTAGGGGTGCATCGGGGGGCTTCAAATGGGACATGGTGTAAAAAAACCAGCCCAGCAAAATCCGCGTTCCAAAAACCATATGGCGCTCCTTTCCTTCTGCGCCCTGCAGTTTGGCCATACAGCAGTTTACGACCACATATAGGTTGTTCGTGCAAACTGCAGAATCGGGGGAATAAATATTAAGTTTTGTTTGGCTTTTAACCCTTGCTTTGTTACTGGAAAAAATGGATTAAAATGGAAAATTTTACAAAAAATTGAAATTCTGAAATTTTATCTCCATTTGCCATTAACTCTTGTGGAAAACCTAAAGGGTTAATGATGTTTGTAAAATCAGTTTTGAATACCTTGAGGGGTGTAGTTTCTAGAATGGGGTCATTTTTGGGTGGTTTTATTATGTAAGCCTCACAAAAGTGATTTCAGACCTGAACTGGTCCCTAAAAAGTGGGTTTTTGAAAATATCTGAAAAATTTCAAGATTTGCTTCTAAACTTCTAAGCCTTGTAACGTCCCCAAAAAATAAAATGGCATTCCCAAAATGATCGATACATGAAGTAGACATATGGGGAATGTAAATCAATAACTTTTTTTGGCAGTATTACTATGTATTATAGAAGTAGAGTAATTGAAACTTGGAAAATTGCAAATTTTTCAAAATTTTTGGTAAATTTGGTATTTTTTTATAAATAAAAATGAAATTTTTCGACTTCATTTTACCACTGTCATGAAGTACAATATCATTATTATATGAGATCCGCACACCTTATTGGGTTAGTGGGTGCTCACAGAGAAAGTATCAATTCAGTGTAGGAAAATCCATGGCACACCCATGAAGTACAATATGTGACGAAAAAACAATCTCAGAATGGCCTGGATAAGAAAAAGCGTTTTAAAGTTATCACCACATAAAGTGACACTGGTCAGATTTTGAAAAAATGGCCTGGTCCTTAAGGTGAAATAGGGCCGTGTCCTTAAGGGGTTAAAGGATAACTGTCTTATTTAGACCCTAATTTCCGTTTTCATATATGTAGTTACTAATATGATAATATTCCTGAATCAATAACTATTAGACTTACTTACCCCTTATTTAATAAGATTCAGCCCTTAGCAACCAGTCTGCATAAAACTACAACTTCACTATTCTATTAAAATGGCCGCCCTCAGCCCTGAGGCTAATCCATAGGATGCCTGCAGTGAAGTTAGTGAAGACCAGCACCGTATAGGGGGGTCTTGCAGTGAAGTTCCCAGGTCTAGCTGAAGCCTATAGTCCTCCTACAAGCTCTCCTCTTATCAGATAAGGCATTCATTTATACACTGAGCACACAGCAGATCTCCCTGAGCTCTACATTCTCCAGCACTGCTAAGGGAGTGTCTGCCAAGCACAGGCATGTGGAGAAGTTCACACACACAGCCCAGCACTGTTATCTCCTGTCAGGAAGAACCTGGCTTTTTATACATTCCCTTACAATGTTGACTCACTATCCGTTCCCAGTGCACTCAGCGTGCTCCGTCCTCATCTGGTAGACGGAAGGAGCATAGCAACCTGATTTTAATCTCAGGTAACAATAGCAAATACTGGGGACTTTTAGGTGGCTTTTAGGGGTTATTTATTAAACATTCAGAAATTAAAACAGGGCCAACAAGGTGATACTAATCACCAAAATCCAATAGTAAAAAAAAAAGATTTGACAGTTATACTTTAAGGTGAAATAGGGCTGAGTCCTTAGGGGATTAACAACTCCCTAGCAACAGCCAATCATAACATTCTCACTGTAAAAGCTGAGGGGGCTGCAGGTTGCCAAAAATGTAGGTCATTGGTACTGTATAGGACGGCACCAATGAATTCCATGTTTACAAAGTGCCTTTAGGGGTAGTGCCATCCCTGGATACGGCAGTAAGGAAAACGAAGGAAACTCCAGCATCTAGTTCACGAGTATCTTCTGTTAATTGACAGTGTTGGTGATACAACGGCAATAGAATAAATCTTCTCACATCCTCAAACAGTCAACGCGTTTCGAAAAAGTTCTTATTCATGACTGATACACTGACCAGGCCACTAAATCTTCTTATAAAGGTAACCACCAGACCTCCCCCATCATCCAAAGGTGATTAGGTACAGGTGTGGCTGAGTAAAAGAGTAGCCATGGGCAGTGTGACCGCCCATATTTTGTTTCATATAGTTAAACAGAGCAAAAAGAGATGAAAACATATTCAAAAGGAAAAACTTACATTAAAACATGGGTTAACTTTTGTCACAAATTGGTACAAGCCAACACTTTAATAACTAAGTCCATCTCCCGTGTATAGTCCTGATGCACTGGGTATGAGATAAATAAAAAACGCAGTGTCTGAATAGGAACGAAGACACAATCACCCTGGTGATAATATAAAAAATAGCAGCTCCGCCCCATAGTATCCGGCATAGGTTCTTTGACTGAAAGGCTGAGTCAGTGGCTAGATTCCATTTTGCAGCCTCTGGTCAAACGAACCCCGGGATACTTAAAGGATACTGGTGATGTATTTCGAAGCTTTTTTCAAAAAAAGTGGTGCTCAAATTATTCGTGGATGGTGGCTGATGTTGTCAGCCTCTATCCTTCAATCCCACATAGTGTTGCACTCCTTGCATTGGAATTTCATTTATACAAATACAGTCACCATAATCAGGAATTTATTGATTATATATTAAAGGTGACTGAGTTTTTGTTGGTACATAATTATTTCTGTTTTAATGGTCTGTACTTCCTACAAATTCGAGGAGTTTCAATGGGAGCTAAATTCTCCCCATCCTTAGCAAACATTACCATGTCTTATTGGGAGGAGCGTTTCATATATAACACAGACAATCCCTTCTTGGAAGCCATTGAGTGGTACGGCAGGTACATCGATGATATGCTCATCATCTGGGCCAGCGATGTACCTGCCTTACCTTCATTTGAAGCTTATCTTAATGACAATCCTTATAATTTACGCTTTTTGTGTTCATCCAATGCTGACAGTATTGACTTTCTGGACCTAACCCTAACGGGGAAGGTAGGTCAAAACATACAAACTAAAACATACCGTAAACAAGTAACGGGAAATTCTATACTTAGAGCAGATAGTCATCATCCCATACACACAATTAAGGCCATACCTGTGGGAGAATTTGTACGTGCCAGACGGAACTGCAGCGATGATATGTCATTTAATAAGGAAGTACAGACCATTACAACACGTCTTACCGCAAGACATTATCCCATGTGGATGATCCAGCGTGCACGAAAGAGAAACAGAAGTGATTTGTTGTTTGGGAAAAGAAATAATCACAAGAATCCAGACAACAAACAGTTACCAACAGTGGTTCTGACGTATAGTAAACAGTTTTACCAGATACGGCAAGTCATTTCCAAGTGTATCTCTTTGTTGTTTGAGGATCAGACCATGCATGGGCTGCTGAGAGAGGGGCACAGGGTGGTCTCAAGACGACCTCCGTCTCTTGCGGCCTCACTGTCCCCCTCTCTTTTCACCCCAGAACAAACAACAAAATCTGAACCAACATGGTTAAGATATACCGGATTCACACGTTGCGGTAGTCATCCCTGCAGAGCATGCGGTTTTGTGACTCCGCGCAAAATTTTCCGGGATTCAGAGAATATTAACCAATTTCCAATAAAAACCTACATTAATTGCAATACCACAGGTGTGGTTTATATTATTGAATGTGCAGAATGTAGACTTCTATATGTTGGATGCACAACACGGAAATTTAAGTCTCGACTATTGGAGCATTTGAATTATGTTACAAACAGTACATATTTGAATGTCTCCAATGCTGCCAGGCATTTTATTAATGTGCATGATAGAAGTCTACAGCATTTTTCTGCTTATGCAATAGAACGGGTTATACTTCCACCAAGAGGAGGGAATCATAAAAAAACTTATATCACAAAGAGAAGCTTTTTGGATTCTAAGATTGAAAACCAGATATCCTGCGGGCTTGAATCTAAGAAGAGAACTAATGTATATATATTGAGATCTAGCAAGAGCCAGGTTATAGAATTTTAGTACTGCTATTTTTTATATTATCACCAGGGTGATTGTGTCTTAGTTCCTATTCAGACACTGCGTTTTTTATTTATCTCATACCCAGTGCATCAGGACTATACACGGGAGATGGACTTAGTTATTAAAGTGTTGGCTTGTACCAATTTGTGACAAAAGTTAACCCATGTTTTAATGTAAGTTTTTCCTTTTGAATATGTTTTCATCTCTTTTTGCTCTGTTTAACTATATGAAACAAAATATGGGCGGTCACACTGCCCATGGCTACTCTTTTACTCAGCCACACCTGTACCTAATCACCTTTGGATGATGGGGGAAGTCTGGTGGTTACCTTTATAAGAAGATTTAGTGGCCTGGTCAGTGTATCAGTCATGAATAAGAACTTTTTCGAAACGCGTTGACTGAGGATGTGAGAAGATTTATTCTATTGCCGTTGTATCACCAACACTGTCAATAAACAGAAGATACTCGTGAACTAGATGCTGGAGTTTCCTTCGTTTTCCTTACTGCCGTATCCAGGTCTTACCTACATCTCCGTGCATCAGGGGAATCTAGTTGGAGTAAATGAATGGGTGAGCTGGATTCCACTTTTTTCGTTGTAGTGCCATCCCTCTATGAGCTGTAACTAGTCGGTTTGTCCTCTCTGCACGTCACCATTTCAGTTAGGCATGGCATGCAGAGAGGCTGTGTCCTCTGTGGCCACAGGACAAACACAGAAAAACTGGTGCAGGGTCAAGAAAAAAAAACACAGCACAAAGAAGCTAAGATTAGTGATGTACATCACACATTGTTGCCAACCAATTTTTGGCAGAATTTTTTTTTATTCTTTTTTGCACCCATGCACTAACTTTCTTGTGTGTGTCCTGCAGCCACTGAGTGCTGATTAGTGATGTACATTACCAAATAGCCTCTGTGCTTAATGTTTGGTACTGTTATTTTCTTTGGGTATAAAAAAAAAGTATTTATAGATAGATCGATGGATACTGTAGATATTTATAGATGTAGGTAGATATCTCTATCTAGATAGATATATACTATGTAAATTGAATTCAAAATTTATTAAAAAACCCTTCATGTGTAAAAGCACTACAAGTGCACCCTTGTGAATAAATAAAATTACTACATAATTTACACGTGTTAAATCATTACCATTTACACACCCCTGTAAAAATGGAAATGTAACATTCGTTCAGGAATGTGGAGTCTGGGTCTAAGCAAGCTTTGGGTAGAGTTGGAGTTGGTAGAAGTGTTCTGACTCCAGCTTAAAAAATTACCTTAATAGTTACCTTAACTAAATCTTGAAATTTTTCAGAAAATTTCCAAAACCCGCTTTTTAAGGATCAGTTCAGGTCTGAAGTCACTTTGTGGAGCTTACATAATAGAAACCACCCAAAAGTGACCCCATTTTAGAAACTACACCCCTCAATGTATTCAAAACTGATTTTACAAGCTTTGTTAACCCTTTACTTGTTCCACAAGAATTAATGGAAAATGGAGATGAAATTTCAGAACTTTACTTTTCTTGTCAGATTTTCCATTTTAATAATTTTTTTCCAGTAACAAAGCAAGGGTTAACAGCCAAACATAACTCAATATTTATTGCCCTGATTCTGTAGTTTACAGAAACACCATATATGTGGTCATAAACTGCTGTATGGGATCACGGCAGGGCGCAGAAGGAAAGAAGTGCCATACAGTTTTTGAAGGCAGATTTTGCTAGATTGTTTTTTTAACACCATGTCCCATTTAAAGCCCCCCTGATGCACCCCTAGAGTAGAATCTCCCCAAAAAATTACCCTATTTTGGAATCTACGTGATAAGGTGGCAGTTTTATTGCTACTATTTTACATATTTTGGTTGCTCAAAAAATAGCTGTTTTGGCACTGTTTTTATTTTTTGTTATTTACAGTGTTTATCTGACAGGTTAGATCATGTAGTATTTTTATAAAGCAAGTTGTTGCGGACGCGACAATACCAAATATGTATACTTTTTTTTGTTTGTTTCAGTTTTACATAATAAAGCATTTCTGTAAAAAAAAATCATGTTTTAGTGTCTCCATATTCTGAGAGCCATAGTTTTTATATTTTTGGTGCGATTGTCTTAGTTAAGGTCTCATTTTTTGCAGAATGAGATGACTGTTTTTATTGGTATGCTTTTGGGGTGTGTATGACTTTTTGATCGCTTGGAATTATACTTTTTCTGATGTAAGGTGACAAAAAAATTGCTTTTATGACACTTTTTTATTTTATTTTTTTTACGGTGTTCATCTGAGAGGTTAGGTCATGTGATATTTTTATATAGCAGGTTGTTACGGACGCGGTGATACTTAATATGTCTATTTATTTATTTAAGTTTTACACAATAATATCATTTTTGAAACAATAAAAAAATACATGTTTTGGTGTCTCCATAGTCTGAGAGCCATAGTTTTTTCAGTTTTTAGGCCATTGTTTCAGGTTGGGTATCATTTTTGCGGGAGGAGATGACAGTTAGATTGTCACTATTTTGGGGTGCATATGACTTTTTGATCGCTTGCTATTACACTTTTTGTGATGTAAGGTGACAAAAAATGGCTTTTTAGACATTGTTTTTATTTTTGACAGTGTTTACCTAAAGGGTTAGGTCATGTGATATTTTTATACAGCAGGTTCCTACGGACGAGTCGATACGTAATATGTATACTTTTTATTTATTTACGTTTTACACAATAACAACACTTTTGAAACTAAAAAAATCATATTTTAGTGTCTCCATATTCTGAGTGCCATAGTTTTTTTATTTTCTTGGCGATTGTCTTAGTTATACTCTATACCATTCGATACCACGGAAAAAATAAAATAAAACCCCAAAAAGCCTTTTGATTATCTAAACTTAAAACGTTTATTGAATTAAACAGAAAAACCTCACTTACTATTAATGTGAGGCACATGGGGTCCAGTCCAAAAGCTAGGGCTACACTGCAACTTTTTGTAGCACGACTGATTGTAGCTGCAATCCAAATGAATGCGTTCCGTTGAATGCAATCTTATAGACTGCAGCTGTCATTCAATAGTTAAAATCAATTAGTCGCGCTACAAAAAGTCTGTGTAGCCCTAGCCTAATACTCTTGCACTGCTCACATATACACAATGCAGTCATTGTCACATATATACAATGCACACTATGCATTC
Organism: Bufotes viridis; assembly: GCA_033119425.1. Lineage (NCBI taxonomy): Eukaryota > Metazoa > Chordata > Amphibia > Anura > Bufonidae > Bufotes > Bufotes viridis. The sequence goes on from CM065598.1 coordinate 53,607,497, forward strand.
ACTGCCCCCACAGTCACATATAAACACACAATATACACTATGCAGTCACTGTCACATATACATAATGTACACTATGCATTCACCGCCCCCACACCCCCAGTCACATAAATACACTATGCAGCCACTGTCACATATACACAATATACACTAGGCAGTCAGCACACCCACTGTCACATAACCACACTGTACACTATGTAGTCACTGCCCCCATACACACAATGCAATGTCACCTCCCCCCATACACACAATGCAGTGTCCACCACCTTCCTCCTCCTGGGAAACCTAAGAGCCCAGGCAGAAGCACGTGTCTTTACTCTGTCTCCGGCATAAACTGATTGGCTGTCCTGACACGCCTTCTCTCTTTTATTGGCTGGGCTGCTCGGTCTTTATTCCTGCTCCTAGATCACAGAAATACAGCAAGTGGCAGCTCTTGGGTAACCCTTTCCTTTCCAGATCAGAGCTGACCTGTTAACTCTGAGTGCAACACAGGAGCTTCTAGTAACCTGTTTTGCACAGTACTATCGGCCCTGCAGTGCTGCGCTGTCATTATCATACGCTGTGTATGGTAATCACAGCCCTGCTGTGCTATTGTTATGATAATGAGAGTGCAGCCTGCGATGTGTATTACAGACTGTAGCACACAGCGCAGGGCAGGGCTGTCTTTATCATACACAGTGTATGGTAATGATAGTGCAGTAGGGCAGGCGGCCCACTGCATAGTAAAAGCCCACGTCCCTCCTCCTGCATTAATTAGCCGCCCATTCAATGGGCTCAGCGACAGCCGCGTCATGGGAGGGAGGGATTCCCTCCCTCTGTCCATCCCTCTTTCGCCACTGTCTCATAAGAGGCGACATTGTCTCATAAGAGGCGACACTAGACTGCGCAGTAGTGCACTCTAGTATCGAAAAAATGAACATCCCGATACCAAATTAATACTGGTAAAAAAGTATCGATTAGGTATCGAAATTTCGATACCCGAAACATCACTTTTGAAACAAAATAAATCATATTTTAGTGTCTCCATAGTCTCCATAGTTTTTTTATTTTTTGGGCGATTGTCTAGTGTAGGTGCTCATTTTTTGCGGGATGAGGTGATGGTTAGATTGGTACTATTTTGGGGGGCATACACATTTTTGATCGCTTGGTGTTGCACTTTTTGTGATGTGAGGTGACAAAAAATTGGCTTTTTTTACATCGTTTTTATTTTTTACGGTGTTTACCTGAGGGGTTATGTCATGTGACATTTTTATAGAGACGGTATATATTCGGACACGGCTATACCCAATATGTCTACTTTTCATTTTTTTCCTATTTTTTACAAATTTTTTTTTACTTTATTTTGTGAAATGGGCGTTTTTTGTTTTTTTTTACTTGAAACTTTCAATTTTTTGGAAACTTTTTTTTAAAACTTTTTTTTCACTTTGTTTTGTCCCACTATGGGTCTTCAAGATTTCAGGGTCTGATCCCTGTTTCAATACAGCACAATACTTCTGTATTGAACTGTTAGTGTCTTACACTGTAAGACGCTAACAGTTGCGTAGGAGACCAAGCCCTGGCGCTGGATCTCCTGGGCTTCCGTAGCGGTTAGTCCCGATGCCTGTTCAAGGCATCGGTGCTGACATAGCAACCATCGTGTCCCCGTCACCGCAGCACGGGGACCCGATGGGGATGTAGAAACTGCCGCAAACTTCCTGTATGCTGCGGTCAGCGCGACCGCGGCATACAAGGGGTTAATCCGCCGGCATCTGTGTTTTCACCGATGCTGGCGGATACAGCAGGGATCCGGCTGTCAGTATCAGCCGGGCCCCTGCTGCTGATCGTGGCAGGAGGTGGGGGGCAGCCGGTTAACCCTAGGACGAGAATGCTCGTCCTAGTGCATTAAGTAGCCACAAGTTAGTACGAGCATTCTCGTCCTAGGTCCTGGAGGGGTTAAATCAAGTGTTCAAGATTCAAATTAGGGAAGGCTAAACAAATTTGAATCCTAACAGTACCGTATTTTTCGCCCTATAAGACGCACCTAGGTTTTAGAGGAGGACAATAAAAAAGAAATATTTTTCAATAGACATCATATCAGATCACCAATCGAACCCCCAATGTTAATCAGACCTTAGCTCACAGCCCCAATCAGACCCCCAATGTTAATAAGACCTAAGATCAGACCCACAATCAGACCTTAGCTCACACCCCAATGTGAATGACCCCAATGAGACCTCAGATCAGCCCTCTGCCTCTGATCAGCCTCGGATCCGCCCCCCAGCCTAACAACAATTAAAATAAAACCACACTTACCTCTCCTGCTCCAGACAGCACCACTCCTCTCCTCCAGCGCTCCTCCTGCTCTTACTGCCGTTGGCTGTACTGTGACCCGATGTGCACAGCGTGAGGTCACAGAGCACCCTCGCGCTGTGCGCAGCCACAGCACAGCTGACGGCAGAGGACCAGGAAGCGGTGAGTACTGAGCCTTCATCGCTCTCCGGTCCTCTGGTGCTAATGAGTGCTTCCATAATGGAAGCGCTCATTAGTATTCGCCCCCATAAGACACAGTGACATTCCCCCCACCCCCACTTATGGGGAAAAAGTATGATGACAAAATATGATGGTCAGATGTGACCACGGAAACTGGAAGCTAAAAAACCTGGCAGCGCTCTTGTGTCTGCAACGGTTCTCCCAGGGATCTGGAGTGTAATAATATTACAGGCTATAGCTACTAGAGAGGGGTCATTAATCCAGGGAGTCTGATTGCCTGATTGGAATCGGGAAGGAATTTTTTTCCCCCTTAAGTGGGGAAAATTGGCTTCTGCCTCACAGGGTTTTTTTGCCTTACTCTGGATCAACTTGTAGGAAACAGGCCGAACTGGATGGACAAATGTCTTTTTTCTGTCTTATATACTATGTTACTGTGTGTGGCAGCCTCAGTTCTCCTGAATGATCTCAGGCTGCCGCCTGTGGCAGGGCTCCATAGGAACATAGTGAAATTCTCATAGACTCCAGTGCTAATTGCAGTGACTTCTGAGAGAAACAATCTAACGACTGCATGTACAGGTTCCTTAGAGGAACTTTTTTAAAAGTGAATAACTTATTTTACATATACAGTTACTGCTATCGTACAGTATGTCCAACAAAGAGGTGCCAGGGCCCTCCAAAGGAGCAGCAGTGGCAAAAATGTTGCAGGAGCCAGCAGAAGTAGTAGCAGAAGAAGGGTTGGTAGTAGCAGCAACAGACCAGAGCTGCCAGTGTTATCCAACAGTCGTGTTTTGCCGACCAATCCTGCTTTCCTGAAATGGTTGACTCGGTCTTAAACATTATCTCAACTGACATCAGACATCCACAGCCAGGAGTCTGTGGGTACCTCTGACACTATATTTGTGCCCTCACCTGTCCTGTACCTTCCTCCTTTTGCCAGGCAAGTGATGTATGCCGCCGACTCTGTCCTCAGTAATATCTACCTCGCTGAAAAACAGAGCTGTCAGCAGCTCCTGCCTAGCAAATATTTGGTGGAGAGGTCCGCTGCTTCCTCCTGTAGGCAGTCAAGTAGCGGCGTCGCATGGGAGCAGGTGTTGCGAGTGGTCAGGGACATGGGCATGAGACTGGTGAGGGTGACATAAATGATGATTGTGGATGATGTAGCTGATCCCACGTGGGAACCAGGTGAAAATGGGGCTTCATCATCTTCATCAGGGGTAAGGTTGGTAGCTTGCCAGTGAGACAGCAGCAGGGTGCCTCTGAGCCAGCAGGATGCAAAATTCCCTGTGAGCCAGCAGAGTAGCAACAGTGTGAGATCTCTACCCAGCCCGGGGTAGACCGTCTGCTATTCAATGCCGGTGCAGGAATTTTTTATCACACGGGGAAGAAACTGCTCAGCCTCATCAACTAACAGATTGATTCCTAACTGTCTCCTCACCAACTGAAGATCGTAACCATGGTCACCGATAACAGGAAGAACATTGTGTTGGTGCTGCTTCATGGAGTGCAGACCCATGTGTTCTGCATGGAGCATGTCTTTAATCCGGTTGTAAACCGGTTCCTGAAGTCTTCCGCACAACTGCAAGAAGTCTTAAAAAAGGCCAGGAAACTGTGCATGCACTTCACCAACTCTTACCCTGCAAAACACACCCTCCTCGAGCTGCAAAGGAAGAATGGTGTTCCCCAACATTGCCTCATATGTGATGTTTCCACACCTTAGAACTCAACTCTCCACATTTTGGAGCATCCATATGGCCTCCATCACACGGTCAGTATTTTGCATCAGGATTGGATCATAATTTGGAAGCCAAAAGCAGGAGTGGGTCCAAAACACCGAAGACATGAAAATATTTCAATCACATCTTATTTCTGTTTTGGACCCAATCCTGTTTTCCTTATCAGTACTGATCAAAAACTGACCAAATACTGACTGTGTGATAGAGGCCATAAAGTCCTGCATGCAGGACTACTTTTTCATCTGAATAAAACGGATTCAGTGGCAAATGGGCATAACTCATGCAAATTCACACGATCATTTTTTTTCATCAGGATTTGATTATGATTTGAAAGCCAAAAGCAGGAGTGCAAAGCATGCAAATATTCCTATCTTGTGTCATCTCTGTTTTTGGCCCACTCTTGTTTTCTTTTTTGTGGCTTTATCAATACTGACCGTGTGAAGGCGGATGCTCAAAAGACAGGATCCGTTTTGGGGGTATTGTTCTTCTGATGTATCAGAAAAAGGAAAAAATAAACAGTGATGTCAACACAAACTTACTGCTGACACCTCCTCCACTCTGTCATGGGGCCACTACTTATATAAGTGTGTAACAGAACAGGTTCTCTAGCAATCTTGGTGGAATCAGCAGACGGTGTAAAAGGAGAGCACTCTTTCACTCTGTAGTAGAATCTTGGGTCACGGCACAGTAAGTTAATTACCTGTTTCACTACCACTACGGACTAGCTATGCATGTTTCTGAGAAAGGCTCTTTCTGCAGGACGGGAAATAGCTGATTTATAACTCGCTTTGTGACAAATTAATTTGGATTGAAGTGTCCGAATCATTTTGTGAAAACTTCGCTCATCTCTACCCGAGTCATTGATCACATTGGTACCAATGACAAAGTCAAGGGTAGATGGAGGGTCCTTAAAAATGAGTTTAGGGAACTAAGAGAGAACCTCAAGTCCAAGACCTCTAAGGTAGTGTTTTCAGAATTACTACCAGTGCCACAAGAGTTACTAGAGAGTCAGCGGGTGCTTAGGGAGTAGGGTTGTATCGGGTATAGAAGTCTTGATACTTTTTCAGTACTTTGGTACCCAGTTTGATACAATCCTGAGACTGACATTTTTCTGATACTAAGCTGCGCAATTAGTTTCAGTCACATCAGAGAACATAGAACGTGCGCACATTGCAGCGTGTGCTGGGCTCTGATAGGCTCACTTTCATATCTGCTTCCATCATGATAATACAACCGTCTGCATCCGTTATGAACAGATCCAGTTGTATTATCTATAAAATAGCCAAGACGGATCCGTATCTAAATCCATTGTAAGTCAATGGGAAACGTATTTTTTTTTTTGTGTCAGAGAAAATGGAGCCGTCTCCATTGACTTACATTGTGAGTAATGACAGAAACGTCTTGCCCTGCATCCGAGGACGCACTCAAAAATTCTGCTTGCAGCAGTTTTATGTGAGCCATGGGAACGCAATGAACAGAATGAAATGCATTCTGGTGCACTACATTCCCTTCGGTTTAGTTTTGTCCCAATTGACAATGAATGGGGACAAAACTGAAGCGTTTTCCCCTGCTATTGAGATCCTATGAAGGAGCTCAATAACAGAAAAGGGAAACGCAGGTGTGAAAGTAGCCATAAACGACTGCACCATGGAGACACAGCCGGCCACTGCCACCAATTAATACACTTGGACCTGTGGGGAAGTGTCAGGGAGGGAAGGAGGGTGGAGAATAGGAGTTCAGGGTACAGGGAAACTCACTACGACCTCCCTGTGCTGAATGCTGATAAAGTAAAGGACCTTTGATGATGTCATCGCCATGTGACCAGCAACATGCACTTGTTAGTGATGACATGGCAATGACATGATCAAAGGTCCTTTAACTTGCAGCAAGAGTTTCCTGGATGCTGATAAGGTAAAGGACCTTTGATCATGTCATCGCCATGTAATCAATGACATCCACTTGTTACTGATCACATGGTAATGACATCATCAAAGATCCTTTAACTTTTTAGCATCCAGGAAGGTTTCTGCAGTTTTATAGGTTTGTGGTTCATTCTGTGTGCCTGTATAAATGTGAGGCACATGCTCTTATCAAATTAGTACCTTCATGTGCCTCATATTAATAGCAAGTGACCCCATCTTGTTCTCATATAATGGGCAACAATGGGTTTATGATTGTCACTTACTATTATTATGAGGCACATGTAGGTTTGAAATTTATAACACCAAGTTACCTCCCATTAACTCTATAACATGTAATGCCGTACATGTACAGCATTATGCCCAGGAAATTGTATGGAGCAGGCTGCCGAGCTGAGCCTGCTCCATACACAGTGGTTGCCAGCTGTATAATACAGCAGGCACCCTGCTGCAATGACGGGGAAAGGCGGTCAGGCCAAAACTCTCAGATGCTGTATTGAACAGAGATTGAGGCATCTATGAGATTGGAGCCCCGCATTTAAATTGTGGGCCTCCGATTGGCCTGCCATGGTAAGCTTCCTGCTAAACTGTGCACGAGGTACAGATTAGTAGGGATCCCCTCTGAATACCAGATCAGATCCCCCCCCCCCCACAAAGTTAAACAGTGATCACAAAGTTGTATGTACCTCAAAAATGGTACCAGTAAAAGTCAGGTTTATAAGTAATAAAACAAAATAAAAACTATCCAAGTTTGGTATTGCTGTAATCGTGTTGAGCCATCAAGATGAGGTTAGTATGTGTGTATTTTTATTTATTTATTTTTATTTATTTTTCGTAGTGTTGAATAGTATCCAGTATCGCAATACTTTTTCTTGGTATCGAAACTGAATCAACATTTTGGTATTGTAAAATCCCTATTAGGGAGTTAAATAAGTGTCTCAGAAGCTGTTGCAGGAAGGAAGAGTTTAGTTTCATGGAGAACTGGGCTGACTTCTCTGTTGGCTGCAGGCTCTACAGGGCTGCACGTTAATGGGGAGGGTGGTAGGGAAATGAATGGTTAGACGGTTGGAGGAGCTTTTAAACTAGCATCTGGGGGAGGGAGGGTGGTAATACCAATATGGGGGTCGAAAGAGTAGATATAGAGTGGGATATGGGAAGAGACAGTAGGGATTTAGTGGGGCTGGTGTTATTGAGGAAGGTAGGGAGGTGACGGGGCATAAGTGCACACCCATGAAGAGCTGCTGGTTACATAACCTGTTACAAACCAACAAAATGAAACATGGTATTTAAAAAATCTCAAGTGTTGACGGAAAGTGTTTGCGGAAACTAAATGTGGAAAATTAAAAAAGTAAGTATTAAAAAGTGGGAATTGTAGTTTTATAACTAGAGCAACACATACATGTAGTTGGTGTGGCTGACATGGCTGGACTGTTCTCTCAACTAGGCTTTTAATCTTCAGGGTTTTGCACTCTTTAGGAAAGACACGGCCAAAAGAGAAGGCGGTGGTATGTCTGTATGTGAGGACTGATACGAAGGCGAGTGTGCAAGATGCAATTGTGGGTGAGGATGTTGAAACCTTATGGGTGGAATTAAAAAGAGGAATAAACTATGATACTTGGTGTAATTTTACGGACCCCCTAAATCACAGAGAAAAATGAAGTTCAGCTGTATAACCAAATGTAGCAGGGCTGCACAGGTTGGTACTGTGGTCATAATGGGAGGTTTTAACTTTCGAGACATAGACTGGCGTCATCGTTCGGCCTCAACTGCAAAGGGGAGAACATTTAAAAAGGAGAATTTCCTCTTGGGTTGGGGGAAGCATTTCAGTGCATAGACTGGGAGTATCTACTGTCACGTGATACAGAGTGTAATTACACTGAAAAATTTATTCCTGTAGGTATAATAAACAGCTAACATTAAACCCCACATGGCTTACAGCTAAGGGCCTTGCATTTGTCGGCTAGTGGTGTATCAACCACCCAACTAGGCCTAGAAGGAGTGCAAGTGAGCTCTAAGCAAGTTCATATGCCACCAGACAGCTGTTTCGAGGTGATTGCCCCAGTGCAGAGCAGAGAATACTGCCTTAATTGGGTGAGAGGCCTAGGTTAGGATTTGTGGGGTACTCCATAAGGAGAGAGAGTACCACCAGAATCCCAAACTAGGCCTCAAATGTACATGGTGCTCTTTCTTTATTGAACGCTGCTGTATGTCTATACAGCACTTTAAGACTACTTTTAAGAAAAATTAAATTTTTCTTTTTCGCAGTGAAGGTTTTGTAAATTTTATGAAATGCCTCTTGGGCCAAGGTGCTCACTACACCCCTTAAAATATTCCTTGGGGGTGTAGTTTCCAAAAGGGAGTTACTTTTTGGGAAGTTTCCACTGTACGGGTATCTCAGAGTGTCTAGAAAAGCAACATGGCAACGGACAATTGTTCCAATGAAATCTGCGCTCCAAAAGTCATATTGTTCATTTTTTGTAAAATTCGCCAAAGCAGCCAAATTAAATGTTTTCATACTTCACTCATCTCTAATCACTATCTATCTTAGGCCTCGTGCACAAGACCGTTTCTCGGGGGTGGCCGTATTGTGGCCCGCATCACTTGAATGGGTCCGCAATCCAGAGCTGCGGTACGGAACCCAACGGAAGCACTACGGAGTGCCTCCTTGCTGTTTCTGTCCATGCCTCAGCACCACAAAAAAATCGAACATGTTCTATTTTTTTTGCGGTGCGGACTGATCCTGGACCCGCTCAAGTTGAATAGGTCCGCATCCGTCCCGGTCGCCACATGGGCTTTGCCTGTGCATTGAGGACCGCAAATTGCGGTCCCCAATGCATGGAACAGCCGCATAACATGTGCATGAGGCCTTAAAGGGGTATTCCCATCATAATGATCACTGTTAGATCTGTTTATGATTTGACAGTGATCATTTTTGTAAATATATCATCCCCACTTTCCTATAGTTGTCATTTAGTCTCCCCTGGATACGACCACCGCTCTTCTCTGGAATCCCGGTGGCCGCGATGGTGACTTCTTCCTGGCCAAAACAGTACAGAGCCGTGAACGCGCACGCCGGCTCTGTACTATACTGCCCAGGAATGTCACTATGGTGCATGCGCGGCGGCGTGCGCATTCAGTGCATCGCGCAGCCTGGCCGTGAGAAGACCAATCAAGATGAAGCCTGCCCCCAGCCAGAATCCAGGAAGTGCAGGCAGCAGGTAAGTATGAAAAGGCGTCGTGGGACAACCCCTTTAAAAGTAGAAAAATTCTAATTTAGAAAATTGCAAATTTTTCCAAATTTTAAATTATTATTTTTTTTTTAAATTAACGTAAAACATAAGGACCCAAATTTACAACTGAATTATTAAAAATTAAATATGATGTGTCACGAAAGTGTCTTAGAATAGCTTGGATAAGTAAAAAAAAAAAAAAATTTCAAAGTTATTACCTCATGAAATAGCACATCAGATTTCGAAAATAAGCCTGTGTCAAGAAGGTGAAAACTAAGGGGTCAATCTATGTATTATCTTTTTCTTCCAAACATGAACTATACAATATGCTAGCCATTCTATTCCTATATGGTCACTGCTCCTTTCGTCTCTGCGTGCTGGGTTGTCATTCACTGTGATGGCGTATCAGGGTACAATAGCAACAGACTGCTGGCCTTACCTTCCGTGCAGTGGCTGGGGCGCTCCTCAATGACGTCACCCGGTCCCTGCGTCGCATAGCATAGCTATGTGAACCATGCGACGCAGGGACCCGTTGACGTCATCGAGATGCTCCCCAGCCACCGCACGAAAGGTAAGTAGCTTCTCCCCCGGCTCCCTGCTGCATTTCCATGGCAGCCCGGACTTTAGTAGCGTCCTGGCTGCCATGGTTACCATTCTTAAAAGCTACACGTCAGATACGGCGATGCTCAAAACAACGTTTAGCTTAAAGTCGGATCCGGATTAATGCTTTTCAATGGGCATTAATTCCGGATCCGTCCTTGCGGCATGTCTTCATGATTTTTTGCCGGAGGAAAATCCTCAGCATGCTGCGGATTTTGCTATGGCCAAAAAACGTGTCAGTACTGAACTGAAGACATCCTGATGCATCCTGAACAGATTTCTCTCCATTCAGAATGCATTGGGATAATCCTGATCAGTATCTTTCCATCCTAGAGCCCCGAGGACGGAAAAGAAAAACGCAGATGTGAAAGGGGCCTAAGGATAGGCTCTCAATGTTGTATCTCAGAAATTCCCTTGAAGTAATTTTCCCTTTTATACACATTTATATAATTGTAGGTAGCAGTGGAGCTACGTTTGAAACTCAGAGTCGCTATGTACCTTCATCAGGAATGACTGCAAAAGAGCTATGTGAAAATGATGACCTTGCAACGAGCCTGGTGTTGGACCCCTATTTGGGATTTCAGACGCACAAAATGAATACCAGGTAATAATCTGCAAACTGAACTGTTTCTTTCCAGGGTGGACTTCCTTTCTTTACACCAAAATCTTCACAGTACAATGTACATTTTAATGTTGCATCTGTATGATCATGGCCAAAAGTTTTGAGAATGACACAAATATTAGTTTTCACAAGGTTTGCTGCTAAACTGCTTTTAGATCTTTGTTTCAGTTGTTTCTGTGATGTAGTGAAATATAATTACACGCACTTCATACGTTTCAAAGGCTTTTATCGACAATTGCATGACATTTATGCAAAGAGTCTCTGCACTGGTGGCACTCCGATCCCGCAGCTGAATCCTCTTTAGGAGACGATTCTGGCGCTTGCTGGACTTTCTTGGACGCCCTGAAGCCTTCTTAACAAGAATTGAACCTCTTTCCTTGAAGTTCTTGATGATCCTATAAATTGTTGATTGAGGTGCAATCTTAGTAGCCACAATATCCTTGCCTGTGAAGCCATTTTTATGCAACGCAATGCTGGCTGCACGCGTTTTCTTTGCAGGTCACCATGGTTAACAATGGAAGAACAATGATTTCAAGCATCACCCTCCTTTTAACATGTCAAGTCTGCCATTTTAACCCAATCAGCCTAACATAATGATCTCCAGCCTTGTGCTCGTCAACATTCTCACCTGAGTTAACAAGACGATTACTGAAATGATCTCAGCAGATCCTTTAGGCTACGTTCACACGACGACATTTGTCGCGCGACAAAAAGTCGCACTATTGCCGTGCGACAATTTTTATAATGGGAGTCTATGGTGTCGCATTGCGACATGCAACATGCTGCGACTGCGACACGATAGTCGCAAAAAATCCATTCAAGATGGGTTTTGCTGCGACTGTCGCATCGCAGTCGCAGCCTGTCGCATGTCGCAATGCGACACCATAGACTCCCATTATAAAAATTGTCGCGACAAATGTTGCAGTGAAGTTGTGCCCTATTTGTCGCGCGACTTTTTGTCGTCGTGTGTACGTAGCCTTAATGACAGCAATGAAATGCAGTGGAAAGGTTTTTTTGGGATTTAGTTAATTTTCATGGCAAAGAAGGACTATGCAATTCATCTGATCACTCTTCATAACCTTCTGGAGTATATGCAAATTGCTATTATAAAAACTTAAGCAGCAACTTTTCCAATTTCCAATATTTATGTAATTCTCAAAACTTTTGGCCACGACTGTACAATCTAATATATGTGAATTGGATTATAAGGAATATATTATCACTATTATGCTGCTCTCACTGAGAACAGCATGTAGTACTGTCAAGCAGACAAGTGATGGTGCCTGAAAAACATCTTAAAGGGGTTCTTCAGGCTTTTAGTATTGATGACCTATCCTCAGAATAGTTCATCAATATCAGATCAGCAGGGGTCTGACACTCCCAGCGATCAGCTGTATGAGGAGACAGCATGTACAGTGTGCACGTACTGTCTACCATCTCTCTGTCTGCGGCTGCTATGGCAAAGCAGCAGCGAACAGGAAGAGAGACGGGCACAGTGTGAATGTGCTGTCTCCTCATACAGCTGATCGGCAGGGGTCCTGGGTGTCAGACCCCTGCCGATCTAATATTAAAGAACTGTCCTGAGGACAGGTCATGAATATTAAAAACCTGGAGAACCCCTTTAATAAAAAAGAAGCCCTCAAAGCATTCCTCAGAGCTTTGAGTCAAGTAGCATTTTATAGCCACATTTTGTATATTTCTATCAGAGTAATACAGTTTTAGCTTCACAGATATTTTGTTTTAACTCCTGTAAAGCACACAAAAAATTCTTAACCCCTTCATGACCGGGCAATTTTTTTTAGTTTTGTTTTTACTCCCAGCCTTTCCATAACTTTTTTATTTTTCTGTTCACATAGCTGTGTGATGACTTATGTTTTGCAGGACAAAATGCCCTTTCTAATGGCACTATTGACGATTGCATACAGTTTGGTGGAAAGCAGGGAAATTATAAATGGGGTGAAATTGGAAGAAAAAAATGCAATTCCACAATAGTTTTTTTTGGGGGGTTTTGTTTTTACGTCGTTCCCTATACCATAAAACTGACCAGTTGCTTTAATTTTCCAGGTCAGTAAAAATCCGTCAATGCAACATATGTATATTTTAAATTGCGTTTTTATACTGAAAAAAAAAACCTTGGAAAAAAAACTTTTTTCTTTTAGTGTCCATATTTTTTCTATTTATGTCTGCCGAGCTGTGTGAACTAATTTTTTTGGTGGGGCAATCTCTACTTTTAAGTGATACCATTTTGGGGTGTGTTTGATTCGCCGTTTTCCTGTATGGGATTACATTTTTTTTTTTGTTTTCATTTTGGGGAAAGGGGGGTGATTTGAATATTTTTTTTTTTTTTTTTTCATTTTTAATAATATATACTTTTTTTTTTTTTTTTACACTGTTGTCTTTTCTTTTTTTTTATAGTTCCCCTAGGGAACTATAACAAGCAATCAATGGATTGCATTTCTCATAGACTCCAATGCATTAGAAACAGCAGGCACCCTGCGGCTATGGTGCCTACTGCGCTCAGAAGCCGGCAACATCTTTAAATTTTCGACCGCTGCCGTAAATAGCTGTATGGCGGTCGGAAGGGGTTAAACAGTTTTGAAAACCTTGAGGGTTGCAGTTTGTCTAATTGGTAATTTTTGGGAAGGGTTTCTAATTTATGGTCTCATCTAGGCAACTTAATAACTGAATTGATCCCTAAAAAAGTTCATTAAATTTTCATTCAGTTTAAAGGGCATCTGTGAGCAGATTTGTATATATGAAACTGGCTGACCTGTAATATGTGCGCTTAGCAGCTAAAGGATTCTGTGATCGTCCTATGTTCATATGTGCCTGCATTGTTGAGAAAAATGAACCTTTAATATATGCAAATAAGCCTCTAGGAGCAATGGGGGAGTTGCTCTTACACCTAGAGGCTCTGCTGTGTTTGCAGCTGCCACACCCTCTGCACTTTGACTTTAGGAGAAGTCTGGTCCCAGTGCGATCATGTTTACACTGCCTGGCCCTGCCAATCAGAGTGAAGAGAGCGTGGCAGTTGCAGAGCGTAGAGCCTTTAGATGCAACAACATTGCCTCTATTGCTCCTAGAAGCTAATTTGCATGTATAAAAATTTTGCTTGTTTATTTTTTTAACCCCTTAGTGACCCCCCATACGCCTTTTTACGGCGGTCACTAAGGGGCCTTAGGCTGGGCCGCCGTAAAAACCCAGTCTAAGCACTGCACAGGTCTTCCATGCAGCGGGAGCCGGTGCCCTGCTCTAACAGCCCAGACCGGCAGGAGTGCCGATCTGGGCTGTTTAATGCTTTACATGCCGTGCGCAATGGCTCCCTCCACATGTAAAGCGGTGACATAGGGAGCGGCCTCCCTCTGTCAACCATCAGCTTTACCTGGCTTCAGATCATTAGACCCCGTCCTTCCTGAAGTAGATCCAGCAGGCTGTACCTCTCTGGCGCAGCCTGCTGGTCAATGTTAAAATAGCATTGTTTTTAAAATACAGTGCGTTATAGAGATAATGCATTGTATTTTAAAAGCAATCCGCATACTGTTTGTTGTAGTCCCCTTGTGGGACTATTAAGTGGTAAAAAAAGAAAGAAAAAAACATTTATTAAATAAAAAAATTTCATAAAATAAAAAAATATGCGTTTTTTACATTGAAAATACACTTTTCAATGAAAAAAATTGCAAAAAAAAAATCTCCCCCATATGTTTGGTATTGCCGCGTCCGTAATGATCCGGCGTACATAAATATCACATAAATTATCCCCTACGGTGAACGCCTTAAAAAAAAAAATGGAAAAAAAAAATGACAGAATTGCTAAATTATTCTTAGTTGCCACCCAAAAAAACGTAATAACAAGCGATTAGAGATGAGCGAACATTTAAAAAAAGTCCGTTGTTCGCCGAACAACTGACTTTTTTTAAATGTTCGCTCATCTCTACAAGCGATCAAAAAGCGCCATTTACTCCAAAATGATAACAATAAAAAATACAAGTCATCCCGCAAGAATCAAGCCCTCACACAACTCCATAGAATAAAAAATAAAAAAATTATGGGTCTTGGGAAGCGGCAATGCAAAATCATTTTTTTGTTTTAAAAAAGGGGTTTCATTGCAAAAAAAGTATTAAAACATAAAAAAAAGATAGAAAGATATTATAAAAGATAAAAATATTATGTTATTTATACCGCAAAATTAACGCTTTAAAATTTATAATGTAAAAACGAAGTGGCAGTATTGCTTTTTTTCCCCATATCCCTCCCAGAAAGAGTTAATAAAAGTTAATCAGAAACTTATGTGTACCCCAAAATGTTGCCATTAAAAACTACAACTTGTCATTGAAAAAATAAGCCCTCATAAAGCTATATAGACAGAAAAATCTAAAAGTTATAGCTCTTGGAACACGACAAAAAAAGGAAGAGAAACGCTTGATCATAAAGGCCCAAACAGGCTTGGTCACTAAGGAGTTAATTTTTTCTCAGCAGTGTGGACACATATGAACATGGGACAGAGACAGATGCCTTTAGCTGCCAAGAGCACATGTAACAGGTCAGGCATTTTCATCGGTACAAACCTGCTGCCCTTTAAAAATTATTGCTAAAATTTAAAATCCGGTAACATGAAGTAAACATGTTAAATGTAAAAAAAAAAATGGTATCAGATAAATGCAAGTTTTTTGGAGAAAGACTAATAGAGTTTACAAAATAAGTAGTGTGAACAAACACCCTTAATTAAGCAAAAAAGAGAAATTTGGATAAACTTTTTTTGATCCCCTGAGGAAGCTTAAGGCGAAATGTACGTCGGGGCTGGAGCTACATTGGTTGGTATCTATACTTATTTTATATGTTCCCCATTCTGGACCAATGCTTTGTTTATCTACTGTATAGTATCTTAATCTATACTTATAGACTACTCTGTTTTATACTGTCATTTATTCCTGATTTGCACTATGCACTTTACTTTAGCGGTGTGTGTGTAAGTGTGTGTATATATATATATATATACACACACACACACACACACACACACACACACACACACGAAGCTAGATGCTGTATTGCCATGTCCTGGGCCCAGTAGTGGGTTTTAAAGGGAACCTGTCATCAACTTTATGCTGCCCATAATAACGGCAGAATAAAGTAGAGACAGTTAGTTTATTTCAGTGGTCCGTCATTTATAAGTTAAAAGTAAGTGGTTGCCGAGAACCAACATCACAATCAATACAGACTGGGCCTGGGAAAGAGTTACTGCCACCTGAGAAGAGTCATGGTTATTTATAAATTCTTGCTCTCCCTGTCCAACTGATGATAATTGACAGGCGTTTGGCAGTTCTCTCCTAGAGAGAAAGGGAGAAAACTAGGTAACCATCAGCAGATGGGCGAGGAGTGCAGGAGATTATGAATAACCATGACTCTTCTCAGGTACATTTGACTCTTTTCAAGGCTTGTGCTGCAATGATTATAATGCTGGTTCTCGGCAACCACCTACTTTTAGCTCATGAGTGATACACAGCTGAAATCAGCATTTCTGTCACTATTTTATGCTGCCCTCAGTGAGGTCAGCATAAAGTTGATTACAGGTTCCCTTTCAGGATTGTTGCCACAGCTTTAGTGTTCTCCATTTTTGCTGTATATGTATGCCATCACCAATTATGTGGTTTTATGATTAATTTAATATGCAATAAAGTTATTTGTAAGCATAAATATTGTGTTGTATTGTATTTTCATATTTGGATTCACTTTTAGCCAACTAGTTTTATTTGAAAAACAAGGAGTATATAAAAATCAATGATAACTTTTTCCACTGTTTATAGTAACCAATTCTGTGTGATTAAAAAAAAACTATATATAAAATATGTCCTTTTTACTTCAAGATGATATCTTAGCAAATATCCTGGAGTCAGGTTGCAGATTTGTTGCTAAAAAGGGTAAATTACAGACAATATTCTATCCCCTAGTTGATTTGAATCCAAATCAGAAAATCATATATGGCTGTCGCAAAAGAGTCTTTCTTAAATGTGGAGGGAATCTGTGCAACATATGTTAAAACTTCTCTAGCCATAAATGGATATCTGATCTCATGTGTAAAAATGAATTTGTCTGTTGTCTCTCTGTTCTTGCACGGCCAAATGACTGGATCGATCTGCACCAAATTCGGCAAATAGGTACCAGGTCTAAAACCTTCCTAGACCCCTTGGTCTAGGAAGGTTTGAGACCTGGTATCACTTCTCTAGGACGTACGATTCTTGAGATATTCTGATAAAATTTATTATCCAAAGAAGCTTACATATTCTTCACTCATATCCTATCTGCCATACACACAGTCACATGACCCTTTTTATCCAATAGAAGCTCTCAGGTCCTTCAGTCTTGACATAAACACAGTTTTCCATAACAGCTCAGCCATTTTTCTTCAATGTTATAGGTTACTGTTAAGGGGGCGTGGTGCTGTAGCTGTCACAGTTAAGGGGTGGGCCACTGTGGAGGTCACTGTTAAGGGAGTGGGTGCTGGTACTTTGCAGGTCACTGTTAAGGGGCAGAACACTGTGAATGTCACTGTTAAGGGGAGGGGTGGGTATACACACACATACTCACACTCTCTCTCTCTCTCGCTCTCTCTCTCTCTCTATATATATATATATATATATATATATATATATATATATATATATACACACACAGACACACACACACACAGTGAATATAAAAAGTCTACACACCCCTGTTAAAATGTGAGGTTTCTGTGCTGTAAAAAAAATGAGACAAAGATAAATCATTTCAGAACTTTTTCCACCTTTTAATGTGACCTATAAACTGTACCACTCAATTGAAAAGCAAACTGAAATCTTTTAGGTGGAGGGAAGAAAAAAAAAAACACTAAAACAATGTGGTTGCATATAACTGGGGATGTAGCCGTGTTTAGAATTAGGCAATCACATTCAAAATCATGTTAAATAGGAGTCTGCATACACACCTGCCATCATTTAAAGTGCCTCTGATTAACCCCAAATAAGGTTCAGCTGCTCTATCTGTTTTTTGTAAAACTGAAACAAAAAACCCCAAAAAGTAGTCATATTTGGTATTGTCGCGTCCTTAACTACCTGCTCTATAGAAATAGCACACGATCTAACCTGTCGGATCAACGCTGTAATTAACAAAAAATAAAAACTGTGCCAAAACAGCTATTTTTTTGCAAATTTTCCATTTTTCCAGTAACAAAGAAAGGGTTAAGAGGCAAACAAAACTCAATATTTATTGCGCTGATTCTGTAGTTTGCAGAAACACCCCATATGTGGTCGTAAACTGCTGTATGGCCAAACAGCAGAGCGCAGAAGGAAAGAAACGCCATATGGTTTTTGTAAGGCAGATTTTGCTGGACTGTTTTTTTGACACCATGTCCCATTTGAAGCCCCCCTGATGCACGCCTACAGAAGAAACTCCAAAAAAGTGAAGAAACTACACCCCTCAAGGTATTCAAAACTGACTTTACAAACTTTGTTAACGCTTTAGGTGTTCCACAAGAGTTATTGGCAAATGGAGATGAAATTTCAGAATTTCAATTTTTTTGTTACCTTGCCTCAAAAAAGTGTATTATAGAGCAACCAAAAATTATATTTACCCTAAAATAGTACCAACAAAAATTCCACCTTATCCCGTAGTTTCCAAAATGGGGTCACTTTTTTGGAGTTTCTACTCTAGGGGTGCACCAGGGGGGCTTCAAATGGGACATGGTGTAAATAAACCAGTCCAGCAAAATCTGCCTTCCAAAAACCACACAGCGCACCTTTCCTTCTATGCCCTGCCGTTTGGCCATACAGCAATTTACGACCACGTATGGGGTGTTTCTGCAAACTACAGAATCAGGGCAATAAATATTGGGTTTTGTTTGGCTGTTAACCCTTGCTTAGTTACTGGAAAAAATTGATTAAAATGGAAAATTTGACAAAAAATCTAAATTCTCAAATTTTAGCTCCATTTGCCAATAACTCTTGTGAAACACCTAAAGGGTTAACAACATTTATAAAATCAGTTTTGAATACCTTAAGGGGTGTAGTTTCCAAAATGGGGTCACTTTTATGGAGTTTCTACCCCACGGGGGCTTCAAATGGTACATGGTGTAGATCAGGCATGCTCAACCTGCGGCCCTCCAGCTGTTTTAAAACTACAACTCCCATCATTCCCAGACAGCCTACAGCTAACAGCCTACAGCAGGGCATGGTGGGAGTTGTAGTTTTACAACAGCTGGAGGGCCGCAGGTTGAGCATCCCTGGTGTAGATAAACCAGTCCAGCAAAATCTGCCTTCCAAAAATCACACGGCGCTCTTTTCCCTCTACCCCCTGCCGTGTGGCCATACAGTAGTTTATGACCACATATATGGGGTGTTTCTGCAAACTACAGAATCAGGGCAATAAATATTGGGTTTTGTTTGGCTGTTAACCCTTGCTTAGTTACTGGAAAAAATTGATTAAAATGGAAAATTTGCCAAACAATTGCAATTCTGAAATTTCATCTCCATTTGCCAATAACTCTTGTGAAACACCTAAGGGGTTAACGACATTTGTAAAATCAGTTTTGAATACCCTGAGGGGTGTAGTTTCTAGTATGGGGTCATTTTTGGGTGGTTTCTATTATGTAAGCCCCACAAAGTGACTTCAGACCTGAACTGGTCCCTAAAAAGTGGGTTTTTGAAAATTTCTGAAAATTTTCAAGATTTGCTTTTAAACTTCTAAGCCTTGTAACGTCCCCAAAAAATAAAATGGCATTTCCAAAATGATCCAAACATTAAGTAGACATATGGGGAATGTAAATTAATAACTTTTTTTGGCGACATTACTATGTATTATAGAAGTAGAGAAATTGAAACTTGGAACATTTCAAATGTTTCAAAATTTTGGGTAAATTTGGTATTTTTTTTTATAAATAATAATGATTTTTTTTTACTCCATTTTACCAGTGACATGAAGTACAATATGTAACATAGTACATAAGGCCGAAAAAAGACATCTGTCCATCCAGTTCGGCCTGTCATCCTGCTAGTTGATCCAATCTCAAATTCTTCCAAATTTTTGGTAAATTTGGTATTTTTTTTTATAAATAAAAATGATATTTTTTAACTTCATTTTACCACTGTCATGAAGTACAATATGTGACGAAAAAACGATCTCAGAATGGCCTGGATAAGTAAAAGCGTTTTAAAGTTATTCTCACATAAAGTGACACTGGTCAGATTTGCAAAAAATGGCCTGGTCCTTTTATATATAGTTGTGATTTTCTAGTTACTTCCTGTTAATGAAACTTGAACATTACTTGCTCATAGAATCTTTTGCTCTTAGAATGTTTCTAGTGCTGGTTCTGTAGTAACAGAGCTGAGAGGGCAGACAATGAACGTGTCATCAGAGATGATTTACACGTCTATTGTAGGCTGGAACCAGGGGCAAGGATCATGTGCACAATGAATAACACGTGATCAGCTAACAAGAAAGAAACAGCCCCAGTTTACCACGCAACCGGAAAGCATATTGCTGGACCAGTAAGAAATTTTTAATGAAATGTGTTTACATAGTTGTTGCACACAGCAAGGGGTTAAAAAAAAAAGTTACCTCTCGGAATACCTTTTTAACCCCTTAAGGACATGGCTCTATTTCACCTTAAGGACCAGGCCATTTTTTGAAAATCTGACAAGTGTCACTTTATGTGGTGATAACTTTAAAACGCTTTTACTTATCCAGGCCGTTCTGAGATTGTTTTTTCGTCACATATTGTACTTCATGACACTGGTAAAATGGAGTAAAAAAAATACCAAATTTACCCCAAATTTTTAAACATTTGCAATTTTCCAAGTTTCAGTTTCTCTACTTCTATAATACATAGAAATCCCGCCAAATAAAGTTATTATTTACATTCCCCATATGTC